>CM054112.1:163289510-164489510 GCA_028673005.1 Tanypteryx hageni
AACCGCACCACCTACCACCGACTATTGTAAACACTTGACGCTCCTTTTTATTTTCTTAATTGTTGGAGCTTTGTGGCTATTTCCAACATCAGAAGCCTATGGTTTGAGTTTATTTCAGTTCTTTGTTAAGTCTTTGAATTTTTCTCGCAGTTCCTCTAAATATTTATTATCATTTAACCTATTTGGAATTTTGATAAATATTACAGGTATGGAGAAAGTCATGTGGTGGCCACATCAGATTTTTAACTGAGAAATGAAGATTGTGCAAAGAATTTAGGAAATTCAAAACTGAGATAATTGTCTGCTGTACCCAGTCCAGACTCAGGGCATATCATCAATACCAATATATGATGTGGTTGCTGGAATTAAAGAAACCTTGTCCATAAATAAATAAGCAAGTAATGGTGAAATAGGGGAGACAATGGAAAGCCCTCCAGTTTGTTTATAAACAATCTCATAAAAAGAAACTAAGTTTGCTACACTACAGTGTGTAATAGACTGATAAACTAGTGAATTTTTTGAGGAATCTAGTACAAAAGATTTCCTAAGGAAAACTGCTTTGTTAGTAGGAGCTAATTAAGAGAGCTTGTTAGCTGGAGCTTTGGGGCCATATCCAATATCAGAAGGCTAAGGTTGGAGTTTATTTCTTTGTAAAGTCTAAATTTTTCTCACAGCTCCTTAAAATATTTATTATCATTTAACCTATTTGGAATTTTTATAAATATTATAGGTGTGGAGAAAGTAATGTGGTGGCCACATCAGATTTTTTGATTTCATAAGAGAGTGTAATTTGAAGATAGGGGCTTCTACATAAAAATTATAACAGAATATCGGTTTTAAAGTAATAGCTATCTGAACGCCTCTACGTGGGGTATACATTGCGAGGCAACGCATTTCGATTTTTCATTAGTACAAAGTCGCTGAAAGGAGTACTGTACTCCAGAAAGGAGTACGTCTGGTCATCTTACCTATGAGAAAAGCATGATATCGGTGCAGGGAATTTTTAAATTAGTTAAAAATTAAGATAGAAGTTCGGGATTAAAACGGTTCTATAGCAAAAAGAATGTTTATTATATTTGAAGACTAAATTAAAAACGGTGCCGAATTCAAGTAGAAATTTGTTTTTAACCCAAAAGAGAGGGAAACATTTTCGCTTTTGAACATTGGGAAATAAAACTGCTATGGCAAAGAATCCACTGCTTTTAAATGGGAACCATATGTTACACAAGCACTGATATCATTCTTTTAAAGGGAATTTATATATTATATTACGAGGCCGTCGATCTCAACCAAAGATGTAATCTTATGACGACGCCATAATCCTAAAACAAGAAATTTCTCCGAAATTCTTCCCTCACTTGTTTTTATTTGAAAATCTATATATTAATAGCGTAATAAAATAAGGTTTTTAAAGCGAAGTTAACAGCCACCTTAACGTACGATAGATCAAATTAAACGTCTCGACCTGCAGGTTTGCAGAAAAATGATAAAATTGAAATCGGCCATACCGTCGGCGAGATATTGAGGTTTTTTGTGAACGGCTAAGCTCTGATCGGCGTAGTTGTAATGGTTGATGTTAAGATGGGGCAGTAGGTTGTCGCTGAGTTTCTTGGTAATGTGTATTGATGGTATATTCGAATATCCATAACCGAATTATTCGATTATATCAGAGAGATGGTATAATCGAATATTCATACTCGATTATTCACTCAATCGTTTCTCAACGAATAATCACTCGTATTCGTTTCTCAACGAATAATTGAATAATCAATCGTATTCGTTTCTTAACGAATAATCACTCGTATTCGTCTCTCAACGAATAATCAATCGTATTCGTTTCTCAAGGAATAATCGAATAATCACTCGTATTCGTTTCTCAGTGAATAATCACTCATAATCGTTTCTCAACGGATAACCGTTCATATTCGTTTCCGAGTGAGTGATAGCTCATAATCGTTTCTTGACGAATATTCTCTCAAAATTTTCCGAACAAATTGTAGCTTTTATGGGATTATTCAGTAAGGAACGGTTTATGAATTATTAATAGCTAATATTGTTAGTTATGTACATTGTCCATATAATCGAAAGTGTAGGTAGGGGTGCAATCACACTATGAGCAATGAATGTCCAGGAAGTCTTTTGAGCTAGGGCCGTCATTTAAATTTCAATCAAACTTTTGAAACAGCAGGGCCGGCTAGCGGCCGTTGTAGGTGAGGAATGAATATCTCGGAAGCTGTTAGATCTAGGTCCGTCATTTTTTCAGTGTTGCATAAGTGGACCGAGGGAGGGAGGGACTTCAAATTTGGCATGCATAAGTATATAACTGGCCCAACGACACGAAAAATATGGAAAAGTTTATAAACAAATAATTGACGGAAATTTGTTGAAAATGGCGGGAGGTTAAAAATTCAACATTTAAAAAATACATGTTGGTATCAAATGAAAGGCCATAATCTTCTGATTTTAGTTTTTTAATTTTTTTAAAGTGGCGGCCGTAGGAAAGGAAAAAGTGGCAATTCAAGTTGTCCCCCACCCCTTCTATCTCGGAAGCTAGTTGAGATATAAAGCTGAAAAACGTCATAAAGACACCATACTATAATGTGAGGAATCGTATAAAATTTTATTTAAATTGATATAAAATATTTTCAGAAAATAATAAATTATCACTGGTTGCGTGTTGTGCGGGTGGTTAACCCATCAAGATAACATCATTTTCAATTATCCATCCACTCACTGAAGTTATTTCTTAACTACTTTACCTACGAAACCCTTAACGGTGTGATCAGAATTACACTTAACTAGGATTTTTGTGTATTATTTCTAATGATAGCTAATTTTTATGTTTAGAAGTTGTTTGTTTTCATGTTTGTTTATTCTTGTGGTAGAAATTTATGAGGCAAAATACGTAAGTACTTCGGAGATTACAACCCCCACACCCTCTTTGCACCCATGTTTGCTCGCTTCGCTCGCCGGAAATTCGTTCCTCTCTTATTTTAAATAGGGATATCGGGAACGGAGTTAGGAACGTAGCTTGGACATTCTTTTTTTAGCTATTTGGAGTATTTCCTGTCCCCCGATAAGCTACTTTAAGCTTGTCATCAGAAAATGACCGAAAAATCCGGGACAGATCACAACAATCCATGCCCGAGGCAGGATTCGAACCCGCGACATTTGGGTTAGCATTCCAGAACACTACCACACACTGACCACCTCTATCCCCCCCCGCCGAAATCATTCGAATAATAATCGATTATGACTGTCACTCGATTGCACTTATTCGATTATTGAAATAATCGATTATACCCATCACTAGTAATGTATTTATTTCAGGTTTAAACTAGAAAGCTTACTACCAAGATTTGTGCCAAGATAAAACTGACATTAATTTGTTATAAACGTTTCAAATTGAAATAATCTGGTCATAATAAGTATGATAATGAATTATAACTGTTTTAATGCACATGTCACATTAATATTTCCTTTTTATTTTGTTCCAAGCAGTGCCGGATTTAAGTTGTTGGCGCGCATAGGCACTATTTTTCCGGTGCGCCTTTTTCTCTTTATAAATATAATAAAAATATAAAAATAATACACGATACTGAAAACAGTAGTGAAAACCTTTTCCATTGTAGTCAAATTCTGGTATTCCTTAGACATTTTGCGCCTTCTATGATAAGACGCATTTCATAATTTGACACATTTCATAATTAGGTGCTTCCACACTTATTGTTAGTGTTAAGCGCCTTTCATAATTTGGCGCCCTAGGCAGTTGCCTATGTGGCCTATGCGTAACTCCGGCAATGGTTACAAGTGTAAACAATATATTTCCTTTTTATTTTGATTTCAAGCTGACATTTTTTCGTTAGGAACATTTTCAAATTGAAATTATCGGGACATAGTATGATAATGAATTATAACAGTTTTTAATGCACATATCACATTAACATTTCCTTTTTATTTTATTCCAAGTGTAAACAATACAGGTATACCTCGCGATACGCTTTCTTCGATTTTTACGCTCATTACACTTTCTGACTCTACCTCTCGATACGCTCCCTTGATTCGGACATTACGCTCTTACAAAACCCGGAGAACGAAGAGCCTTTCTCTGCCCATTAAAAAGGTTTCAACGCGAGCAATGAAAACAACTTTGTTTCACTATACACGAACTACTTTTATAAATTGTTTTCATATTCATTTCATGTGTATACAATATTCCACCGGAGAAATAATGTAATCGACGAGTTTCTTTTTACGCCCAAGGTAGTGGTTTCGGCGGATTTCAACCAGTTTTCAGTCCGAGATCGTGGTGGTGACACATTGAATTTGCGCTCGAGTTTTTACCCTTATAAGTTTGAAATGTCACAAGCAAAAAAATTAAAGCGATCCTATCTTTGACATGGTTTTCAATGGGATTTTTGGATTTGTTTAGCACGATTTCGCGCGACAAGACGCTTTTTTTTTAGAAACATTCTGTTGTACTTACCCATGATTTTAATCCATTGGAACGTATCTCTTTTTTATAGCATTGCTCTTATGTAAAAATGTGATTCGCGATACGCTCTGGTTTTTAGTGCTTTTCATCAATTCTGAAAAGCACTATTATCTTCGTGATGTCCGTCCGTCCGTACGCATATATCAGGGAAGAATTGGCTGAACCGATTTCAACCAAATTTGGTACATAAAATATTCACATAAATGAATGACCAAAGTGGCATATTTGGACCGGATCGACTATGCAGGAGTGCCACAATTACGAAGTTAAACTTTACGTAAATTATGAATTTGGAAGGAATTGGCAGAACCGATTGAAATTTTGTAAGAAGGCGTGTAACATAAAAAAACAAAATCAAGATGTATAGTATAGATAGCAGGGCTTCCACAATACAAGAAATAAAACATTCTTTTTACACATAGATTTTAGTGTTGACATGTCTTCATCAATTTGAACCAAATTATAATATTTATAATGTACACATATAGAGTAAACCAACATACCTTAATGAAATCAAGATGTTTAAATCTGAGCTAAATAGCAGGGCTTCTACAATAAAAAGTAAAATAATATTTCTTTTACACGTAATTCCAGAGAACTGACGGCATGGATTTTAACCAAATATGATGTATATAATCTTTATATAAATAAATAACAAGATTATTATATTCAAACCGGGTCGACTAAACAGGGCTACCACCATATCAAAGTTAGAATTTGTCTGTAACTATTAATTTCGAAGGTATTGGCTGAACGGATTGCAAAGAAATTTCGCTTGTAGTATAGTAGTAGTAGTATAGGATGACAAAACGAAATGAACATGTTTAAAAAGGATCTAAAAAGCAGGGTTGCCACAATATAAGGAAAAATAATTTTCTGATTTCAAAGGAAACATATAAGCATACGATTACACTACGGCGAATTTGACGAAAAGCACTTCTGTACCATGGGAAACTCGTGCACATCCTTAATTGTTTGGAACGCAATCCGAGCTTATTGCTAGGTATACCTGTATATTTCCTTTTTATTTTGTTTCCATACTGACATTTTTTCGTTATAAACATTTTCAAATTTAAATGATCGGGAAATACTAAGTATGATAATGAATTATATCTATATATTAATAGCGAAAAAAAATGAAATTTTTAAAGCGAAGGTAAAAGCCACCTTAACGTGCGGTGCATCAAATTAAACCTCTCGACCTGCAGATTTGCAGGGAATGATAAAATTGAAATCGGTCCAACCTTTGACGAGATATTGAGGTTTTTTGTGACCGGCTTAGCTCTGCTCGACGTAGTTGTAATGGCTGATGTTAAGGTGGCGCTGCTAGCGAACATTGGTCGATATAGGAAATAACGGATTATGTTAAGGTGGTGCTCCTAGCGGACATCTGTAGAAGGAAATAAGAGCTTCATGGTCATGTGACAGAAGGCTAACTACCAAGACAATACCAGTCTATTTTTCGGCGGGCAACTACTAGTGTACGTTGATTTCAGTAAATAACAATAAAATAAGTAAGCGATTAAAGAATTCATTAGTTTCGAAGTTCACAGAGATGCTAGCTCACTAAATGAGCGCCAAACACATATTAAATAGATAACCACAGTTTTTAGCGCCCTTTTGTTAAAAAAATCGCTCAATTTGCCTCTCCGTCCGTTTGTTCGGCACTACATCTGGATTTCTGCAACTTGGAGAAACCAAGTTTTCAGAGTAGAACAGTCTATATCAGGGGTGGCCAACCTGAGGCACGCTAAGCTCTTGTCAGTGGCACGCCCCCCGATTTGGAAAAAATAACTTTACATTATTATGAAAGTGATTTTCAAAATAGTAATAGTAAATAATAAAATGAATGTACGTATGTAGCATGTAATTCGTTACGTAGCTGGCAAAAATATTAGGTGGCACCAGGAGCAGATCGAAAAACCTCCCAAGGGGTCGGCGATTTTCCCCAAGGGGGGCGATCCTGATAACTTTTAATAATTACAAGCAATGCAACCCATATAAAAATTAATTATCATATAATTTCGAAAGTGAACGTAAGTTCAATGTCAAATATTGAAATATAAAGTTATGCTGCCAAGAAAAATCAAGATGTGGATTAGGTTTTAAGATGAATCCGGGAAAGGGGAGGGAGGGGGAGAATCGCTCTCCCTTGGATCCACCAATGGGTGGCACGCGATACATTTTCAACATAATATGTGGCACATTATAGAAAAAGGTTGGATACCTCTGGTCAACATGGTCAAAATTTGGTGTATCTAAAGAGCAGCTGCTGGGTAGTAATCGGCGTCTTTTTCCGTCCCCTTCGCTTCATTTCTATCCACCGTAAGGAAAGCATGATATCGGCGCAAGACATTATAAATTTGCATTTTAAAATTAGTTATAATTAAGGCATGAGCTCGGAAAATGAACAGTTCTATATTTGAAAGGCTGAGGTTTACATTTTTGAAAACAGAATTCAAACTCGTGTAGACTGAAAGCGAACAACTGTGTTTAACAAAAACAAGATGATCCACACGGAACTTATGATGCCTACTTTCCGCATAATATTTATTTAATGCTCATATAGGCTTCAATAGCTTTAAAATCACCGCGGATGAGTTGCTCTTTGTGTTCCCAAATTTCATAATTTAGCGTTATAAAATATTACAAATACATTCGAACGGAAAACTAAATTGCGTATTAGTGCGGCAAAAATAACGCGTGTGTGCATTAGAATGAGACTATACCGAATCCGAGTCCAACAATAGTCGTTGTTATGGCAATACTCTCGTAATGAGTGAGAAAAACTGAAAAAACACCAGTATTTACGCGAAATTCGAAGAAATACGATGGACAAGCAAAATTCTACGATAGAAATTAGAATCTCCATTCCTTTCCTCAGAAAATAGTACAAAACTCGCTCCGGTATTACAATTCTAAGATATTTTAATGTGCAAGAGAAAATTACCCTGTACAATGCTTTTCGGATTTTCTATGTAAATCAAATGGGAAGGATAGTTCCTGGAATCGAACCCGGGACTTTCAATACTCGCAACAAAAACTATCCTCGGGAACACGGCTCCAGTAGCAGGATATTTCCATCAAGTGTCATGAAAATCGGTCTATTGGTGCAAAAGTTAAGAGGGGACGGACGGACAGACAGACAGACACAACGACGAAACTATAAGCCTATTTCCATTCTGGAAAGTAGGCTAAAAAGAGGGAATATATTCCGGTTTTTAACAATGGGAAATATCAACTGCCATGCCAACGAGTGCAATGATTTTATATGGGAAACATTATTGCAAAGCTTTTAAAGGGAATTTATAGACTACATTTCAGGCTGTCGATTTTAAGCAAAGATGTTATCTTCTGACGACGTCATAATCCTAAAACAAGAAAAAACAATTCTTCCCTCAATTGTTTTCTTATAATAATTTAATGATATTTCAAAGGCGAAAGAGAACAATGACGAATAAAAATAATCAGGGCTAAGCTATTTTATCTGACCTAATAACTACCAGAGTTCTGGAGTCAAGGTAAAGCTCAGGAAAATGGGTAATGCGCCGTTATGACAGAATCAACATAAACATGATTCATTCATGATACACGGATAAGCCGAAGAAAAGGGTGTTTTATAGCAATAACCCGCACGCTCTACTTGCATTTATGACTTAAATCACCTGCATACCACTCCTGCGTTGATATCTTCTAAAAGAACACACATTAAAAATACTTAGGTTAGCTTTAAGAAAGTAGTGCTCATTATATAAAATGCCTTATTGGATCCAAAAGAAATTTTAACTAACTTTAAACTGCGATAAATACAATTTCCTGAAGAAAAGAAAATACCGTGAATGGCATAGTATAATTTAACAAACTTATATTTTGGTGAACAGTAATATTCGTTTATATAGAATAAAATTTAAAGCAAACCTTTCTGATGTGAGAAATGATAGAAAATATGATGCAACAAGAAATATCCCAAATATGAGAATAAATGATGATTTATGAAGCAAATTTCCTCAATTTAAGGAGCCTCTGTAATTCCTGACTCGCCCATACAATGACAAACATCTAATTTGTTTATGGAGTCTATAAGATACAATCGTCAGAGATTATACTTAATAAGGGCTATATTCAACCAATTCTGTGGATGATATATTTAACTTTCACATTTGCCTTTACTTTTTAGTTCGCCTGAAACGCTAATGGTGTGTAACAAGCGGGGGAAAGGAAAAAAATGCCCTCTTAAATTAAAAGTTGATAGGATAATTGCATTTTCAATATCATTATCAGAAATGATTGCGATCAATAAAACTCCAGCCTCACTGAGAATTATGAGGTGTTTGACTCGACTCTTACATTACATTTCATCACAGGATGATTGTACGAAATGCATTGTACGTAAGACAAATAGAACACTGGCGTAACATCTGCTATATTATCTCAATTTTTAATGAAATACCAAAGATTCCATTTTCATAGAGCATCTGCAATTCAAAATCGAAATTTAAAATATTCATTTTATCTACTGTCAACCTTTTATGCTAAAAAAAACTACGCTCCCGTCTATAATTTATAAAACTGAATGCAGGAAAAATTTTCAAATCGGATTTGAAAATGCATTCGATTCGGAAAGAAACGGTCTTTTTTCAAGACGAGTAGTGACTCATAGCACAAAATAGGAATCTGAAAAGAATGGAGGACATGTAAAACACGATACAGACGGGAAACTTCGCAAACTGGGATACGTATTCCATTTTTTAAGCTTTACGGTGGAAAACGCTAGATCTCATTTCATTGATTTATCTGTGGAACTCTTTTCATCTAGACTCGGCTAAACATGACTAGGGAGTCTACACCAGTTTTATAGGAAGAAATTAGTGTTTATTTGGAAAAACAATATTATCATATTTATCCTTAATTTGATAGACCTTAATCATCGACGCCTTATATAGTTTAAGACGAAACGTAAAGAACAGCATGAAGATCTTTTTCACGAGTTCCATATCGAATAATATAATAGGAAACACAATATGGGCTATTGAAGAAATAAAACTTCCAACATGGAGAGTAATACCAAGAAGGACGTTTCTTTTTGGTAGAAGATTATTTTATTAGCGGTGAAATAAAAGAAGCGGCTATGATTAAGAGTTAAAACTAACTGTGATGCATTAAATATTTTACTTTTAACATTTACTTCCGTAACAGATTCATTAGTTCAAAATGAGCCACAATAATATTAATTCGATTCATTTAAAAATCAGTTATGCGATGAAACAACATAACGAACGAGCAAAAATTATTTTAAAATTCAATTGTTCACTATGCAAACGCTTCCTTCACGAACAAGAATCATATTCGAATCCTGTCTTCAGCGCTCGAATGAAGCAGAAAAAAATCAATGAGACCGTAAGACATATGCATCCCCGGAGAAAGATGATAAAGATAACGGATATCTCAGCACGGCGCTTAAGGATGCTATCTATTATCTCACGGAGATACATGAGCGACGATGCGTTGTAAGTTATCGACGAAGAAGGCAACCGCAAAAGAAGGGAGGGAACGCCTCCTATTCCAGGTAACCGTAAAAGGTGAGAGGGCACGTGGTTCACGGAGGTGCATCCATCAAACAATGCATCGAAAGAAGATGCACAACGTGTCGGGCGGGTGATGCGCGGAATACACCGTTTCATGACCCCGCAACAACACACCACCATCAACGATGACATTCAAGTCACACTCCCTCGGGTCGGGGGATATCCCCCTCTGGGAGTGAGTCACGGGAGAATATCAAAATCCCTCTGATTAGTCATCTTTCGAACCATGGGGACAAAGGAGGACGAGGGCGGTGGTGGGAAAGGGGGATGCGGGAAGCATAGAGTGCAGCAGGTGGAACACGAAAAGTCTCCGGAAAAGAGGGAAGTCGGATCTTTGAGGTGAGGAGCCAACGGGTTGAATTTCAACGATACGGCACGCGATGCTGGATATTATAGGCACTTTTCCACGAAAGAGGGACGAGAATAATACACCTGTACCTCTTTACGCGAGAAGAGGGTAAAATGTTTTGAATATTTAAGGGCTGCAACTCGGTTTAAAAGCTCAGCGCACTAAATTGTAGAAATGCTCTCATCTGCCTGATTAGCTCTGCCGTGGTTAGCGAGGAAAATCATACAGAAGCTGAAGAAATGCAAAATATTTTTCAATTAATCAAACAATTTTATCTAGTTATTAATTTAATTCAAGAAAATGCTAAGTCCACTGGGTCATAGAAATGGCCGAGCTAGAATCATTTTAGAATTTTATTCCTGCTCAAAACTTAAACATGAA
This sequence comes from Tanypteryx hageni, assembly GCA_028673005.1. Taxonomy (NCBI): domain Eukaryota; kingdom Metazoa; phylum Arthropoda; class Insecta; order Odonata; family Petaluridae; genus Tanypteryx; species Tanypteryx hageni. The sequence goes on from CM054112.1 coordinate 163,300,321, forward strand.
AATGTGTGAAACATGAGTCGCAAGAATTTATTTTGGATATGGAAAAGGAGTGACCTGAATTCTTTTAACCCGGCAGTACTCGCGCACATTTTTGTAACGTAAGAGGTCGCGCGGGGAGTCTCTGATACCCCACGGATATTTTGTTTAAAAATTATTAATTAATTTCAATAAATTTCTCATTTTATATGTCTCTTGATGTATTTATTTTAAGATGTCAATTATTTAACAAAACCGGGAGAAAAATAAAAATTGTAGAAAATACATTTGCTCTTACTTTTATGAAGTTTTATCTTTTGTAATCAGTGAAGTAACTGTTCAATAACGATTCCAGATCATAAACACCAACGACGCAAATAGTAACAATAATTTCACAATAAAACGTATAAACCACTCGCAAAACAAAAAACACGGATATTTCCGCACAACGCTCTGTCGCACTAAGAAAAACGACCAAACTAAAAAGAATAATCATAGGATACTAAATTTTTTAGGCGAAAATGGTTGTAGGCACGTGCCACTCCAGCTACTGAAGGGTAGGAGACATAAAACCTAAAGTAAAGGAACCCTGTAATAAAACATAGCACCTCGCGCGACCACTCCCGGGGCAAATGGACAAATCTAAAATTTCACATACAAATTTTGGTTATGTCACCACAAACAAATTATATCAAAATCCCTTCAGCCAAAGGGACGCATTCAAACATGGACGGGCAAATGGGCAGAAAAAGCGAAGTTAGTTTAAGCTACCGAACAACGGAGAAACGTGTCAAAAACAGTATTGGCTTCTTACATGCAAAAGACAGCTTTTTCACAAATAAGAATCATTAAATAGAACTGAATACAATATTTTGAGAAACCGATTCCAGGTAAATATAAAACTATTTTTAAAAAATGAAATTAAGAAATATTTCGGAAATAACATACATAAATATTTAACAAGCGAAAGAGATTACGTTCATCCCCCCTGAAAGTAATCTAAAGTAATTCAATCAATTACATCGATTACATACATTTTCAGAAAAAAATAAAATTTTCGTAGTTAACATCCTATACGATACTCGGTCCCAGCCGGGAAAATGAATAGGGAAGCTAAATATCATATATGATGCCGGAGGTCACAGAAGGTTAAATGATAAAGCATGGTTCTCTCTTGCACGATCAGAAGCACTGTTTGTCCGACACGTACTACTAAATTATAGGAAAGCACGGTCACCCTGACGCTAATCACTCAGGGCGGATAGACAAATTAAAATGTTAACAGCGAGGAAGGATGCTTCTTCAAATGTTGCGAATTTCCACGTTATGACCGAGAAAAGAAACGCGACAGTAATTATTTTATATTTTCCGAAAAACTATGATATTTCTTCCTTCAAAGCGTAAAATTGTTACCGTTGAGATTAACCCTTTCAGAGTTCCGGAAAGAGCGGAATCGTCATAGGACACGGCCAATTAGTACTTTTAAGGAAAAATTGAAAACTAATGAGAGTCCAGTTATATCCCCTTCAACGTTTTCTTGCTGGAAAAAATGCGGGAACAGCTGAAAAGGAATCCGCGAGAAAAACCGCGCAACTCGATGCCGTCCTCCTTGATGAGACAGGGCAAATTCGAACTTACCTTATCGGTGGCTTTCTTCTTGGAAGCTTGTGGCTGCAGGAGCGAAAGATCACTTTCGGATGCGAGTTTGTTAAATTTCTGCATCCTCTCCTTAACGCTTATCTTTTGTTCGTTATCCATCTCGGATGTAGGCCTCTCCTGATGAGGCGAGGGAAACAAAAGAAAATACCAAAAAACATAAGAGAGGTGTAAGAAAGAGAAAGTGACTACAAATAAAGCATAAAATTAACATAAGGGGAGAAAGTAGAAGTAAATGATCAGAAACGATACAATCGATGAAATTATATAAGAAGATAATGAAGGTGAAACTAATAGTGTCTGCAAACGATGGCTTTCCACTTTTTATGCGAGCAAATAAATTCGGGTACCGCTTCAATAGCCTGCCTATTTTAACGATAGGCTTGTTATGTCTGCTGGTAGCTCTCCGATAGTTGGTTTCACATAGCATCGTGACTGGCTGCCGAGAATCGATAGCAAGAAATTGAGCTAGAAAAAATATTCCTATGGGTTAATAAGCGATTACTGATTGTAACGTCTTACGGTATTATTAGATTAAATTTGGAGCATCAAAACAAGTTTTCATAACAAATGAGTGAAGGTTTTAAATTTTAAACTTAAAAAGTCAAATAAACTTTGAAAAATGTTGGTAAAAATTTAGAATTTGAGTATTAAATTAAATGCATTTTTATAAAATTATCAGATGTTTTGCTTAGATAATGTAATCATCACAGATAAACTTTAGTTATGTTAGTAACGTTTTGGTTAAAAGGAAATTTTCGAATTTTATAACGATGCAACGAGAATTTTAGATGCCTAAAAGTCACGAACCAAGGAAAATGAATACGAGGGAATGAGAAAAGGGAAAGCAACAAATTGAAACGGCTGAGGAAAGATAAAGTTTAGGTGGTGACCGGTTAATCCACCGACGACTAAGGGCAAGTGAATTAAATGAACAACGACAAAGAAGTTTACAAAACGGGAGAAATAACCATCGCCTTCAAACGGCAAGCAAGGAATTATTTAGCAGCATTAATTAAGCGGAAATGTTCGAGTAGATAACTTACTGTTTTAAAAGCCGAGAGGAGCAAATACGACGTTTTAGAATAGACGATACTATAATAAATCCATATTCGGTAGAATAACAGGCACTGCGATTTTTTTGTTTCAGCTTGTAAAAAAAAACTAAAAGCCTTCCGGAGAGATTGTTGTGTAGCAGTGATTACGCGCACCACTTTTGATGAAACCGAGGGATAAATATCCATTCCATTGCGCGCTATAATTGGGAGAAAACTGCGCAGAAATCGGCGGAAGGCTTTCACCCGGGAGCGAGCGGGGCAACACACTTCCTTTTAACTTACAAAAATATCCATTTTCAAAAATAAAATAGGAAGGAAAAAACATCGGAGGGAAAAAACTCTAAAACGGCTCCCGGTTTATCGGCACAGCGAATAATAAAAAAACAACCTCGCCGGAGATACCATATCTGTCGGTCCTCATTACGACCCGTCGCCTTAAGTAGTTGATTATTGCCCGTGCTAATTACGCTGAGTTATGTGCACGTTCCGCTTCATCTACGGGTCATTCCGCAGGCGAACGGAGCCGACTATATGAATCCCAGTGAGGATATAAACTCCTTTAATGACAACCCGTGGGGCGTGGGAGGAGTATGAGTGGGAAGAGCGGGATATAAAGAAGAGGGGCAGTAATGGGGAGATGGGGAGGAAGACGATACTCGGTCATCCCGACGCCGTTAAGCGGAGGGACAAGGGACGCCGTCTCCGAGTCATAAATCCGATCGAAGAGCGGCGGAAGTCTCATTTCGATGTCCTATGAGACGGCCGGTTTGCGGCGGCCATCTCCATCCCCCCTCTAAGGAGTAGTACCTTCGTAGAGAGAGAGAGAGAGACAGAAGGTCCCTTCCCCCGGCGTCGTTAACACCCCCTCAAAGAAGAAGAAGGAGCCAACACCCTCTCCATTCCACGGACACTCCCTCGGACCATTAACGACCCGTTTATATTCATATCTCCTATGCGAGAAGGATAAGGGAGGAAACGGCCAAAGAACGGAAAAGCTGGGGGATGGAGGGATCTAAATTCCCACGAACCGCACACGGACGCACGCTTCGATTACAAACGAGGCCGCGGAGGCTCATTAGTGAAAGGGATCACTTTTGAGGGGAAGGGGTGGAGAAGTGGAAGGGGTGAAGAGGGTGGGGAGGGGAGATCGCAGTCGCACACGGATCCGACGCGGGTCTCCGCTTAACATCCAGCGAGAGAAAGAGAGCACGGGAAAGAGAGAGAGACGTCGTCCGCGCCGTTTGAGAGAGAGAGAGAGGGGAAGGGGGCTCGGTCGTCTATGACCAATAACGCGACGCAGGTTTGTGCGGGAAAGGTTTAATCGGCTGGAAACGCGGGCAAATCATCAAAAGAGGGAAAAAAATAAATATGGAGAAAGAGAGCGAGACGGAAAACAAATAGGAAGGAGATGATATACGGTCCCTTCTCGTACCGCTGCTTTTTTAATGACGGAGAAGACGACGGCGGAGATTTCCAATCTATGGCGCTTACGGAAGTCGTTCCTTAATTTTTTTAGTCTTTTTAATGCTCCATTGACAGATCCCTAAAATTTACGAGTATCTCGTTCAAAATAAATCGAAAAAAATCAATAATAAAAATAAATATTGCCATGAAAATGATTGGGGTGACTAATAGGTGGACTTGTTAATTAAAACGTGATATGGAATAAGATTTATTTTTAACATATTTACATCTACTTATGCAGTGTATACATCTCTTCCCATGCCAAACACTATTCGATTCTTCAAAAACTAGCAAGTAAATATGATTTAACAAGAGGAACACATGAACCTTAAGGGCTAATTAAACTAACCATATCAGAAAAATATTCTAAACGAGTGACTAATCATTTACTGCAGAATTACATTCATCTTTTTGAAATCACAGCAAGTAAAAAGCGATTTCACTCATTCGAAAGGTGATTTTTATTTAACGACTATATTCACTAGAAATTTTCATTTTAGGTCAAGGCTGTTTCAAAGATTAACCGTAGTTCGAGGACAAAACGTAAGCGATTAAAATATGTCAACACAACATATACATATTAGCAAGCAAAGAAATATACTCGCGTAAAACTCTCAGTTTAGCCAAGATAACGTACAACGTATTGCTAGATAAACTCAGATTCTTTCCACGATCGATTTTACAATTATCTTTTTATTTTTGGGCAACGATTAATGAACAAATATTACAAACGAATATTACTTAAGTTTTCAGTAATTAATACAGATAACCTAGAAGAAGCGAGATGATCATTCACATCCTTTTATCATGATTTCTTTCAAAAACTCCTATACATTATCTGGGAAATTTTCAGCTGGCAATTGGATTCCTACACTTTCGCTTTCTATAATACTTTCGTGGGCAAATTATCAGATTCATAAATAATCATAAATTCTTAGGGTTTACTATAATTCATAAAACCTAACTTTATGTAGATATTTCCACGTGAACTTGATCTCCAATCCTAAAAGCCTAAGTTACTAATTTTTTCGACACACATTTTCATTAGGAAATTTTCAGTGACCGTTGAAAATTTTCTAATGCGACTCTTATATACCGGATGAATGTTCGTTATAAATAACTTATTAAGCACTCTATGGGAAAAAATATGGTAGATCATATGAAGAACTCAGAACGAGATGTAATTTAGGTTATTTCCAGATTCACTAGTGTGCAAACATCTTTATACTTAATGTACAGTACAAATGGCTGTAATTAGTGCAAAATTATTAAAAATTAATGTGAAAAATTAAAGATTTTTTTATTAATATTTTCACACAACATCTCTACGGTATAATCCTCATTACAATGAATTTATCTAAAGAAAAAAGTGTTTTCTTTGAGCTGAATATAAAAACTGGGCTCGATTGCTCTCGATTTCTCACTTTGTTCATGGCATGAACTCAATGAAACGAAATCATCTGCTAATTTTGTCATTAGCTACGATAACTCTGGTATAAAATTCTGCCAAGACTACATTATGGAAGCTTAAGAAGAAGCAAAAATAAAACTTAGAAGAGGAAGATGGAAAACATCAGAAATTTGATGAGTGAAAACCGTTTCTTTGACTGGAAGACGCAAATCATGGCCATTCAAAACAAAACGATGGGGAAAAAAGAGAAAAAGAATATGATCGCCAACAATTTTGCAGGAAATTGTGTGGAAAAGGAATAACAGTAGTTGAACATTGATAAGGAATAATCCAAACATTGAATATGAACAGACGGAACAGATGGTCTACGCTGCCAAGACTATAAATAATAGCAATCATAGAGAAAGGAGCAAATAATACTGAAAAGCTACACTGAATATGTTGGCTAAGCTACCAAATATCTGTTACAATTAGAAAAAATGGTAATCTGCGACCTTAGGGCAGAGCTGATGCATTTCAGCAGGACACGATTCATGCGATTTCTTTGGTGCGAATTCACAAATAATGAGCCCGGAAACATCAATCATGAGATTTTTCGGCTGGGAGCTGGATTTGGATGAGAAATAGTCGCAATGGATCATTTCCAATCAGTGAGATAACTTACCGACTCAGGAATAATTACGCCTAGACTCGGTTGCATAAAAAATACCCAAAGTTTCAAAATAATGCAGATCCATTAAACAGCTTAAAAATTTATAGGACCAACGCCTTTCCGAAAATATAGGAAGAGAATGACCACGCCCCTTCGAAGAAAAAATGTACCTGTGTGTGTGTTTGTACATATCTGTCACACATACAGAGAAATACAGCAAATCACTGCTATACGTCAGAGATGCGTTCCTGAAAACTACGATGTATAACCTAACATAATTTTCCTATATACCTAGGCATTACTTTCCTGGCGGAATATTGTTGACACACATCCTCCATTTTTAACCAGAATAAAATGTGGTAATACAGACGAGATGGCATGTCAAACATACGTACACTAAATAAAGTGAATAAAATTGATACTCATAAAAACACTCTCCTGAGATTATTCTGGAGCTTGTTTGTTTTAGTAAGGAAACGTGATGTGTCGTTATTATTCAGACAAAAGGGCACGATTATTTATATTATACTACATACTATATAGTGTTATTGCATAAACAACTCCGTAATGTATTTATCAATCGAGATATCGATTTTTGCGATAAAATAAAGAATAATATTAGTGTAAAGATAAAAAACGCTATACTTAAATAGTAAATAACTCCCTAAGCGAATAAGCATGGGCAAGACTAAATAGTTTTTGCATCGGAAACATTAACCATGTAATATCAGCTACGCAAAATATCACAAATAAATAACGTATACACATCAGTTTTACTATAATTGAAATTCTTGGAATGCCGCCTGTAGCTATTCACAGACAACTCATATGCGAAGCGATGCGAATTACGACGAAACCTGCTGCTCAAGTCATCGACGAGGGAAATGCAAAACAACGTATTACGAGGCGACGTGTACCGGGAGTTTACTGTACGTGATTGAAAGGAACCTGAAGGTAAATTAGTTATAAGAATTATGGAAAATAATGAAATATCGCGAAAAAATAATTCTGTGGAAGGCAGAATAATGGGGAGAACTCAGTTTAAACCAAGATCGTGGACCTCGTCACTGAAAGAATGCTAATGTTGAATGAAATTATAGACTATTATACAAAAACTTGCATGGTCCTAGAGAGCAGAAGCCAAATCAATAAACTACTGTAATGGATACTATGAAATAGAAAGGTAAAAATCAAGTATTTACCTCAGAATAATTTAAAATATAATTTATATATATATAAATTAGACGTGATATTCACTAATTAGGCATATTGAGAGATATATTTCTCTTTTTGAAGAAACTAATTTTTCTTCCGCGCCAAAAACAAATCAACCCTAAGAGACCTTGTGGTGATAATAAAAATTATAACACAAAATTTCATATGTGCTCCCTGCCATTCTTTGCCATATAAAGGGCAACAGATGCATTTAAACTATTATACACACACTTCAGGAAGAGGAAATGTAAAATAAGATATGCATGGCAACGAGGTGTCACAGGAAGCCCAGCATGTATATTGTTTGGAGAGCCACTAGATGTGTCTGAAAGAAACATCAAGAAATGTAGGATGTAATCTTTCTGGACAAGGCCCTTCTTCAGCCATGGAGAGAAGACAACTCCACTCACCAACACTCGCAGAGGCTCTTCAAATGGTAAGTGCCCACTGGACTTCCTGCGACACCTAGTTGCCACCCATTATATATATAATGACAAAAATCTCAAATATAAACTTAACGAAATTTAATAAATGATCAATAAAGTGACCGAGCAGGCTCAAATTAGTAGCATAGCTGAGACTACAGGAAGGTGCTAGCCAAAAGAAGACATGAAGGCATTACTATAAATACAGGGATACATTATATTGGGAGCACTGGAAATAACATCTTCAGCAGTTGCATCAAAAAGCTGAATATAACTACTATAAAAAAGTAATCAACAATTAACTACAATATTTTACACAAAGTTCAATGAAGTCAATGCACGAGGTATAATTGATGATAGCGTTAATTAGTAAAATGTTGAATTACTGCCACACTTCGCAATTTAGCAATTCTTCAGCTTGAAATTGAATGAAGTTGAATATATCTACAAAAGTATATTTGAAAATAATATTATCTTTCATAACGTAAAATGATTATATTCCACCTAATATATTATTTATGCCACAGTACTTGTCCATTACAACTCACAATCGTGAATCCATATTCAAGACCTCCTTTTCAACTATAAAATGTATGGGACCAGGTTATTAAATAAATTAACATACAAATAAATGGATTTGTAAATTAATTATGACATACTATCGCAAGGGGTGGCAAACTAGCAGCTCCGGATCCTCGTGTAACTTTTTGAGAGTTGATATGAGGCTCTTTGAAACTTTGACTGTATTACATATATGGTAATTTTCAGATCATAATGTACATCCAGATTAACATGCAGCTTCATAATGTGGCAAAGGTATTTTGTCAGCTCATAACGTGTAACTGCATCTATTCGGTGATGTCCATTGCAGTTTTGTGGCTCCCAGGTTGTCTACCCCTGCACTATCCAATTCCTTTTATTTTCTATATTTATTTTGAATTATTTCAAATGTTTCTATGTCATTCACCATCAATTAAATTTTATAATATACTATATAACAAAAAAGGAAAGATGCAATTTAAATATGACAGTATCCCAATAAAATAATGATTATTAGTTTTAGCAATATAATAATAAAATTGCCCATTATTAAATAATAAGGAAAATAAAATTAGATAAAAGTTGTCACTGCAAGCAATAACAATTTTATTTAACATAATAACCAAATCTGTAGGATGTGATAGTAAAATAATTTAAATTAAATTCAAAATAAATAAAAATGAAGTTTGATATTATTATAAAATTGAATAAATGCAAAAGAGTTAATTTGGAAGTAATAAATTATATCTAAATTTAAGATATTATTGTGCATTACCTTTTAAAAATTATTTTCTACTAACTAGTGAAAATGCATTCAAACTCAGTAGATGGAGAGAGAAAAACAAAATAATTAATAATAGACATTATAAGAGCTGCTTCATGCAGATACAATGAACTTACCATTTTAAGATCTTCCTGCTGCTCATCAAGAACCAATCTTCTAGCAGATTCAGGCTGGTTTTCTTTATTTTCACTCCTACCACGATCACTGCTTCTTCTTCTTGGTGGCACAGGTGGAGGGGGATCAGATTCTTCAGGTAATTTATTCGATTCTTCATTATTTTCCTCACTATTACCCATTGATTTAAGCGATTCACTCGATTTCGAAGAATTTTGCATTACAGACACAGCAGATCCCTCTGGCAAAGTTGACAACACTGAAGATGGGCTTGACATATTAGCTAAATTAGCAACTGGAGGTGGTGATGGCCTTGATGGTGATATAGGTGGGGGAGGAGGACGATACGGAGGTGGTTGACGAGTAGGTGATGTTAAATCCAACACTTCCAAAGGTAAAAATGGAGATGAAGCTGACGATGAAATGCTGGGTGTAAATGGTGTACTAGAACTAGTTTCACTGGAGGACGTTGAATTAGGACTTGCTAAACCAACAGCATTCAAAAGTTCATATGGCCTATATTTCTTTTTCAGAACTAAATATTTCTCACCCTGAAAGTATCGTATAAAAAATAGGTCAGTTTTCGTAAATACCCGTTTGAACATGACAACAGAATGTAATAATGCATTTACGTACCTCTTCATTTTTAATGGAGGCCAATGTATTGACGTATTCTTTAAAGATTGTTCTTGCTTCCACTGAAATAAAGTTACAACACTACCAATAACAACTGAACCTAAGCATGTAAGATACAGATCGGACAAAATTTTGCGTTTCGAATGATTAAGGAATGAATATGAGAATGAAATCAAGTAAGCTATAAGACACAAGTACGCTTTAACATATACAGATTACTTTATCTCTATAAATAGACAAATATCTCTGTAGACGGAAGTTTCGTCATGTCACCTGTTGGACGTGCAACACAGGAATTTAATGTTTAGAATAAATACATATTTAATCACCTCTTGATTCAGGATTAGTTAAAAACTTCTTGAAATGTTTAACCAGTTCATGATTTGTCACTTTTCCACCTCTTTCTATCATAAAATTACGAACTGCTTCCAAACTTAGTTCCGTAGGCGCTGCCATTTTGGTAACAGATGAAAACAAACAAAAGACGGTGCAAAAGCGAAGATGTTCGTAATAAATGTTATGGCACTGGTTATGTTGTTTAAATGTCTTAACAGTCGTTGTAATTTGTGAATGTTTTTAAATAATATCATACTTGTATTTATAATATCGTCATAGATTCATATAGCACGTGACTTTTCTGAGTAAGTTATATGTCGTAAGTACATCTAGTCATGAGATTATTTGTATTCATTACAGTGAACCTGAAGATATATTATAACTAATTGTAGAATCTTCGTATGTTGCATATATTTGAAATCAACGTTGTTTTAAATAGTTTTCATGATAAATTGTTTCAGTTTATTCTATTATTATTTTTATTAATACGAACAACGATTACTTGTACTTTTTCATCAGCCTTGTTACAACTGTTCGAAGTTTCAGTATACTCTTTTAAGATACTGCAATAATTTACTGTGAGTTACATTGATATTTTTATTAATTTTTGCCATGTGTTATTTGTATTTACGGCTATCACTACGCAAAGCTCCCTTTAAATGTAAAATATGCAGATTCAGGTATTATCTTCACCGGTGGTTAATTATGAATGATTGCTGCGTTATGTTCTAGGTATGAGCCATTATTCAAGATAAATTTATAGTGCCGCTTTATATTTTTGTTTAATGAAACTTGCGAAAAACAACGATTTCATGTTGAATATCATAAGTTCATCAAGGTCACTATGTACATATGTTTTGTTATTATAATACAAAAAACTGATGTGGCCACCACATGACTTTCTCCATGCCTGTATTATTTCTAAAAATTCCAAATAGGTTACATGATAATAAATATTTTAAGGAACTGAGAGAAAAATTTAAAGACTTGAAAAAGAACAAAAATAAACTCAAACCATAGCCTTCTGATATTGGATATAGCCACGATGCTCCAACAATTAAGAGACTATAAAGGATCGCTACTAATTGTAAGACGTAACTAAGCGTCAATTGTTAACAATAGACGTCGGTAGGTGGCTTACATTATATGGGGAAATGTTTCAAACAAAGGTTGTAGAAAATTAAATTTCCTACAACTTTTATTTCAGTACATTTTTACATTTATCAAATATTAAAGCAAGTATTTCAAAATAACGGATGTGACAAGTGTAAACACCTACTTCCCGTTGACCGATTTTTACCAAAAACTAATCACTTCTTGAGACTTTCAAAAAAATGTTAAATATAAAATTTCGCGTTTATATGATTAATAGTTTTTAAGTTGGAGCACCCACAAAAAATTCACATACACAGACCTCATCGAGAAAATGGTAAAAACATGTTCAGGAGACCTCAAAATGTGTATTTCCGTTGAAATCTCGAAAGCGATTTTTTTTCATCAAGTCAATACTCACATATACTACGTATGGAGAAAGTAAAAATAATCGAACCCTCGCCAAATGTTTAAGAAATAGTTTTTATTAGTATAGTATTCATGAAAAAAACGACTTCGAGATTTCAACGTATATACACGTTTTGAGGTTCCCTGAACACGTTTTGACCATTTTTTCGATGATGTCTGCGTCTGTTTGAGTGTCTGTGCGTGTATGTGATAGCTTTTTTGTGGGTGCTCTAACTCAAAACCTAGTGATCAGGTAAACGCGAAATTTTATATTTAAGAATTTTATATAAGTTAGAAGAACTGATTAGGTTTGGGTAAAAATCGGTTAACCGGAAGTTAGTGTTTACTCTTGTCACTTAGCCGCTATTTTACAATATTTGCTTGAATATTCGATAAATGTAAAAATGTACTGGAATAAAGATTGTAGGAAATTTAATTTTCTATAACCTTTGTTTGAAACATTTTTCCATATAATGGATTGTTTAAGAGATATCTTATATTTTTAGCTGCCACCACCACGCCACCTACCGACGAGTATTGTTAGCAATTGACACTTAGTTAAGTCTTATTGTTAGTAACGCTCCATTTTATTTTCTTAATTGTTGGAGCTTTGTGGCTATATCCATGTTCAGAAGGCTATGGTTTGAGTTTATTTCTGTTCTTTGTAGTCTAAAATTTTCTTGCAGTTCCTTAAAATATTTATTATTATTTAATCTATTTGGAATTTTTAGAAATATTACAGATATGAAGAAAGTCATGTGGTGGCCACATCAGATTTTTTAAATTTAATTTTGGAATATTTTCGGTGTTATCTTCATATCCCTAAGAAAACTTCCTTTGGCAAAGATTTATGTATATCAACGTATGTCTTGTACGGTTGGTACCTCGCGAGCTCCGTGCCTGCTACGTTACCCAGCGCATCATGAACCTAGAAAATTCTCAACTCTGTTCTTTTGCCGGAGAAACAGGAAGGAGTTCCAACATAACTAATGATGAGTAAAATATTAATAATAATAAATACATTGATGAGTCTTCTCAACAAGAATAATTTATGCATAGTTGGTTTAAGTTTTATAAATTATTATGTATAAAACAAAAAACTTGTCTTCCTGTAAAGTGATTATACAAATTACCTGACGAAGAGGAAAAAACAGATTTGGTGAACCAGTTTTATTGAAGCATTTCAACAACAATTTTTTTCTTTAACACGTTAACCTTGACAGCGTTCAATTGCTTAAGGACAGACGGTTATCACTAAGCTGGCGTACATTATCCTTCAAGTAAAAAATAAATGAATCGATTATAGTAAAAAAATTTTAAAATGTGAGTAACTTACTATTACAAACTATACCATGCCAGCATAAAGTGCCCGTCAAAATTGATCGGACATAAAAACCTTTCCCTCCCTCTCCAAGAAAGTATCAATTTGAATTTCCCTATTGGTTAGTTTAATTGAATGTACTTCAAATAAAATTTAAAGTTCAATTTTGTTTTAAATATGATTTACATACATTCGACAATAGATGTGTGTGATGAGTCTTTGGGAGTTGTATGGATGTGTAAACTTAAAAGTAAATTTAATGTTCTTTAGAAAAATCCTTTCAGCAAAAAAATCACGAATTTCCTCCCACTTTCCGTTAAATCTAATTTAACCCTTTCATTAGTGAATTTTTATGTATACGACATGGCCAGAGTAGGATAGGAAAGCAGAACAAGTTTGCTCAAAATAAAATAATTCTTTTTCAGCACGATAAATTTATAAAACACATCAATGAATAGAAAAAATTACTTTTTATCATAACGAAAACGTATATTTACGGGGGTGTTTGCGAAATAATACGTGAATTGTTACATAATATTACAGGCGTGATCTTGAAAGGGATAATGTACGAATTTTTGCGAAATTAGCAACAATGCAATTTCTCTCGACGACGAAAGATTTCACCCTCAACGCATGTAAAATTGTCACATTCAAAACAAATTCGGAATGATTTGACAGGTATTTGAAAATCTACTACAGGAATACAAATTTCCATTCTTTTAGGGCTTCTTTGGTCCAAATCCCGAATTTTTATGATGATTACGTATAAGTAATTTTAAAATGCAAATAAAATATTCGCTGCATCCTATTCTACGTTATTCAAGTGTAGGAATGTAACACTCCTGAAATCAAACTCGGGTCTTTATTATGCACGGACAATTTTTGTTCGTATACCGATAGTACACCATAACCATAACTTATTGAAATCAAGCAGTAAAAGTCTTTCAGACTCAATTTCCACTCCGAGAGAAAACACTATTTGCGCCACTGTATCATATACTTTGCTATGGAACAAGAACCACTTTTAAAAAACTTGTCTCAGGTATCTCCAATAGCTACAGCAAGGTTATAAAAAACATATGTGAATTTAGGCTACACCGAAGACGGCTGCTATTTAGGCGAAATGTGCATCTGGTGTTTGTATAACCTAGTGACTATTGGAGATATCTGGGACAAGTATTTTTACTTTCTCCATACGCAGTATAGGGGAAAGTATTGTTTTCACGAAAAAATCGATTTCGAGATTTCAACGGAAATACACGTTTTGAGGTCCCCTGAACACGTTTTGACCATTTTCTCGATGATGTCTGTGTGTGTTAGTGTGTGTGTATGTAATATGTAACAACGCGAAATTTTATATTTATAAATTTTATAAAGGTTAGAAGAACTGATTATTTTTTGGTAAAAATCGGTCAATCGGAAGTGGGTGTTTACTCTTGTCACTTATCCGTTATTTTAAAATATTTGCTTTAATATTCGATATATGTAAAAATGTGCTTGAATAAAAGTCGTAGGAAATTTAATTACCTATAAACTTTGTTTGAGATATTTTCTCATATAATGCATTTTTAAAGAGATATATTATATTTTTAGCTGCCATCACCACGCCACCTACTGACGACTATTGTTAACAATTGACGCTCAGTTGCGTCTTAGAAATGCTCCTTTTTCTTTTCTTAATTGTTGGAGCTGTGTGGCTATATCCAACATCAGAAGGCTATGGTTTGAGTTTATTTCTGTTCTTTTTAAAGTCGAAAATTTTCTGGCAGTTTCTTAAAATATTTATTATTATGTAATCTATTTGTAATTATTAGAAATATTACAGGTATGGAGAAAGTCATATGGTGGCCACATCAGATTTTTTCCAAAGGAAACATAGCCTAATGAAATGGTCCTGTCTGTGTGTTTGTCCCCTACTAACAGCTTTTGCACCAATTGACCGATTTTCATGAAACTTGGTATGAGGTTCGTGATACCAGGGCCCACCTTCAAGCTATATTTTATTTGGCGAAGATTGAAGTCCCGGGTTCGATTCCAGGGACGTTTTTATCCTATTTGTTTTACATAGGAAAACTCAAACCCATCGTGCAGAGATGTTTTCGTTAATACATTAGAATATCTTAAAATTATGATTTCGGAGCGAGGTTTTGGACTGTTCTAAGGGGAAAAGAATGTAGATTCAAATTCTTATCACCGAATGTTGATAATTGATCGCATTATTTGGAATTTCTACTAAAACAGCGTTTTTGCGTTTTAAATCGCGTTTTATCGGATTGTTGCCATGGAGACGGTTATTACCGAACTCGGCTTGAACATAGACGAATGAACAAATGGGTTATTTTATTTTCCGCTCGACTACTCTTCAGCAATGGCCAGTTGATCGAGACATATTAGCGTAAAAAACAGTAACATTTATTAAATTCATTTATTTAAAAAAATACATGCAAAATATAATGTCAGAAAGATATTTTGACATTGTTTTTAGTATTGTAAACCTGATAACGCTCTATTAATTTGTTTTCCAATTTTTCCCTATCATTGATAATCTATGAACTACAAGTGGTATTTATTGTATAAGAATTCCTTAAATGACTAACACATACTGAAACATTTTCTGTCAATATAAGTAATCAATTCGGGACGTTAAGTTTGGGAAATCAGCCTGCATTAATCCTGGTTTGGATTTCTTGTTAAACGCTTGTTCTTGAATTTTTTCAGCCATAAGACGAGATCGATAGTTCCCTGTTGAATTAATGCTAAAGATATTATTTATCCGTGTCTTGCAAACAATAGAGAAATTTTAAAATGGTAAAATTTACATAGATAATTTACTAATTTATCGCAAAATTACTCGTAAAAAATGACGGGTTCAAATTAACAAAAAATTAATTAAATTTTTAAATTTACATTAATTATTTTAACAATCATTATTGATATTGATTTTGTTTCTCGCAGCAATCAGTTGCCAAGATAAACAAATGAGCGATTTCGGGAAGGAAAAAATAGAATAAGTGACTTTATTAATTTTTATTTAAAATAGTTCAAATCGGATGATAGTAGGTCAGGTTTTTCTAATTTTAATTTCCAAATGAAGAAAAGCCTGCAAGACAAAAAGTCGATTTTTGAGTGTTATCTTACGAAGAAAGGAAATATTACCCTGGTGTGGAACTCGGGAATTTTTTTCGTGAATTTTCTTTCGGCAAGGCATTTTTATATTTGAATAGATTATCTCTGCCAATTTTCAATTTTCTATCTACCTTCTATCGCACAATCCTTCACCCCATATAATTTTTACATGCTCGGTTTGTTTATTAAATCGTCAAGCACGTTCCTCATATTTTCATACCGTTTCTATTTCATTAATATTGACTTTAGCCCATTATTACGATTTTTAATCTCTTTGAATAGTATTTCAGATTATTAGGTATTCCTTCTCGTAAATAACGCAACGAATGTTATTTACATTGATTGATATGAAAATCATTTCCCCCTCCTTCAGTGTTTCTCTCCTTCTCTTAATAAAAGCCTTCAAACCGCGCTTAAAGCTACATGGATTGAAGTAACAATAGGATTTCGAGGTTTAACAATGTAGTTGGAAGGCAAGGCAACATCCCGTTAAAATGCTAAGATTTTCCCAAAATATACCATTCAAACGATAAATATGAGCGATTTTGAG
Organism: Tanypteryx hageni; assembly: GCA_028673005.1. Taxonomy (NCBI): domain Eukaryota; kingdom Metazoa; phylum Arthropoda; class Insecta; order Odonata; family Petaluridae; genus Tanypteryx; species Tanypteryx hageni. The sequence goes on from CM054112.1 coordinate 163,317,085, forward strand.
CTGAAGGCGAAAATGTTTTCTTTAAAATGGTTCAAATTCGAAGATCGATGGTCAAATTTTTCTAATTTTAATTTCCAAAAGAATAAAAGCCTGCACGTCGAAAAGTCCATACTTACGTGTTATCTTATGAGAAATAAAAATTATTCCCTGGAGTCGAACCCGGGTCATTTTTCCAAATATTTTTGTCAATCACTTTTTATATGTGAATCAAGCAATCCTGAGAAATTTCGAACCATTATCTCTTACAGTTTTTGAGATATAAACGATTAATATCGGCATGGGTGCTTCAGTGGCGCGGTCTGGTGGTGCGTGGCGGAAGTTGTTGCAGACCGAGTAAGAGAAATATATGTAAGATAAAATAATGGATTAGGAAAGATAATCAACCGTTCAATTATATAAGACCACACTAGATTAAAATGCAGGTTTAAATAAAAAAGAAAAAAATTGTTTTTTCTTAAATTACAGAATAAAAAATCCCATTTAAAAATCCAAACTTGTAATTTGAAATACATAATACTTTATAACTTTTTACTTCTCCTTTTTCATTTGCATAGGGTGACCATATCTGTGCTAGTGGGGCGTTCGGAGATATTCGCCTGTCCAAAATATACTTACATTACATATGTAGGTATAATTATTATCCCGATTTTAAATTATTATTGAAATTTAATCGGAGTTTAGAATATTCTACCTCAACCGTTCTTCTAAACCTTTCAACGCAATATGGTATTTAGATCATGTTTCCTCCTCTTTCCGAACCCTTCCATCGGGCCACTACGCGGCCTACGTCACGTCCTGGAACGATGATTAATTAATTAGCTAATTAACTCCACTCGGGACAACTATCCCTCCATCCCGTCACTAACACGGGCCCTTCCACCCTCGCCACTCCTACACCTACACTCGATACTTCTCCGCCAACCCCTTTCTCTCCCGCGCTGCCATTTCAGCCGGCAACTTTGAGGCAGTAGTTGGAGGAAGTTCGCTCCGAGGCAAACTATTTACCGAGCCTTAGGTAAGGAGACTTTTCGGGGAGCGGATTCTGCGAAGCTCAGACACGTCTATCGGAAGAAAAGAGGGAAGGTTCAGAGATCGAAGCTCTGTATCGTGAAGGAGCGATGAAATTTGACGCGAAAACTTTGATAGAAAACTTTACTTGGTTTTCTATCCATGAAATTTGTCCCTAGCTATCGGGCGTCTCCCTAAATTATGGTGCGGAGATAAGGAGTTTCTCGAATGTTTGACGCGAAGGTATGCTGCCTCGACGCCATAATTATATTAAAACATAGCGCCGTCTTAACTTTGCGGGATTCCATTTAAACCGTGAGAAATGACAATTTCAAACGTATTAAAATTATCAATTAAACCACATGAATAATAGAAACTACCTTATGATTAGATTTCGATAAATGTTCAATACAACACACACAGTTAACTCAATTCTTTCATGGCTACGTGATTTACCTTGATCTTCTATTTCCTTGGAAAGTCACAGCTTAATCTTTATCTAATCCTGAAGTATGCTTGCATGTCCATATTGTGTTCGTTAGCCGGTACAAAGTTAATATCAAAATACGTTAATTACATATCCAAAAGCGAATTTCCTGGTTTCCGTTCTCATTATGGTCATGTTTAATCTTTACCATTCTAAAATCAGTCATGAAGTTTTTTTTGAGATCATAGAATTAAAGAACAAAAACATAATCCGTGCACCGAGATTCATTATGAAAGAGTAGATCGAGCCTTCTCTGGTGGGGATGTTGTTGAACGAAAGATCAATCTATAGCCGAAGGAGAAATTCACATCTCACAGAATTTAACGTAGCTTTAGGTTCTTTGGCGAACACAGCTGAGTTGGGTATGCAATGAGTGGATGAATGAGGCTGCCTAGAAGTTGCAGCAACTTCTCGTTCGGGGCCTCGCTGAAAAGAGCTGCGAACACCCCGTGGCGAAAATAATCCGGAGAGCTCGCCTTGGCCCGCAGCAAGATTATGTATAATCAAAACAAGTTAACCGTTAATAATTAGCTTAGAGGAAGTTTATAGGAGACAAAATTTATAATCATGTATTACTGAAGGAACTCCTATTGACAAATACATAAGTAGTTCGTAATTAGTTAATGCGGTATAAAATGATGGATATGAAAGAATATGATGAAGCAAAGGTAAAATTTTGACGCATTTGTTAAAAGCTGGTCTTTGATCAGTAAACGTTATCGTCAACTTTTATAAAGGCATAGAAGTCGTTATAGACTGTTGTTACTATATTACTATTGAATGAAACATTAAAATAGATATTTATGCAGAGAAGAGCCACCTACGGTACCCAAAGAAATGGATCCTTTTTAAGCAATATATTCAGTATTGCAGTTGCATAAAGATTATGAAAAATTTTCTGTTGTTTAAAATGCAGATTTTTTATTCAAATCGCATCAGAGATAAATTTTTAAAACACTATATTTTTTGTTTGTGTATTTAAGATTTATAGTAACCGATTTAATTTTGAAGGATAATTCTTATGGTTTTAATGAAATCAGATACTTTCCTTTCGGACAGGAAAAAATAAGATATTACCAGAAAAATTTAACTGCGCATAGTAAATTTAAGAGCGCCTGAGTATATTTATTTAAAATAATTACTGATACATGAAGGACAATTCTAAAGACTACGAGCTACACTTTATTGCCAGATATGAGATTATAGCAATATTAAATATGAATGCATAACTAAAAATTACACTAAAATATATTGTTACATTTTTAGCCATTAAGTAAGAAAAGGATTTTGATTAAGAAAAGGTGCATAAAATAAAAAAATAAAATTAACCATCTGACCGCATATTAGTCTGAATATATTTTTCATGAACCTTGATTAAAACTGGAAGAATTTTGAATATGTTTAAACTTGATCTATGTACATGCATTCAAGTACCTAATTAAAAGTAATTCTCTTACTCTGCCATAACCATTCCCCTTTCGACGTAACTTAGTTCCGCAGAAAAATCGTTATTCATGGAAATTCGGTAAACTCCCTCAATTATTTGAAATGACTGATGAATATCTTTCTATGCATCCTTGAATATTAAAATTATTTTTCCTACTGGAGCGCGAAGTTCATGGATGTTAATGAAGCCATAAGATATGGGGCTCCAAATTAGTGTTCCGCTTATTTCGAAGAATTAATCTCATTTGCAATTATTTTCCGTCGTTAAATCGGGGTAAATGTGCGGAATTTAATGTTACATATACTCTGCTATGGTTTTATGGTTAAAAAGGTATAATTTTCGCTGTTTTTTTTACAAAAATAAGAGATTTTTTCCAGATGAAGAAACATCGTGCGTAAAACGATTAATCGTAATTTTAACTATACCAATGCATGAAACTGCGATAAGGTAAAACAGTGAAGAATATCTCGTTTTCTAATTATCACTCCCAATTTAAGTAAAACATTCACGCACACTGTGTTACTCGCAATTTCGAAATTTCATTCGACGTTGTTTTTATCACAAACACTCTTTGAAAGGAAATCATTTATGATGCATGAATCGGGTCCTTTTTTGGTGTTATTTTTTTATTGCCGCATATTTTTAAACATACTATATAGGGTATCGAAAAAGAAAGTTTCTCCAATATCCATAAAAATATTGGGAAAAGTAGATTTGTTTTCGGCAATTAAACAGCCGTCCTCAGTAGTCAATCACCGTTAATAGATTCTCAGGTGAATCAACACATGAGCATCTGATTTTCCCAACCCTTTTAAGGCTATTGGAGAAATATTTTTTTAAATCTTGACTTCTGCTATAAGGTAAGCTCGATAATTCCTTCTAAAATCGTATTTACGTTGTACCTATAGCCATATTGGCAAAGTTTGATGTTGCATCTATATAAATAAAATTGCAATTCTGTTTGTTTGATTGTTTGTACACGCATCACGCAAAAACGGCTACACAAATTTCAATTAAATTTGGGAATTAGTTGTACATTGACCCCACTTAAAATTTAGGCTAATTTAAATCAAAGTTCGTCATCTTGAATCAAAATGGCGGCTTATTTTGACAAAATTGTTTTTATTGCATTACTCAAAGGAAACTCAACGAATTTCAATGAAATTTGGGTGGTATAAATAGCAAGATCTAATTCAAAGGAAAAGTTAATCTAAATTTCAGTCCGCCATCTTGAAACAAAATGGCGACTATACAACTATCAGGACGACGCAGTGAACTATCCTGCGGAATTTTTGAATAGTGTAACAGCTCCTGGGCTCCCTGCGCATAAAATCACTTTAAAAGTTGGATGTCCAATAATACTCATGCGAAACCTAAGAGCTCCAAAGCTATGTAATGTCACAAGGCTGCAGGTGAAAGCCCTCCATAGATATGTGATAGAAGCAGTAATTCTAACAGGGTGCGGTAAAGGCGAGTCGGTTTTCATCCCCCGAATTCCCATGACACCGTTTGTTTCGCCATGACAATTAACAAGTCACAAGGCCAGACCCTCCGAATTGCAGGCGTTGATTTGACATCCAGCTGCATCTCGCACTGACAACTCTACGTAGGGTGAGTAGCAGCAAGAATCTTTTCATCTGTGCCCCGGATGCAAAGACTCGCAACGTAGTATATAAAGAGGCACTCTCTTAACCAAGCAATATTCACTCGCGACTATCGGATGTTAATAAACTTTATGGGGCACATTACAGAGAGCTCTTGGGTGCTTCCCTTCTTTAGCTCTGACCCTTTCGGAGATGCACTGATGAAATATCCCGTGCGAAGAATATAATTATTTATCTTTGGGAAAAGAATCCTTTTTTGTGCATCATTCATCGCAATTAACTAAGAGATCTCTCTTAGGGACGCCCTGGACTACATATTTATGGCATAAGATAGAAAATAATTGTTTGAAAATTGGTAGAAAATATAAACTAAATTTATGTTTTCGCATGTTATTCAATTTTCAATGTTTTTAAAAATATTCAACGATAATCATCACAGAGCGTCTATATTTTATAAAAACGACCATCTTATCATACTTACAAAATATATTTTTTATAAAAACATGTTATAGCTAATCTAAGCGTCGAAAATACATTTATTTGAATTGTACGTGGATTATCATCAACAGAATGAAAGGTAAAGGCTAAATTCTGGTTAAGCAAGCTGCATAAGATCCGCATAAAATAAAAAATTGCCGAATCGTTTTATAAAGATTGCAGCATATTTAAATGGCCATATATCTTGTATATCTGCACCAAAAAGTGATACGTTAAGACAAAAGCATCACAAAGCTCTTAGACACACTCTAAACTGTGCTTTTTATTCACTCATGAGATAAAATCGATTCTGAAAATTTTGTCTTTATCATTTGACATTTTAGAATTTTCCAGTAATTTTTGTGGCATATCAATTAAAAACCCACTTATTGCAATGGAACACAATGTCCAGAAAATATTACGTATATTCTGGTTTATACAATTTATAAAATAATAAAGTATATCATTGAAAATTAATATAAATAAAACATTGTTAAAACATTAGAGGGAAAAATTGTAGAGCAAAATACATAAGGCGTTTTTTCCCTTGTTTTAGGATTATGACATAATAAGATTACATCTTTGGTTAAAATCGTCAGTCTCATAATATAGTCTATAAATTCCCTTTAAAGCATTTTGTCAATGCTATGCAATAATATGTTTCCCATTTTAAAACAGTGGACTCGTTGCCATGGAAATTGATATTCCCATTTTTAAAAATCTCGCTCGTATTCGACATGGATTTGAATTCTGTTTTCAAAAGATATAAGCCATGGTTTTTTAACTAAAGAACTGTTCATGTTTCGAACTCTTATCTTAATTTTAACTAAATGAGAAATGCATCGATATCATGCGTTTCTTATTGGGCTAAAAGAGACACTGATTACTCCCCAGCAGGTGATCCTTAGATCCACCGAATTCTGACCATGTCTAGCTCTCATATAAACAAATGTACCCCGAAAATTTGTCTTCTCCAAGTTGCAAGATTCCAGAGATATCGTCCGAACAAACGGACGGACAGACAAATCGAATATATGAGCAATTTTTCTTGAAAACGAAGCGCTAAAAAGAAGAGGTGAACAAATGCTAAATCAAATTAATCCGATCTTAGAATGTATACATGTATACAATGTATTTTAACAATAGAAAGATATTTCAGTCAATATTACTATGGTCATTCCGCGAAATATCTTATAATACAAATTTATCAATGGAATATTCCTCGAATTTACAATCAATTTCATTGGCATTTTCTTCTGTGCTACGGATTGACTTAAATTAGGGCTGCATGACTCCCGTGTCCACCGCGTTGAGTCAGCTTTACAGACGACGTTTCGCCGGCGTTGCAGTCGGCGTGCTCAGGTCAGGTGAGACTTCGCACCAAATTGACTAAATAAATTTATTCACTATTACAGTAATATGAGAGTATAACAAAAATATTGCAAACTATAAGACACAATCTTTGCCGAGTATTAATCATGCAAGACAATTAACTTCCTGTAATTTTTGTACACAGCAGTCAGTTGCAATAAGCAAGGTTAATTCAAGTTTTAAAAGTTGAAATTCTAATATTATCTAGATAAGTTTAATTTATTTTGCATAACAAGTGTGATTAAAAGTACTGTCTCATCAAACATAGTTTAAAAATAATATGATGCAGCGACCAGACAATAATGTTCAAGAAAATTTATAACTTAATGAAGGCATGCTTCCAGCAATTCTGCACTCACGTTTCTGAAAGTAAGAAAGCATGAAAGCATTCGCCATCATGAGCAACATCTTAATGAACGCTTTTGCATATTTTTAAAATCCGGTTTTGCTCGGTTACGTTCTCAACAAGACATTTAGTGTAATATCAGGCTGAAATTAAGCTCAATTAAGGCAAGTCGCGTCGCGTCATTTATCATTAAAAGGCAAAAGTATCTCGGGTTAATAACATCACCTGGAATAACTGTGATTTATACTGGTAGCTGAATATATTACTCTTAATATGACCTAATTTCACGTTATAGGGTAAAGTACAATATTTTCTTGCAACCTTAATATATTTTGCAAAAAAAATATTTATTGTATATACTAATGTTTATTAATGAGTTCATTAATTAACATGTTACTACGTCAAAATCACCAGGAATTACGAAAAACATTTTTGATGTTATCAAATCCTCATTTATCTATCTCTAAGACTTATAAAATATTATACTTACATTAGTGCAAGACATCTCATGTGAAAATGCTAAAGCTTTCCCTTACATATGGGATTTAAATGCAAGTAATTTCAGTGTAAGCAAATTATTTGAGATATGTCGTTGAAGTGTTTTCTACAGCCGCTCAGTAGATAGCAGAAAGACAAAATCAGGCTCTGGCAAAATCTAAAAAGTCAACATTTCCATGTCAGAAGAGGGCAAGGAGGACGACGCAAACCCTCCGTTGCCAGGGAAAAGGTTATATGATTACCGGTTAAAAGAATGTTTTCGTAAGGTTAGGCAAAATCTTAATTTTGATAAGCGCACTTCGGTTAAATTTGAGTTTGAAACAGATCAAGTTGACTAATAATTATTACTGCTCCAACACAAATTAACTACAGATATGGTCAGTGGTGTAACAAAGAGGAAGATTGCTCTGGCTGCATCAATTCGTGGTCCAAGGGGCCCCGGGCTCCCACAACTGCAATGCCTGCCTATGTCGCAGTTGCGCCGCTATATATGACTATTATTTGTAAATTCATAAGGTCAAGTACATAACACTCAAATACACCAATCCTGCCAATAATCATCAGAAAACCTTAAGTCGTGGAACAAAGTGCAAATACAGTCATAGATGAAAATCACTTGGCTTACCCCGCAAGGGAAAGCGTCAAGGTGTGCTGTTGTTGTTGTTGAAAATCACTAATTATTGCAGAAAAGTACGGTACGGATGAAAGAACCAATTTGGAGGTTAACTAGAAATAAATTATAAATCAGGAAAACGGAAGAACAATGTATTTCATTAGAAATAAATTGATAATTCACTTTTAAATTTCAATAAAATCATTTGAGTCACAGGAATAGAGGAAAATTTTTACGACTACCACAATTTGAAAATATTTATCCGCAAGATGAAACGTATCTCAATTTCACCTACATTTCCCTTAATGTGCATATAAGAAAACAAAATCGTGCTCTGACCTGTCAAAACAGTCTCAACTTAAATTATTCAAGGGGGATGGCAACTTTCTCACAGGAGTATGTCCAAATTAGTCGTTTAATAGGCGAAATTAAGCCGAAATTGCAATAAAAATTTCAAGGCCTATCATTTCGTCGGAGAAGCTTGTGCTCATCACGTTTCTTGCGGCATGACTAATGCCGGAAGGTGTAGTCATCAGTAAGAATAATTGGCGCTCATAATTTGTTAAGCAGATCACGTCACTCCAGATAGAAAACGAGAAGACAACCACTCTCCCGTGGTTCAATTTAATTTCTTGCACGCTTGGTGAGGGTAAAAAGTATTTTTTTGCATATTATCGGCAATCTTACGGTTTTTTCGTGTTTCTTGCCTTCTTGAAGCTGAGCGAAAACTTGCCAAAATTCCAATTCCCATGCAAATTTTAGATGATATTGGGATGCAATTAAACGGTAATTACTTGGAAACCACGGTAATTAAAGAAAATTATCATAACAAACGGAATGAAATTCACATGTTTTAACTCCTATAATAAACATTCGATTTTATTTGAGTGCATTTGCATCAAAGAGGTCGAAAGCCATCTTTACAAAGAAAATAAAAACGTCAATTAAGATTTTAGTTATTTGAATGAATTTTATAATTGTAAAAGAAACGATTCTATCAGAAGCCAACGAAATTAATTGTTTCTGCTGCATAAATTTATATTTTATTTAAAACAGTTTTTATAATTATCTCTTTTTGCAAATTATATCAATGAATAATTTAAATAAAAAAATTGAGTAATAACGTTAATGGTATTAGGCGTCACTTGGTGGAATTTCTTCATAATGTAAAAAAAAGACTTGTTGTAATTCCACATAAATTTATTTAAAACGACCTAGGTTTTGTTGCAATGCAACAACCTGATGATGTTGAATTTCAACGAAACCTAGGTCGTTTTAAATAAATTTATGTGGAATTACGACCAGTCTCTTTATTTTACACTGAGTAATAACTATTTACATAAAACGAAATAACAAAAGAATCGTAACAGAAAAAGTATTAGAATATCCTATTGGAAAGCTATTCACAATTTTATTTGGCTCTATCTGAAAAAATCCACCTTTGCATAGAAACGATATTAATATTGATATTTGCGAATTAACCCACGAAACAAACCAATTAATACTAGAGAGGTAATAAAACTGTGTATTCATGTCTAATACTTTCTTCTTAGACCTTAGAAAGTGTCTTTGTATCAATATTATGGGTAGAAGAAATCTATCGAGTCAAGATAAAAAAACTGCTCTGCTTCTCGTTTGGGTGAATTGCGTTTTGAAGACCGAACATTCTGAAGACATATTTCTGTCATAGGGACACGAACCATATTCATAAGTGAGATGTGGCGCCTATAGTAAAATTTTAGGAAACACCTTGGTTATGTAGAATACAATTTTCGCTGCGTTTCAATAAAAACATTTTCCTCTTTTAGTAAATATTATAATTTTAATATTTGAGTTTTAAATTAATATTTATTTATGGGACAAAAACTTTTCGCATTTTTTGCTGGAACGTTTGGCGACTTTTGCAAGGGGCTCCTATGGCAAATGCCATACACTAGTTCATTAGCAATCATATTATCTAAATTGTTTGTTTCTCAGTGGTTTTTCATGAACATGCGTATTTTGAAGTTCCTGTTGAGCTAGGAACAAAAATGTATTCCTTTTAACTGTAGATATTGTTACTTCTGTAACATGCATGTCCTTCTACGAGATTAGTAGTTGAAGTTATACGGAGGTAATTCTGGATTTTTTTGCTTTAAAGAATCCAATCTTACATTCATCTATTCTAAAGTTAGCTTATGTTCTGAAAAATCATTCAATTTCATTCTAACATCAAAGTAAAAACAGTAAGCCGGTTTTGGGAGTGGGCAACGTGGGCCACCATCAAGGGCCAAGAAGGCACCCTTAAAGGTTTCATTTAATCGAAACTGAATTTTCCTCATCTTTTAACACTTAGGGGGCGGCCAAATCATGCCTCGCCCTTTCCGAGCCGGTCCTGGATAGAGATAATCTCTTTAAAGGAAAGAAATGTTTTCTTCGATGGCGTCTGTCCACTTGAGACAAAAATGGGGAAATGAATTCGGATTAAAACTTGTTAATTTAGTAATTAACTACTTCATTGCTTGTCATTTACAGGTTTCATGGTAAAAAGCATGGTATAAAGCAAATTACTCACAAATAAAAATTTGCGTTTGAATTACTAAAAACTATAAATTGAAGTACAACGCCATAGGACACAGTATTCCTGATCTATTTAAGGTGTTAATCATTTACTGAGTTGGGACAAATATCTAAACTTAATATTTTGTCTAAAATGCTAATGACGATTTGGAAGCAATATAAATTATTAAATAACGAAAGCTGATTAAGTGAGAAGAGAAAATTTTCAAAATTCAATAATTATTTTTAAAACATGTTTCTATAATAAGAGTATCTTAAATAAACTTTATATAATACTGTTGATTTTATTAACATGAAGAAGATAATTAGTAAAGATTTTGCGAATTTATTTTACAAAATCGCTTGAATTTGTTGCCGATTAAAATCGTTTAAAGAGTTTGCGAGGGAAAATATCAAATCATTTAGCGCTCGATCACATTTTCTTTCAATCTTTTTTATTGTTGCGTCAAATAGCAACGAGCAAACAGAATAAACTGATTATCTCTCTGTGTTCTTCTTCCATTCCTTGAGGCATAAGTAAACCCCACAGAATAAAATCTTTGATCATTCGAAACAAAGCGAAAACAAACACAGAAAGGAATAAAAACACGCGCGGAGTCAGGAGGGGAAAGTTTTCAAAGGTTTTGGTCCAAATGGGGGGAGCATGATTCGAGATGTGACGATGGAGAACGGCGAGAGAGAGAAGAGGACGAGGAAAGAATACGTGATCGAGAAGAACACGACTCCGCCTCGAGGCGAAGAATGGAGTCGCCTTCTACTCTTTTCGGATTTCACGGGATGAGCGAAAGCGCGCAAGACAAGCAGGGCCCAAAGAGAAGGAGGGAAGAGGTACCGAATGAGATCCTTGGGCACATTTAAAAGGGATCGGAAAGGGAGACGGGAAAGATGAGAGGGAGAAATTTTGTCGGTGGCGGTTGAGGGATTTTCGGCGTCGTAAAAAGCTACGGACGTTTCTCACACAACGAATAAAGAGGTGAAGGAGAGAATGGGCGAAAAAGGGGAGAGGTGGGTAGGAAGAGCAAGGAGGAGGAGATGGCGCGGAAAGAATAAGGATTGGGAAAGAGAGAAGGAGGGTGGTAAGGCATTTAGGGTTTGGAGAACTCCTCCTCCGAATCTCCAAGTTCCTCCCTCCTTCGCTCCCCACACAAAACTCGGCCTTTTTCTGCTGACTTCAGGGGTGGCTGTATTCGCAAAGTCGGATATGCCATTATTTCATTCCGTCGCGGTCTGTAAGGGGAGGATGAGAAGGGGGAGGAGGCGGGAGGGTTGGGGAGAAACCAGCGACATCCGATTGCCTTTGTAGGCGGTGCTTGGGGAGACAAATGGGGGAACAATGTGACGAGCGAATTGCGAGCCGTACTTTATAGGCTGGCTTGCACCTCTCTCTCTCTTTTCATTCCCAACCCATCCGAACTCCTTCCTTTTTTCCTCCTTTTCACCCTTCAAGATTGCGGAGGCACCGATAGTGGGGGGAGGAGGTTTTTCGGGGGGGAGGGGGAGTAAAAGATAATATACGCTACCCCAAAGTAAGGATGTAATTGAATAAGATACGGATCTTCTTCTATCATTCCTTCGATCTAAAGGTGGCACCATATCATCGAAATATCACGAGATAATTTTTAAAGAGATTCGTCGCAAAAAAAATTCAATACGTCACAGGTTTCGAATGTGGGATGCGTTTTTATGCGGCGACGGTCGGTAGGCGATGGGGGGGGGGAGGAGAAGACGCTAAGCTACACCGAGGAGAGCAAGAATTCCTCTTCCCACGAGGAGTCGGGTTTTGTGGCTCGAGGTGGGCATGCGTCACCAGAGGAGGGAATCAACGATGAGAAGGCGGAGTTCGAGCCCTCCTTCCACACTCCTCCCTCCTCTTTTCCTCCCAATTCCCATCCCTCTTCTCCTCTCCCCCCCCTCCCCTTCACCCATTTAATTCCCTTTTTTCTTACTTTTCTCGTGACTCTGCGTAAAATAAACCGTCCCTTCACCCTCCTTCACCGAGACAAACGATTTCTTCCTCTCCTTCCTCCTAACCTATCCCCTCCTCTCTCTCTCTCTCTCATTCCCTCCATTTTGAATCCTTTTTTTCCCATTTCCTTTTAGTTTTCTCGCCGCCGCTCTCGTCCTAAAGTTGTCCTTTCCAGCTCTCTCATAGTCTTCTTCCCCATCCCTTCCGTTCTCGCCTTAAACTCTTACCTCTCCCTCTTCCCCTTACCTCCAATCCTTCCTCCCTCCCTATCTCTCTCTTCAAAAGCAACCCTCTCTCGCCATCTTCGTACTAACCACGGTCCCCAAGCCTCTCTTAACCCATATCTCTCGCTCTCATCCCTTTTCTCCATTCTCTCTCTCTCTCTATCAACTGGGAAACCTCATCCAATCCCCTTCGTCCAGTCACACGATCTTTCCTCCCTCTTTCACCCCTTTACTTTGGACTAACAACTCCGCCGCCCGTAACCTTTCCTACCCTCTTCTCTCTTACCCTCCACCCTTCATTCCCTCTTCTTCTCTTCCGCTCGTCCTCTTCCCATCCCTATCCTCCGTCACACACCTTTCGTCATTGTGTTAACTCATTCCTAAGGTAATAAATTAGTTACACTCCTTTCCGTTCTCTGTTAATTCTCATTCTCTCTCCCACTCCCATCTCCCTCCCCCTCCCAACTCTCATCTCGCCCGTCCTCTCCTTCGAGTTCTCCGGCCTCATCCTTCTGTGCCTTCCTACCTACTCCTTCTCCCCTTCGATCTTCCCTTCATTATCACCTTCGCCTCTATTTATTATCCCCTTACTAATTCGTTCTCTGGCTTATCTTTATTTTTTTTATTCCCATCTTATACATATCTCGCGCTCTCCGAACATTTTCCTCTCCTTTCATTCTCCTTTTGTTCCTAATTAGCGATCGGTTTCTTCCGCTATCCGTTCCTGCTATATACAACTTCCTCCATTCCTAGTCCTCTTTCAGGCCCTGTGTTATAATGCTCATTAATTTTCCGTTCGTCCGATTTATGAAGGTGGAGAGGCAGTTTTCTTGAATCAGGTTTCTTTTAAAAAACTTACTTTCGATGTCCGGCATTTACGTTAGTTGTCGCATAAATTAGTGCCGCATACTAATCCAGCTTCCAACATTTTCATTGTCGACTATATAAAAGAGGTATTGCGAGTGAAAGTTTTAGCAGGTTTATACAGAGACATTAATAAAAAATAAATTTTTAAATGTCTTCGGAAATAAATTCTTACAGAACTGCATCGTTTTATTCATTCTTCGACCTTTTTATTCTCATGAAATTATTTACTATTGCGAGGAAAAATCTCCTGCTCGCTCTGCATCTGCATATTCCACAAGAGGGACCCTTGGCCTTAGCATTCAACAACTCACTCGTAATATGCAAAATATTAGTTTACTTTCCTCTTGCTTCTTTCTCTCGCCTCACTTCCTCCCATTCCCAGCATCCCTATCCGTCCTCTTCCGTTCTCCATAATTTTCTCCACCCCGACGAGCAAACATTCTCCGTTGACCTCTTCCTCCCCACCCACTCCTTGTTCTTCCAACGCGGTCTCCACTCCATCCTCAGCTCCCATGCCTCCTTCTCCATCCGATGTTTCTCTCTCTCTCTCTCCCCCCTCTCTTACTCACCCTCCAACTTACTATCTCTCCCTCTCTCCTCTCCATTCAACCTTTCCGCCCCACCCCCAACCATCCCTCCGTACGAAACCACTTCCTCCATCTCCTCCCCCAATCCTTCGTCTCCCTCCTCCATCCCTCCATCCTTACCGTCCTGATTGTATCCGCCCCCTTCGGCCCCTAAACTTCTCCCCCGCCTCCATCCGACAAGCCCTCTCCGGTCTCCTTCCAAGTCACCTTCCCCCACCTCCCTCGATTCCATCCCCTCTGGAAGAAGTCTCCTCTCTTTTTGGCCGCGGTACCTGCGCCTCCGACTCACCCTCTCCTTCCAGACACGAAGACCGTCCCGTGGCGTCTGAAAACAACGCCATCACCTACCTCTTTCTTTCTCCCCGACTCTTCTAGTCTGCTCCTCCGACCCGACCGCCGTGGAAACCGTGCCTTTTGGATGCCATCCTTTCAAGACCGGAGCCATACGTCTTCGTCAGTTCTGGTTCGACTCCCTTCAAGTTTCTTTCCTTCGGGATGAAGAAATAATGAAGGAGAGCGTATATGGAGGTGAGGGCGGCGGGATGTTGACAGAAAAGATTTATTTATTCACGCGCTCGCCCTGTGTTTTTTATTTAGTTCTCAGATGTCTTCACGACACGACACGATTCTCTCTGATTAAAAACTGGATCTATAATGGCTTTCTCTTTGTCTCTTTTCAGTTATTGATGCGGTTCGTCGTGATTTTTCACAGACGCAATTTCCCGCAAAATGCCACAGAATTCAAGAGCGATCTATCTCATTTACGGATTATCTCTTAAAAAAGAAACTAAAAATATGTTCTGTTTGGATGACAATTTTTTGTGGAATGTGAAAATTAACCTATATTCATATTAAGTTTCAGCGATCTTCTTGTATTCCATTAGTGAGATTCTATGCATCAGACCAACTTAACTTGGCGGTAATCAGTATTAATTTCTGGTTTTAACCATTAGTTAAAAAGTTATGAGTAGCTCAAAGTGAATTGGTATCAGTTGATTCGTAATAACGTCGAAAAGGTATGACCATGGTTAAATATCTTTTGTCAAGGGCGAAGTATAATTTATCAATAAAAATAAAAATTGTAAATTACCGTTATACAGTATCAGAAAGGAGCTGAGAAGTCAACTTTTTTTATGCCCGAGGTATTTTTACGCACAAGAGAAACAGTTGATGATACTGTCACATAGGTAAATGAAAGCTAACCTCTTAGGAATCATAACCGAAGATTTTCCGCCTCATAAGCGAGGAAACCTTTTTCATTTTTCTGCGACTCGTCAATGACCTTCGTTTTAATGATCACGTCACTTATTCCTCAACTCTTATTCGAGTTCTTCACACGACGAGCGTTTCTTTCCCTTGCGTGCAACCCGCCGCTCGAGAACCAATTTCCAAAAAAGACCTCTCCGCTTTACTCATTTGCTTCTATTTTCTACACCTCTCATCGCAATTATTATGCTCTCGCAAAAATTCCCTCCAACCCCTCTCTGAGAACACCTCTCGCAATTATCCGGCGAAACACTCGTTTATCTTTTTTTGTTATTAATTCTCTCCCGGACACCTGTATGGATCCCATTACTCGTAATTATTATTAAAGGAACGCCTCTTTTCCTCTCCTACCAAGCAAGACCTTTACGAATGCTCCAGGGTGCTAACGCGCATTATATGCCATACACTCTTCTACATCTTGAAGGGGAAATTGGTGGTTCAAGGGGAGGCAAGGGGGAGGGGAAAGGGAAATGAGAGAGGGGGATGAAGAAGGGAGGGATAGCAGGGGTGCGGAGGGAGAGGATACCGAACCGTGTTGGCGCTGCGATTAATTGCGCGGGAGAAGGTAATGCAGCTGCATGTATGTTCCGCCCCGTATTGGCTCCCGTGGGAAATTCCGTCCGATGACCGTTATTACGCCAATTCATCGGGAGGAGAGAGGGAGAGAGAGAGAGAGAGAAAAAAACCTCGGAGTTCGTGTAGGTAATTTTCCGTATATAGTGGAAGCAATGAAGAAGAGAATTGCGTATCCCTCGTACAAATTACGGCGACGGGAGAACAATATAAAACCGCGAGAATTTTTCTCTCTCTCTCTCTATTTCTCTCTTGATAATACTCTTCTGTTTGAGTGAATGGTTCCGATCACACACATCTTTAAAAGGTCGAGGCGATTATTTTGTAGTTTGACCGTCATAAATTATTCATCCGTATCCGGTTCTTTACTCGCGTAATTAAGGTGGAGAAAGAGGAAAAATAATTGACGTCGTGTCGTTGCTCATCTGTTCTGGTGAAGCGGTCGCTTTTCGTGAAGATGAAGGCGATTTGAAGCCTTTCTGGATTCTAAAATGCGGGAAATCGTATACTGAGGGGGACACGGACGAGCAATAGTTAGTCTGAAACGAGCCCGATTGAAAAAAGTCAAATTTTATTGGGAGGAAATATAATGCAATCGGTATGCAAAAATTTGAGAATTTCGCCCGGAAAAATAACAAAATAGCTTCGATATGAACATTCTTTACTTTCAAAAAGAAATCATAGAGCTCACCTCAGGGTTAAAATGCTGTCTCTTCATTAGTCATAAAGAGGTTCAGGAAATCGATTGATCAATGAGCTGATGACGACTGCCTCGTTGCCAGAATGCGCATCTAATATTCCCAACGTTAGTAAATATGGCTATTGGAGAGACATGGTCATTTTGTTTCCAGTTTCAAAGCATTCTCTGCAAATCCTATGCCTCGACATGTCGGAAAATGTCTCGTCTCCTTCCTCAAACATCTTTCTGTATCAATTTATATTTATCTCTCTGTATGCTTCTTTATTTATCCTCCTCCGATCCCATCTCCAGCTTTTGTCAAACATATTTCATTCCCTGCCCTCCTTCCTCTCCTTCATCACAGCGCAGCGCTTCCTCAACCCCGTTACTAGTTTTTTTCCTCTCCTCTCCCTCACCTCATATCCTCTCTTATTCCAACCGCCTTGGCGAACCTGTGGGAAAAGCGCGCTCCTTATTACCAGAGGACGTCATTTCCTCCCACACCCCTTCCCCATCCTCCTCCCACGTCGCGCGTTTTTTCTCCCTACGTTCCATCCCCTATCTCTAGCCTTCTCTCTCTCTCTCGTTTCAATCTTTCGCGAAATCTTTATCGCGCGAATCTTCCTAGCGCTTGGGATCGTCGCAAAATTTAATTGGAGAAAAAGTAAAAATTGAGACTCAATTATAAAAGGTAGCGATATTCATACTTTTATTCTGTATTAGAAAAGCGAAGTACTTTCGATTTAAAAACATATTAACTACTTCGTTATCAGTGTTTTCCTCGGTATTTCCTAATTTGGAGGATCTTGATCATCTCGGACTCAATTTGGCCATACGCGTCGTTTTAATTGCCTTGTGAAAATATTTTTCGCTAAGTTTCCGTTATATTATCTTCTTTTACGATGGAAAAAATAGTTACGTTTTACTCCGTGTTTCATTTATAAAAAGTAGCGATATTTAATTATATATTCGCAAAATTTCTTAGTTCTGATTTTATATGCTAAATGATCTAGGTAAAATTTTCAAAGGCTGCTTCGCGACTCAGTGGAAGGAAAACATTAATCCATGTGACGTTACTATATCGAGGAATAGGTAGGTATTTTTCTGAATATCGATGAATTTTAATTAAACGCAATTGATACTGGAAGAAAACAGCCTTTTTCATCTAACTTCTCACCGACCATAAAAAAAACCTGGGCTCCGTAATGATAAAAACCAAACCTCGCCTTTCCAAGAAGTGGATTTCTACATTAAATGCATTTTAGCATTATATTAATCATCAACGGAAATTTTTTAGGACATTAGATATTTCTATAATTTTGTTGAGAAAAAGATAATAATTATTTTCGAAACTTCGCGTCCTACCTAGGCGATCTCCCCGTCTTACCAGTGAGAGAGTTGAAAAACAGTGCGTTAGATAATTCATTCATGAATCTTGCATTTGCTCTAGCAAGTAAGGTGCTCTGTTATGAAAATTACGGGTATTACAAATATGAATGTGCGGATATTATTTGAATATGATAAGCATTTGTAAAACTTAAGTTCTATTTTTATGACTTGGATTAGATTTTATTTCAAACGAAGAATTATACTGTGGATATGTGTATGTCGCAGCTTCGTAGCTCGGAACTGTTTTTCCTCATGCGACCTCTGGCGGCACATTCCTTCTCCCGACTCTCCCAATCCAGCTCCCTCCATTAGACCCGCCCATTTCCAGTCTCCTCCCACTTGATTTCCATCTCCCTTAACCCTTCACTTGGAGAGATCGACAATAAACCCCGGGAGAGACAAGGGTGGGCCGGAAGTTGGCAACTATACCATTTCGGAAGAGTTCACGGGTTCACCTCCACGGTTCTCCCTGTTCGAGAGGAGGTAACGGGGTGGCATAGGGATTCTCCAGATAGATACAATCCCTCACTCTTTTGAATATTTCTTTCCCACAATTATGACCGCAGCTATATATATATATATATATATATATATATATATATGCACGTGTGTGTGTCCATTGCTTTTTCCCTATCGCGGAACCGCACATTAGAAGAACTTTTTGTGTACGACGGACGACGTAGAGCTTTGCGGACCGAAGGACTTTTAGATTGACGCACCTGTGTCCCGCAGTGCGTATCTTCCGGGAGGGTTACCAGAGGTGGGGGAGTTGGGCAGAAGCGTGGGAGTGACCACTTACACTCCTTCGACACGATAATTCGATTTACTCCGCTCTTCCCGGATGAGCACTTACACTCCTGCAAAGCCCCCTTTCCTCACCGTCTCTCCAACCCATCCCTCTGCTACTACTACTACTGCACTCTTTGAGGTCTGCCTTCCTCCCTCTCCCCCAACCTCCCACCCAATCCTATCCGTCCCCCACCAACCCTCACCTCTTATTTTTCACTCGAAGGTATAGCAAGAAGAGGAGAAGAGCTCTCATCCTGCACAGGAAAATTTTCTCAGGCTCCCGTAAACCACCGGTACACACTGAACACCTAGTGCCTTATTCCTTCCTCTTCCCCTCCATTCCCGCCGCCTCCTCCTTCCTACCTAACTACCTAATCATTTCTCCTTCCCTTCTCTCATCGCCACATTAAGAGACTGCCTCCCTCTTTCCATTATGTATCTCTCGCTACATACAAACGTATATACATTTCTTCGCCGTGGCGTCATACCTAACTATCTCTCTCTCTCACTTTCTCATCCCACCTTCTCTCTCTCTTTCCTCGCCGAAAACTCCTCCTCACATATACACGCCCACTCCCTCCCTCCCTCACCGTATCTTTCTCTCGCCCTCTTCCTCGCACTATTCCTCAAACCCTCTCTCTCTCGCGCTCCGCTCATTCCCGCCAGGCCTTAGGCAACTAATTACTGTCCCCTTTCTCCCATCCCCTTATCAACCTCCCTTGTTCAGCTCATTTCATTCTCCCCTCCGATTCTCCTTCTCCTCCTCTTCCTTCCATCTTCCTCCCTCTGCTCCTCCCTCCCGAAAAACCCTCCCACTCGCATTCGCCCTACCTCTATCTCTCTCCTTTGTACAACGACTTTACTTCAGCAAAAGCTTCCCTTATGTAACGGGCAAAAGGAGACGCTCCTGAAGCTGAATATCCTTCCTCCTCATCCTCCTCCCTCTCATTCTCTTCCTCATCTTCTTACCGCCACTCTTATCTATCCAGTCTCTCTTTCTCTCACTCTCTCTTTTTCCCATTTTCTTTCTCCCCTTTCGCCCTCTGCCGTGTTCCCCCCCAACCACCCTTTCCATCCACCTTCTATCTCTGCAGCATTAATATCCTCCCTTGAGCTGTGCCATATTTCTGAGCGACGTACTCGCAACGTCTAGCTAACTCCGGCTCTATGACTTTCATCTCTTGTTCTTAAACTCTTTTCAACTCTCCCTCTCTCTGTCTCTTTCCCTCCCAAGCACGGTCTCTGTCGTCTCCCTCCTTTGTTCTTTTATAAGGTAAAATATTCCGCCCGTTATTAACCTGTTCCAATCTCGCAGCTTTGTTGGGAACAAGGGAGAGAAAGGACAAAACGTTATTTGTATAAGCGCCGAGTGGCTCCATTTCTCGCCGGACATTATTATATGAATTACAAGTTAAATGAATGGTCGTGAGTTGATGATGAACTTTTACCTCTCCGAAGACTAAGCGGATAATATAGTTTTAAATGGCGACGATTTTTCTCTCCGTTTTTGAAGATTATGCCGTTACTAATTTTACCAGTTTGACCCAATGTTTATTCCCAGATTTTGGTTTCGCTCCCTTTTTTACATGCATACAGCTTTTCCTCTACGCCTCGACCTTTAAAAAAATATTCCGTCCGTAGGTCCTCGCAAAGGAAAAAATCCAATAAATCTTTATCGATGCATACGCTCCCCTACTCAAGCAGCGCCTCTCATCCGTCAAGCGAAATGAACCAATGGAAAAAATACAAAAGAAAAAGAATCGACCAATATATTTCTCTTCACCTACAACCGCGATTTGCTAGTCCTCCTTAATCTCCCATCAAAAACGACACTTCACCCTCGGCGTATCGGTCCATTCGTCAAACTTCCACGCCCAAATGCGACTCTTTTTTCCTCTTCCACCATTCACTCACCTCCCTCCCTCCAACGCCCCTCCCGTTCCCTCCCACTCTCTTAGTTTTGGGCCCACCCAGATAGACCAGCCTCTCTTACCTCCTTCCCTCCACCTCCTTCCTCCTACATCCCTGTCTTTCACTCTGTCCTCATTCCACCCTTCCTTCCTCTCCTAATCTCTCTCCTCTCTTTCTCTTTCCGAGAGACCTTCCCTCTTCGATATCCTCTCTTCCTTTACCTCGTCCTCATCCCTGCGTCCTCCCCACCAGTCCTCCTCCACTCGATCCGCCTCCCAACCCGTTCCATAACCCTCCTCCTTTCCCTTTCCCTTCCATCCTTCCTCCCTCTCTCCCAACTCCATCCAGCTCCATCACACACACACACACATTCACCACCCTTCATTCCTTTCCCCTCTCCCCTTCATCTCTATCTCTTTCCTTCTCTTTCTCCCATTCCTTTTTTCTTCTCTCCCTCTTTCTCTCCCGGTGCGCTCTCCTCCATACCTCTCTCTCTTACTCCCTGCCTCTCTCTCTCTCTCTCTTTCCCTCCTCTTCCCCCTCTCCCGGACCCCCCCTGCCTTTTCCCTCACTACACGGACGACTCCGTACAAACACACACTCATGGCGAGGCAGGAGCCAGCGGGGCTGGAGGGATAGATAGAGTGGGAGAGAGAGAGAGAATAAGGGTGAGAGAGAGACAGAAGGAGAGACAGTGTGTGTGTGAGAGAGAGATAGAAAGATCCGCACAGAGGCAGTCGCAGCCCGCGTGCAAGTTGAGTCGGCTGCGGTTTTCGGAGTCTTCCATATTTAAATATCTCTCGAAGAATTTACCCTGTCGGATTGGCTATTCGATCCTCATCGGTTTTGGTCAGGGCAAGAGGAAAGGAAGGACACTTCTGCGCGTCTTGGCAAAGTAGGTTTTTGCGAGGACCTGGACGGAGACGTTGAGGAGCGCCACGAGAGGATCGGCCTACACCTCCCGCGACATCGAAACCGACCGGTGACTCTCTCTCCATCTCCTCCAGAATCTTTTTTCCCTCGTTTTTCACCTCTTCCAATCCCTTACAAAAAAACCTAAAACCGTCACCCGAAACCGACCAATCGTCTCTATCCTCTCTCACTCCCTCAGCCCTCCTTTTACCTTTTACCCCTTTTTCAAACGTTCTAGACGTCCTTTTTCGTCTCTCTTTTTCATCATTCTACCATGCGTCCATCTACGCACAGTTTCTCCACCTCCTTTTTTTATTAAAAATTTCCCAAAAAAAATAAAATCTTTTATCCAAACCCCTCCTCTAATCTTTTATAGTTTTTTTTTAATTTTTCGCCTATTCTTCCTTCACTTTATTCCATCTCTCTTAAAAACTCATACATCCACCCATCCACCTCTCTCTCCCTCCCTCAATTCTCACCCATTTTTGCCCTTTACCCCTTCCCCTACCCCGAAAATTTTCTCCTCTTCACTTTCCCCTCCCCTCCCTCCTTCCTCCCCCTTCATATACGCCGCTCCACCGGTCTCCTCCTCTTCCTCCACAAACCCCACCCATCCCACTTTATCCCATCCAGCTCTCCTCTCATATCCCTCCCCTTCTGCCCCTCCGACGCCCTCTCCCCCCTCTCCTCTCTCCCTTACAGTGCGCTCACGGTCCCCACACACACACACACACCCACCCACACACACACGCACGCCAGCTCGCAGTCATTATTGCTTCTCCCCCTGGCGTGCCACAGCACCGCCATTCGCTTCTCTGTTCTCTGCGCTCACTGTGGAGTTCCGTTCCTCTACGTGAACCCACCCACCGCCGTCCATCATTCCGGTGGACCTCACACTCCCCCCTCTCTCTCACTCTCTCCCCTCCCTCCCTCCTCCCGCACGGCTCCGTCCTATCCTACCCTCCTCCTACTCCCCTTTCGCCAACCTCCTTCCCTCGCATACAAACCTCCCTCCTCTCCCATACTCCCAAACATCTTCTCCCTCCCCAACCCCTTTCGCGCCATCATTTCACTACTCTGCAGTCTTCTCTCTCCCTCTCACCTCACTCTCTCTATCCCTCCCTCCTATCCCCCTCCCCTCCCTCTCACCCTCACGATCCCACTCCTTTCCTCTCGACACGCCGCCACCGCTAATACTCATCCCCATGTCTATCTCTCAGTCCTTTCCATAAAGCTCCTCTCCCGGCAAACCCTGCCCCCGGAATACCATCCAACAATCCTCCGCCCCCACTCCATTCTGCCCTGCATCCCCAATCTCTTCATCCCGCCTCCTTTCCCTCCCTCTTCCCCCCGCTCTCTCCCCATAGCACGCTGTCTCCCCCTCCCCCACTCTCCCCGCAGACCATCGTCCCATCTCCCGCACTAGCCGCACCAAACCACCCTACTAACCCTTTCCTCCCCTCTATCATATTCCCTCCCCTCCACTCGTCCAAATATTTTCACCTCCTCTCATTCTCCCTCAAAACCTATCTCCTCGCTCTCCGAAACTCCCATCCCGGGCTCGGCGCATATTATACATATACATATATCTCTTCCCCTTCCTCGCCTATTTCCTCCCTCCGTCCCTCCTCGCCGGAATCTAAACTCCCTCCCCGTTTCCCTATCCATCTCCACCTCTCCCTCTCGCTCTCTTCGCTCGCATCACCCTCGATCGCCCCACCCCCTTACCCTCCGTGCACTTGTACTCATCACATCGCAACCCCGCCCCCTTTTTCCCTCTCCACACACGCGTCCTCCCTCCCAAAAATCCACCCTCCGAAAACTCGAACTCTCTCTCACTCTCCCGAATCCACGCTCTCATCTCCTCTTCTCTTCCCCCCTCTCCCCTCTTTCCCTCCCCGCACACACTCTTCTCCTCCACTCCATAACCCCTACCTCTCATACTCTTCCACTTTCCGGCACCCGTACTGTACCAACCTCTCTCAACCCTCCCTCCACTTCCATCCCCTCCCCCTTTTTACCTCCCACACCGCTGCAAACCCAACGTCACATCATCCCGTTCCCGCCCTCTCCCTCCTCACCCCACCAGAACCTCTCCCGCAATAGAGCCGCTCTTTGGGCGCCCTCGCTGATTCCGCTGCGTGGTGATGGTGGTAGTGGTGGTGGTGGGGAACGTATAGAGAGAGAGAGAGAGAGAGAGAGAGAAAGTGGGAGGGAGAGAGAGAGCTCGCTGTCCGCCCCCAGGGAGGGTGAGAGAGAGAGGAAGGAGGGTACAGTGAGGGGTGTGTGTGTGTGTGGAGGGGGAGGGAAGTGGGGGGTACGAGAGCCCCGCGGCGAAGTGGTGGTGGCGGCGGAGGGTTAAAGAGAGAGAGAGAGAAGGAGAGGCGGAAAGAGAGAGAGAGAGAGGAACAGGGAGAGAGATAGAGAGAGAGAGAGAGAAGGGATCACACAGACAAGAGCAGACATCCTCCCCGTCATCATCATCAACGGCAGCAGCAGCAGCAAAGCAGCGAGCGAGCGACGACGCAGAGCCATTGCCGCATCAATCCGCGAGGATTCTCAAACGTCGTCGCACGCAGTGTCAGACGACGAATCCGGAGGAAGGAAGGAAGTTTAACTTTCGCGAAAGGGGTGGGAAAAAAGGGGGGAGGGAGGGAGGGACAAAGGAGAGAGTGGGAGAGGGAGGGAGTGAAGGAGAGACGGTGCGAAAAGAGGGAGAAAAGAAGAGGAAAAAGGAGAAAACCCTTTGCGTGTGACTTGTGTGCTCCGCTTTGTATTTTTTTCCCTTCGCGAAGAGAGAAAAAAAGGGAGAGATTAAAAAAGGGTAAGAGGCGAGGGAGGGAGGAGAAAGGGAGAAGGTCCCGGAGAAGAATAAGAAAAGAAGGGGGAGGGAGGGAACGGTGGAAGGGGGGAAAGTGTGACGTTGTGCTGGGAGAGTGGAAGGGAAGGAGGCGAGGGGGAGAGTGGTGGTGCCGGAGCGAAGGAGTGGAGAGACGGAGTGGAGGGAGGGAGAGGGGGTGGCGGCGGCGGCGAGTGCGAGAGAGAGGTGAAAGGGAGGAAGGAAAGAGAGAGACTCTGGAGAGAGAGGACGGCGTGAGTAGTAGGCGGTACCTTCCTTCCCATCCTCGTGGGTGGGTGTGTGGTGTGTGCACGGCGTAAAAAGAGGGCACCAGAAGAATAAGGGGGTGTGTTTCCTAGGAGGTGGTTGCTATGGAGATCGACGGAGGCTGGGCGCACCAGCAGCTCCAGCACGCGGATCATTTAAATCCGTGCGGCATGGAGCAGCAGCAGCACCAGCACCACCACCAGGAGAGGTCCCAGCAGCACCTTGTCGTCGGCGTGACGGGAGGGGGAGGAGGAGGTGGAGGAGGCAGGGGGATGTACCAAGGAGGAACTGGGGTGGAGGTGGAGGACCTGGACCTGGGGGAGGGGGAGGAGGAAGAGGAGGAGGAGGAGGACGAAGAAGAAGAGGAAGACGAGGAGGAGGACGAAGAGGAAGACGGAGGAGGAGACGGAGGAGGTAGAGGAGGACAGGTGATGGATCACGTGATCGGGGGAGGAGGAGGAATGAATGGCGGCGTGGTGGCCTCTTACATGGACACGGGAGAGGTGAGTCTTCATTTGTTTATTTTCGTCGATTCATTATTTCTTCTCTTTCTCTCCGGTCTTTCAATTTCCGCGCTACCGGAGGACGTCTTCGCCGTGCGGCGTGACGTTGCGACGGACTCTTTCTCTCTTTAAGAGGTCCATTAGAGTCTCTTCTCATTACTTCCACGTCGCGGATGTTGAGAGACTGGTCGAGTGTGCGACAAAAACTCCTCCTCCTCCCCCCTCACAACCACCTTATGAAGCCCCCGGATGCCTTTCTCATAGTGCTGTCACTCATGTGGGTCGGAAGGTGGTATTGTGGGGCGTTGGAATTGGGGGAGGGCGGAGTGAAGAAGGAGGCGGGAGTGTGGAAGGGTGAGGTGGATGACCAAAAGTAAAAGGACCAAGTTTTCGAAACTTGGGTTAACTTTATTGCATGCCGCTTCACGACGGACGGCTTTTATTTCAATTTTCTCGGTTCCGACGCTTTTACAAATAGAACGAAACGTTTCGAGGAGACGCCGAGGATAAGTAAATATTTGCTTGATCGTCGGCGTCAATAACGGTTTTTAAAATAACTTTTTTGAAGTTTCGTGGAAAGAAAGTTGTCTAAACATGATGAACAAGTTTATTTTCAGTTTCAAGGTTGAGCTGTTGATCGTTTTTTCCCATAATAAAAATTATACTATTACATAAAAAATTAGAAAAAATCATTATTTTTTGTCTGATCAATCAAAAGCAGTTAGGACCAAAGATAGACAATGGACGGTTCATTTAAATAATCCAAAAACAATTTATTTGAATGTTAGCTGTTAAGCGCCAGTTAATAAAATCAATAGTGCGTTAATTCTCGCCTCATACTGATATACAGAAACAAAATCAGTGATTAAAAATCATAAGGAAATGAAAATGAGCGTGCACTTGGCATAACCAGATTTCATTTCATGGATTTAGATGCCTATTTTGGATTAAAAAATGTCTGAACGACTTCTATAACATGTAATATTCTTAACGTAAACAGACTAAATACATCATTTTATGTAAATACTTTGACGATACTTTGGATCTGAAAATAATAAATAAAACTTTCGGTGCAATTAGAATAACATAGTTTGCTCGAATCTGATTATACACACTCTGAATTGTTTCATTTTTAGATTTAATATCAACGCTTCCGTGATAATTACATGTGTTTACAACGTATTGCCTCACGGGTCGCAATACCATTGCTTAGAAAAAACTCAGGACATTCATAGTAATGGAGTACTTCTAATATCCACAGATATTTCATTTCGCAATCGGCTTGTTGGAACGGTATCTTTTTCTCTAAACATGATAAAGGCCCGTCAAATTAAAGTAATTTCTCACTAAATCACGGTGGTGGAAAGAGCAACGCCTTACCAAACTAATTGGAAGGCATCTAAAATGGTTCAATCTGGGAGTAAATTAGGAGGAGCTGAGATAAAACGGATGTTTGGGGTGGGAACGAAAATAGCGTCATTAAGCATAGGGCATTCTCATCAAGTCCTTAAATTGACGAAAATTGGGCAGAAACAAAGGAATTCGAATAATTTTGGAGTAAAATTTTTGTCTACAATCTTCACAAGATTTATGAATAGCTATTCAATAATCAGAGCATGTTTTCCCTAAAGAATACGATGCCGACAAGAGATAAACCAAGTAATTTGGAAAAAATTAGATAATAACTCAGAATTAGATATATTATTAGTCTAATTTCACTGTGTGCGTGAACAATAAGATTTAACATTTATTTGTAATTTGTATTTCAACTCTTGAATTCAATATAGCATACGAAATTGGCACTTAAAATTAATCACTTATCTCTAACTTATTGCCTTCATTAAGTAATTAAATTAAAACTATTTAAAGTGATTATCTTAAAATAATGATAATCAGAATTTTTTTTCGTCGTTAGTACTTGTGGGTGCTGTTGAGAAATCCAGATAAGATTGCGCATTTAATTGTACTTTGTTGATTTTTAGCTTGAAGTTAATTATCTCATTTTGAGTTGTAGCAGTTACCATCTGTGTAAATAGAAGAGTTAAAATATAATTCAAATCAAGATTAAGCAGCATAAAATTATTCATTATAGGTTGAGTTAGAATGACCGCATTGTTTGTAAAAAACAATAAATTTATAAGCAAAAATTAAATAATATCAGTTTAAACGCATACTTTTGAATTTTTCTAAGAATTAAATTGCCCTGTGTTAAATATATCTTGATGGGAACAATTCCAAGAATATCCCCGTGATATTATCTCCATCCGCCGAAAATTAACTACAGTATTTTTAAACGTTAGACTTTAAAATAAAAAAACTTGGTGGAAATGTATTTGAATTACCTTCTGAATTTTTTATCATAATTAATTTAGAAGAAGTTATTTTGGATTTAATGCCCAAAAGTTACAATGTGTCCAATCTTAGTGGTACATTTTATATGTGAAAAGATTTTATAGCTTTGAAATTAATATATATTTTCTAAAACTTTATGAAACCACAAAGGAGCCTTAGTTTCCAGGATTCATACGAACAGCGAATATCTTCACCTGTTCATTAATAAAGAGCGATGCATTTACTGAAAGCTTTATTAGATGCCGATTGCTGAGAATTTAATACCATTACCTTCAACCAATAATTTCATAATTGGCGTAATAAATATGAGATACGCGTCATAGCAACCGGTTTGGAGACGGTCGCCGTAAAAGGACAGGCGCGCGCAATAAAAAAACGCTAAGAAAATGACAAAGAGAGTAGTTAAACAAGCGATCGATGGTTTAAGGGACTAATCTCGAAAAAAAATAAAAGTAAAACAACGAGGATGATATACATCAAACGTATCTCCTCATTTTGTGTCGCGCGTTTTGTCGTTTTCGCAAAGGAGGAAAAAAAAGAAGATCATGAAAGGAGAGCGAAGCGAAGGATTGATGAATGAAACAGCCCCCGTCAAGAATTTCCGTGGGACGACGCGAGTTATTAGCGACGTTATAATGCGGCGGACGGGAAAGAGGGAGTAAAAAAACGCCGACCCGCCCGACTGGTGACTGCGAAACACGTCGTAAATCAAAGAATCTGAATCGTAATTAACGACTGCTTGAGAGAATCCCGTTTGGGGGAAAAACTCTCCATCCGGATGTTGACCAACAGCTTTCGGGATGGCGTTTCCCGTTTTATTTTTGATTTTCTCGATTCTGATTGAGTGTTTTGCCTTCATCCTGTTTCCTTCGTTCGGCGCCACTAGAAGCGATGGGTTATTTGTTGGTTAGCGTCGAAAAATTTGCCGCGATCATCTACCGTACGACGCGTAGGAATTTGAAACTGCATTCTTGATGGTCGAGAAGCGGACACATAGTCACCCAAGCAGTAGTTTATCGAAGGAGTATTCATTTCATCTTCCGGTTATATTTTTAGATGTAAGTTCACGCCTAATCTATCTAAGGAAGAAATTATAAAAATTTGATAGGGTAACGATGATGATACGCCTCAAAACATTTCAACTCTCTGAAGGAGAGAGAGAGTTCTTTTGCAAAGTAAGAAATCATGTATAAAGTGATTTCGTTTACTATGAACTGCCAGAAGTTTTTAAATTGCAACTAATTCGGTTTTCATTGAAGTTCCTATATGATTGGAAGAACCTATATTGAGAATCTTAAAATTTGAGGCAGAATTATTTGTCTAGAATTATAATTTCGCAAAGCCATGGGAAAATGAAAGAGGAGAAGAAAACAGGATAATTTTTGTGTCATAAATTGAAAAGTGCATCATCTCAAATTCTAAATCTAAGAAAAAAGTTCATTCCTTTAATGTTGAAAAAATAGCAAATAAGACGCGGCAAATTCAATGTAATAACAAAATGTAGATTGTGCTTAGAAAAGTAAAAATTTACAACTCAAAAGAATTTTTTCTTAATCGGACTAATTAAATCATCTCACTGCCAATTACAGCGATCCATGCTGCTGTTAACATTGATACTTTTTAATTTACATAATTTTCCAACTTATTACAAAAGTCATCTACAATCATTGGTACTTATACTGAGATTTACATGTTAAAAGAAAAAGAAAAAAATTTAAATTTATTCTTATCAGCCAAAGAAAGAAAATTCTCGTGAATACATTAATAGTTTTAAAATATAAGTTTTAATAATTAATTCTAAGGATTTCAGTTTTCAGCAGGCCGTAGTTCAGCATTCAAAATTATTTCACCCTTAATAATTCCTAACAAACATTTCCCAGAATCCTAAAACTCTAGAATTTCCCCTTCTCATACTTTCTTCTGAAAAGTTTGCATAATATAATAAGAAAAATGTGAATATAAGCAAAGAGCAAAAGTACCACAATCCTAATTGATTGAAATATAAATAGAAAAATGCAATTTCAGCGTGGATTCGCCATATTTGTACTTATGCATGCTATACGCCAGCGGTCGACAACCTCTTCTTCACAGCGGACCACATTCGCAGTTGTGAATGCTTCGGAGGGATGTCAAGAAAATCTCGACGGACCGGAGGAGTGAATAAATCATAATTTATCTAGTTTCTTTTGTCTCACATACGCGAAAACCAAGTCTACCAAATTTACTAATTTAAAACTTCGTCAGGAAAGATTTTGAGACAAAACGTTTCCTGAAAAAATATGAAATTGCTCATGTGAAATTTTTTCGATCACTTTTTCATCACAGCTTCGTGGGCCGCATATAGCGCCTTCGGGGGTCGCATGCGGCTCGCGGGCCGTAGGTTGCCGACCCCTATACGCCGTCAACCAATGTTGGGTTGTTGTATCACCTGTTGTCAGAAACGTTTTCTTTCTTTCATAATTTTTCTCACCCCAACGCCCAATCTGAAAGATATTTTCAATCTCCAATTTGCCGAAAGCTCTCAAACCGCTTTCAACTGAATAAAATGCTTCAAGAATAAACCTATTCAAATTGACGATCGAAAATATTCAAAGAAAATACCCGAGATGCATTCAAAATGCATAATAATTATGGGTAATTCTAAAGACGAGCTTTTGAGTGATACGTAATGTTTCCATTTGTGTACCCTTCCCTAGAAATGTTAAAACCTTTAAATCAAGAGTAAAAAATATCACTGGGAACGATATTCATTACATTAAGTTAATTTATTGTTAAATAATATTGTAAGATGAATTAATTAACGAAGGAGCTCGAACTCGAAGCTCCTAACAAGAAAAATACATGGATAGAATATTGTATGCGGTATGTGAAAAATTGTAAACTGAATCTTCTTAATATGTTTTTATATTTTTTAAATATGTTTTTTTTATATGTTAATTTTGTAACCTTTCCACCGGACCAGGCGCCCACTTGCATTGTATATTGAAATAATAATAATAATAAATATAATAATATCGGTCGTGAAATCTTAAGCAATTTTCGGGCAGTTTCAAAAATTTCTGACGCCCGCGAAAAATTATCGCAGTGGGATACTCGTGTCGCGGGAACAGGTGACACGCCGTAGGGATTCGTGCATTTGCGCGTAAAAGAAGGAACGGCAGCGGAAACGGAAGGGTTTTCATGCGTTTCTACTATCGCTAGAACAAGCGTCCTTTATCTCGGATGTTAAAAGAAAATAGCGAGGAGCACGTGCGTGGGGGAAGCAAACCACACGTGTTTTAAAAGGCATCCTTTTAAGAGGGCCCCCTTATCTTATCTTTGAACGTACTCTGCATATCCTGGCGATAGAGAAGAAAACGCTTTTAAAAACCGCCGCGGAAATCGGGCAACTCTTTCTCCTCGTGTGTGTATTTTTTCATACGAGTCTCTTTTCCCACGCGTTCCACATTCTTATTCTTCTTAGCTCTCTAAGCACTTCTTTTTCCAGTTATTTTCTGTGCTTCTTTTCCGCTCTCACGTCAAACACAATATCCTTCCACTCGAGAGAGCTTTTTCGAGAGGAGGCAAAGAGTGGCTAGTTGAAATCCGAAATGCCATTACACAACGCGGGGATGCATTTCAAATGAGTCGAATTCGAGTTAAGTCACTCAAGCTTATCTCCTTGACAGGGGAGTGAATATCTTTGTTTCCGTCCAGACCAGCTCCGTCTTGAGGTCGGCCAATTGTTTTTCTTTTCTCTAGCTCGTAAAATGAGAGTACAAATCCGTGATGCACGCAAAACGTTAGAATCCGACTGAATTTTACGGAGGAGAGGTGGTGAGCCGGGCGTCATTTAAGATTCCTAATGGAACGATGATTTCACGGCTACAAACTCCCCATTTACGATGCATTGGATGACTGAATGATTAACGTTTACGATCGTGTGGGTTTAGGTCGAATAAAACCTTTTGAAATGTTTAAAATTCTGTAATCATAGCCAAAAGATTTCTTCAGTTTATATGCTATCCGTTTTCCACGATCACGCTTAAACAGTTAATTTTCCTTTTAAGCAGAATATTCCAATTTCAAAAACACGTGTTAAGAAATTTGGTTTGGTTATCAATTGCTATGAGAGTAAATTGAAATTTAAACATTTGTGCATGATTTTAAAAAGTAATACCTCGTATACTCATTAAATATACATAGACTACAAAAGTTATTGTAATAACTTCTCTCTTAAGCATTCTTCATTTATCTTAATTTTCCATAAAAAGTGTAAATTTTTATTATCAAGTTCTGAATGAGCGAATCATAAAAAATGTGCAAATTGGAGAGATTCTCGTTCTAATTGTTCATCGAATACCTCTTCACATATAATAAGCGGTTATTTCTTGGACTGTGAACAAGAGAGATACTTAAAAAATCAAAATAAACAGTAGTAAAACTGATGACGGAATAAATCAAGTTGAAATAAATAGAAATAAAGGTAAAATATAATTACGAGGAAGTCTCCTGTCTCGCAAAATTTTAGATGGGAAGGCAGTTGGAGTTTTTGGCAAAAGTGCAATACAGTTAATTCGTCTTTTTTCAAATACTCTAATGTTCCCTAACTATCAAATTAAAAGCTCGTTTAAAATTATGGGAGACCTTTTCAGTTAATATTTCGCCTATAATTTTGATTTAGGCTAATGAACAAGATATTTAATCCCATCAAATAAATTTCTTTTATCCTTTAGAGCAGTGGTCCCCAACCTTTTTTTTGGCGCGGCACCGTTTCAAAGAGAAACAGAATTTTGCGGCGCCCTAGTCATGAAACAAGGTTATTATATTTTTACATACTGGTATTAAAATCTTTGGACGTATCCATTTGATGGTACTACACCATAATAAATTAATAAGAGGAAAAATTATTGCACTGATTACACACGCTGTTCCGTTCTGAAATGAATTCGATCCCTTCAAGAGAAAAATCGCCAATACTTTGCCTAAACATTAATATTAATCCATTTCGAAATTTACCTGATTTTTTCATGAGAACAATAACAACCTTTTTCTAAATATTAACCTGCGCGTTCGTAGTCAAAAACTCTGAGTCAACCTGACGTTCACACCCATCTGATAGCCTTGCTCTTATTTCTCAGAATTTTTTTCGCTTGGATCCATGCCATTTACTTCCGAAAACCGCGAACAGCACTCTATAGTCCAGAGATAACAATCCATTTCAGCTGAGATCGTGACCGAAAATTTTTTGGAAGCGACTCACATATTGTTTCCGACAATCGCATGATCCGGGCATTTTCCGTTGCTGTAGAGAGAGGAAGAGGAGGGAGATTGCGAGTCGAAAGAATGGGCTGTGAGTGGGTAGGGGGCGGACAGCGCGGTCGGACGGTTTAGGTGTACAATACGGTAGGAGGGGGGTTGATGGTTTGTGTGTGCAGAGGAGGGAATTTGGGAGAGAGGGGATCCTGATGCTTTGCCTATAGGGTAAATTGGATTTCCGCGACATCTCCACTTATCTCTCGAACCTTTTCAGCACCCCCTTCCGTTTTCCACCCGCCTTCCAAAAACCACCCCTTGCAATTCTACTCCCTCGCGCCATGGACGATGATACCCCGGGCCAACCCCTAACTTTCTCACCTTCGTCCATCCCTTCCAACTCCCTCGTTCGCAGTATCAGTTGCCTTTTTAACACTTTCGAACTCGGTGAGAACCCTTTAGAATGTGAATGTGTTGGATTAAGGGAATTTCACTGTATCAGGACGCCACCCCACCTAAACTGTGCGCCCGGTTGACGACGCGGCAATAGGGGATAGCCGCGATGCGACAGGCGTTTAACACATGCTCACTATGCCTTTGATTTTTGAGAACTTAGAACGTTTGTTTTGATTCGCAGCTGAAGAAATTTCGACCATTTTTTTTAGTATAGAGATTTATAGCGTAATAGTTTTGTAAGTTAATCCGTGGTTTGCCACTGACTGAGCGGTAGCTGTTTTATTGTTCTTCAATTGGAAGAAATTATTGAAGGAATCTCGCCATGTACTGAATTTTTAAAAGCCGACGCGTCATTTTTTGAATGTGAAGTAACATGAGTTATCCCACATTAACTTATTAATTGGCATGTAACGTTGGAATGATTACATAAAATGGTATTCAGAGCGCATTCACAGTCATATCCGCCATTAGTTTTGTTATTGTATTTGGCTTGCAATTCAATCCCATGTTACTCGTCAAGATACATTGGCATTAATCCGCTTCGTTTAACTTTCCTTCGCTTCTCATCCGCGCCGGTCGACACGATCCCGTTCTCTCCCGTTTCCTTCGATTCATCGTTTATTTTTCGTTGTCAGCCACTTCTTCTCAGTGACATCCCTCACAACAAGATCATATTTTTTTATTAGTGAGAAACTTAAGACTAATAGACGTTTGACCGGATTTAAATGTTGACATACCGGACTTAGAGAAGGGGATGCAAACTTATTAGAGGCACACGTCCGAAGAGTCTCTGTCAACTTTTTAAAGAGACACAAGGTTAAGTTTAGGGGAAAGAAATCGGTATATTTTTTTACTACTTTAGCAAAAGCTCAACATTGACAATACGAATGCCCGAGCAAACCCTTGCGAAACAATCCAGTTGAGTGCATTATCATGTTCCTCAAAGAAGATTTCATCATTTTTAAAACCATGTGATGCCATCCACCCGATGTTTTTCTCTTATTTGCCGAGCTGTACACGGCGCTTACTCAACTACGTCCGACTTATATTTTTCGTGGCCTTACAAACAAAAAGGGGGGCGGGACAGACGGGACCAAAGAAACTTTTCGAGAGGAATGTTTCGAAAAAATGCGGCTGATGCAACTTCACAGGTTTGGAGATAATATAACTTTTTGAAGGAGATTAGTTACTGGGTTGGAGGTGATGTTAATCACAGAAGGAAAGAATAAGAAATACTAGCATGCCCGCTGCAGATACGCTTGCAATTAATTTGTAGTTAGAATTTATCAAGCAGCAGTAGTGGAAAAAAGCGTCCAAGGAACTGAGGAGAATTTCGTCAGGTTGGAAGACTTTATGTATAGTGTGAGAGGGAGTCGCGATACTACAAACTTTTGTCCTCCCCGTGAACATAATCTTTGGGCTCCTACATTATTTGTTGTTTAATATAATATATTGATATAGATGGGACTGCAGGGCCCCTTAAATCTAAAGTCTCTCCCCGCGGTCGTGGCTTCTGCGGTATATGTTATATTTCCGCTACTGGCGAAAGGAGAGAGAGATGACAGGGCCTCCATGAAGAAATTGAATATTCTTTTACTTAAAATAAAGGAATTCATCACCATACATAAATATCTTATCAATATGTTCTCGTGTTAAACAATTCAATATCAAATGCCTATCAGTGTGTTCCTGTATTCTTTAAACATATGTATAAATTTTGTATTGAAAAACAAAAGGATTTATAGTGTTACTATATGAACTTTATGAACTATTTTATAAAATAAATATTTAGAACTTAATATTTTCACTTACTTTCACCTCGATAAACTAACCAATCTCACAGCAATGTATGCCCTGTGCTCGACATTTACAATGTATAGTAGAGTAACTTGTAAACAATATTTAACGGCAATAGCAACAAATAATAGTCTATTTAGTTAAGAAATAGTTTTAAAAAATTGGACGGTAGGGAGACTGACAGCACCAGGGGGTAGAGAGGAGGGGAATCTCTAAGCGATGCACTATATGCCGAAATCATCAACAATACGATTGCCCTTGACGAAGATAGATTTTTACCCGAAAAATGCAAAATCTTCGTGTTTAAAACGAATTTGTGGACCAATTCTAAGTGAATTGGGAAATTTACGGTAAGAAAATGGATTTTCATTTTTCGGGCGTTGTTTGCTTCATACGACGATTCTAAGTAATTTTAGAATGCGATTGAAAGTTATGCTGCACTGCTTCTCGCTAATGTAGCTTTCATATAAAATATACGGAGGCTTCATACGCACATACGCAAGCAGCTTCACGCAAAATTTATAATATACATTTTTAATATTATCCAATTTCAAATTATTCATTTTAACAATCTCAAGAACATATGTTATTGACAGAGAAAAAAGTTACAATTCAAGAACTACATATTATGTTTGCAACAACAGCTTTATTATTTTATTTATGTTATTAGCAATAGTAAATATATTGATGATTATTTATTATAATTATTAATAGCACACTCAGCCTATTACAAAGACCATATTAATATAAACAAATAAAGGACAATGATCACAGAGACCCTAGCATTGGGACCACTACATCGAGCCCGTTAATATACTAAAATTACAAACAATAAGGCCTATACACTTATCCCACGAATTGCAAGTTTTCCCCAAACACGCGCTTTAGGGTTAGCACGGTTAACTTTTAGACAACTACCTTGAATTGAACAGCATTCAATTTCGTTTTAGCAAGGTTTTGAAACACTCTCCGAGCATTAAAAAGCATAGAATGTCTCACTTCGACTCAGAGGTAGTAAGGAAGGATAAAGAAATAATTGCAGAATATAGTGTAACTAAATTGTAGCGTGTTGATCTCATGATAGCGCTCATATGCCATCTCACATATTCCTTTGGGAAAACAATCCACCTTGCATTTTTTCGCTTTACGCCATCTTTTCCAGAAACATGCACTGAGCAAAGCGAGAAATGTGAAATTATTATTTTCGCAAATAACAAATGGTTCATAGGCGATAAGAAAAATCAAAAGTTGTTCTATTTCATAACAAATATTACCTTATTCTCGGTTTATTTAATGAATTTACTTAGGTAGCATTATGCTTAAAGAACTAAAAACCACCTAATGATATAAAAATTTGGTTTGAGGAAACCTTCAATATATAAATGTATATTATGCATATATATTTATATTAAATCAAAACAGGTTTAATTCCTCCAATTATTGCAGCTTTTCGATGCAATGTCTTTTTTAAGGACAAAGAACGCAAAAGAGATTCTACGAGTTGAATAAAAATCCGTTTGTAGCATTAACAGATTATTTTCACCCTTCTTTTTCGTTCGGTTTCGCCAGATCGGAAATATTATTTCCTCGTTCAGAAGTCACGGATCGTACGACGCACGGATTGTCCGGATGAACGGCAGGATGCGGCGGGCAGAGAGGCAGGGTCTCTTGCGGGCTGCGGCCCCGATCCCACCTAACCCCATGGAGAAAAAATCACTTCATTCCTATCAAACCTCGGTAAAAAAATCCCTTCCCTCCCTCTTCTCCAATTTCCTACCCTTTCCTGTGCAGTTGCCCTCTTCACCGACCCACCTCCTCTTTCACTCATTCTCTCTCTCCACCTCCTCCATTGTCCTCCGTGGCACGAAATTTGGCGGGGCTCTTCGATTGAGTTCCTCTCTCTCTCTTATCCGGCTGTTCCTCCCCCCCCCCCTCAATCCCTGTATGCCCCTTCCCGCACTGACTCTCCTGCCGTCATTCCTACAGCCTGCACCCCCTCCTCCAAGCCCACCCATTGTGTTACTTCCTGGGCGCACCTCCAAGAAGTCTCTCCCCCCTCTTCCTCCTCCGACATCTCCCTCCTCTTCTTCTGTTCATCTCTCTGACCCCATCTCTTTTAGCAGAGACATCTCCCAAAGAGAAGGGGGAGTGTGGTGCGGGTTTGTAGAAGTAAGTATACCACGAGAACCCCTCCTCCCATTCCTAGCGGAATCAATTAGGAATTCTTGGCATCAGGGGGTAAAGGGGAGGCGTTTATCCGGCGAATCTTTTGCCTTGCATGGAAGTGGCTTGGGGGAGAAGAGAAGACATCGAAGAACGCACGAGGCTCGATACCTATTGGTCGTTTAAAAGGGTTGGCGTTTCGCATAAGATGTTACGTTGTGCATTTGAGGCGTATAGGGAGACGTGCGTGATTGTAATCAATAAAATGATTCAGGATAAAGCGACCTATTCTATTTTTGGGAGGTGGGCTTCAATTTAGATTGTTAGTGAAATTCATGTTTATATAGTGGGAAATACATATCCGTATTTAAACTAGGTACAGAATTTTCTGTGAAAATACCAAATAGTACTTTTGTTAGGATTTTGTGCTATGTAGCATACAGACTTACTTTAAGACTTCCTTTTTACATTGTAAGTAATTTAAAATATCATAGAACTATTTGTAATTATTTCAGTTGAATATAACAAGTAAGAGTAACCATTTCTGCAATTTGGGTTATCAAAGTTACACGAATTACAAGTATCGTATGATGCTATGCACAAAATTAGATCTAAATTAGCTCGGTTTAACACTTAAAAATGTTTGAAGATTAAATTTCTGAAACTGCCAGTCGAATCGTCCATACAAGAGGTCTCAAACATGTGGCATGCGGGCCACAATCGGCTTTCTTGTTTCTTTCATTCTACTGTAAAAAGGAAAAAAATATCGTGGAGGAGACAATCATGGAGTAACAAGTAAATGTGAACAGCCATATCCTTCGAAATTATCCATTTGGTCATCATGCAATTTGGGATTGACACTCCTCAACAATAGAGTCAAACAGGAACTGGAATGTCAATAAACACATAAACACATGAACATATTGTAAATTACGAAACAAGTGATTTCAACTTTAATTTTATGTACTTCCAACACTTTCACGAATGACACTAAGGCAATAAAATAATGACAATAAAATAAATAGAGAAAGAGAAAAGAAAAACCTTCGTATCATCACCGCGCGATCATCAACCTCCAAAAGAACACTACGCGTGGCAAACAGTTCTCAACGCAACGGTAAATCATACCCAGGGATAAATACCCGACATGGCCCTGAGCATCACCGAATAACGGGAAAAGTATTCGCGGGTATTTACTTTTAAGAAGACGATTTCGGACAGCCGCGTTTCCGAATTTTTTTCCGCATCCTTTCGGGGGGAAACGCTTCGACGGAGCCAAAAAATCCGAGCGTCTTCCGCACGCAGGATGGCGTCACGGCTCCCATTTGCGGAGAGACGCATACTTCCACGACCTATAGGGAGATCGTTTTTTCTTCTTTCCCCCGCGTGCCGCGGAATTTCCGCAGTAGAAGAGGACTCGTTCCGAAATTTGCATAGAATTCGGGTCTCCGCGAAGCGCTCGAAACAAAAAAAATGAAAGAGTGCGCGACGGACGTCAAAAAATGAGTCGACGGAGTCGTGATCGGCAAACCCCGTTTAGACGGGGCTCAGTCACGGACCATTGACATATTCCTCACTCCGCCTCACCCTACCCGGCGCCACCGCCGCAACGCCGCCCCATCACGCGTTCACCCGCACCACCCCCTTCCCATGGCATTCCCATTTCGATCCGTTAGTTTCAATTCCGGCGGAGGGAGTCGGATTGAGTGGTGGAATGAGACGGGGAGAGGAGGGAGGGGGAGCGGGAGAGTCAGAGCGGAGGGTGGAAGGGGGAGAGAGGGGAAGGAGAGAAGGGCCTCTTCGAAACGTCGTGCTCAACCCACTTGCCGGAACAATGACCCACTCACATGCCATAGGACCCCACGACAAACAAAAAAAAAAGAAGAGGCCTCGCATCCCTTTTTATTTATTTTTTATTTCTCGTTTCTTTTTGTATTTGTAATCGCGTACTTTTTAGCGAATCCAAAAACGCGCAATTTTTTCCTCCCTCTCTCTCTGCGAAAAACTCTGCACCTCTCTTTTTTCGCAGTCCATTGTGCCGCCAACTCCCGCTCTCCTGGCGCCTACCGTCCGTATCATTATTTTTTTTTTCGCTTTCCGACGAAATGGTTTTAACAATCCCGTCGGAATGCGAATGTACGCATTCCGGTCGAATTAGCAAGTCAATGGGACGATGCTCACTTGTTTTTCCCCGGAACGTTACACCGAAACGAGATTTACAAAGTTTCTCGTATGATTCCGTGTTGTTTCTGGAGGGATGAGAACGGGAGAACTCAAATAAGGCTATACGTGATGAGAGGGGATTTCAAGATCTGGTTGTAAATGCCTGTAATAATGAATGTCTATGGTGTAGAGTTGAGGGTTTTTTCTGTGTAAGTGGAAAAGATTGGTATGGCAGTGTTGGGAAGAGTGAATGGGGCGTAGTAGGTTACGGGAAAGTAATACGGATTTTCTCTGGTCATATCAAGGCTATCTCTAAAGAAACAAGAAGTCTAAACCAGGACTAATGCAGGCTGGTTTCCCAAGTTGACGTCCCGAATTGATTACTCATATTGACAGGAAATGCTTCAGTATGTGTTAGTCATTCCAAGGAATTCTCATACCATAAATACCACTTGTAGTTCATAGTTTGTCAATGATAGAGGAAAACTGGAAAACAAATTAATTGAGCATTATCAGGTTTAAAATATTAAAAATAATGTCAAAATCACTTTCTGACATTATATTTTGCATGTATTTTTTAAATAAACAAATTAAGTAAATGTTACTGTTTACACGCCAATATGTCTGGATCGACTGACCATTGCTAATGAGTAGTCGAGCGGAAAAGAAAACAAGATGGAAAAGTATACTCAATAAATGGAATACACAGAGATTTCAAAGGCGTTCTTAATGGGAAATACTCATGGAACGGTGTCGAAAGATTAGGTGATTCTCGAATTTTTATTCCCGAAACTAGTCTCGTGGACTGTCTTGTAGTAAATATTGTTCTCTATCCAAATAAATTTTTTAATCTATACCTCGCAGATCATATAAGAGAATGGGAGAGAAATATGTGGATTTTGTAATTGTTGTTTGCTGAGAGAACCGTCTTCGCGATCGATTTAAACAAATCACGAAAAAAAGGAACTTAGTTACATCCATAAATTTGTGGAAGTAACTAAGTTCCTTGTTTTCATGATGAGTAAATTCCACAGAGTTGATACTGACCTCATTATTGATAGATGTAAACAAAATATGTGATTTTTTTGCTCGGGAATTTCTCGAATTTTTATCTTCAAAACTATAAGTCGTAATTATGTGGTCTCTGAACTATCTTGTAGTAAACGTTGCTCTCTATCCGAATAAATTTTTTAATCTATGCCTCGCAGATCATATAAGAGAATGGGAGAGAAATATATAGGTTTTTAATTGTTGTTTGCTGAGAGGACCGTCTTTGCGATCGATGAAAACAAAAGATGTGATGTTTTCCTCGGGATTTTCTCGAATTTTTATCTCTGAAACTATAACTCGTAATTATATGGCCTTGCGGACTTTCTTGTAGTAAATGTTGTTCTCTATCCGAATAATCTTTTTAATCTATACCTTACAGATCATATAAGTGCTAGGGAGATAAAAGTTTGATATTTCATTGTTGCTTGACGGATGCCATTTAACGAAATACGAGTATAAGTTTATTGAAGTAATTATGTAAAGTGGAAGTTCTAATTACCAGATTCAGTTGAAAATCACAATTGGGCGATAATTTTTAATAAAAATCACTCATACGTAATCAAATTAAAATCCGTCCCGCGGTTTAGGAGATGAAAGTTACGATGGACGGACGGACCAGACGTGCCCATAAGGCGTTCCGCTATTACCGCTTTGCTGGTAAAGAACGCCTAATAACCTATTTGTTCACTTGTCTATGCTCAAGCCGAGTTCGGTAATAATTGTCTCCATTGCAACAATCCGATAAAATGCGATTTATAACAAAAAAACTCAGTTTTAGTAGTTATTCAAGAAAATGCGATCAAGTATCAAAATTTGGTGATAAAAATTAGAATTTACATTCTTTTTCCCTTAGAACGGTACAAACCTCGCTTCGATATCACAATTTTGAGATATTTTAATGTATTCAAGAAAACATCTCTTCATGTTGGATTTGAGACTTCCTATGTAAAACAAATAGGGATAAAACGTTCCTGGAATCAAACCCGGACTTCAATCTTTGCCAAATAAACTATAGCCCTGAGGTGGTCCCTGTCAGCACGAGCCTCATACCAAGTTTCATGAAAAATCGGTTCATTGGTGCAAAAGTTGTTAATAGGGGACACACACTAGAGCTCTGCACGGGCCCGATTTTCGAGTCCCTGCTCGGTCCATACAAATTCGGGTCCTGTCCGGCCCGTACCTTGTCGAAGAAATTCTAGACCCGTGTCCCGTTTAAAGACCCTCG
The DNA here is from genome assembly GCA_028673005.1 of Tanypteryx hageni. Classification (NCBI taxonomy): domain Eukaryota; kingdom Metazoa; phylum Arthropoda; class Insecta; order Odonata; family Petaluridae; genus Tanypteryx; species Tanypteryx hageni. The sequence continues at coordinate 163,358,708 of CM054112.1, forward strand.
GCTCGAAAAATGCAATTATTGTATTCCAAATTTTCTACCAACACCTGTGGGCTGTTCAATGATTTCAAAAGGATTTTTTTAAATCACATATTCGTATGCCATGGAAGACCACAAACAAAATAAATTACTATACAAAATACACAAATATAATGTTATAGGCAAAAAATATATTAACAAATTCATTACGGAGGACAAGTCACACTCGTTCTTTACTAACTCAGGGTTATTTTACTTAAAAATCCCATACCACTTTTTTCTTGAACCCATTTAGTACGGAGGACTAGTGTGACTCGTCATCCGTGCTGATTGGGTTAAATAATAACTTAGGCAAGTCGTATAGGTACGTAAATTTCAGACACTGATTAAAATATTTCGGCCCGTCAAATCCCGAAAATTTTTATAACATCCAGCAATTTTAAAGCCCGGCCCGGGCCCGTAATGAATTCCAAAGGATCTGCCCGTACCCTGTCCAGGGTCCTGCCGAGGCCCGACCCGTGCAGGACTCTAACTCAAACACACATATACACAGACAGGACCATTTCATAAGCCTGTTTCCTTTGGAAAACAGCCTTAAAATACCTATATGCCCAACTCGCCCGGCTGGAAATGTAACACATGCTTCCTATTTCATTTTCGATAATATGTGATCCGTTACCGGAAAGAATTGAAATTTCTCATGCTTTGATTTCGAAGACAAGAGCAAGAGGAAAAATATCATGCGTGTCAATCCATTTCTAATGTCCTGATAGTAACGTTCATAGTCGTATAATAACGATACAATGACAAAAATATCAAAGCTTTCTTTTGTATTTTTCTGGGAGACTAGAGAAAATGTTGCAAATAGCGTAAAAGCGCATATTGTTGGAAATAAATTATCAAGGATATTGCTTGTCATATTATAACGTTACTTCAGTAGGTTACGTCTGTGGAAGTATCAGTGACGCAGAATGTTGTTTTCAATAAATGTTATGAGTAATTTAAGAATGGTCAGCTCAATATTGACCAACTGCTCAGTATTTATAGCGAGACTCAATATACATTTAATTCATTGTTTTTAGGGAAAGCAATTTTCGTGTATATATATATAAACGTTTCTTTTTTCTTCTTATTACAACGAATATAACTTGAGGGTATTTTAGCTTTTTTTTTTAAATGCGCTTAGAGTTTCACTTTGGGGTTCGTCTTTCTGACTGCCTGTGCACTTGCTTAGGTAAGAAAAATTGTGACGAAACCGTAAACAATACCGAGCTGAAACTTGGAGGGTAGATTTCTGTACTGCTGCTAATTTCTTTAGATTTGAGTTTTAATAAATATACATGTTCGGATTGGGGCCCATTTAAAATTTGATTTTTTGGATATCTCCAAATGTGTAAAAGATGTAAAGCAGAATATTTCGAGTGTACATTTCCATATTAATGCCACTTATTCTAGAAAATTTTGAGAAATATCCAACAAGAAAATTGTAATTTATTTTGAACTTAGAAAATTTCTTGCACGGTTTTGTTAATTGTTGTCAACGAAAGCAATCTTAGTAGCAACTGAAGTAAACAATAGATAGGTAAAGGTAGAGACTACGGAGAAATTTATGTTAATTGAGAAATCTAACTCCTTAACTGTAAAATTACACATCAGCTACTGATGATGAGAGCATTGCTCTCGAAATACGTGTTAGTACGTTTACCTCAATATTAGAGATCTTGTGTGCGTGATTGCTTCGTCTGATAGGTCCCTGTCGCTACCGGCTGGCACATAAACCTACAGGCAACCGTGTGCGATACTAGGTCCTTGGCGCGGTTTAATTTCCCGTAAACCTAGTGTTATTTTCCCCCTTACCTCTTGGTGTGTACGTATGCGCGTGTTTATGGTTGCCTAGTAGGTCCCTGTCGCGGTCGTACAGACTCACAAACCTAGCAACGGTGAGATTTTCGGGTCCCTGGCGCAGATTAATCTCTCGCAAACCCGGCTATTTTTTATCCTTTTTCCATCTTTAGGATTAGTGCTTGTGCGATTGAGTGAGTGAATTTGTGACTGACACCCACTAAACCTGTAAGTTAGTATTTTTCATTTTCTTTGACCTTTCACCTTCTTTCTTTTTTTCTCCCTTTTTTCCTGCGTCTCTAATTTTTGAATTTTACTGTTAAAGAGTTAGATTTCTCATTTAACATGAAGTAAACAATATCTACTAAAATACGTAAATATGTTTAGTTTTCTTTCTTGTGCACACAGAACACAGTAAATTAAAAGAAATGGTTTATCTACGTCGAAGAAATGAACGTAAATACGTTAATTTTCCTTTTGTGGGCATAAAACGCTTTTTAAGTAAGAAATATTGGGTAATTTACGGCAAAGGAATGAACAAGAACGTAAAGATTATGTTACAGTTAATCAAGTGAGGTATGTTTTACATAAATAATTATCTATCGTTTTACTTATATATTTTAGGATATAATTGATAGAAAGGTGAAGCTTTGAATGCACATTTCCACATTGATGACACTTATTCTTGAAATGCTTTGAAAACTTTACAGAGGCGGATAGGGAAACGTTCAAAATTTTGATACAAAATTGATTACTTTCTAAACTAAAATGTCATTTTGGAAGTATCAATTATACAAAAAAGAATATTTGTTATGTAAAATATGTTTATATAAAATGATGATGCGCAATACAACGCTAACTTAGTTATTAAGCCTCACTCATTTAAACGCTAACCTCACCTTCACGTCATCCCTCCGTTATAAAACAAACGAAGCTCTATTGACCGAATATGTGGCGGTATAAGCAAATAAAAAAATAAACAAACGTAACAATTTGTTCCATGTTCATGGATAACACTGCTCGTCAATTTGAATTTTCAAAAGGTTAGAATATGTATTAGAGAATTATTTTAAGTTATTCATTTTATAGAATCGTTCCATCTTTGAAGACAGGAAACAAACACCATATTCAAACTATAACTGCGGGTGTAATTTACGTATTTGACAGGTTATAAAAAATTCCTTAATGCATTATATTTAGAAATAAATGCACATTTTTGGACTTACAAACCCCAAAAACAACATGTTATACCTACGGAGCGGGTTATGTGTTACGTAATAAACAGAAAAAACCGGCCCGTGGGAGAAAAGTGATAATTGCAAGAAATTCATTTTTTTATGGGTTTAGCGGAACTTCATCACATACGAATGATAAGAATATTGAAGGGGCCAAGATTAGTAGGAGTTCATTGCGGGACATGTGAATTCTGATAACGTAAACGCGTGTCTCTGTTATTTATAAACAGCCATAAGAAGAAGACGATGTTGTCATTATCAATTTTGCGAATTCGTACTAATAATTTATAAATGAAGCGAGAGTGTGTGGAGGTAATATTTTATTAATTTTTCGTAAAATTTTGATGCAATTTCCGTTTAATATTTTTCTGACGATCAAAGTTACACAACTTTACATAAGGAAGCCAAACTAAGATTTGCATAAATATCATTCCAGCTGTGACCTCTTTACGGTATATTACGTCGGATAATAATTGTATAAGTAGTTTATTTTAAATTTATTTAACAGGTAAAATAATATAATAAGCAAACTTATACGACACTTTAACATTTTTAAATACCGAATAGCGAAAGAATTGGGTAATTAAGAAACAACTTGAAGCTACTTCTCCTCAGTTTACTTCAGGTGAAACCTTATTTTTTCAGCGCATGGCGTGATGTGTCGGTTGTGTTTCACCAGCCGTCATCAGAATATCTAATACATTCCAAAGAAAACAGACCGAGTCGTGTCGCAACTCACGAGACAAACAAGGTTTTACAAAATGATTCGATAAAAATATTCCCCATGGTTTTTATTTGATAACTATTAAGTGAATATTGAAAATATTACAAAATATTTTGAATGAAATGTTCGTGTTATTTTTAAAAAGAAATTTCTAAGTCACCGGTTAAAATCGTTGTAATAAAACTGATATCGATTTATTATTTGGACAATGTGACATACGTAACTTAACCTATGAAATACTTTACTTTTGAAATGGGAGGTAATTTCATTTTCATTTAAGTTCGTCATTGTTACGTATATATTTTTAACAAAATAATCACATTGCCCAAAAGGAAAAGTGAAATGTTAGAAGCCTTTCAGGGCTTTGTGTTGAGGGATACAAGACGGTACATGGATGGCTAGCGAAGTGTCTACTGTTTTTCACGGGTATTTCCGTGAATGTTATACAAATAGCGCAAAAGTTCTCCATCTAAATGTGGAAAAGTTATGACTTAGAGAATGTTTTTACTTTGGATATAAGAAAAAGGAAAAATGCCACTTACTTTGACTAGCGGTAGGTTCAAATTTAAAGGTTGTAACTGCTGTAATTATATTTTCGGTTGAGAAGAATCGGTCTTGATCGTCAACTGCAAGTTAATTCAGTCGAGATAAAGAATGAGAAATTCTCAATGCAGAGCTAATTATATTTTTTTGGTTTTAGCACAACAAGCAATAATTGTAAAGGCTTCCTTTTAGCGGAAAACTTTGCTGTAGATAGGGCAACTAAGGAAAAACAAAACTGAAGTAAAAGATTTTTCAATAAACTTTTAGGAAATATATTACCCATTTAAAAATGTCCATAATTGCACTCATTTTTATCTCCTCGTCGTAGGAAAATGGATGAAATGAAAAGGATGCAAAGAAAATTATCCCATGAAATCTATTTAACAATGCAAATAATTACTTTCTTTAGTTTCTTGAGTCCTTTATATAGCTAGTTTTTTATACTAAAAAATTATTTTGTGAAACTGCAAGAGAAAGAAATTTGGTTATCGAATGATTTATAAAACTGTACATTGACATAAGTAAATGCCAGAAAAAATCGGTGTCTAGTTTGTAAAAATATTTGTATTTATGGCATTTAAAACCACAAACAGAGACCGTTACGTTTACAACTAGATGGAAAAGTATACTTCATAAATGGAAAGCACAGAGATTTCAAAGGCGTCCTTAATGGGAAATACGTATGAAACGGTATAGAGAGATTGGGCTATTCTCGAATTTCTATCTCCGAAACTATAAGTTATAGATAAGATCATATAAGAGCATGGGAGAGAAATATATGGATTTTTAATTGCTATTTGCTGAGAGAACCGTATTAGCGATCGATGTAAACAATTTATACGATGTTTTTCTCGGGATTTTCTCGAAATTTTATCTCCAAAACCATATGTCGTAATTATGTGGTATTGCAGACTATCTTGTAGTAAATGTTATCCTCTATTCGAATAAATTTTTAGTCTACATTTTACACATATAAAAAGCTAAGGATAGAAATTTATGGCATTTCATTGTTGCTTGATGGATGCCATTTAACAAGTTTATTAAAGTATTTATATAAAGTGGAAGTTATAATTGACAGATTCAGTTCAAAATCACAATTGGGGGATAAATTTCAATAATGATCACACGTACTTAATTTAATTAAAATCCGCCAAGCGGTTTAGGAGATGGACGACGGACGGATGAGACGTGCCTATAGGGCGTTCCACTACTACAGTTTCGCTGGTAAAAAAACGCTTAATAATTATTAAAAAACGCATTAGAATGAACCTTCTATTACATTTGTTTCATCAGTTTTCTATTTAATGTATCATTGTTTACAAATTGCTGAAAAATACAACCATAAAATGCTTACTACTAGGTTACACTACATTCAGCAAATTTTTTAAATCTAATTATTATTAATATGGTTCTCACATATTTTCAGCATTGTTAATAGGAACCAATACTAAGTTCACTTGGGAGAAAAATGGACCAAATATTATTTTAATCTAAAAGACGTAAAAATACTATATAGTATTTTATTTGAAAATAACATTTGCTAATTTCCACATAAAATTCAAAACACGACCGGTTTCGGTGAGTAATCACCATTCTCAGGTAACAAGGTTCTATCTAGTATTTTTCACGTCTTTTGATTATGGAATTCCACTAAGTCTCGGCCTCGTCCATTAAATTTATTTTAATCTGACTTTGGGCACGTTAAACACGGTTCAATTTGGGTTGAACAACTTTCCAGTTTAGCGAAGTTGAAGAAATATTGAAAGAGAGAGAACGTGTAAACCATACTTCAACGGATATGATATATGTAAAAATAAGTATACGAGCTGGCTTTGGTGTGATATTAAATGAAAATGTAGCATCTCATACACCAAAAAAGGAATATATAAAAAAATAAACACTGGCGATAGAACACTCACGCAAGTAAACACACGCAGATACACCCGGTTTACGGAAAACTAATTCGCTCCAGGGACCGAAGCATTATGCATGCAAGTTTGCGGGAAGTGACTCCGCGCCAGGGACTCACGCGCTAGCACACACGCACTCACACAGAAAATCAGACACCACACCAGTACTTATTATTCTAAATGCAAATTTCGACATCCACAAATTCATCTTCAGCAAGAGAAAATAGGAAATTAGTGATTAAAATGCTCAGTCTATATTACAAATGTTTGATTTGTATAAGAAGGAATTCGATATATAATTATCAAACTCGCATTATGGGTAATACATATATAAGAACAAATGGCATATCTCCAATGGAAATGAAAAGGCTATGAAAACCAGAAGCGCGTTTGGACTTCGAAGCAGCCGTCGTCAATGGTGGTTCACTAATAGTGTGTGTAGCCGATATGAGAATCTAGTTTTCGTAACCTATTTAGGCTTCGTTTTTGAAGGATAAATATTTATTAAACCATAAAACTAATGCATACTAAAACATTCAAGATCGTGAAAAGGCTTTGGGGGAATTTTACAACGGTTCTATATGAGTAATTTAACGGCGAATGATATTTTAAAAAAATACAAATGTGAAAAAAAAATCGTTTAAAATGGTTCGAATATTGCAAATGCTTTCTTCGTTCAATAAAAATTCAACTGAAAAGCTATTCAACTCATTGTCAGTCTGGTTCGTGAAAACAAGCCGTAATATTGTAAGTTTGTTTTGCTAGTTGGAACACTCTTGGTTTAAGCGTTTCTAAACCAAAACGAAGCGTCCGATTGAGTGATATTTGTAAAAACAATTTTATCCGTCACATAAGGCGCAAAAAATATAATTTTTATTTTAATAATAGTATGCGTTTGTTGTTACTCATCTAACGAATATAGTTTTATACTATTGTGCTATTTTGGGATTTTATTCCCGTGATATAATGGTAGAGGGCTGGACTGAGAAATTAGAGAGTTGAGCAGCTACCACAATCTTCAAATTCCCGAAAACACTTTTGTCGATGGTCCATTTACAATTTATTTGCGAGTAAATTATCCAAAAAGAATTTTCGAGCAAGTTTTATGAGTGTAAATAAATAGGTCAGATATTCCCAGTTTCCATTAAAATTTGAATAAAATCAAATGCGCATTACGGCTACAAAGATTAAATAACAGAACAATTATCGGTGAATCATCATTAAGAGCCAGTGCTTTGTAGCTGTAGTACAAATCTGGTTTTCCTTTTTATGGCTACTAAAGCTATTATTTATCAAGTATGTGCCTTCATATAGGCTAGCAATGAATTGCCGTACCGGCAGGAACTTCGATGGCATTTCGATATTTTTTTCATCGTTATTATCTATAATTTTCTCGTGATAAAAGCTGCATTAAATAAAATAACATGTACCTTAAACATTAAAATATTCTGGAGTGCCAATCCTTACTTTAACCCTCTAGTAGTCGCGCTGGTTTATGTTCCGCCTATGGTTGCGTGGGGTATTTCATTACCCCAAAAAAAATTTTATAGTAAAATTTGTAGTTAATATTTTGTTGAAGTTATATGCTGAGATGACTCCTACATTATCTCTGAACCAAAAAATGACACATTGGTACTAAAATCTTTATTTGCATTCAGATAGGAATTTGATAATTGCAGCATGAAGGAATAAGGGATCATATAAAAATGGTTTATGAAAATGTTTTTTAAAACGTAATAACAACACGAAAACCCGGTAAAAGGCAAAAAATATTATCTTTAGAAATGCAAAAATAATGTACCATGTATTAAAGGAACTTCGGTTTCATTTGAGTAACCTCTTGCGAGCTAAATTGAAGCTGTTTCACAAAGTTAGATTGCCATTTCTTTTTTCAAGGTACTGCACATTATGAAATATTACTAAAAATGAAAGCAATTAAATTAAAATTAACTAATTAGCGGCAACTGACTGACTGCTCAAGGCCCCGAAAGGGGGGATGCGAACCAGCAGCGCTCCAGTTGAAGTTATAGAAAGGGTCAACACGCTACAGCGCTCTAGTAGTAAACAGTACAAAGATTCCTGGGGTATTCAAATGCCACGCACGAGATCATATACTCTCGTTTTAATGCTCATACTGAACAAAAGTAATAAATCATGCTCAGAAAACGGATAATAGAATCATAAGTCACTTTTCAAAACTGTAACGCCAGTAGTCGCGTGGGGTATTAGTATGCCCCAGTCTACTTTCAACCTTTGTCACAGCTAAACTGATGGTCTCACATTCTTGCCAAATGGTTAGGATGCGACCGTAGGATGTCCTTGAAAGGTATAGAAAGGCACAGCAAGCTACTGCGATCTAGCATGAAATGCCAGAACTATTTATAAGCGTGGGGTATTTAAATACCCCACGCGACCACTCTCGGGTTAATTAAGCACCAAGGTACTTTGGATTAAGTTAGGCAGAAGCCTTGGACGTAAGAAAAGGAGGGAAATGGGGAAGGCATTATATGATTAAGTTTTCTATATCTGAAGAAAATTTTTAAAGAAAAGTATTTCAATTAACATTTTACTATTGTTAGAGATGTAATGTTAGTTGTTTTTTATGAGATACGAAATATTTTTAGAAAACTAGAATGTTGCTTGCTACATAGATTAGTTTCAGGCCCTAATAATTTTAGTACATTATATAAAAATTGTATTAGAATCGCCTTTCCTCTAATCTTTCTTCTGTTATTATTAAACATTGTCTTTGCAATTTTTTATCCTAAAATAAAAATTCGACATCACAATTTTTCTAATTTTATAGAAGCGATTTTACTCACTGTTAAGAAATGTTAGATTAATAGGGCTAATGTTACTGAGATCATACTTAACACAGCTTATGCCTATCTGCATAGGATCCTTAGATCACATAATTCCATCAATTTCTAGTTTGGCAATTTCACCATTTGAGAGGGAGGGGTTCTTCGGCGTTCTCTTGGAGGACGTCCGTTGGGGTTGGTTAATACTAGCTTGGCTAGCCCGGACTCAACTAAGAAAAACACCCGCGTTCAGAAACAGGAAAAATTATCTGCTACGATAGTTCGGTGGTAGATTATCCGTCCGGTAAGTGGAAGATCCGGGTTCGTTTCACGCTCATATCAGAATTATTCCTGTTTCATAATTATTCACAAATTAAGTATTTTTGTAAAACTGGCTACAAGAAAAAGAAGTGCAATGTTCGTTATTTGACACTGGGACGTTATAACCACGCTTGCAGTTTCTTCAGTCCCTTTACGCATTTCATTTGTACGTGCTGTCTATTTTGAACATATTAATTCTTAATTGATCAAGTAGTTTCCATTATATTTAATCTTATTTTATCACGAGAAATAAGAAATATTTGATTATCGAAATGGAATATCTAAAATTTTCCGAAATCACAATACTAATTCATGGCCCATCGCTTTTTCACCAGTGATGCAATTATCACAGAGAATTAGATATTGCCGTGAAAAGTTTTTCTTAAATGGAAACCGACAGATTTGTTTCATAAACCGCTTTTTTATTACAAAACAATTTTAATATTTTCCTGAGGTATGGAAATCAATTTTATCAAGAAACAAGTACCTACTTGAGCAAAAAATTACTTAATATTTCAGACAGCCGATGCACAAATGTGGGGATAAATTAAGTAAACGAGTAGATCCCTACACTAACACCAAGTAGGGTCTTAAATTTTCAGTAAGGGTAATTGAAACGTATTGAAAATTTTTATTATTTTAAAGTAATACTTTTCATTAGAATAATACATGGAAAATTGCCAATTATTTTAACCCGTTTCTAACTGTTACTATTATGGAAATATCTTTGAGATGTATTTGTTCAATCCCAAACGCGCATAGATAATATAGATATAATATTATTTATAATACTTAGAGTATTGTTTCTACCCGATATTATCCCTACAATCAATTTTCCAGCCCAACATAAGAAGGAGATAGCTAGCTATTAGACAATAGGGCGATGCATAGTAATAACATACAATTTAGGGATTTCATAAAAGTCTGATTTGAGTGTAGAAAATATTTTTCATCATGAAGCTATTTTTAACTAGCAGTTGTTTTTAATAAGCTTGTAAATGTGAATAGATTTTTGATACGCTAAAATAGTTTAACTAGTAAAATTTATCTTTGTCAAATAATTACATGATAGATTTCAATCTTGTTTTGCTAGACTAGAGAGATATAATTACATAAATTAAAATTACTCATTTAATGGAATATTTTTAAAGACAGAGTTATGAAATATGAAGCTATAATTATTTCTTTTATCTTACATTATACGATAGAAACGTGCATAAAAACAGCAGAATTTAACGATTGAAAAGTACTTCTAAAGTCACTATAACGGATTGCATAAAATGGTTAACAATTTATATTATGAGACTCCCTCTCGTGATATCTGAAGGTACGAAAATTTGATTCAGCAAATATGATAAATGCACCACAATAATCACTTAAGACATTTCAATTTTTAAAGCTATATTTAAAATTATTTCCGTAATTGTATCAAGAAAAATTGAAATTTTAAATTAAATAAACTTAAGCGTTTTAAGTAAACAATTATAAAATATTAACATAAATTAAATTAAAGAAGAAGCGCTTAAATATTTAAAAAATTGAAAAAGTACTCATCCCAGGTAACTCCAATTGCCACAAAAAAGTTATGAAAAACCAAATGCTACAATGCAGCCGCCTACAGTGGTAATTCACCGAAAGTAGTTTCTAAAAGGATTCAGCGAATTACTACTGAAGACGGCTGCATTGTAACCAAAACTAGCATCCGGTTTTTCATTAATTTGTTGTGACAATTGGAGATATCCGTGGTATGTATTTTTTTTCAATTTATTGATATTTAAGTGCTTATTTTTTATTTATTTTCAGCCATAAGGCGAGTTCGATAATTCTCTATTGAATATAAATTAAGACGTCAAATATACAAATCTGACATAGAAGTGACCTGCCAGTAAATGTTGGAATAACTGAACACTACTGTATAAATATTTTTCGGTAAAAATAAAATAGAATTACTACTTAACTAAATCCATTTTATGGATGAAAACACTAAAAATACTTAAGAAATGTTATCTGAACGACAATTATAATATTATTTCGGCATCTTCACATATTTGGAAACCATGAAAAACGATTTCAAAATATTCAAGACCTATATAATTCTCAGAAAAACGAGAGATACGCGATCATTAGCACTTCGGGTTATTACCTTACTGTAAGCTACCTTTCATAACATCTGAAGCCCCTCGGGATTTTCCCACCACATTCCCATAGTCAACACTTAAAAATTTTCCAGAAATCCCTCCCCGACAATCCGCAGTAGTCGTCGTCCACAAATTGTTTCATTTCGCAACTCTTGTTTCTTTCGCCGTGACCTGACAACAGTCTACACACGATTTGACCACGACAACCGCCCTCACAAAACACTCGAAAGAAGCGAAATTAGGAGGCGAGAGAGCCAAGGAGGAGGAGTCTTCCACCCCCACCCCCCACCAAACCGCCATCTTCACCCTCATTAGTCTCAGATTTTACTCTGCGGATGTCATGACTCCCTATGTTTACCGGGAAGGTCTCATGACCCGTCAACACAAGCCACTCAATCACCAGAGAAGCTGAGGGAGACGGAGGTTTTGAAGAGGGCGGGAGGTGGGAGGATGAAGAGGGTGTAACAGAGAGAGAGAGAGAGAGAAAGGCATAGTGAGACCGTCCAAAAAAAATGTCGTAAAGGAGGGTCGTCACTCGTTCAAACCTTCCTTTACTTCCTCCCCTGTCCCGATAGGGACGCCTCCTTGTAAGAGGGTTTGAGGTACGGCCAGAAGCGGGGCGGAGGGTAATGGAAGGGGGAGACGACGGCCAAACTCCTCACGCAGGTTTTATTAGGGGTTGGACGTCGAATCTTTTTCTTTTTCTCCTCCGGACACACTAAAAAGGGAAAGGAATCCTTTTGGGAAGGACACGGAGGGAAAAGGGAGTTTTTTTTTCGAGGATGGGCGAAAATGTGGGTTTTTAAAAGAGTGGAGATGGGGTGAGTAATAAAGAGTGAGGGTTGGAGACGCGTGGGTGCTTAAGAGGATGGCGCCTTTTGTTTTTCCTCTTCCCTAGCGAGGGGAGAGAGAGAGAGAGAGAGAAAATATAAACCTTCCGGTGAAGAGAATACCCTCGAGGATGGTGTGCCGAAATCTTAAAGCTCTCCTTCTTTCCTCCTACTTTTTCCCACATTACTTCCACCCACGCCTCCCTCTCTCTCTCTCTCTACCTCCGTTCCTTTATGCCCCGGGGACCCTCTTCTCTTCCCCGTCTCCCTCCTCCTCTACTCCTTCGGTGGGCTGTCACCGTTGTGTCGCGCCGTTGGAGATCGGTCGCAGATCGGACCGAAGGTTATGTTGGCGCCGCCTGGTCGTTCACCGGCAGAAATGGGAGGCACTCTCCGGTGAGCGCGTGGGACGCCGTGGTGCTGGTAGGCGCCAACCGGATCGCTCCGGGACCGACTTTTCCATTCAGCGCCACTTTTGCGTCGGTCTTTGGAATTGTTCAATGCTAATTATCGCGCCTATCGGCAATTATATCCCGCCATATCGCTGCTCCGGTAACTCCTTTGTCCAGATAGGGATCCAATAACGGAATTTTGATCCGTGGGTGGCCCAAGCTGGTTAATTTTCGAAATTTAGCCTTCGGTGAGAATGGAACTTCTGTGATGACTGTTGAGGAGCGAAAGGTGGCTTATTATGAAAAGCGGTACCGTTCACGGTCGTTTAGTTGAGAAGGATTTAACGCTGCGACTCTCTCACCAAATCCGTTGCAAGACGGCCATTATGAATAGAAACGATATTAGATTAATGGATAAAAAATGAGAAATGCTCGGTTCGTTTTGTTGCCACAATAACCGGAAAACAAGATTAGTGAAGGGAGCAAGGAAAATTTTGTTTTATTCTTACCTTTCAATATCAGTAACTTTCTTTGGAGACGTTTTACTTGATCGTATTATTTACATTTATTTTGATACCGTATGAGACGTCAAAAGTTTATGGCCTGGAGTGACGTTATACCATACTGAAACCACGATAAAAATCTGTAATAGCCTGTCTTGTCACATCCGGGGAAAATGACCAATAGTAACTGTGTTCTGATGATTATTTCCCAAATGTTTTCTTATACACTACGGACGATACCTACGCTCAATATCGCTAGCTATGTAATCGTCCTCAATGTCCATTTTCTAGCCAACTTCTTTCACGCATCTTTAAAAAAGCATTTTTGTGAAATGTTAATTGATATAAGAGTGTTATTGATCGAAATTAATGAAGTAATAAGCAACTATATTCCGACTAAAGTCTTCGATGTGTGTAAACTACACATTGGTTCACTAGAGAATTTTCGACCTCGTTTTATGGCTGAAAACAATTTCAAGAATAAGCAAATAAATATAAAAAATGGAAAGTGAAGTATATAAGTTGGTTATCTTTGATAGTCACAACGAGGTTATGAAAAACCAGATGCGAATTGTTCTTTTATAGAATTCTCTTTCGGTGAATCACCACTGCCGAAATGGGGATTCAATTTTTCACAACATTGTTACGGCTAAAGGAGATACTTGATTTTTCAATTTTGAATATCAACTTCTTATTTTTGAAGTTACATATTGTTCATTTAGTGAGAAATATCAACGAATTATTAACAATATTTTATCGATAATAATTTGAAATGTGCAATGTTTGTAGACTCAGTACTTTATACACGGAGATTAAAGATATAAGTACGTCCAGTGATTGAAGTGTGAGGCTAATTCAAGGAAACATTTTGGTAGTCAATATGATTAAGCAATTTAATTCATAACATATATGAGATTTCACAGATATCTTTGTTTCTTATACAAAAAAGCATTCTTTTGACGGTGTTTTATCACTCGAGACGTGACCAATTATTCTTATTTGAGGAATTCGACAAGAAATATTAAAATACTATTTACTACTTTCGGTAATTTCCGTTTCCGTCGGAAGAGGACGCGAGAAAAGATTTTGCTGATGTTTATTAAGGCGTGCAGTGAAAAATGAGCATACGGATAAATGAAATGTGGCGAAAGAGCACAACATAAAGAGGTTCATGCCCTCGTGGAGTTTGGATTTAATCCGCAAACTAATAACTTCGAAGAGTCACGCAACCAATTAAGAAAGGACGAAGCCACTTAAGTGGTAATTTCTTCTCGCATTCCCGAAAACAATGAATCTATTAGCCAAATTATATCAAATGGAAAGAAATTGTGATACCAGATGCTGTTGCGTGGAAATTCGCCAGATGTAATGCGTGCTTGATTTATCACAGTGTTGATAGATTAAGTTTTATTGTTTGCATATACTAGAAAAGAGCTTTTAAATGTTCATTTTTAAAGCTGCGAAATAAACCTTAATTAATACATGTATTGTAATAATTCCCTCAAATTAAAATTACTATTTTTGCAATAGCGGATAGAAAAGGTAAACAGGAAAATGTATCATGTAACGCCGAGGTTATAAATGCGTGTTAGATTTTAAATATATTTTCTTCAAAATTAAATAAATAAAGCACCTTGTTTATTAATTTAAAGGCTTTATGCATGCTTCTTTGTTTGAGATATTCTTAAAAGTCCGTATAATCTAGAATTTGAATGTTTAGATCCTTGCAGATATGTCGATTTTATTAATCCAGTGAAAATATATAAAATGAGATTATGCTAATTGTAAGCCAGTATTTTCCAGACTGGATGCCCTGTAGTAGATTCTTAAGGGTGTCACAAAAAACTTTGCTTGCTAAATAAATGAATGATTTGGAAATGTTGATAGAACATTAGAGCGATACAATTTCCTCCAATAAATTGCTTATGGTGTAGTACCAACGAAAGGATGCGTCTTTTCCGTATGTTCTTATAAATATAAAACTTTGGTCCAGCGAAATCCTATTTATCTTTGAAGGGATGTCGCACATACCAAAAGTTTGGGAACTACTGTGATAAGCACAGCAGTAGTGCTAAGCATTCTATTGCATTAGCTAATACTGTATTCTGGGGCAGATTTACGAGCCTCTATCATTTACATTCCTTGAAAAAGTGAAGGCAAATTGCATTATGCAAGTTATCACTGATAAACTCAGGGCCGTCTTAAGGCATTTCGAAGCCATAGGCCCTAACGTTTTTGATACCCTCCCCCCCATTTGTAGAACATGTCTTATCTATCAAATTTTGCATTGACTGTAAAATGTTGCGACGGTTTTCATAGACAATATACAGTATTACGCTGTTTAAACCGAAAGTTGATATTAATGTAACACGATCTTTCTCGGAACTGAAATAAAAACTTTCTTTCCTCATGTCTAATAGTTCATAAGTGTTTCTAACTTTCTGACTTTTGAGTTTCTGTTTTATTTCTCCTCTCCAAATTTTGAGGGCTCCTTAAAGTGAGGTCCTGGACCAGGGCTCATGTGGCCTCCCCCTTAAGACGGTTATGGATAAACTTAAGAAACTTAATTGCAGGAATGGTAATAATTTGACAATTATAAAGCCACTTCAGTATTTTTAAAATTTTAAGAAACAGTAATAACACACAGGAAAAATATATATTTTGATTTTAAATCTGCATTTCAATTACTAGATAATTTTACTCTCCAAATCTCGGCGTGATTTTAGACTTATTACTTGTTTCTGTTAGATCTTTTTATTGAAAAATGCGAGGAAAATAATAATATAGATGATTAATATAATATTAATAACATAGATAAAAATCAAATGCAATAATCATTTACTGACCAAGACCTTCTCGTTCGCTAGGTCACACAATCACAGGCAGTCGTAGGAGTAGCACTATGAAGCATACATTTCTCTTGATGATAAATAAAAAACTAAAAATTCTATAAAATGTCAATTAAACTATTCGGTTATTTACGGGTCATGAATCCTAACATTATTTGATATTTAGCTAATTTTGTAAGAATAAACAAAACATTCTACTGTTTTAACGCTCAACTATAACGTTTCGAATCGATTAATGTCCGCTTCTGTTGATGTGTAAATTATGTTGTAGTTATGCAAAATTTTTGGCGAATTTATACTAAAATAACTTACATTCCCGCAGTTTTATATAGGAATGATAGTCTTCTTTTCTTTTAGACCTTTTGAATATTATAACAGAAATCGCTATTCTCTAATATGTATTAAAAATTCTTAGCTGATATAACGAGTATTTTATGATAGATGATGTGAAACATTACCATAAAACTTAATAAATAATAATGTATGAAAAACAATTTAAGTAGATACGTAGAGCATCTGCTTTCACATCCTTATGTCGCGGGCTAGGACTTTGCGGCTGCCAGAAATAGTCATGTCAATCTGTGCAGTTGTTAAATCACTCATTAAAAGTAGCCTGTCGAGTTTACATGGACTAGTGTAGTCTTATATAACAAAAATATGTACAAAAAAAGATAAATAAGTTGCTGATCTCTTTGTGCTTCATAAATCTTTTTTGGATTTCTTCCCGTGTATTTTCTATGTCAAAGATCTGCGTATTCTGGCAACGCTGAATTGAAGAAAATAACACCAAATTTCTCTTATACCTATAAAAGCAGCGAAGGAGATTATTGTACCCCTAATAATGTATTAACAGGGCTTTGTGTCAAACAACATAAACGAGTCAACATTCATATTTATTCTTGAACTATTCAGATTTGTATGTTTGACACCAATTATCGATTAGCACAATGCAGTGAGATATAGCGTTCATATCTGAACATAGGGCTTAAAAGAACACTTCATTTTAAATAATGTAATATACTGCAGAATAATTCAAAGTCAATTTAAATATAGAAATATAATAAACATGATTGGGAAATTTTCATGCTTGAAAGTAAATAATCAGAGGAAATTCGTCATTCAAGGAGTCTAAAAGAAAAAAAAGTTAATTGGACTAGCCTTTATAGTTATTTTCACACCATGCCCACGTGATTTTCATAAGAGCGACGATGCACAATCGGATGAAAAACTCTTTCAAAGCTGTAAAAGGAAACTAATCTAATACTGAAGCTTTGATATGGGCCACGGTATTTCGAACTTGTCAGTGTATTTGTTTTTACAATAATGTCCGTTTTAATTAAACTGAATGAGTTTCTTGTGCAAAACTTTTTTGAATGCATTTTTAGAAATGATGAGTATTATAATGGAGTGTTTAATTAAATTCTCATTGATAGAATGTGCGTTAGCAGCTAAATTAACAATGGTACCCAAACAGGATGCCGCGGAACGCTTTGATACCGCAGCTGATACCAAGAGATGCCGCTGAAAATTTGCTAAATAAATAAATCAACGATTTGTATGCTAATTGCTAAGTTTTTAGTCCATAATTTTTGCTCCAATAAACTGATGATGATGTAGCAGATACCAACAAATGGATGTGTCCAAACGTGGTACCCGAATGTAAAAATACGGAATCTTGTTTCAAGGCGGGGATGCTGCGAAATTTTGTTTATACTAGAAGGAGTGCGGATCCTAAAGAATTATAAGGAACCATCGCGCCAATACATCATCATGCATTAATTCGTAGGTTATTTCACTTTGGAAACCATGCCTATTTACCAACGCTGTGAATTTTATTTTATTCAACACATGAATACGTCCTAAACTGGAAAATCAAAAGGTAATGGCCTCTTCAGTGGACTTTGTATTAATTAATTTAAATACTCAATGTTAAGAGGTTTATGTTGAATATAAAACTCAAATTAATGTTAACCATAAAACATTTCGAGATTTACGTCGCACTCTACGTCTGCTCATTAAATGCCATTTGATTAGAAATTTGTTACGGTACTGAATTAGCAAAATGAATGACTGTAAAGTATAATTAATACTGTATATTCATTGCGCCAGAAATTATATTCATTAAAATGCATCTGTGACTTCAAATGAATATATCATGTACTATCGCTGGCGATTACTTATTGAAAGGATTAGAGTGAAAGATATTACTTAATTGATCCATGAGAGATAAAGTCGCTGCGGTCAAAAATCATGTATTGTCATTAGAATAAAGCTAATTGAAGTAAGTAAACTTATCGTGAAATTAATGAAGCTAAAAGTGTGGTAATTGAACAATCTTTTCCGAGGCACTTATGAATCTCGTTGAAGGTTGAATGTAGCGAATTTACTGAAGATATTTTTTAACACGATTCATTTATTTAATGCAAATTACACGATTCATCTCATGCATCCTCTGGTAAAACCTGATCATGATATATTCTTCAAAAGTTTAATGTACATTTTCTAAAGGTCATTTAAACATATTATCTTCGTGAATATACGTGAAACGTTGAAAAAATAGTAGAAGTATAATCAAATATTAAATTTAATAAAATATGAACAAGAATAAAAACTGAATATTAATAAAGGAATACTTAGGTATGAAGTACACCATCCGTCGAAATATATCTTATTGCTCGTGAGTTAAAACAGTGGTGAGCAACCTACGGCCCGCGGGTCGCGTGCGGCCCTCGAGAGCGTTTTATGCGACCCGCGAAGCTATGACTAAAGAGAGATTTAACACAAATTCATATCATATACATTCAAATTACGACAGTGAAACACTTGATATTGAAAAGTTAACCCTAAAAATATAATTATTACGTGATTTTCACTGATGTAGTACTTCAGACACTCCAGTTAACGTCCGATTTATAGTCTAATCTGGCACGCCGAAACACTGACGAGTCGCAATGCGGCCCGCCGAGGAATCCGCAACGGCCAATGCGGCACGCCACATAGAATTGTTTGCTCACCACTGATGTTAAACCATTAATTATTTAATTGTAACTAACCTTTCGAATTAACAATTTCACCTATTAGTACAATGAGTTTAATAATACCGAATATTGAAATATTTGTGTATCTTTGTAAATAATCATGAGTTTTTGGTATCTTATCTTTTATATTATATTTCTTTTATATCATACCATTATTCTCAAACACTTTGCACTTTTTAGAAAGATATTTTCTTAGAGGAAGTATTATTTTAAACAAGTCTTACTCAGCTGATTCGTATCCGTTAGTAAAACATAACTACTTATTTAGAATACAGTAAAACCTCAATATCACAAAATATTCTCTTATTAATAAGGTAACCAGCCGTCCGGCAAAAGCCGGATATGCTTGGCTTGTTTTCCTTTCGGCTTCGGTCCGTCTGGCAATGTAAATATTTTCAATTAAAATCTGAGAATACGCTTTCTCAACAATTGCGGCAAAGTGACGAATTAAAAAAAACCACAAGTTAGCATAGTGTCTGTAGAACAACTGAATTTCTTGAACTTCCAAATAGCGACAATGGAAATTAATTGGTGAGGAAAAAAAATCTGTTAGGTATATGTAGAAGATAGCGCATTTTGGTAGCGATTATTAGTGAGAAAAGAGTGAAGTTTGAAGACCAAGCTGAGATATTAAGATATGCCCAATATATTTTACCACTGCACAGATGATAGAACAGGTATTTTAAAATATCTAATGTATTAAACAAGTTACGATGAATTAAGTAAAATCGTATTTTTACATTCCTATTATAAAAGAAAAAAAAATGGAATGCGAAGGTTATTCCAATATTAAACATTTCTAATTTTCACATCTAAAAGTCGGGGTCCATAATTATGTCCGGGAAAGAATTATTCCAATTAATATGGCAAACACGGCATTTTCCCTGCTTCTTCGCTTTCGGGCTATTTAACCTCTGTTATCTGGCAACCCTACTCATGAGATGTGTACTCCAGTCTCCTGCAAGTTCATGCTGCATATTGTAACGACCCCGTTATTATAAAGCACTTTATTACAAACCATAAATGTTATCATCATCATGAAGTTTGTATTACCTAATCAGGTTATACTGACTTTATTGGGCTTTTAACAGAAAAAACCGTGAATACTATAACTAGCAAAAATAAAAGGTTGAAATTGTGGCCTTCATTAATTTGAACTACGAGGAATAAGCAAAGTGATTCTTCGTTCTACAATTTAATTTTAGCTTACTCATGCACGCTATTCTGCAGTTTTGAAGCGCTTAAATAATGAATGCCCACGGTGATCTCCAGTACGAAGGACAAAAAAATCCTAAAGCCAACACAAATGTCAGAAGTCTCTTATACTTATATAAGATACAAATTGAACGACGGCTCTTAATCTGGATACTTTTTGACAACTTATGATACCAATATAAACGCATCATGTACACATCAATGATTCTGTTTCCGTACAACACAACGAGGGAAAACTGCCCTATCGCGCGAAAATATTATTGGTAAAAAAACGTCAGATTCTCCAAACAACCTGCACAAAACATCCGTTTCGGAAATAAAAAACGAGCCCGTGATCGAAATTTTCCGCGCGTACAAACGCGAGTACTTCAAGACAAAAAAGTTTGCATTTTTGGAAAAAGTTTTCCAACTTCCAGCAACTCCCTAGCATAGCCACATGAATAAATCCCTCTATATCGGGAAAGGTTCAAATATGGTATCGAGGCAATGAACAGGCCGGGTTGCGAAGCCGGGACGCCGAGGCAGAGATTCATTTTTTCCGCCGCACGGACAGGTGGTTGATGGGCGCGGCATGGGAGGAGCCGAGAACAGGGAGCGCGCGATGGGAGGGGCTTAAAGCCGGGCGCCGCGGCCTGGAAGGCGATAAGCACCGGCAGGGGCGGGAATGCCGCTCCCTCATTGGTCCTCTCTCAGAGTCACGAGTTGTTAAGGGGCGGGGCGGCGACTCAGGCTCCGCCCCATCCAGTTGGAGGGGAGATAGCGAACGGAGGGGTGAATGGAGTGGGGGGTTCTCGCCGCCTGAGTTCGGGCCTCCGTCGCCAGGGTGTACCCTCCGGCCGGCCTCACAGTCAGTCGTGGACTGACGGTCGAGAGGTTGCGAGGGAGGGAGAAACACGGGCGTGCGAGAGATAGAAAAAGAGAGAGAGAGAGGAAAAGGACCACGAGGAGGGTGAGGCTAGGACAAAAGTGCGTGTGGCAAAAGTCCGTGCGGGAAGCTTATTGTGACCATCGGCCGTGGTGCAGTGATTTCTTAGATACATCCTCCATGAGCAGTTATAGGAATACCACGGGACAGAGTGCTGCGGACGTAATCGTTGGGCCCAAGGCAAGGTGACGGCGAGACAGGCAGTTTTGTGCTCGCTCCCGCGACTCCCGACGAGAGAGACCAAAACAACTTTTTCTCTCCCTCTTGCGAGGCGGACAATGTCTCCACATATCCGTCCCAGCTTGACCTCACCGTCCCGGGAAGTTTCCGCGTCAAAAGTCTCGGGATTTTGAGTGAACGCAATCGACATTGTTTTTACCCTTAGGCTAGATAGATAACCTCCCTCCTCCCCCATCCCACTCGCCGTCCCGATCCTAGCCATTCTCTCCCCTCCCCGTATCCTCATCCCCTTCTTCCTCCGACGCATCTCCTACCCTCCCCCCCTTTCCACCCTTAAGCACCCCTACGTTGTTGATAACGCATAGAGTACGTAGGAAGATCCTGTCGGTGTGTCGTCGGCGGGATGCGATGGACCCAACCGGCTGAAGAGTACGGGCTCCAGGTAGCGTGAGTTGGAGGGGGAAAAATAACCGTGTGAGAGGCGAGAGAACATTCGGGTTTACCTCCTGGCCGCCTTGTACGTGTGAAGTGCCCGTCTCATCCGAAACTGGTTGCTGCTTTCCCCGGACGGGGGAGGCGAGTCGACCGGCGATAGAGACCGGTCCGGCCGAGGCGATCGTCGCCCGTCCTTCCCTCCACCGGCAGAGCGGACCGCGATTCCTCGCTCCTATGGCAAGCGGGCAGACGGGAAAAGAGGCACCGCTCCGTCGGGGCACGCTAACGCCCCTCGCCGTCAAATAGGCGCCCGTGTGAACCGATCGCCCGTCCGTTTATATAGAGTAAAGGGACCCTCCGAGGACCGAATTCGTACGGAAAGAACCATCGTACGTGCTCGGAGGCGTGCGTGCGATGCTGCACGGACTCTCTCGTTCGTCGACGGACACGTGTGACTTCGAGTGCAGACGCGTCCAGTGAAGTTTTCGAGTATAATCGAAAAAGATAATATATATAAGGTGACTTTAAAAAAGACTCGGGTGTTTATATTTTTTTGTGGACCTTTGTGACTTTTTCCATGATGTCGGCGTACACCCAGTTTGGCTACTCGTACCCGACGGCTTCGCAGGTGAGTACATTGTTGTAGTAGTCGTTTTGGTTTCTGCTTCACGCGGTCCGAAGCGCGTTCGTGTGACGGGAGGCGCGGGAGGAGTGTAGTTTGGATGCGGGAAGCGTGGTCTTGTTGTCTTTTCGACGTTCGTTTGTGGTCCGATCACATAACAGGTGTCAGGTGCGGGACAAGTGCTCTCGTAGTCCTGAGTATCCGATGCATGATTTGTCCGCGGGAATGCTACGGTTTCCGTCGTTTTAACGAAACGCTTCAAAAGCCTCGATGGATAAATGCTAATTCAGTTGCGAGAGAACGTCGCGGCGAATCTTCAATTTAGGAGTTGTGAATAGCCGTCGATCCTCTTGTTGTAACGTTCAATTTAGGCGTTACTTTTTTGAAAGTAGATTTGTGAGTTAAGGCGAAATGCACAAAACGTATAGTTGCAATGATGATTTTTACCGACAGCGAGAAAAATGCCATGTTTACACGGGAAAAAAAACGGTTTTACTGAGATTATCGTGACTGAAATAGAAATAGTTTAGTTCTAGATCATGGCGTTTTGCCTCACGCGAACTTTAATGATAGTTGAAAGGGTAAAATCTGTGATGGGAAGAATGTGGTCTGCGAGTAATCTCATTCGATGCGAAATAACCAATGAATTCACTGTATATTTTCATCTGTTTCGGTGCTAAAATTGTTGACTTCGAAAAGTCGTATATTTAAAATAAACATAAACTAGACAGCCCATGAACTTCCATGCGATGATAACGTAATGTGTAATTTGTCCGTAACGCTGGAAAAGCGAATGATAAAAACGCCGTCCGTTTTCTGGGAGATCTCTTCTTCATCGCACCGTAAAGAAGTGCATCTGGCGATGAAGATGATTCAGAATTCGTTTCCGGACGAGCGTGAAATTGGAGGGCATCAATTTCGAAAAAAACGGCGGAAGGCCATCCGTGTGTGCGCGCGAACTTTTTCTCCCTTTTAATTAAATCGGTCGGGGTAAATTTTTTTACGCTCGCCAGCTTAAGATCTCTCAATTAACTTCATTCGATCATATCCGAATAAAAATAATGCCCCCTCGCGGTAAAAAAATGACCGTATTTCCCCTGCGACGTCGCTAAAAAAGTAAGAGGGGGGCCACCGAATTACGAGCGATCGCTAAATCGACCGTTTCGCAATTCCGAGTCATAAAGTAGACCAAATGAGACGAGGCGCAGATTAGGATCTCTCTGAAGTCGCCCGATGATTCGGCTTCTTTCGATTTCCAGGGGCGAAAACGCGTGGGACCGTGGAATCCTAATTGGTAATGAAATTGAATAAAAGACCCATTCTCCGCATCACGTCACGATCCTAAGGACCCTTTTCGCTTCGTCGCCGTGTGTTGGACGCGGAAAAGGTTGAAGTGGGGATCCCGAGTGGGCGACATTGGCGTTGACCACACGCTGGACGGTGTCCAGTCCCACCGGGATGTTCTGCCGGAACGGATTATACGATCATTTTTTTCATTCGGCCGACTTTCCTTCGTTTCACCACAATATATTGAACGTTTGCATCTTCGTTATTCGAAATTTCGAAAATACGTAACGTTAGGATAAGTGCGAAATTCGAACCAAAGACCTTATTGGTATAAGGCGGTTTAGGTCAACGTATCTGTTTCAGAAGGAGAATGCTCCGAAATACTGCGAAAAGTTGATTTCGGAATTAAATAACTTTTTTCATTTATTTGCCAGGTTGTTTAAATGTTTATGTTGAAGCATAACCAAGCGAGGGAAATTGAGAACTTTCCGAAGGGAATGCTTTTGATATAAATCATTAAAGGTGCCGGAAATTTATAACCTATGTTACCGCAGCGCTGTTGTTCGAGTAGTTTGATTTAACGCCAAGTTGATGTCAACAAGGCAATAACACTGTATATCTCTCGGTGTCGTTTAAGGACAAAAATAATGGTTTTATAAGTATAAAATGCACCGTTCCTCATCGCGACCTGCGAAGTCATTAGCATATGGCAAACAATTTAACCCCCTCGTTCCGATCCGCTATTATTTTACGATCGATTTTCTCATATCCGTTAAACCATAAAAGACTCGCCGAGTCTGCTTCGCCAGTGGTTTATTGCGTTACCATTACCTTCCAACCTCTTTTAAACAGAAACGACTCATTATCGTCATGCTCGGGCAAGAAGAGAATTCCTTAAGGATTTTTATTCGTTTCCCCGATATTTTTGCGTTGTTCGTCCCGTATCAAAAGCTAACAAGTTGCAGGGAACGAGCTGGGTTAAATAATGGCGTCGCGTTTTTTTTTCATCGACCCCTTTCTTCCATCCGCGAATCAATGGGGAGAAATGGTCGTGGTTCCTTTTGTACGGCTCTTTTTCGCGCCCGCCGTCGAAAAGAATAAGGGGAGAAAAGCATGAGGGATGGGGATAAAGGGGGATGAAGAGGGACACAAAGGAATAAAAGGAGGAGAGGGCGAGAGAAAAAGAGAAAAGGGAGGAAATAAAAATCAGTGCGAAAGAGGGAAGATTTGATAGAAATGAGAAGAGGGAGGGAAAGAAAGAGAGATGAAGGGAGAAAGAGAGGTTTTGGGGAAGAGCAAATAAATTAGCAGGAAATTGGGACCGGAACGGTTATTGGCACTTATAGTCTCATCACGTCTCCTTCTCCCTCTCTCTAGGATAGGGGGGAGAAGTCAAACGAAGGACCCTCCTCCTTCTTCTCCTTATTCCTTACCCTATCTCTTCTTTCCTCCCCCCACCTCCTTCCCTTTTTATCTCGGCTGCCCTTCTTCCCTCTTTTCCTGGGCGCTCCTTAGCGAGGCGTGAAGTGTGGCAGATGAGTCCACTTATCCTCTCTACCCTCTCTCTCTCTCTTGGACCCGCACTCCAAAAAAAACCTCCACCCCCTCTTATTCTCCTCTCCTGAGGAACCTCTCTCTCTTTTCCCTCCCCCCTTTTTACCGAATGCCATCCCTCACACTCCACTCCCCTCCATTCCCCACTCCCCCTAAACACAGCCCTTTCTCGTGAGCTCCTCCTCCTCTTCTTCCTTCATGGTGTATATCCCCTTATGCCCACCTTTTCAAATACCTCTCTTTTCGACCCTCCAAGTCCCTCCTTCCTTCCCCCTCCCCCCTTCTCTTTTAACTCCTTAACCTCTTCCTACCCGGCATGCATCTCGAAAAGAAAAAAAATCCCTCTCTCTCTCTCTCACCCTATCCCTCGCCTCGTTCTCTCTATCTTCCCCTTCTACTCCTACGAAGATTTTTTTGGTGGAAGAGAAAAGACCGGAGCAAACAAAGGGGTCCATTACAAGGAGGGGTCAAATATTTACCGAACTTTTACTGAGCGGAGAGCGGATCAATGGGCCTTTAATATATGAGAGAGATCTCTCTCTCTCTCTCTCTCTTTCCACATCTCTCGCTCCCTTATGCGCTTCGAATGCTATGATGACTGGGTCGAGTAGTTTGAAGGGTTCTCTCTCGCTATCCATCCAATCCCCTTCTACCCATCGGGAGAGGAGTTTACACTCGATTTTTTAAAGGGTTTATCGGAAGAGAAGATTTGCTTCTAGGAGTTTTTCGGGGGTCTAATAACGTCAGTCTCTTTTTTAGGGGGTTGGTGGAAAGGGGATAGGGTTGATATTCCTGAGGACCCTATCTGTCATTTGTTTTGGGGACGGATCGTATTAGGTTTAGAATAAATAAGGACGATTTATTTTCACAGCCTTCATTCGAAGCGTCGCTAAGTCACTAGGTGTAGTATTCTGCGAGGTTTGAGGATAATATGTTTGTGTTATGATGTATGAGAGATTTATTCTTATTTACTGCTAGGGCATGGGAATAGTGTCGAATCACTTTAACTGGTAAGGTAATAACGAAAATAATTCTGGAAAGGCGGTACCGTGGTACCATATGAACAATCTTTCAATTCACTAAAAAGAGTAAAGCTGACCATAAATGCTACTGTGAAGATACAGAGCATTTCCCAACCGTGTTCTGTTTGTGTAAGAGGTGCATAGTCCAGAAGAAAGTTATCTCTGTTCATATGAAGTACTTTTTCTAAGCTATTAGCGGAGGATTTATGTTTGTACACATGTACCAGGAATGTTATGTCTACGTCGGTATACATATTGTGAGAGTAAAATATAGCAAATTATATTTTATCGTTTCGGTCATTTAGAAAAGATTTTCCTTTTCTTTCATTTCCATGCATCAGTGCTAATAACTTAAATAATATAATAAATGGGATAAAGGAAAACTTTTAGCACATTTGTTACACAGCTACTTCACATTGGGTTAATATTTATGAGGTGCTGTCTTAACACAAAGCAGTAAAATCAATGAATTGATGCAATCTATTAGTTTTGAAGCTTCATATTTCATAATTTTAAAATAATGCATACGAATGCGTTCAATTACGCCGTGATTAATGCAAGAATTCTAAACCAAGAGGATTTAGCAACAGTAATTTAGTAATAATAATATACCTACAATTCAATTGCCGCGATTATTGTCTTCTGCATTGGTATTGAAATCGTTCATCATCCGTTTATTATTAGCTCATTTTATTAGGCATAATAAGCTAACATTAACCAGTTATTCTGTCTATAAAAGCTAATATGGGCGTTCATCAGATAACTTTTTATAATGGAAAGTTTCAAGTGGAAAAAATTCTTTGGAATTCGAGATTCCAATTTTATTATCAAGATCCCATATAAAGCAAATTAACTTTTTTCTAAGAAATATATTGACTTAACGTAAGGTTATTTCTACATAGAATATTAAAAAATCAACTCGAGATTTTTTGTCTTCGCAATACATTTTTTTCAAAAAGAAGCTTTTCTCCGTGGGTAATAACGTGATAGGGATGGAGTTGGTTTAAGGAGGCAACGGTGGCTCCACGGCTCGAAATACTGATACGGATTAGAGATAAATTAAACAAATACGGATGCCTTACCAATGGCAATGATTGCGCAACGTGTAGTCGCCGATTAGGATTTTTCTTACGGCAAAACCTCCTAATGTTCTGCGAGCTCAAGCATTTTTCTGATGTAATTCAAACGCAGTGTAGTGTTCCCAACATTAAGCTAGATGTGAATAACAAATTGGAAATTCATTACCAAAATTTGATTTCTTAAAGGTTTTTCTAGAGGTCTAAAGGAGCTACAATAGCTTCCTAATCGGAGAACGACGTGGCGATTTAAAAATTAATTGATAAACATCGATGTTTCCTTGGAAATTACTATTTTTGTTGAGAAATTTGCTTTACCAATGCTGCGGATTGAAACCAAAATTGGCTTGTTGCTTTATTCGCATGATGGATACCATACTTCCGTCGCAATTCTTTAATATGAATCTCCTCGGGATGGTCTTCTTTCATTTCTCCTGCTCCATAGCTGTTGGTCGGGCAAGCATCGGCCGTCGGACCAGGAGCGGGACCCATTCCCGGTTCCGTGGCTCCCGGAGGACCAGGAGGCGTAGCGTCCTCGGCTGCCAGCCCGGTCGGCACACCGGTCTCGGTGGCGGCGGCCGCTGCTGCTGCGGCTGCAGCCGTCGCAGCCGCGACACCCTCCTCGACATCCTCATCGTCCTCGTCCTCATCGTCGTCTTCGTCGTCGTCGTGCTGCGAGAACGGCAGGCCCATCATGACGGACCCGGTGACCGGTCAGACCGTCTGCTCCTGCCAGTACGACTCGGCGAGGCTGGCCGCCCTTTCCTCCGCTTATCCGCGCCTCTCGGTGGCCTCGTCGGGCGGAGGCGGTGGTCCGGCTGCCGCAGTCTACGGAACGCCGTACCCGTCCACCGATCAGAACCCGTACCCGAGCATCGGGGTCGACACATCCGCCTTCTACTCGCCGCTGGTGAGTAGATTTTTTTTATTGTCTTCCGACTTAATTGGTTTTTTGTCGGGGGTGGACGGGATGTTTGCACGAGATAACGTGACCCTCTGTGTAACAGAAAGAAACCTTTGTCTAATTATCTGGCGTCCGGTCGGGCACGTCGCTACAAAAAGCGGCGTGTATTCGGTGATTTGTCTCGGTGTTGAAAACAATGCGAATTCAAATGGTTGTAGTGATTAATTATGTTTTATTCGGTATAAGTATAATTATTTCGCTCTTCATTCCTTCTGGTTTCCTTGATGATGGTGCCTAGGTATGGATTTCATTTAATTAGAACGAATTTAGAGATATGTAAATAGTTGTTATATATGTAATTATTTGTTATTACCAAATATTCTGCATATTGCGATGCACAAGTCAGGATATACAATTCAAGGGAAATAGATGTCAAGTTGGCGTTCTAATAATATAATTTATGCTTCACGGTTTATGCATATATGCATAGATGATATATTGTAAGCTCGTAGAAGGGCAAGAAACTACTATTTAAACTCTTAAACGCAAAGAAACAAATATGGCATGGCATTTTGACATTTATGTTTTATATTCGATATGCAATGCGAAGTTAAATTATTCTTAGTGATAGCTATTGTTGAATACAAATGCCAGCGGGATTACTAGGCGGCGTCATAAAATGTTTAGAATGGCCTTTTGTTTTATACGCTCGCTAAGAATATTAATGGAGGGCGCTAGAAAGCTGGTATGGAGGAAAAAGGTATTTTACAGACGGAAAGATTGGGAAGTATATTTTATGTTGATAATTCACTTTGATGAGCAAATAATAGATCAAGTTCTACAAATCATACATATACTTATAAATATCGAGTGCCGATACAAACTTTCTCTCATACGCCAATGAAAACAAATGTAAAAACGAATAAATTCCTAACGATTTACCTCTGATCCAAATGTCTCCTAGTTTTCGTTCGAAAAGTAACTCGCGCTCAGTGTCGTGTCTTACTGTCTGCTTGAGTAAAAATTTATATTTTGGTGAGGCGAATCGCCTTTTGTAACCCTATACTGCGAATATAAAGGAGCAGCCACTTTGTTAGCGCAATAAAACAGCGGCTTTGAGTGGGAGGAGGGGGGACAAATTACAGAGCGTTCCGACGATCAATTTCGAAACGTGATGCTAGTAACTCCAGCCGCCATTTTCTCCGTTAAAAAGTGCGAGACATTTGCGGTTCGTTTAGCTGTGGACTAAATTGACATAAAGCGAACTTTGGTTTCTCTCTCCTCGCCAATGGACACGAACGAGATCGCATTTCTTTCATGCGCCGCTGCCTCTTAACGAAGCGATTTATAAGCGAAGTTTCCCTATTGTTCGTAAGCTCGCAACTATGATGATCTCGATTCCTTAAGAGACTTAAGAGATTTCTCCGGCATAAAAAATGCCCCTTCTATTTCTGTCGTTTTATCCGGATAACACGCAAAACAATGGTAGACGGAGGTCGGAATTTTTCGCGCTTTTTTTAAATAGGAGAATAAATCGTGGGTTCCTCTGCAGATTACGATAATATATTTGTATTTGTATTGACTTTTAAGATGCCTGATAGTTCCTCTCGCCTGTTATCTCATAAAAAAATATCTAGAGGTCATTCGGGATTTAAAGTAAGGTGATGTCAGTGGAACTTTCTATCATTCGTATTAAATTGGACGCGGATGATGTGGATGAACACCTCCATTGTCCCGTGTGAGACCTTAACGCTTGTCATGACCATCAAAAAATGGCGCACACGCATCCTATTGTCTTTTTTCGAATTATTCCGAGGAGAAAAAGATTACTTTATACCCTCAATCAAATCGCGCCGAGATTGAAAAGGATGTTATCCGAGCGAGAAAAATTAAAAGTTACACACATGTCATAGACCCGATAAAGTGACATTCTTATTATTTTTGGCACAGGGCGGGTCTCGCAATGATTTAAAATTATCCCCAAGAAAATATACATGGTAGCAGGACACGAACGATCACTCTTAAGGCCATTTGCTACAGTTCAGCAATAATTAAAGGCTCGGGACAAATTTATTACGTGTGCTTGCGTGCGTTAAGAATCAATCGACTGAACAGGTAGGTAATTTCTTAAAAATTATGCTCGGAAGTGGGATGCCGTGCCCTCAAAAGAGAAAGAAGCAGCGGTGACTCGCATGGTAACATACGGAGTTTCTCAAAATACGCTCCCATTAAACCCTAGATTGCCTGTACCTTAAGTATAGAGGAATACGCTGGAAGAGAGATGAAGAATAGGCGGCTGATTTTCAGAGGGTTGGTAAGAGGCGTGCCTAAGTATATATGCATATTTGTACGTGTGTGAGGCAACCAGAGAGGGAGAGAGACCGCCCTCAATTACACGAAAAAAGGAGTCGAGAGAAGAGAGAATTTTATACGGTTCGAGTATAGAAGCGGTATCTAATTACCTCCACACAATAGGCCTCGCGCAGCAATTGAGACCCGATTGAAGATAGATTAAGTTCAACAAGATGCAAATAAACCTTTACGAAATCTCTGATAGCGATAATTAGTAATTACTGGTATAATGGCGGGAGCGTGAGAGGCGGGTTAGTGCGTGGGGGTGGGATGCGGGCGGAATCGAGAGGAGAGGGGGGAGGAGGAGGAGCAAGGAGTGGGTGTCTTGAAAAGCAGCGAGGGCGGAGATGATTGCAAGAGAATAGGGGTGGGAAAGGGTCGGGATTCGGGGATGAGGAGGAGAAGTGTTGCGAATATTACGTGGAAAACAGATGAAAGAGAGAGAGAGAGAGAGATGTTCTCCCTAAAAGAAATGAGGAATCGAGGTGGAAGAAGAATAAGTCGGGTATGGACGTGGTAAAGGCGAAAAGGAGGGATAGATAGGAGTTAGGGATACCTCTCCTGGTAATTAACGTGCTTCATTTTTCAGCGATAAGCAGCTGAGAAAAAATTACCCCGCGGTTCTGAGTTTTTGCTATTGCCGGAGGTCTGTAAGAAAAGAAATGGGAAAGAGTTTGCGGGAGATTGAGTAGCGTTATCGGATTCTCGTCCTAGCCTCGCGAACGTTCCTTGTAATTTCTTACTTTACACAAATGTGAAGAAGAAGTGTTGACCCAGCCACCAACGGCGAAAACGCAAGGAAACGGACTTCGAACGAATTGATCTCAGTTGCATTTCGACCGTATTTTTAAAATCTCAATGACGAGAGGCGTGTATATCTTTTTTGGGTTCTTTTGTTTTATTCGTTTTTTGACCCCTCGGGACACGATTTCCCCCCCTTAATAACTCAACTATTTCTTGAATCATATCGCGCCGTAATTACAGAGGTTTTTTTAAAGATTAGGAATGGATCGAAAAGACTATTTTTTCTGTTTTTAAGTTTAAGTTCCCAGAAGAAGATTATGACTGGTCTTGGGAATCAAGCTGCATTTATTACTTCTTTCTTTATTCACCCATTCACATATAATGACCTGTATATTTTGTCGAACTTAATGTTTAAGTATATATTTACCATTTGGATCTTAAGAGCATTCATGGAGCTCAGTTATAGAAAAAACGTCCGATTATGGTTATAATTTTCTTAATTATCCGTTTGAACAATAAGATTTTGAGACGGCGTTGATTTACCTGTATATTTACTTAAAAATGAAATAGAGATGATTGGAATTGAAGTAATTTTTCATAAAGCTTGAAAATATATTCCTGTAATATATTTAGTAATTTATTTATATAAGCTCAACCGATTAGGTGATACAAACTTAAATTACGATAAAGAGACAAATAAAAAACTATTCCTTATTTATGAATTATCAGTCGGTATGTATACAATGCATACATGGGCATATGCGGAGTACTGAAATAACGCCATATTTAACAATCAAATATGTCTTAGAAGTTCAATATTCGGCAGATTAACAGCAGCGCCATAGAAATTTACTAACGGAAAATGATCCCGATAGAAAAAATTAGCCAAAAAATAATTTTAGACAATTCTCGGATTCTACCAAGTTCTCTTAGATAATAAACTCAAAACCTAAAAAAGCATTGCAGACTTACACCATAATATGTACGCCCGGATACAAAAAGAAATTCTCCGAGTTATTCGGGCGCGCATGTGGTGAGGGTGGGAGGATTATATGAGAGAGACAGAAAGAGAGAGAGAGAGACTCAAAAAGGGTTCCCCCGTTTATCTTTCCGCACGGTTGGCCACAGAGAATGCCAGCCAGCGAGTACGAGACGCAGCAATCACCCCTGTTCTGGTGTTGGTCCTCCCGCGATGCCGCGCCAGAGTGGAAGGTGGGCCAGTGGAGTTTCCAGCAGGGCGCGGAAGGTATCGAACCCTGGCCCACCGGACCGGGCGCTTACCAAAGCGTCATAATGGTCAGGAATCTTTTTTTTTACTCTCTCATGATTTGAATTTAAAACATTTTATCCTGTCGTTTCTGTTATGTTGTTTAATGCCGGAGTAATTTTTGCTATTATCTTGGGGTTTTTCATTAGTTTTGTTGATTACAAGTTCATCGTTGGGTGGGATTGTATCTACGCTCTTTCTGATATGCTTTGAAGGTTGGGGTGGGAAAGGAGATGACATTTTGCGTAGAGGAAGGGGTAAGCGAACGAGAGTCACGGGGGGAGGGGGGGGGGGAGGGCGTACGATGGGTATTTCATTCCTAGGCTCGATATAGTCATTGGCCGCCTCTATATATATCTCTCTCTCTCTCTCTCTAGTGCAAGAGAACTACTTGATGATCTTCTGTTCGACGTAGGATAGTAACAGAACGATGCCTATATTTGCGGTGCGTTCTGGCGAGAGGAACTATACTAGGTATTTCGAGTTCGCGTCAGTTCTGCACCGTCTCTGTATCGTCCTACGCCATTGGTTTTTCGAAATCGTTCGACCACTAGCGTGTGATTCAATAGGGGAGGATTGTGTGGGGAGGGGAGAAATGATCGCATAGTTTGCCACCATACTCGAATCTTTTTAGTGGTTATGTACCACGGTAGCGATGCTATCTCTCTTTATGCGCCATGGGACGTGTTTTTTAAAAATTGATCGCAAGCAATGTAGGCGCCTGGCGGTGTTTGGTTCCGCAAATCGATGTATTCGAATATGTGCGCATGAGACAAGTGGAATGCTGGTTGGAAAACGCTATATTATAAGCTGAACGCTAGGGCGATGTTTCCAGTCCGTGAGAGAACATTTTTTTCCGCTAACTTTGGCGCGACTCCATTTTGACGAATACGATATTATTTTTTACTTTGAAATTTAGTTCAAAATTTGAGTACTTCCAACATATTTTTAAGGCTAACTTAATACTCGCAAATTATTATGAAATGATAACATGTAAGAAGCCCATATAATGGTAGAATAAATAATTGGTTTCCGCACAAAATCGAATAATATTTCTGAATATATATGTATTTTTGCTTATATTTTTCCCCATGCAGCAGCACTTAAAAATTTTTGGAGGAGGGAGAACTTTTGTTTTCCTATTCAGTCCAATTTCAAAAGGCCGGGCACTGGAAGTCAATCCCTATCAACTCTTCCATGTGTTACCATTAATATTATGTAACGCAAAGATTAATTCTAAGCCATTTTATTAAGATTATGATTTCCTATGTAATGTAATAGTACTTAAAATGTAAAGGTGCTTTGTTTTATGAAACCGATTCTTTACTCAAGCTTGTAAATAGAAGTCATAATCGCGTTTCAAGGCAAATTAATTCCAAAAACTCAAGGTCAGCTCATTAATGCAACGGAAAGGGGTAATGTATTCAGCTATTCTTACAATCAAAATTCAGGTTCTTTTTTATCCTTTGTAAAATCCTTGACCGTGGAAATGAATACATTGTGTACACTGTATTTTGTTGTACTCATTATAGCGATGTGCGCTGTTTTCGGTTTACATATAATTAATCGGACTATTGTCGACTCGCTTTAGAGAATTAATGTATAGCGCACGTAAGACGGTCTTTTGGCAATATCGGTTGATCATGTGGAATCGAAGACAATGCGGACAACAGCTGCAGTGGTCGAGGTCTCAGTTTCCAACAAGACCTCAATTCTTTTGCATTTGGTATTTTATTCATTTTTAATGTGACAACAAAATAAACCACTCTATGAACTGAATGGTTTAAATTTTGCTATTTATTCAAGGGGAATCAGGTCGTACGCATTTGTTACTTAATTTTTAATGCTAATATTTCATATCAGGCGTTATCTAAAAAACGTCAACTTTACCCAAAAAATTACAAACGAATAACGTTTTGCATTTTTGCAGAATCTACGAAACAATAAACGCAAAAAAAAACTCAAGTCCTCGCATATCCCAATGTGTATTTTAGATTTTTAACTCTCTCGAAGTGACGAATTTTTTTCTCCTTGAGCATTGTAAAACTACACGTTTCAATGTTCTGGATAAACGTGGGAATGTCTCCATGCACAAAATCCTCGTCACGAAGAAATGGACGCGAGTCGATGAGAATCCAATTATTTCCCTATTCATCCGACGAGCGAAGGAGGAGAAGGAAACGCCGAAACCTCGCCACCAAAAGAAGGAATGCCACGCGAACGCCCTCGAATTCGCTCACCGTCATCCTTTTCACTTTTCATTCTGCGTTTCCTCTTTCTCCCGAAGGGGAACATACGTCTGTTCTCTCAACCCAAATCTGATCTCTTCTCGCCACACTCATTCAAGGCTTCCTCCCTTGTGCGTCACCCTCCGACTCCTCCCTCTCTCTATCTCCTCTTCGGAAACGACCTTGCTGCCGCTCTTCCTTTCCACGTTCCTCTTCTTCCTTCGTAAAACCCTCATGGGAAGGGAACGGGGCTTATGAAAGAAAAAAAGAGGGAGGGATTGGGGAAGAGGGACCCTCGCAAATGGTGACGCCCGCGGGAGCCGCATGTTTCTGTGACGTGGGCGACTCCGTCGTCTGACGCCGCCTTCTTATAAATTAACCGCGGAATGACGAAGGAGACAATAGGATGGGTTAGGGTTTCGTCCTCTCTCCCTTCCCTTTTCACCCTTTCTCTCTTCCGCTTTGGAGGCTCCCTGTACCCTTTAAGCCTTCCATGACGTAAACAACCCGTGGGCTTATGCGATGATAAAAAAATAAAAATTGCCGGAAAGCTTTCTCGTGGATAACACGTGGGATGCAGTGTAGGGGTTAAAAATGTGGAGGGCGCGCATTACCTCCGCTACTGATCTCTCGCGATGTTTATTATTTACAGCTTCTGCGCATTTCCGAGAGTGTGTCCCCTCCATCCGCAACTTCCCTTGCTCTCTCTCTCTCTTTTCTCCCCAGGTTTTGACCTTTTCTCCCGTCTCATCTAGGCTCCAGCGCCCGTGTGTGGGTGTGGAGGGTGTGGGTGGGCTCCCGAGAGAGTAGAGGATAATGCCATTCTAAAGGGTTTCTCTTTTTATCTCTATCTCTCTCTCTCTCTCTCTCACACACACACACCTTTAGGCTCCGTTCTGAGGCGGCCGAAAGGGAAGCGCAGGAGGGTTTTTAGGAGGTAATTTGCGGCTGCGAGCTTTTCGTCACACTCATTCACCTCCGCGTGGTTCTTTTAATAGCCATCCTTCCGTCGTCGAAGGAGGAAAAATTCGAAGGGCGCGGGCCACTAAAATAACGCGTCGCCCATACGTTACTCTTATACTTCCTAAGCTCTCGTTCTTATTATAAAAAACGTACCATATTTAAAAAAAGTTATTTCTAATCGTTTTTTCCTCTAAAGAGGCCTTCAAATGCACGGGGGGAGCTATGCGTTCGCGTTCGGTAAAAAAAAATTAATTAAGATATCGCTCGAGTCGCCCTCAAAACTTCCCTCGTTATCCTTTCTCAAGGAAGGACCCCTTTATCTCCGCCCGCTGTTTTTTTGCTCGTCCCACTCAAAGAGGCTCCCTGGGGATACGGTACGATTTTTTTCCCTTCTCTCTCTCTTGAACGTCCTCAAGTTTTTCTCTCTCTTCCCTCCTGCTGCTTTCTCATCATCATAATCGCCCGATAATCCAATAAACGCGACATGTTTAAACATGGGCCGGCTTAAGTGGGCCACTTGACCCGCCTCTTTACAGCGGAGGAGGAAGTATGGGAGAGAAAGAGAGAGAGAGAAAGGGGCGTGGTTATATTCATTTGTTTTTTCTCTTCCCTTTGGCGCTCGGGCGAAGTCTTCTGGATCCCAAAAAAAACGGGATAGGCGGGTGGAGCGCGAATGACTCTGCCTGTATAAAAGATGGTATTTGGAGGTATATAATAATTTGAAAGCTATCCTTGGTCGTCCTTATCTCTGCGAGGGAGACAAAAACACGTTCTCTTTGGGACGGAGACGACATTTTTAGATATCGGATGCGCCTCTTTTAGTCGAGTCGCCTATATGCGGGATATTTTCATCCGCCTAGGTAAATATTTTTTCGTCGGTGAAGGCCGATTGGTACGCTGTCACCTCACCTAAATCTCAATCCCTACGAATTTTTTTAACCTCGCTAATTCACCGAAAATCTGTCGCTTTTCACTATCGATCTGTTTTCATCATTTGAGAGAGAAAAACTGTTTTCTTCGTTTAAGGTTTTTTTTACAATTGAACATTTTCGGCTAGAGGAGGCGACAATGTCGAAACCTCCCATTTATGCCTCTCTCGTTCAATCCGAGCACCCGTTTACGTTGCCGTGGTAACCGAATGCATTGGCTCATGGGTTAACTAGGACGATAATGTCGTTCCTTTTTTATGATAACCTAAATCATTTCGTTGCTCTTCACCCGATATGACAGAATATTGCCAAACTGTTGTATAACTTGGCTCCAGAAGCTATCGCCGAAGCTATCAACCATTTTAAGAAAACGAAATCTTTAAGTGTCGCCAAAGGAAGTCGATTCACAGTCGGAATGTGCATTACGACATTCCTCGCTCCCTTGGCACGGACAGATTCGTGGATTCCAGGCCGATCTAATCAATAAAACCATTCGTCGGTCTGTTAACAACCGCTCATTTGTATTAAGAGTGAGACGGGCATCTCTTATCTGGCTGCAGTACACTCAATACTATCGCTAACATGAGTAACTAGGGAGATGCCCGTTGAAATTCAACGGGAGAGTTTTTTGTGAAATAAAAAATGAACATAAATATATCTAGACTTTCTTTGGATGGCAAGAAAACAAACGCGTTTTTTTAGGCGTTCGTTGTTTCAAGTCTCGAACTCCTACGATTATTCTAAGTACCTAATCTTAATATGAGAATGATTAATGCTCTGCATTCAAATGTATTCCTTCTCGTAAATAACGTAACGAATGTTGTTTACATTGGTTGCTATGAAAGTAATTTCTCCCTCCTTCTCTCTCTCTCTGTTGTACTAATTGTAAGAGCATTCAAAACACGCTTTCACCCATGAGGATTGAAATAGCAATAGATTAAACAATGTAATTGGTTGGCAAGGTGACATCCCAATTAAATGCCAAGATTTCCCCAAAATATGTGAATTAAATGTTTAACATGAGAAATTTCGAACTGTAGGCGAAAAAAGATGAACAGAATAAAAACTTCATGGTTTTTTCTTTAAAATGAGTTACATCCGAAGATCATAGGTTAATTCTTTCTAATTTAGATCTCTAAAAGAATAAAAGCCTGCAAATCAAAAAGTCGATTTTTACGTGTCATCGTATGAGAAATATAAATGCCTACCTCGGAGTCGAACCTAGGACTTTTCTCGAGATTTATTTTCGTCATCATCTTATAATATGTGAATCAATCATTCCTGCTAAATATCAAACTTGTATCTCTTTCCATTATTGAGTTATTCGCATTTTTATAGCGTGACAGAGGGAGCCACAAAGGGACAGAAGCAGCCTTTTATTATTGTTAGATTGTTATTAACAGTCAGGGCCGGTCCGAGCCACGGGCGAACCGGGCGGCTTCCCGGGGCACCACAGTTTTGGAGGCGCTATCCCGATCATTTATCTACGCATTACTTGCAAGTGAATATATATTGGATACCAATTTATATCGAGGAACAGGCTAGAATCTTGATGGAATTCCTTTTAATTTTTCATTATCAATAATGTTTACAGAGCGACGAATAAATTAAAGTGTGATTTGTAAATACCTCAACTAACATTAACAGAGGGGGGCGCCGGAGTGCAATCTCGCCCGGGGCGCCAAGATTCCTCGGGCCGCCCCTGTTAACAGTGGTGTTAACTTGCGGAGATACAACGCACTCGGTTGTCATTTGCTAGAAACAGTTTAATCGGTTCGAATGCAACAATTTGATGAACGACAATTTTAATAAAACGCTTTCCCACAAGCTTATATTTAGTCGCTACTACGAGACCTTTTCCCGAAATTTTCCTCCGATGGAAATTTTCACAGAAACGACCACGATTCTCTCGGCCGGATTCCATTTTTTTTGGCGTAATTCGGACGTTTATTTTACCGTTAAAAATTTCGAGCCAGTATAATCCATTGCGTAAACCATATAATTACGCGTTTACCAACCTTTTACGACCAGAACAGGAGCTAAAATTAAGCAAATGAGGCCTCTTGGCTCCTTGCGAAATCGTTGTTTGCTCTCCTATTCGGCACCTGCCGTCCTCTTTCTCTCCCAATCCAGTTGCCATTATCTTCGGGAACCTATGTTTATCCGGTTGCACCCTCACAAGACACCCATCTCCCAACCTCTCTCTTTTCATCTCTCTCACGCCTCCCAAAATGGTCGGAGTTCTACGAAGAATAGGCTTGTGCGTGATAGAGAGGGGAGAGCTATAAATTAGCCACGTACAATAATAATAAGGCCAACGTCAGAATTGTCACAAAAAAGAAATCCTTTTTATATCTCCTTCTCCCTCACCATTTCCCACATACACACACATATACACACACACACACACACACACACATCCTCCTCCTTCTGCCCGCTACTTCTCTTCTCAACTCTTCTCGCAACCTCTTCTTTGGGGCCAACTCTTCTTAACCCCGAACGCACCTTCCCCTCTCTTCCTTTCTTCGCACAACACCCTCTCACACCCTCCGTTAAACTCCTTCCTCCCTCCTCCTTTCTCCCCTGACACACACAGCCTATCTCCCCTTCCCCGCTCTCCCTCTCCTCATCCCTTTCTGCCCTCCTCCTATCCCCTCTCGCTCTCCTACCTTGCGTGCCGTGGCCTCTGGGCGTATCGACATTTCCACGTGAGCGGCAGGAGAGAAGTATACTAAGGTAGACAAGGGAAGAGAAAGAGAGAGAAAAAAAGGTGTGAGAGAGGAGAGAGAGAGAAAGAGAGTGAGGGGAGAGAGTTTTGGGGTTGGATGTAGGAGGGAATAGGAAGAGTTGAGGTATTTTTATGGTCATAAAAATTGTTTGTGTAATGTGAACGAGCAAGGAAGAACATTTTTCGGGACTATGCATCACTCGGCGAACATTTTTGGTACCTAGTCATCGTGTTCGCCGCAAGGAACCGACAGGGGATGAAAAATAAAAAAAAATCCCTCTCTCTTTGGTCGCCGAGGTAATCTCCGTTGTCATGGCGACGCGCAACTCGAAATACCGTGTACTCCGCGCGGGGATCGAACTCGCGACCTCGTTTTCCTCGGCTCTGCGAGCGAGGCGACCAGGGACGGGTTGGGGAATGTCTCGGTGAGGACGAGGGGGGGGGGGAGGGTTTGCACGGTGCCGTGAGCGGATGTTAAGGGGGAGGCGGAGGGGAGAGAGGGAATGCAGAAGGGGCGAGGATGGGACGGCAGAGGTTGGCCTGTGGGTTAAACTAGGAGATTGAAAAAGCTAGGATGTCTTGAATCGACTGATGTAATAGGAGACGTGAGGAAGTGAAGGGTTCTTACGGGGAAAGGGAGCCCGTGTGAGCGTGGAAAGAAATTGTGGATTGAAAAAAGAAGCGGTTCGATTATTTTTTGGAAGTGTCTAAAGATATTGTGTGTCGAGATTTCTGGTTACGGTAATGTTTTCATGTATGTACACCGTAATCCCGGGGTGAGTGCGCGGAGGCGATTATCTTATGCATGGACGGACATCAAACACGCCTTCAAAATAATCGAATGAATGAAATTATATTCTCGTTCTCGCCGAAAACAGCGCATCCGTGATGCCTATATTTTAGGAATGTCTCAAGGCATCTTTTTTCGCCGACTAAAAAAAGTCATCTCCGAAACGATTAGATATGCAAATCAGGACGGAGGCATTTGCCACATCTAAACGACTTCGCGAAACTCGTTAACTACGAATAATAAGCTCGGTCCTTTCCTCATGAGCGACCGTCAAGAATCACGATCGCGAACCTACAGGAGACGCAAGAATAAGACAAGAGGGAGAATTAATTAACGCCTTAGCGACGGAGACGCTGTGAATCGATCGATCTAATTTATATTACGATCACACATACGCAAACGGCCGCGCGTATAAATGGCGGGGAAGGATTGGTAAAGACAGAAACATTCGAGAAAGATAAGGACGAAGTTCGAGAGAGTTTTGGACGGGAGAGAGAAGGGAGGAGGATGAGGAAAAGAGGTGTGCGCATGTAGATAGAAGTGGAGAGAGAGAAAGAAAGATAACGGAATGATGTGAATGGGAGGAGTGAAGAGGGGAGGAGAAGCTGCGGGAACGAAGCGGGGGAGGTAAGGAAAGGAGGAGAACGTCAGAAGGAATAAGACGGTTGGAGAGGCAAAGAAGTAGAGGCGAGAAGGTGAGAAAAAAATGGAGCGGCTCCGAGGGCGAGGAAACGAGGCAATCTGGAGATTTTTGCGTGGGAAGCACATAGTGGGCGGAGATTTTTTGTGACAAGAGAGAAAAGGAATGGGAGGAAAAAAAGACGGGG
The DNA here is from genome assembly GCA_028673005.1 of Tanypteryx hageni. NCBI lineage: Eukaryota > Metazoa > Arthropoda > Insecta > Odonata > Petaluridae > Tanypteryx > Tanypteryx hageni. The sequence continues at coordinate 163,399,858 of CM054112.1, forward strand.
AGGAGAGAAGGTGTGAAAGGAGAGGAAAAAAGGAAGTGGAAGGCGTCAATGTACGGAATGGAACAAGAGGGTGAGGCCGAAGAAAAAACCATGAATGGGAATATCAGTCAAGACTCTTGATTTAGGAATGCATCGAAGGAGATATTTCGGAAACGGGGAGGGAGAAAGTAACAAGCGAGAAATTAGATCACGGTTTTGACATTTGGGGCATAAAGATGCGTGGGTAAATTGGATGGAGATGTTTGGGAGGGGTTTAAAAAGTGTGGGATTAAAAGATTTAAGGTTAAGAAGAGAAGGATATGAATTAAAAGACAGAAGGAAACTGGTATGGGTTTAAGATCCGGATTGGAGGGGAGGGAGAGGAGTCAGTGGGTGATTCAGATTGTGGATCGAATTCTGTTATTGGGGAGGGGGAAATTTATAGTCCGGGTCGTCGGGGAATGCAATCGCGTCGCATTGGGAGAAAGGGGGGAGGAAGAAGGAACGTACCCGCGTTAATGAGAATGATAGCGAACGATTGGGAGATGTGAAGTAATCTGGATAATAATTACCAGACTTTTATAAAAGGCGACTAGTTAAGCGGTAATTATTTGTCACCCACCATTTCATGGGAAATCTAACACCTCTCCCAAGGATAACTAGTGGCGGAGGCGAAAAGTGAACGTAAATGGGACCAGAGACACGAGAGAGGGAGAGAGGAAAAAAATGTATCGCTCGCAAAGCGTCATACCCGATGTCCATTACGGAATTGATCCAACGCGTTATTCGCGCGTAATACACCTGCACAATAACGACGGAGCTATCTCTCCCGACGATGGAAGCATTATATATTATAAGTTTCACTCTTGAAACGACCTTCGCTAATGTATTAGGAAATTTCCCACAAGTTTACTCGCTCTCTCTCTCGCTTGGTCTCCATTCCGCGGTTGCCGACGCGCGCAGTTGGGCAACAGCGTTGCCCTTTTATAAGAACACATGTCAACTCGCTTTAAAAAACCCTTTGTGGTGGGAACGGATCGGGATTCGCGAAAAGGGAACGCCAGAGAAGGATAGGAAATAACGCGCCACGAATGTAGACAAGATCGCGCGTCCTGCAGTGCTGCCCTCTGCCAATACAATCTGTAAGGTTGGCAATTCTCTGTCTCTCTCTCGACACACACTCTTCCCCCTCTCCTCTTCCTCCACTTTTCCAATCCCTTCATTCTTCCCCACCCCATTTTTCCTCCACCCCCTTTCTCCTCCAGCCCCTTTCTCCTCCACCCCCCACCCAAAAAGGATGTAGGTGACGAAAGTTAAAATAAAAAAAGAGGAGAAAAACTGTCGCAGAGAGGAAAGATGAGGTGGGGCGTGGGAAGCGTTAGAGAGGTGGAGAGGGGGGAGTGGGAAGGAGTTGGAATAGAGAGACGGGAGAGGAGGGAGTGGTAGATACGAGATACAAGTTCCGTGTTAAGAATAAGGCTTGCCTTTATCAAATGTGTGCGGTTTGGGGTAGGGGTCGCGGAGAACCAACCCCTTCCATATTCATCCTTCTTATGTCGCCCTTCCCACTATCCTGCTATTTTCTATTCCCTCCCTTCTTCTACTACTTCGTTGCATTCAAGGTGCCTTTTATACTTCTGATGGTCGTATGTATATATATATATATATATATATATATATATATATATATATATGTATATATATGTGTGTGTGTGTATGTATGTATGTATGTAGAAGAAGGAACGACTCACGAATATGCTGCGGCGCATGGCAGGGAGCACTCAAGAATTGTGGCGGCGGAAGGGTTTAGAAGGAGGGAGATTGAGCAGGGAGATGGGGAGGGGGAGCAAGTGGTTGCCCGAAAAAAGGGTGAATATCGATTGTTTTCTCTTGCGTCAGATGAAAACTCTTTCTCTCTCTCTCTCCCTCCATTGGAAGGATTTTGAATAAGTCGTTTATTCCGTATTTTTTTGCTGATTGGGTCGAATCGAAGGTGAAACACGAGAATAGACGCTGGCTTTTAGCTTGCCACATCACGAATGAATGGCTCTGAGGGAACGTGCTATTTTTCCTCAGGCGTGCTAACATCACATTTAAATAGTCGGAAGGCGAAAATTAGCTTTTCTTCGTTTAACAGTTGCACTCGAGACGATTTTCTGTTTGCTTAAGTCAGTTTAAAACAGAATTGCGATTCGAGAAAAAAATGCATTTTAAAGATTCATTATACATACAAGATTCAGGTGTTCTAAATATTGTTTGAGTGAATTAATAGTATCATGCCAAAGGATGTGAGTTCGTCATTTTTATTTGTCAGGCACTTTTATTTTCATTCGTTTTGTTATCAAGACGACTCAATAATTAAATACCCTATAGCGGTTTAAATTTGCAATTTGCAACGCCAGGTCACAGTCATTAAAGTCACAGTAATTAAATTTAGACTATTTAGAGATTTAGCAAAATCTTGAATTGTAATCCATTTCAGTGCATAGTTAAATTTTCTATGTGCATTGTAATGGTACTGTGTATCCTACATTCATAGTTCAGTAGAGGAAGGGATTCACATGACTCATAAAATTATTTTCCTACCATGTTATTTTACGACTTCACTATCGCAGGACCACATTAATGCAAATGGCGAAGTCTGCGCGGGCTAGTATTAAAAAAGGAAATTACGCGAGTTCTTAGGATATGATTATACAGGAGCTGGAGAACGAGTTTAATTTTGACTTTTATTCTTGTTTTAAACCCAGCTTGTTATACGATAATGCCTTCTCATGCCAATTTTCCCACGACCTTGAATCAAACCGTAAGGAACTGGGCGGGTGGGCGGAGTTTGTTTCGAATGAAGACTTAATTAAATTTCATAATTAGCGATTATGATTTTAATTCTGCGAACACCTTCGGAAGCCTTTAATACCAACCAGAAATTCTTAGATATGCTTAGAGATCCTTATGTGTTTATGCCTTTTCTTCCTAGGAATAATGTTATCCTTTGATACGAAATAAATTTGGAGGCGAAAGAACAAGCCCATTGTGGATTTTCGTGTAAGTTTTTATAGGGCATGAAAGAGAGAATAAAAGGTGTCCGATACTCTCGGATAATGGGTGCACCTTTTGAAGACCCAAACGATTTAGGAGCAGTTTAGGAAAGGGAATTAATATGCACTAGGAGCAAAAGCTATAGTTTCCGTTGGAGAGTTGTTTTTCGTGCGCGAGGGAGGCGAGGAGGGGGAGTAGGTTTGGTCGGGCGGAAGAATAAAAACGGACTGGAGGTGGACGGGGAAGATGAAGGGAGTAGGAGGGAGCGGGCGGTCATTCAAGTTTTCTGGGCGATCCAACCTGCCTTTCTCCCGGAGGCGGTCAGAAAGAAAGAGAGGGAGAGGAAAATGTGAATATTAGTATGTGTGCGCGCGAGTTCTGAACACTCCGTTTTTTTTACATTTTTCCATCCTTAGGTTTTTACCCTAGAAAGGAGAATGGAATATGAGGTGGATGTAGGCTGACTAGCTTGGGATCAAAAAAGAGAAGAAGGGAAAGAGAGGGGAAATGGAAGGAGATGACGTAATAGAGAATGAGACAGAGAGAGAGAGAGAGAAAGAATGAGATGATGGTTGGCGCGAGGAGGAAAGACAAAAACATGAGAAAAGCGCAATCTGTTTTTGGATTGATATTACCTAGCGTCACTTGCGGCGTTAAACTAGTTATGAAAATGAAGTAGACGTGTCTGTATTTCTCCCCTTTCTTCCCTATCTTTTTCTCTCTCCTGTACCGCTTTTTCCCATTGTGTTCTTTTCTTACGCATCCGCTCTATCCTAATTCTCCCGCCTTATACCTTCTTATAGTTCCGCAAAGTATGTAGCCCTCGTATACGGTTCTTTATAATCTTTTTTTAGGGTCCTCCCTCTCTTTCTGCCGCCGTCATACTGTCGCCGGTTTTGTCTCTGGAGCGTGAAGGGTATTTGCGGAAGTGTAACGCGGCTACATGGATGTGTGTGCTGAATGTTTACTGCTGCGAAAGCGTCTTAGCGTGTTCGTAATTTAGACGGTGAGAATTAGTTTGGAATGTGGCGAACGATCGATGGCGGACCGTAGCGGACAATAGCACACCAGCAAATGTGAATGGTGACTCGTCAACAAAAAATCTTTTCGTCCTCTTTGCGTCTATATTTTTGTTTTCTATAACATTGTTTTTAAAACTTTTTGTCTCTCGTCCCAGTGAAAGAAAATGGAAGGAATCTTCAGACTAAAATATTCATAAGCTCTTAACGAACAGAAAAAGACAATATGATGGAACTATTTATGTAACGAGAGCATTTTCTTCATTCATTCGTCATTTTTTATATTTCAGCCGGTTGTTCTGTTCTGTTTCCTTGCGATCCCAAAATGCTACTTTGGAATACACTTCTCTATAGCAAGTAAAACCTTTTTTTTGTCTGTTAACTTTTACGACCAGGGGTCTTTTACGCTGACTGACCAATAGTAACTAGCGTTCTGGTTAAAAATGCGCCAATCCTTTTTTTTTTTACTTTACATCAATTTTAAGAATCCTGGAACTCTTTTTTCTGTAAGACACACTTTGACAGTCCATTCTAATGTAGGTATGCGTGTTATTAAGAATGTATTTATGCATTTAACATCCAATTAATCTTCATTAATGGATCATTAAAAATCGAATATGTGGCCGATCGTGGCAGAAATGAAATCACACGACACCATCTCGAGGACATGCAATACTTTTAGACCGGCGCGTTCTGTCCACATTGTTTCAATTTTTGCTGCACCATTCGTAGAGCGAGAGAGAGGAAAAAAAGCATATAGGCCTTAAAACACCTCATGCATGCCGTTTAAAAATTCTCCTTTATCAAGCACGCAATCGGATAGTATTTCACGAGCGTATGTGCGTCTGTCTTTTGTTGCGTGAGCAATGATGTGTCTTTCATAATTTACGGCGACATCAAAAGTCTCGATTTCCATTTAGATGTCAACACGAGATAGCGCGAAACGCCAAATGAGGAAAATGATATATCGAGACAATAATGGTGTCGGTGGAGCTGTGAAAGACGGTTCCAGCAATTTCTTTTTTAAGTACGGAAAAGGGTTTGCGTTAATTTTTTTGAACTTGCCCCCGAAGAGGCGAACGTTTTGAAAATATAAAGGAAAACCCGCGAAAGCGCAATTTTTCGCACTGCTTCGTCGATGATTGTTTGAAAAGAAAAGACGCCCGGCGTCATTCGGTTTCGTTAAGTTACTGAGAGACTAGGCGCGAATTATTATTTTTCGACCGCTTGCGTTCGCCTCAGAACTCTATCTGCCCCTATCTTATGGACAAATTTCACGATTGTTTTCTTCCCTCCGCAGCATTCGTCGAGTGTGTTTACCTGATTTAGCGCTCGGAGTTTATCGGCATTGTCAAGGAAGTCCAGATAAGATTAAGTTTTTCTAAATGAATGTCCTTTAATCTCTTTGGCTGCCTCCATTGCAGTCGGGCGAAAACTTCCTCATCTTGGCGACCTTAAGTCAATGAGATTGAGGCCAAATAGTTCGTTATCTTTCTGAAAATGTCTCATGTATATTTAACACTCATGTTATTACGGTAAAATCTTACAGTCCTTCAGATATACGCGCATTTACTTTTTCACAGAATGAAAATCCAGTTTCATGTGGAGCTATATATATATATATATATATATATATATATATATATATATATATATATATATATATATATATATATATTAGTACCCTTCATCTGACAAAGACAACCCGCCCTTCGAGTGATTGATCTCCATAATACAGTTGCACATGCACGGATTAAAGTCTCTCGTCCCAGATGCGGCGGCGCTCAGCGACCGCCTTTGAGTTATTTACGCGGCTCCAGATAGAAAACCCTCAATGTGGTCCAGTATGAATCATAAGAATCGAGACAGAAACATTACTCTTTTGGAAGCCGACAAATTAGTTCCCTTTCAATGGAAAGAAAACCACGCGCTTTTATAATACAAATAAGCTTGATAATAATGGGTGCCTATTTTAATCGTTGGCATATTCATTTTTCTCGATCCGTTGCCTCCGGACAGATTTCTTCACCAGAGAGATTTCGCAGAGCTCTCCACTTTCCCTTCTTAAGCGTAAGAATTCAGTTTATCGTTTGAGAGAAATAGAGAGGACTTCATTCAGTCCGTTCCGAAGAAAATTTTCAGAAACGAATGTCGAGTTTGATTGACATTGTAGAGGTACTATTTATTCGATATGAAAATCATCAGAGAGAATTTTCCTTCGAACCATAGCAATGGGGTAGAAGAAGAAAGGAAAATTCGAGATATTCCTCGTGCTTTTCAGAGACTGAGCGTCCTTTTAGAGCAGACCTGGGCAACCCGTGGCTCGCAAGCCACATGTGGCTCATTGCATGGTTTTTTGTGGCTCTCGTGTTCTTTCTATTTGGCCATATAATGTGGCTCATTTGATTTAAGTAAAAAATAACAAAATCCAAAATCATGCATTCTAAAAGCCAAAATTAAGAACGAACAAGAATACTATCAATGGCCAAAGATAAACGAAAAGAAGAGCCTAACGATGGGAGAATAGCAGAACGATTAAATGCATTGTGTTACAATAAATAAAAACACCTTCAAATGCTTCCAATTCCAATCTCTTAAACATGTGCTTAATCCCCTCCACTTCGTTTACCCGCTTTCCAACGAAATGGAGAAATTTCTCTATATGATAAACTTTTCAAAATTCTCACAAGCCCATTTTACATTGATGTGAGTTCTGTTTCTGAAGAATACCATTTGGAATTAATAGATTTGAAATGTAATAATGAGTTACGGGATTTTTTCAGCAATGGAAGATGAAATTGACATCCAAAATTGATACCAGCCTGTAATATCTCAGCAGAAATATGGGAAACAAAATTTCTCGTTAGAAAATCTATATATTTATTTTTAAATATTTTTTGTGGCTCCTTAAGAAATATATTTTTTTCAAGTGGCTCTTAACATTGTTTGGTTTGCCCGCCCCTAATTCAGAGTTTATCATTCAGAGCTGGACAAATACTAGAGATGATATAGAAGTGCACAAGGACATAAGCACTTAAATTTGCTAGAAGGTATGAGTAAAATGTAGATAGTATTAGTCTAGCAACATACTGACATTCTATAACACAATCTTTAAACGAAATTTAATTCGCATAAGAAACATTCGCTTTTTTAAATTGAAGGAAACGTATGTCTTAGCACATTCTGATATGAATGGGACTTGTCTTATTTCCTCTTTATTTTTTTAGATTTCCATTTCAACCTACCGAGCATGCATGACCATATGACGCCTTTATCCCGATCAGATACATAACTTACAACCAAGCACGACAAATATTGTAACAGCTTTTGCTGTTTAGGAACTTTGAATTCAACGTAATAGCGGAAGATAATTATAATGATTAATTTTTTCAAGGAGTAATCTTTTTGCGTATAATAATTTGGGATAATAATGCTACTCTTTCACCACGGAAAGATATCTAATGTTCTTCATTTTTTACCAAAATAAAGTGTTGATCCATAATTCTTTCCCAACCTGCTGCTTCCCGGCTGGTTATGGTTAAGGGAACCCAATTAAGTTAGGTTTGTATCAAAGGCTGTCACGCAAACTGCTAAATAGAGACGGGGAAGATTAGTTTTGTTCACGCCAAACGGAGCAGAACTTTCGAGTTTAGACAAAACACTATTGTGCCCGTGTTTCATTATTTTTTCTCTCGCTTTCTGAGTGAGAAATTATCCTTTTCCTACGCAGGATTTTGTTTTCCAGAAAAATTATCTCATCCCTCACCAGACAACCACTTTGCGCCAGAGTTTTTATCTTGTACTGACGACAACATTGTGACCATGAGAACAGCCAAAAACATGTCCTATTTTTGCCTATCGACGAATCCTTATACGTTGATTATGGCTTTGAATTATCCTCTTGGAATACCGCTTTTGCTCTGCTCTGGTTCGGAATTTATCAGTCAGCATCCGACTGCGTGCGCCTATGACTATATGCATACGTACACATGTATGTGCATACGAGTGCGTTCATGTGTATTTTTATATGGAAATATACTTGAACGGTAATAAAGATGGGCACAAGCGAAATAATAACACGTGCGGGCACGCTCAGGCGCGGCAATCGATGGGGACTGGTATTATTACTCTGTGAGACTGCAAAGGCGTTAAAGACGACTTCCTCCTTTAATATACCCTCTCGTACTTTCAACCAGCTACCAACTCCACGAATCGGCACCCCTTCCATCCCCCTCTTCGAATGTCCCCACCCCGTTCGGATCCTACCCCTCTCGCACCCCCCCCCTCACTTTTTCCGCTCACGAAATCATCCTCGTGAACCAACGCAAGAAAAAAGACCGCCATTGGAAGGGAGAGAGCGGTAGGGAGAGAGCGGTACGAACGAACGATCGGAACCCAACACGGCCGTGCGTGCGTGCTTCCGTCCGTTTAGAATTTTTTTCGTCGAACCCCAGTGCTGCCAACAGTCTCCCGGCTTCGTATTTGCATTTTTTCTCTATTTTTATATCCCTCGCCTTTCTCTCTCTCTCCACTCTTCCATTTCTCCGTCCTCCCCCTTTTCCCTCTTCCATTCTCCCGTGTTGAAATTGAAGATAAGGCGGGCGATATGAAGGTTTTGGAAGGAGAGAGAGAGAGGGGAGGGAGAGAGGGATAAGTCTGCTTTGAGTATGTTTGCTTTGTGAAGCTTAAGGTCCTCTTGATGCCGGATTACCGTGTGATCCACGGTCGATAAGATTCCACTCATAATGAACGATTATTTTTTTTGGATTACGGAGTCGTTGAAGAAACCACGTTCTTTCGCCGGATTGTTCGTTTTGCCCTCTTCGAGTCCGACGCCTGCGTGTCCGTGCCGGGCGGAGGCGTCGTCAGCCTCCCTCGCGCCTTACGATCCCCCCGCCGCCCTCCCCACTAAATTCTAACCTTGGGATTATAATCATAGATCTTGAATAGGTCGAAATTTGAGCTCTTTTCATTTTTCTTACGAAGTGGAATTTATAGAGTGGGATTTTTAATGGGCTGAGAACACCTCGGACGATCCGTTCTGCCTCGACCTTTTTTATCTTTAAATTATTCAGATAAGTATACACGATTGAAAGAGTTTTGTAATGGTAATTAATTTGATACTGTTTATGAATTCCGTAAATAAAAAATATCGAGGGACTACGGTCTCAGTATTTATCCTGCTGAAGGATTGAATTAGTTACACATACACTTTTAATCGGAGATTTTTTGTCGGTTTTGGGATATTGAGACATTTAATGGTTTTTGTTATAATTTTCAAGTATGGAGAGAGATATATAGATAACAATTTTTTCATTTTCAACGGGCGAATTTGATTATGGACTCATGTTGTATGAAGGATAGTTTAAAAAAAGGCGTTGAGATGATGGATGGGGAGCGTCCACCGGTGCATGTCCAGAACCGATAAATAATGACGAATCAACTCGGGGAATCTTTCGTATCGGGGCTGGCGTCTTGCGTGTGTATGTGTGGGAAAGATAGGTGGCTGGAACCACAACTGCACTTTTGCGTAAAGCTGGGTGGAAAAGTCGTGATCACGTGCTATCGAGGCGAGAGATGAGCGAACTGATTTTTACGAGTCTCAAAGCCTTGAGTTCAAAGACGAATTTTATGACCCGTGGAGCGTTTGAGGCGAGGGAAATAATCAAAGGTTTTTAAAAAGGGGATATTGAGATGTATAGATCTCATTTAGCCATGTAAAAATATACAGCCCTTGCTGGTCTTTATAGCTAATACACTGGAGATAGTTATTGCGCTGCTCTTAAATAGTGAACATAGGAGACGATCTTTGTTGGATTTATTCGCATTCAATAACATACCTTCGCAGTTCTCCGGATACTAATGGATTTTTTCTTAGTCCTGCAGTTTGGATTTCTTGGTTAATTCATTCTGCAATTTAACAACCAACTGCACGATACCAGATACCTTTCGAGTGTAATATTAAGCTCGTACCTAATGATGCAATTTATGAACGTCCACAATTGCATATAATATTGAAAAGCAGAAGTAAAAAAGAAGTAATCTTTCAGAATTGGATACAATTGCAATTACAATTTATTACAGTACTTGTATGTAAGTACACCTACCTACCGTACGAAACACCGACGTAATTTTAGTCAGTTAATGAGTTTTATGAAAGGTTTTTCGCCTCTCTCTCTTTCTCACATACACATGCATTCATACACACTCAACGATCGTGTTCATAATTACGTTCCTCCAGTAATAACCACGCATATCGATCTGGTCATTAGGCATGGAAGCGAGAAAAAAAGGACCCGACGACTTGGCGGAAGCCGGCGATTCAGTTCGAATAGACGTGTAGAGCTGCTCACTGTGTAATGCGGTCGTAAACAGAAACATCGATACCTGAATGGCGAAGCATGAAAGATGGGTGGGAAAATGGAAGAGATGGGAGGTAAGAAGAGAGAGAGAGATATGGGTGATGGGAAATATGCGATCCTCTGGGCTCCTCCCGTCACGCTCCGAGAAGAATGGCAGGCCCACAGCGGCGGCGCGGTGAGACCGCAGATTCTAGGATGCTCCTCCTGCGACGAGAGAAAGGGGTCGACGTTCTTTAATACGCCCGCTTAAAATTAAGAGGCGGCGACGTCTTCGCGCGGGACGGGCGTCGCGACGATTTTTTCGATGCGTTTTCTCTATCGGACGAGATAAATTTAATAATGCGAATGTTTTTCTTCTGACGGACGCCGCGGAAGAGCGAGGGACGGATTGTGATAATTATCGCGAGTCGAAAATCTTATCTATTTTATCGAATTTATTGATCGCGGCACTTTCGTACTGACGCCCCGAGATCCGCTTAATCGAAATGCGAGCGCTAGTGCGGTTGATTTGGCATAATAACTTATAACGGGCGGTTAAAATCGAAGAAGAAATCGTAGTTGATGGTCCATGGTTTTTTATGAATTGAAATTTCCATCAATTACTCTGTGTATTGATGACAAAAAATGGATCCTTGCCTTTTGCGTGAAAGCGTCTTCATAAAAACACGTCTCAAATTTATTTGGATATAAAAAAGTTCGTCACGTTAAAAGTGCCCTAAATATCAGTTTCTTTGCTCAGTAAAAATGATAATTAACTTGGAAGTCGGTTGGTTGGAACAATATCCAGTCATTCATCTTTCTAAATCTCTCAAAATGAAAGCGAAAGCTTCGAACAGTTTTAAGTCGTTTCTTCGAACACTTCCCCTCCAAATTTTGTCAAATCGATTTTTTTGCTCTCATCACAATTATTCTTCAATGTCACTCACGAAGTACCATCGCAATTACACGTTATGGAATCTTTGTAAGCTATCATATTTACGTTGCTTAAAGAAAACAAGAAGAGTATTACGCGAAGTACACCTCCAACGGAAAGCCTATATGAGATCCACATACCTATGACTCTTGTAAGGCGGCATATTGCAGGTCCTTATATGAAAGTTGCCTACTTGTAACACCACCACGCGACTCACTTAGCTAGAGAGTTGACATCAAAATGAAAACTCTTACGCAACGCGTTGAAGATACGAGATGCGATGGTGAAAAGCAGCGATGAGCGTTGCTAATACATGCCCTCTCGTGTCAGCCGAGGATATATTCCTTAATCTCTCAATCACTTGACATTAGGCACGATCATCTTACCGTTATCGCGACCTGCATATAGTAAGATTTGCATATAAACACACACAGATATTTGCAACGTTCTGCGCGTTGCCTACTTGTATTGAATACATTTTCGATTGCCAAGCATCATTGAGAGCTTTTTTTAACTACAGCATGCATCATGTTTTCAATATTGTCTATTTACATCGGTTCCTAAGGTATTGCGGATTCGCTTGATCTGTGCCAGTGGTGAAAGCAGTTGCGCTTTAACGATAAACGGAAGAGGGATATCTTTCATTATTAAAGGAAATAAATCGTTTGTTTTTCAATTCTTTGGATATTTATTTAAAGAACATGGCAATTTGGCCAGGCGGCCAGGTGGCAAGAAAAACATAATATATAATTCTAAAATTCCAATTTTACAAATAAAGTGCTCATAAATTATATTAGAAAAATTAAAATATATTTAAAAATATTTAACAATATACAATTTCAAACTAATTACAATCAGTGCCTAGAGTGCGGATTTTCGTGGGTTCATGAAAGGCCTTTTCGGCTACCGTAGCGGTCACGGGGCCCACGAAGTCCCCACCGTACTTCACCCTTCCAAGCAATCCCCTACTTTTCCTGCACTTAGGCACAGTTACATAGATATTGATGTTACTAATATTCCTCCTCACAGTTCGTCTTATTTTTACCATGCATATATGAACTAACTCTACGTTTAAAATGTTTCGCGTCCTTAGGTAAGGGCTTGAAGAGCACTTCAGGTTACTTGTTCCACTAGCTGATTCCCCTGTTTAGAAACGAATACTTTGCTGTATTTGTCTTCTGCGGCCTAAGTTTAATTTTAAATTCATGGCTATTTTTCCCTAAAAAATTCGGCAACTGCATTCTACTTCTTAAGTCTTCCCATGCTTCATTATTGCTGTATGCCTGGTACAGTCCCCCTAATCTGTTAATTTGTCTCCTATTTTCTAATGATTCCCAATCCAGAATTTTCAACATTTCTGTGACGCTGTCTTCCTTTTTAAACCTACCTAGCACATATCTCGCAGCTTTCCTCTAGACTTTCTCTATTTTCCTTTTTTGACCTATCCCATGCGGATCCCATACATTCGTCGCGTATTCTAATATTGGTCTGACTATAGTTTTGTACGCCTTTTCCTTCGCAGCCCTACTACTTCCTTTAAGATTACGCATAACATAATATAGGTTTTTATATGCTTTTCCTATAATACTGTCAATATACCTATCCCATCCTAGATCTTTTGCTACGTGGACGCCTAAATACTTGCAGCAATCATATTTTGGTACCATTTCGCCGTGTAGGTTGTATCTGCGCTCACTTATTAGTCTTTTGTTCGAGAACGTAACGTGTTTGCTTTTGTTAATATTTACGCTCATTTTGTTTATCCTAATCCAAGCTTCTATCTTTTCGATATCCTCTTGTAAAATTTCCCGGTCTTCCTCACTTTTTATTTGCCTATATATAATACAATCATCCGCAAATAGACGAATTCTTGAATTAATGTTATTCGGAAGGTCGTTAACATAAATAAGAAATAGTAACGGACCTAAAACGCTTCCTTGGGGCACCCCTGATGTGATATTCACAAAATCTGACAAACTTGTACCTATTCTAACCCTTTGAGCCCTACCAATAAGGACATTTTTAACCCATGAGATCACTCTCTATATATATATATAAATTAGTACGAAGGCTTCCACGGCGTGCTGTTGATATGGTGGTGATTTCCGGGATTCTGCCGTGTTGATCCATTTCCTGGACAATATTTCGCCGACGTTCCAGTCGGCTTCTTCAGGTCCGAAGTATATATATATATATATATATATATATATATATATATATATATATATATATATATATAATAAAATTCGCATTCTTTAGTTGATTTATCGTGACCATAAATATTTACAGGGGGGGATCAAAACCACTCGATAATTACCAAAATATTATGAAATGTAGATGCTTTCTCGTTTTGATTTCGGTCATCGTTTTTAGACCAGTGTTTACAAGAGAATAATTTACATTCACGTCCAATCAGGCGAAACACCAGGTAAATATTAAAATCTTAGATGCGGCTCACGTGAGTACACGCATCCCTTCCTGCTCACACGCATAACTTCCCAAGCGCTCATATTTTTTTAAAAAACTTTTTATTCAGCGCCATTTTCCACATGAATAAACACACAAAAGAACGCAGAGCGGAGCCACACACATTGACGTCAGTTTTTAACGACTTACATCAACCTTTAAATCTCGCACGCATCCTCAAACAGCCGTTCGTTGCAAGTAACCTTCGGAATTAGCATCTCCGGGCACTTGCCCAAAATTTTTTCCCTCGCACACACAAGCACACTCGCACACATGCGCACACACACACGGCAGGTGTGGAGCAAGGAGAAGACAGGAGAGAGAGAGAGAGAGAGGGGTGATGTGCGGGAGATGTTCCACCGTTGCGATGCCCGGGATATCTCTCCAATGGCCGACGGATGCGAGTACGCGCGTTAGGTGCGAACTCGATTATATCCCCTCATAACACTACTCGCTAACATAACCATCGCGATATCTTTCTTCTTTTAGGAAATCTCCATGTCCATATGAAGTGGATGTTCGTCAGTGTCACCACCCAACCTGTTTTGATTCCACCTCGCAAAAATCCTTTTCGCACCGTCCCGCTTTCTCACGATGGCTCTCTCTATCTCTCTGAGCTCCTCTTAGGATTGTGGGCGCGGGCGTCCATCGCCCCGGGAGGAGTAGGGACGGGACATTCCGCCGCCGCCGAAGAATATACCGGTCGGGGGTGGGCGATAAATCTGCCACACGGTTGACGGCGCGACCCGTCAAATACCGGAGCGCTAATCACGTCGGCGCGATGTGGATTTACGGCGCCGATGCGAAATTGAGAAGCGCGAAGACATCTGGCGTGGGCCGTCGCAAGGGGAAGGGGAATGCGGGGGAAGATGAGAGGAGGAGGGAAGAATATAAAGGGAAGTGACGGCTGCAAACGACCTGCGTCTCGAGAGGGAAGGACATCCGAACAATTAGTTTCGCCGAATGGTGATGATCGTTTGATTAAAGGATTCCGGCGCCTCGTAGGATAAAAATAAACGTGAAACTCTCGGAGGTCGATGGGCGCGCGATTCCGATTTGGCAATTCGATTGGACGTCCAGGAGACCATTTTATTTAGGCCGCGCACATAAACGCGTTTGCGAAATTTATTAAGGAACCCGTGAAAAAAAATTATGGAATTCTCGGCGATGTATCTTTCTAATCTTTCGAAAGAAGTACTTTTCTCGCAGTCGGACGACGGCCCTTAATCTCACTATGCTAGAGAAAAAAATTTTCTGCACGACAATGCCGCGTTGCTAATTACTAATCTTTCGCTCTCATCTTTTTAGTAATTTCGCTAAAATATTCTTCCGCTGAATATATTTAACGAGCGACGCGCCCACACCCTTCCGTGTAATTACAAATTCTTCTTTTATATTTCCGCGGAGCAAAGGACGCGTAACCGAGAGAGATAAAGTCCCTCCGCCACTTAAAATTAAGCGTTATCGGGAGAAAATGAGTCCGAAATGAAGTCTCCCGCTGGTTATCCTGGAAAAATAAACAAATAAATAACCTTTTTAGCCGGCTTTTCGGTCCGAACTCCTTGGCAACCGATTCTGTCGCTATATTAAAACCCGTGCCGTTAAAAAATTCTCAGGTGCTTTTCGGAGGAGAGGAAAGGAAGGGAGAGGTGGCCCGCGAGACATCCACAATGCCGCGCGTCGCACGTCCGTGCTTAAAAAAAAAAAGAAAACGGGACGACATCCTGACGCGTCCCGAGCTCAACGCGGGTGCGACGATAAAACGCGAGGTGCTGAAAGAAAGAGAGTGATAAGTGTTCTTGTGTGTGTGTGAGAGAGGAACAGTCAGGCAATAGGTGGAGGTATATACCCTCGGACGTAAAGGAAAAGCAATCTCTCTCTCCCTCTCTCAAGCACACACACGCATCCTCCCACACAAACATTCTGATGCGATCAGTCACGGATGGTTGCCGTAGATAAAACTTCCTCCACCGAATGAGTGCGTTGTTGAGGATTGGTAGAATGAGTGGAGGGGGAGTGGAAAAGAACGGTTGAGTGCGGATAAGAGCGCCGTGGAATATGCAATGAACGGGGATTGAAGGGATCGGTGCAGAGAAAGAACGTTTTCGAGAAGAATAAAGAAGAGGTGAAGGAACTGGACGCTTAACACGGAGGAAATAATCAACCGTCGCTTCCAATCTTTTCGAATATGTTATTAGATCATTTCACTCCTGGATCAGGATAGACACGAAGGCCTATTTAAGACTTATTACCTTTATAGCTTGCAGTTTTTTCATGCAATTGCGTAAAGACAAATTGACGCACGGATCCAAGGTAACATACGAACCCGTGCAGAAGAAGCTCCTAGGAGATGGAATGTCAAGCGCACGGGATAACCGATAGTTATGTATTGCGCGTTGTAGTGCATCGAGTTATAAAACTTATACGCCGTCGAGAAAGTATAAGTAAGGAGGGGGACCGTCGGCGTATGAATAAAACTCATAACCGCAGGTGTCTTTCTTTTTCCCTCCCTTATCGAGGGCATTGCTTATTCTGGAAGCGTCTTCGGCCACCGTGAGGGACAAAGCCACCCACGACTGTAATGTCCTCCTCACCCACAGAGCCAGTCTTTTCCTCTCCTCCTCCTCCTCCCTCCCAACCTCCCACTCCACCTCTTTAACGTCATCAATCTCCCTATCCAAACCCTTTGGCACGGCCATCTCTTCATTTCTCTCGAACCATGTATCTCACCTCTTATATTACTCTCCTCCCACTCCCCTCCCCTCCTATTCCTCCCACTCCAACCTGCCTACCAAACCTCTTCCTCCTCCCTCCCTCTCTCTCTCTCTCCTCTTCCTATCACTCTCTCCTCACTCTCCCCACCTCTCGCATGCCTCCCCATCGTACATTCCCAAGAGTCTTTCTTGAGCTCTTTTCTGGGAAATTGCCAGGAGTTTCTATCATCAGGAATATTTTTTCGGCGGTCGCGGTTCCTCGCTTGATTTGTTCGTCGAGTGGCAATGTAGTACAGACCCATCGACTTCCGAGGATATATATAAAAGGGAGAAATTACAGGGCTGCGGGGAAACTTATTGGTCCACGCGCGCGCGGGGTCTCAGGCGAAGGGGTTCGGTATCGAAACAGTTCATCCATCGGGATAATAAATACCCGGCCGTTCCTTTCTTTGTGGCGCGCTGTAAATCCCGGGATCTCATTATTTTTCTCCCCCGTCTCTATTCACCCTACCCGTCCGAATTCGGGTTGCGGCGGGGGAGGACCGCCGCTCTCGATGTCTATTAAAGGGCGCCTTTTGACGACTTTATTATGCATGCGCAATCTCTAACCCGATACAATTCGAGAGGAAAGGAGAAATTGAAAGAAAAATAGGAAGAAAAGTGCAAAAAAACCCGCGCAGAAATGGTATTGGTGGTTGGTTAATATCAGAGACCAATCTACCTTCATGCATTTTACATAAGAACGACCGGCCCGGGGAGCCCTGAAATATCCTATGGGAAGATTGAGTCTTCCTTTTTTATATAAGGCGAACCGACGTATTCTTTTGTCTCTTTCTCTCATCTCGACCAATCCGAAAGAGAAGAAAAAAAGGAACCCCCAACCGTCCTTTTTCAGTGGCACGCACAAACTCGTGCGCACTCTTTTTTCGTAGACCAAAATCTTTTGAAGAGAAGAAAAAAGAAGGAAACGGTGCCGTGGCCACGAGCCTTCCTTGTAACACCGAAACAACACTGCTCGTCCTTCATCTCCTTCGGGAATAAATGCACGCGTATCTGTAAAGAGGACAGCGACAGCCGTAAGAAATATTAAATAGCGGGAAGAAATTTAAGTGGCGAGGGGCACAAAGGGGGGGGGGGGGAGAGCTGGAGAGAGTGGCATGCCCGTTCGCGTACCGCAAAGTATATTCGCGAAGAGGTGGAAGATTCGAATGAAGGTGGGAGGGAGATAAGGGAGGATTTTCGGGGTCTACACCCTCCTCCTCCGCTTCCTCCCTCTTTCTTCTCCCTCTCACTCCAATGTTGGCTAACAAATCATCCCGTAAGTGAGGCAACCGGGGAGAACGCTTTTAAACGGGGAATGGGTAGGTACCAATAAAAAGAAAAACCGTAACCGACAGCTCTTTGGAGTCCATCCGTGTAAATCTCTTTACCTTTCCACTACCTTTTATCCTCGCTTCCTTCTTCGATTCGATTCGGGAGGGTTTGAGGGGCGTGCGTCCGGGCGAGCGAAGAGCGGGGGTGGGTGGGCACCGCAGCGAGGAGGAAGAGATTTTGGTATGTCGAACGACGGACTTAAAAAGCTCTCGGACGAATGCGTGGGACCTCTTTGCTTTGGGAAGGTCGTTGGCTAAGCTTTTGTTTGCGGACACTGGGGTCGTCTTGTCTGTACGTCTGCGCATGTGTTTTTCCTGGAGGAGTTTTAAGAGGTGTAGTGAAACGCTCGAGGGTGGGAAGAGGTGTGTGTGTGGGCGCGCGCCTGCGTGTATGTAGCGTGCGAAGAAGGTTATTGTTCGCCAGGGAAAGATATTGCTTCGGAGAATGCAGAGGGGGGAGTTGGAGGAGGTGGAGTTCGGTAGAGGTGTGTCGAAGACCACCGCTTGCTCAAACGGACGGCCTTAACGGAAATGGCCGACAAACAAGCGAACGGACTTTACTCCAGGGAAGAGCAAATTGCGTCCATTGGGAGGACTTTTTCAAAAGAGGAGACGGAGAGAAAGGGCAGCGAAGAATTGAAAGTCTTCGACGAAGGACGAAGTCTCACTTCCGTTAAATTGCTTGACATGGCTTTTTTTCTTTAAAGGAAGCCTTACATGGTTTAGCCTCTATGGTTTATTTGAAACTTTTTTGCCATCCGCTAGCACATTGGAAATAAAAAAATCAATTAAGTATAAGGTAAAACCGATCGATAAGTATAAGTATGAAATACCGGAAAATCATGCAATTCTTCCCTAATAGCTACGCCTGGTTAAATTTTTTATGCACCTCTCTCGTTTTCACGGAAAAAATTATGTGCGTTCAGACTAAATAGTTTCATTAGAGTAATGCCAATTTAACTGGCTATTAGAGTAGAAACCCAGTAAAGCTCTTAGCCGAAAATATTGCCGGAAACCAAATCAATTATAGGATTAACAGTTAAAGAGCTTCGGCTTAAAGCGGGATGAACATGACACATGAGAGGCCGGAGTTTGAGAATTCTATCCATTAAGGATAGAAATATCCATGAGGCGTGACATATTTTCCCTGGGGAAAATGTGTCGAAACTTGCGAACAAATAAGGTTTCGTACATGTTTGTAGTACTATGTTTTTCAGATTCCTCTCTACATTTTTCTAGTTGACATCCCCATCACATTGATGTCTTCAGTCGGACTTTACAGTCTAGCTTGTGTAACAAAATTTAAGAATCGATGGAAAAAGTAAACGATTTGTTCTGTAACAGGAGAGAATTTAAAAAATGGAGCGAAAATACAAACCGATATACGCCTTAAAAACGAATTTAGACAGTAGAGGTGGCGGAGGAAGATGAGTTGACGCGATGCGGTTAGTTTGATCCAACACCGTTAGCGTTGGCGCTGCGATAGCGTAGGAGGCGAGGTAATTGTCGGAGAGATGGACGCCGTAAGCGGAGACCGAAAGTGGAGTTGAGGGGAAAGAAGGATTCATTTACAGAGGAAATAAGAGGAGGAACCTCCCAAGGGAAGGGTGGGAGTGTCTCTCCACACAGAAGAAGGAGAAAAAGGAGTGAACGGCAGGCGGAGAGGTGTCTCTTAGTTTTTGTGGAGAGAAAAGGGAGGGAGGGAGGTATTAAATGTGCACGAGGGAGTTATATTGGGTAGCTTCGAGGAAGTAAGTGCGGTAGGGAGGGACTTGGTCCATAGATACGTGCGGGGGAGGGAGGGAGAGGATGGAAGGGGAGGGGGGTATATAGAGGGCGGGAGGGAATGCGCGGGTGGGCTCACAAGAGGAAGGAAGTGAATGAGCTGCGGTGGTAGAGGATTGAGTGAAGGGGAGTTGGGAGGAGAGCAAGAGCGGATAGGGGTAAGAAAAACAGGGAGGGAGAAGGAGATTGAGTGGGGCTCGTGTGGGTTGAGAGAGAGAGAGAAGCGGGGGAAATGAGGAGAATGGGGGAGGGGGATGCGGGTCGGAGTTCGGGGTTTTTGCGGGGGAGGGTTAAGAATTTTTTTCTCGGGGTGGAGTGTGGTGGTGGGGTGAGAGAGAAGATGGATGGCGCCCACCCGTTCTCGCCCGAATGCCTCCTCCTCCCGCCCCACTCACTCTTTCGCCGCCACCTCCCTCCCCCTTCGCTTTAACGCCTCCCTCTTTCCCGCCGAGTCCGTGCCCGCCCACTCGTCTCCTTCTCTTTTTTCTCTCTCTCCCCCCTCACACTTTCCGCTTCTTGGATCCATTTCTCTAATGGCGGAGAGAGAGAGAGAGAGAAAGGGCAAGCAATAGGCGAGAGGGATAAAAAAAAATAAGGCGAAGGAACGGAATAGAAAAAGACTCCGGTTTCGTTATTTGCTGGCGATATTTTATTGTCGGTTTAGGAGAAAGCCATAAGCAAAATAGAGGAAGAAAACAATCGGAATGAAATACGTGGAGATACAGAATAAGAGGATTTTTGGAGGAGTAAGTCGGAGGAGGAGGGAAAGGGGGGGGGGGGTAGTGTCTTGTCCCCCTCGGCGGCGGCGTGTGTCGCGGTGGCGGATGGGAAGTTTTTATTCTCTTAGTTTTTTTTGTTCAACTCCTCGCCCGCACTTAGCGAGGCAAAGTTTACTCGAGGAAACGTAATTAACAAGACGTTTGTGTAAACTCGAGAGCTGAGGGATGGGGTTGAGAGGAAGGAAAGAGGGTGGAGGAGGGAGGGAGGAGGGTTTCTTTTCTTCTTGGCACAGAAGGCGTGAGGGATTAATGTTCGCCGACGCCCTCATTTTAAATTCAAAAGGGAAGGGGAAGATCCTCTCTCGCCGTAATGGGAACGTAACTTTGCTTTACGTATTTCGTACCTCGGGAAGAGGAGTTTTAAATATCAACTCGATTTGAGGAGGGAGTTGATTCTGGTGGGGGGAGGCGAGGATTGTTTTGCCCGAGCGAAGTCGGAGTTGGTCCAAGTCGGCTTT
Organism: Tanypteryx hageni; assembly: GCA_028673005.1. Classification (NCBI taxonomy): domain Eukaryota; kingdom Metazoa; phylum Arthropoda; class Insecta; order Odonata; family Petaluridae; genus Tanypteryx; species Tanypteryx hageni. Next base: position 163,420,745 of record CM054112.1, read on the forward strand.
CTTTTTTTGCGTCCATTGTGTAAACTAATTAATACGCGAGGTATTTCGCTAATTAAGACGAACGGGTGGTCCTGCTCGTGGCGCCTAAATTCCTCGCCCGGGTATTTCTCTCCTTTTCTTTCTTCGTTTAAGGCGCATTGTTTTCTGTGTTTCGACGGCTTATAATTGTGGGAAAATCCACTAATAGGGAGAGGTTTGCTTTCATTTCATTGGATTCCATAAGAGCGGTATATTTTTTGATATATTTTGCGGAGCTCGTTGTAGCCATGAAGGAAAACATTTTTTTATTTTTTAAAATCCAAATAAGAATTACCCTTCCGACTTCTGGACAGCTTCCTTCCGTAACAATAACAATTACCCGGGTCTTCGCTTTTCTGTTTCGTGGGATTAACTCGTTCCCTCCCATCTCGAACACGAAATGTCTAATTTATTCCGTTTGACAAGAAGAAAAATCGTCCACTACGCGGTCGCTACGAAAGTGCGTGGCCTTCGCCATGTTGAAGAGAAAGAGACGCGGATACAAAAAAGAGCGTGACTGCGCGCCATAGTCTCAGAAGAGAGAGAGAGAGAGAAAGAAAGGAGGAGAGTCGAAATTTCCCTCCCCCTGTATATCCATAACCGAAAAAAACACCATCGATGTTATTATGGCACGCAATGTGAAAACAAAAGACGGCTCACGTGGTGTCAAGTGGGGGTGAGACAGCGGATGGACATAAAAAAAGCGAAAAACTGAAATGAAAGGATATTATATGGACGTATTTCCTGCAAGTGGAGCGATTGTTGGAATGGGATTTGAAGTCTCTCCCACTTCCTTGAACAAAAAAGGGCCAACGGAAGATGATAAAACGACAGTCGGACGGTAATTGGTGGAAAGAAGGATCGGAGAAACAAAACACTCTCGAATGTAAAAAGAAAGAGATCGGCGTTTTCATTTTTCTCGCTCTCTTTTGTTTCTCTCTCTCTCCTAAATTCGACTGTACCAAAAGCCCAGGGCTACGAGTCGCTTTTAAAGAAGAAAAAGACTATGGAAAGTGGAAAGAATTAAGGATGCATTGTGAATCGGAAGAGTTTTTCTCTCTCTCTCTTTTTCTCCCTAGTCTCACTCTTTCTCCGAAGGGGCGAAATAAGAGAAACAACAAAGATAAAGGAAGCAAAACGTACAACGGAGGCAGATAAACACCCCTTGTTTTCCAATACACGCATTTCTCTCGCGAAAACCGCAAAAGAATTGGAGCGTGAGTCTGAGAGAGAGAGAAAGAGAGGAAGAAAGCGCGTGAGAGAAGGGAGAGAGGCAGGTTAAAAACCATTCTCTAACCTCTTCTCGAAAATATTGGAGAAACTCGAGCTCTTCGAAGATTCCGTAGAGCAGGAGTAGGAGGTGTTGGTTGTGGCAGAGTAGGGGAGAGAGAGGAAAAAACACCGCGATTAAATTCTTTTGTATTTTCCTACACAAAGAAAAAAAGAATCTTTTATATCCACAAAGGCTCGGAGGAATGGTGGGAGAAGGTGAGCCAAAAAATCTCGGTCGAAAATAAAAATAATAAAACGAGGAATGGAGAGGGAGAGAGGAAGGAAGGAGGTGAAAGAGAGAGAGAGAGAGATAAAACTTTGGCAAGAGGATTGGAGAGAGGGAGACGGAGAAGAGAGAGAAAGAGAGAAAGTAAAGGGAAGGGAAGAATCGATTAAAAGAATGACGGTGTCATCGGAGAGACATTGAGAAAGGACCGTGGGACTTGCGAGATGAGGTAGACTAAGGGATTCTGGAGAAAGAGAGAGAGAGAGGTGGAATGGGGGGATTGGGAACGGAGAGAGAAGAGGTCGGCAAAAAGGGGAGGGGAGGAAAGGGTTGCGAGTGAGAGGAGGGGATTTTTCAGGGAGTTATATAGCGAGGTGGAACGAGAACGAGAAGAGCGTGGAAGAGTCGAGAGGAAGACAAAGACCGCCGACCGGCGTCACCAGAGATACCCTAATGGCGTTCCATAGCCTTCACTTTGTCACGATTGTTGGCTTTTGGGAAGGGTTTAAAAAAGAGTCGAGTCTTTGGAGCAGGCTGGGGAAAGTCTTTTTTTAAATACTTTTCCCTCTTCCTTCCACTTTTGGGAGAGGGGTGATGGAGAGAGAGAGAGGGAAATGGGAGAGAAAAGGTGGAATAACCTGTAGAAATAAAGAAAGCGAGGTTGGAGATAAAAGAGGGGAAACGGGAGGGGCGCAAGTAGGGAGGAGAACGTAGTGGATACAGTGTGGAGAGGAGGAAGAAAGATTTCCTTGGAGATGATGGTTTTTGATCCGAAGGCGCCTGGAGTTCGTGCCACGACGACATAAACAAGCTAGCATCGGAACAAGCGAAATGGAGAGAGTCGGGTATAAAAGCATGTGGACGTCTGTGCGATAGTTTTTTTTGCTCCAGGCGGTTTACAAGATTTCTCCGGCGGGTAGAATAATATAACAAAATATTTATATAATTGAATTAATTATACGAGCAACATCGATTGTCTTCATAGAAATTTTTTCGTAACAGCTAACTTTTTCTTGAGGGAATTTTAATGAATTTTAATGAAACATTAAGGAGATATCTGGTACGAGTCTTTCGTATTAGTCGAGGGAAAATATCTCATTATATCACATTTAACGTCTTACAAAGATGTGGTATATTTTTAAACTGCTGAATACGAAGATATTTTGCGTTTTTGTGTGCGGTGTGCAAGCTCTTTCGCAAAGAGCATTTTATGCGATTAACAAAATAATTTTTTAAATTCTAGTTAGGTGTGTGCATTAAAATCCTCCATTGCCTCTTTAAATAACTGCTCGAGTTAAAATCAAATTAATGAAAATTTTTGTATATTTTTCATACCGGAGAATTTTTGTATTTTACTTGATTGAGAATGGAAACACGTCGGGGAGGTGAATTTTATCGGATGAAAAACATAAGACCTATTAATTTTGGAACTGAGAAAACAGCTGTAAATCTGTGACTTGCTGATGGTATCCTTGACGTGAAATTGAATTTAAAAATCGTTTTTCGATCAAGGTACTTTCAAGGCATATCTAGATGCACAAATTCTTCCCTATTACATTTCTGTTGAAAAACGTTGAAAACGTTGAAAAACGTTTTAATTTTAAAAATATATATATATATGTATATATATATATATATATATATATATATATATATATATATATATATATATATATAACAACTTACGGAAAAGGAAAGGTAAAATGAATATATGGATGTCAACAAGGTGTTGGGATGAGGAAACCCAGTGAGCACTCACCAATCAGACGACTTCAGGTTGGCGAGACCCCGGGGATGTCGAAGCGACACACGTAAAATAACACAAAAACACAGAAACATCACAAAAGCTTTCGGAACTACTCCTTCTTCAGCTACAGAGAGAGAACTCATCCCAACACCTTGTTGACATCCATATATATATATATATAATAACGTATTCTGTTCACATGGGAAAAATAATCGTAGTCAGTAAATCTTTATCTCGACTCGATGCACATATTATTTTCTTCCGGAACGCACCTCAAATCGAAATCCATTCCTACCCTCCAAAACTCCAACAGATGAATATTTTTCATTTTCTCCCCTTGGCATGCCTATTTGATTCCTGGAGGCGAGTTTTTATGTGATTCTCCCATCCGATGGTATCGGTCCTATAATTCAACATCCTACTCCTATGAAAAGTGAGGGAACGTCGAACGTCCTCCGAACGTTAACAAAAAAATAACACGGAAAACGCCCACTCTCACGTGAGAAACAATCAATTCCGGGAATCGAATCCCTTTCCTCCAGAATTCTGGGCACGCGTGCCGTATCCCTGAAAAGAACTCAGCGACGCGTCACCTCAAGAAAGAGAGGTCCTTTCTCTCACTCAGTCTCTCGCACGAGTGGGGGAGGGGGATGGGTGCGGGAGTGGCCTCCCCGCTAACCATTGGGTATAACCGTCACGGACTTCCTGTCCTCCCCTCCACCTACCACCCACACCAACCACCTCCTCCTCTATCTCGGGGATGGACGCACTCCCCCACCCCACCCATGCACCTGCCCACCACGGCAACCCCTACACCCTCCCTTTTCCTCTCCCATCCCTTATACTTTTATTTTACTCTTCTCCAACCCCCTATTCACCTCAACAAAAACCACCAAAACGCCTCTCTCCCCGCGACATCCATCGTGGAGCTACATCTTTTTACGATCCTCTTTCGACTCGCTATCCCTTTTTCCCTCTCTCGTCCGCACCCTTGCACTCTCCCATCCCTCGACAAACTCCCACACCACTCATCGCCCTAACCCTTCTTCTTGCATTCATACTCACCCGCCTTCCTTCAGTCCCTTAACTGCCTCCCACGCGAGAGATATCCCAAGAACAGCCGTCATCCTTCAACACCACCGCCGTCACAACCCAACCACCCGTGTTGCTCCTTCCTCCCGCCGCCTCCTTCTCCCAAACTCCCGCCTCCCCTCCCTTTCTACGCCTCGCCCTCCTCTCAGCCATTGAAAAAGGGGGAAATCGTGAGGTCATAACACGCGCCCATGAAAAACTCTTTTGTGATAAAAGGCGCGCGAGAGTGTAGATGCGGAAGGAAAAGAAGCTTTTGGATTTACTAATATGCGGCGATACATTATTATTTATTTATTTATTTATTTTTAGGTTTTCGTTTTTTATTCCCTTAGTATGGTCATGAGTGCGGGGGTGTTACGTCAAAGCGTATCCTTTTTTGCCCTTTCGAACTTTCCGCTCGTCCCTTAGGCAGACTGGTCTTTTGGTCAGTGCAAAGGGATACATGCCAGGATACATGCCAGGGGATTCCAAGCGACGAGCGTTTGATTGAGTTTTGTGTTATTTTTACAATCACCTTCGACGCTGTTAGCCATGTGGGAAACATGACGACAGACAGACAGAAATAAGTACGGTTGAAGATCAGGAGTGCGTGATGTCCATCTAAAAAAAGGTTTTACCCATTCTTTTATGGAGGTAGACAGTGGGAGGTTTTGTTAAAATTAGCGAATATGAATGTTCTGTCAAGATAGCTTGTGGAGTGTAATCATTCTTTATCGGGAAGGGAAATCAGCATGAGAGAGCATCTCTCAGGAATGCTCAAATGCCTCGATAGTTCGTAACGGTCGGACAGACATTTAAATTTTGGCAAACTTCAAAGAATCTAATCTAAATAGCATGCATTCCAAAATGCCAGAATTCAATCACTCTCTAACATTCTAATGCTATTTGTAGCCACATCTTATCAACTACCTATTTTACTTATCCTATCCCATCACCCTCCAGGGAGATGAGTTTTTCATTTACTTAACATTCACAAATTTCCTTATTTCACTAGATTTATCATTCGACGGCTTAGTCGAATTTATGCCAAAAAATACACCAACTTTCTTTCACTTCATCCGACAACCCGGCACTGAATCGAACGGAATTCCCATCAATTTACTGAAAACGATGTTACACAAACACTTACTCTTTTTTATAGAGGAAGAGAGAGAAAAGAGACACGGCGACGAGGAGAAAGAGAGGTGTTCTACATCAGTCCGTACACACACACACACAGACACACATACAGGCTCACAAACAAACCAGCCCAACCCGACCGCTGTTTGGAAAACGAACGACTCGCACAGATTCCCTGCTCAAAATGATGGAAGACATATCCGGGTGTATCCCCGCGGGAGGGAGGGGGGGAGATATAACCGGGCCGCACACACCATCCCATCCTTTCCTCAGGAAGACGCCTTTATTCAATTTTATGTATTTTCTCTCCCTCATTTTTTTCCTCTCGCCATCTCACCACTTCCGACGATCCGCCATCTTTTCATCCAACCCCCCCTCCCCCCGCGCCGAAAATCTCTCCTCCCCATTCCCTCATTCCCGTTTCCCCTCTGCGGGCGCCGTATAACTCCCGCTTCCATTTCGCCCTCCTCCCTACTTCCTTCCTTATCCACTCCAGTCTCCACACCCTTCAATTTTCCTAACCCAATCCGTTTCTCTCACTATTCCTCTGTCCCATTCCACTTCTCCCATCTTCTCTCTCTTTCTTCCTCCATATTTTCTCTTGTTTTCTCCATTTCGCTCCCTCTAATCCAATCCCTGCTGAATAGCATTCTTCCGGTCGAGAGGACGGGGAGAATGGAGAAAAACGGAAGCAGCCTCTCCACTCCCTTTCCCTCTGAACTAAAACCACCCCGTATAAAATCACATATATCCTACCTCCCCCCCCCCCCTCAACCACTCTTATTACTTCCATATCGCTTTTTATGTTCCCTCCAACCGTTCTCCGGCAGGTTCCATTCTTTCTCTTGCATTCTTTTTCTCCCTCCATTTCTCCGTTCCTTTTCCTACAATCGACCATCTCCTTGATCTTCCTTATCCTAATCTTTTTCGCCCTTAAGATAAAAAAAATTCATCGTCCATTTCCATACTTTCGGCAAAGTAAAGATTTTAGCCGCGGCTCATTTCAGTGATGATGCTTTACAACGCGGAGGCAGGCATTCTGCTAGTCCAAAAACCGACTTATTTTTTCGTGCTTAAAACCTTTTTCCTTGCGCGCTTAATATCGTGCTTAGGCTCTCGCGATCTTCTCCGTGATGGATATACGCGACGATTTTAGATGCTTACTATCACGAAATCATCTTTATGGGGACATGAATTTGCTTCGTTAGAGCGCCATATGTTAATGAGGACCTATTTAATAGAAAGTTAACGACCTTAAGAGCGTCTTGCGGTTTGAACCCTCTTCCTCCATAGGTCACTGTAACGTTGTTTGTCATCTCCTTCGAAGGTAATCACTCTCGCAGTGTGACACCATCGAAGCCGTGGCGTAGGCACGCCGCATTACAAGCTCTTTCGCGGCGTTTAGTCTATAAATTAAATAACTAATCTCCACTTCGACGCCACCGTTCGCGGTATTAACATAAAGTTGCCGTCTCGGTTTCCACTTACCTCCATAATAACACACACAATAGGCCCCTCTTAAGTTTGCCGTCCTTTCAGACTCGGTCCTTATTTTCTCACGAGAATCAACCTCGTCTCCTCTTCCATATCGACTTATACTTCCTTTTTTTGTTCGCTACTATCCATCTCGTCCCTCCATTACCGTCCTTCCGTCCCTTTTTCCTCTTCTTCTCCTCAACCCTTCCCCTTCTTCCTTACGTCCTTTTCAATCAGCCAATCTCTCTCTCTCTCCGCTAGTCTCGTCCACACATCTTCCCCTTTTCCGACCTCCTCCGCTCTCTTCTTTTTTCCGCCTTATTTGCTCCGTTGATTTAATTTGAACCTGTCTTTCCGCCAATTCCGAAGTGCTTACCCAGCTAGGATCTCTCCGGAGGGACGAAAATAGGCGAAAATAAAAAGAGGGGATCTTTTTTTCTCTTCCATTCGCTTAGATAAGTGCCTTAGAGCTTCTTGTTCTAGCGAATCCGTCCATGGTGCTTTGTCCTTTATATGGAAGAGGATGCCGGGGGAAAAAAATCCCATCCTATTGTTTTTTCCGCGACGTCTCTCTAAGCATCTCGCTAATTCTTGTTATTCCCAGTCTCTCTTTTACAAACTTAGCGAGTTTTTTGGGGAATTTTCGTGATATCTTTTTTAGTTCGAGAAAATTGATCTAATTTACTTCACGCATGTACTAAAGATCTGTTTCGAATGTTGGAGTCTCAATACTTAAAGCTGTCTTTGTTCAACGCAGCATTCAAAACTGATCATTGAAAATATGGTTCTCTCAAGGAAAGTAATTGTATAATCAAAAACAACCTAAAGACCTCAGAGGATATCGTACTGAAGGTTAGCTTACATTACAAAATTCCTTCTTCAATCTTTAGAAGTAATGGTGAATCTAGCAATGCAATCATAATATTCATAGGACGTAACATTTATAATCGAGATGCTAATTGAAGGAGAACACGCCAAGTATTCGCCTTTTAAGTGGAATGGATGTCCATGGGAGTGGATGCTGACTGAGAAAAATTACGCGATCGAGGGAAATTAAGTATCTGAGGTCGGCGTAATTAATTATGGTATTTCGTAGATGGGACAGCGACTAATATTGCTACCTGTTGGCTCATTGCGGTGACAGTTCAAGGATATACAGCGCTGGTCTAAATATTTTGTCAGCGGAATGCGACCTTATTTGGACAAGTTGAGCAATATGAGACGTGGAATCGAAGTTACCAATCGCATCAATCTTGTGTGTCGCGACCAATAAACTATGCGTGGAACGTAATAATTTTAACATTTTCCAATGTAAAATGTTATTAGTTCTCAAATCGATGTGATGCATCTGTATGAATTGTTCCAAAACCATTATCTACCCTTCCCAATTCGACGTAGCAGTAAATTCCGCCGTCTTAATTTTTGGCGGCTCGCGACAAGAGATGAGAATTTACGCGAAGAACGCATAGAAAGAAGAACCTTGTAGTAATGGTTTATGGACCGTATAGCAGAGGAGAGAAGAGGTCAGACGCGTCGCGACTTTCCGGGGTAAATATAGGAGTCAACGCCTCTCTAACCTCTTATCAAGACACCCTCATATCCCTGCTCTTCGCCTCACTGCCCATTTGCAAAATCTCCACTCCACAAGAGAAGACGATTCTTATTTCTGAGCCTTTCCTCATCTCCGAGCTAATCCACACTTTCCCTATCGAGTATAGAGGGAAAGGTTGACTTTTGAGAGCGCCCCCTCGCTTAAGCCGCTCTCATCAGGAATGTAAACTCGAGTTCCATCTCCTTAACTACGGATGTGAATTATCACCATAACCGGTGCACTTCTCCCATCGCCGACTTTAACGCACGGTGAGGTAGGAGATTGAGGTAAATTGCCGCTTTTTATGTACTACAGTGTAACAAGACGGAGCGACACATCGTTAAAAGTTACCCGGGGTTGCAAAAGGCGCACTGTGTTGGCAAAACGGCGAAATGTCGGGAGCGGAGGCGGAAAAAAAGCAGTCAACTACCTCATGTCATCCGAGACGTTAAAACGAGCAACTGATGGAACGGAGGCGCATAACTCTTCAAGGCAGTCTGGTGTGTCGGGCATGTATTTTTTTATTTCATAGAGAGGGGGAGAGAGGAGGAGGGAAGGCGAGAGGAAATCCGTGCTAGGAGTTTTACTGACAATCCGTCATTTAATTCGGGAGATGATCGGGCGATTTCAGATCGAAAAAAGCGCCCACGAACCGAGACATTTTCGGAAGCTCGACGTCGCAGAAAAAACGCACAACTTTCGATCTCTTTTTTCCGTCTCGGTATTATTTTCCGCCGTCTCGTTACTTTGGTTGCGGATGTCATACAAATAGGCCGTGAGCCAGGGACGCCTGGTTATGCTTCTTTTTTTACTCCAAGTATCGCGGGATTTACGAAGCGATAAGAGAAAAATGGATGATGTGTACAAGTGTTTCTTTAGAGATTCTTTCCCTCTGTCTTTCTCTCACGCCATGGAGGAGACGGATAGAGTTATAGGTGAGTGTTTTTACGCGAATGGCGACGGATAGAAAAAGTTCGATCTCAGCGTGCTTGAAAGCGACGGCAGAAGTTCGAACGTTGCATGGAGGGGAAATCAACAACGGGATTTCGCTTCCAATAATCGGGAAAAAATCCCGAATGGGTTGGGTTGCAAATTACCGTGTCTTTATTTTGTCTTGGTAATTAACGCAATATCTGCTTGGTTATCTAGAAGACTATCGAGCACCATTTTATAGACATTAGCCACGCATAAATGTCAAACCGGCAGCATTTATGCTCGAGGAAACGCGAAAAATTAGAGGTAATACTCATTATTTTTTATGAATTGCAAAGAATGCTTTCAATTTCTTTGAACGATGCCTATTTATTTCTAAAGATCAAGTTTACATAATCGGTTAAAAACTTCAGGAACACAAACAAATTTACAAAGATAAAATTATTCATTAACCTATGTTAACTGTTCGGGGGTGATCGTGAAATCTCGACCCGATAGAAGCGTCTAGCAAAGCAAAGATTTTTCAGCCACCTTAGTATATGTAGCTCATGGCTTCCTTTTTTACCTTTCCCGACCTAATCCCCACTTTAAAAACCATGGACATGCATTTGCGGAGGGATAAAAACCCGTCTTCTCGCGAGGATCCGTCGTTGCGTTGTTTCCCTCTTTCTCTCCACCTCCCTGCAACTTGCAAACGGATTTCAGAAACATCAGTTTTCGAAGGGTGTTGGGCCTTTTGACGGATATTCATTCCTCCTCCTTCCAATCTTCCCTCTTTCTTTCCTCAGCCGAATGCCACCATCTCCTCTCTTTCTCTCATCCTTTCTTCCTCTCGTAAAAGCGTCCCCACGAGAACGGCGGGATCAAGGGAGGAAGAGGATCGCGAACGGAGGCAGTGTTGGAAGGTAGGGAGAGGGGATTACGAGAGGCGGTTGGGAGAGCGCGGGGGGAGGTACTAAAACGCGGATAGTCTCCGTGGATCCCCCCCGGAATCTCGTTTTCCGTCAAATGCCTGCTCACTCCTCCTCTCGCATTCATTTCAAAGAGACGCCTCTCTCTTTCTCCCTTCCTCTTATTTTTTTTCGATCCTACATATCCTATATTTTCCTCTCCCTCTCTCTCTCTCTCTCCTCTCCTCCCCTCCCCACCCTCTCTTCCTCTCCTCTCGTCCCCTCCCCTCCCTCTCTCCCTCATCACGTTATCTCCCCTATATCTCCTTCTCTTCCCTACTCCTCCCTCTCTCTCCCTCCCACCATTTCCAAAGATGTCTCTCAAGTGAAAAGACCCGTATGAAACTCGGTTGCATTATGTATTCCGAGATATACTTTTCGGGGAATGCGATCCTCCAGATTCGCTACCAAGTGAGGTTTTTTTCCCTCGTCGCAGCGACGCGGAAATGCGTGCATTATTTGTTAATACTTATGAAAGAACGAAACCTCGTCGGAAGAGGCAATCCTCGTTAAAATCGCCATGAAATACCCTCGGTTCGTGCGTCGCTTTTGGGAGATCCGTTTTTTTGCCGAATTTAATTGTCTGCAAAAGTTGGAAACGATGAAATTTAATATCACTCGAGAGAATAAGGAAGAAATATTTAGAAAGAGATGGATTAAAATATTTGAGAAGTTCCGCTACGACGCTTCCCTCGAAAAAAACCGGGCTAATTGGATGAGAAAAAATGATCTCCGAGATTTCCGGTGCCTTTTAAGAAAGAAGAAACTCAGAAAGAGGTTATTTTCGTTCCGTTTTTGATCCCCCCAAGAATTTGATAATTGGCAATGAACGGCAATGGCAAATCGAAATTCCCCCTTTCATACAATATGTACGACATGCATAAGAAACCCTAGACATTGCGTTCTCCATTGTGTGTTAATTTTCACGTTTCGAATTTTCAGTGCATTACACCCATAACTTTTCGAAACCCTTCAACGATCGATGCGAGGAATGCATCCCGAGGTTCAAAAAGCTCCCTCAATCCCGCATGCCATTCCTCTTGCTGCTCGAATCAAAACCCTTCTTCGGTTCTTTCCTTCCCCTTTCTTTCTTAACCCCCCCCCGTTTCATCCCGCCCTCTCGAATCATCCTCCCGAAGACCATTCCGGTACGCTGCTACTACAAGTTTCCATATACGGCGCGTCACACGATTCTATCGAAGTGATAATGAGACAAGTGTTAATCGGCGTAACTGAAAAAAATTTCGTGCGAGAAATCGAGGTTCGCGACGGCGCGGTGCACTTTTGCGGGAGAAGTAAATAACCCGTTTTCTCCTTTTTTTTTAGGTGAATCCGGGGACGTAACTAGGGGAAGGCCTGGGAGGAGGGGCTCTGTCTTCGCCTCCCTCTCCTCCGCTTAATATTATGCTTAAAAAAAAACAATGTTTTTGTTCTCAATGTAAAATTACCATTCATCGTTTATGGCTAGCGCAATCCAAGTTAGTCGAAACATTGTTTTCATATTATTATTATTATTGTATATTTACATATACTGTATATTTGCACATCCTAATATTTTTGACAATCATGCTCCCTTCCACCAAGCTGGGGGGCTAGTTACGTCCCTGAGTGGAACGATAAGTTTTATAATCCAGTATACGAAGAACTCGTCGGAGATATTATTGCCGAAATGATTGCCTTAAGATCAAACGTAGTGTCGTTTTCTGCCGCCATTAAGGATAGACTCGGGCGAAGGGAGAGGGATCCACTTACTCGAACCTCTTTTTTTTGCGCCTTTCAAATGGGACGAAACCGGTAACTTGGCGAGCGTGATGGATGCACATATATAGTTACCAATACACCGCCATCTCGGTCTCACTCCGGTTCCCTTCCTCTCGCAATCGTAATACAGGAACGTTGGGAAAAGACGGACGCTTTGAACAGCGCCAAAACGAATTTCGAGAGCACGGAAATTATCGTACTTTCAAACGAGGGATGAAAATCGAAAACGAACGAGGTCGGTGTCGCGCGCGTATTACGTTCCCTAGCACAAGACCTCCAGAGAAGTACCGTTTGATCGCGTTTTTTAAGGACGATCGGAATAAAAAAATTACGTTTTCCCGTCCCCCTCGCTCCCGGAGATGGAAATAAAAAAGTCGCACGAAAAAAGTCACGGGACGGGACGGGAGCGATTTTTTTCCTGCCCCCGTCTCGACCTATCTCACGACACATGTCTCGCCGCGGTCACATAATCCCCTTCCTCCCCTCCACCCCTACCCTCTTTCACTCTCTCCTCCTCCCACTCCTCCAACCTCTTCCTCACCTCTGTCCGAATGGCTGTGCATTGCAGATTCTGCTCACAGCCCCAATGAACATGGGCGTAACACCATTTAAGTAACATAGGGGGTTGAAAGGCGTAGGGGGAGGGCAGGGAGGGGGAAGGACGAAATGTAGGGGGAGAGGAAAAGACACGGAGAGAGGCGAGGAGAATCCCAAAGGGACAGGATGACGTTGTGTGGGGGGGCGCCATGGGGAGGAGAGAAGGAAGAAGGAGGTGGGAGTGAGTTCTGGAGGAGTGGGCGAGCATCTTGACCGCGGGTTGTCTACGTGGGTATCTGGGTAACATTAAGATGTCGTCGTGTGTCGCTGCCGGAATCCTTTTACGTTGCCAGGTTTTATTGCGTCCCCCCCTCATTCGTCCTCCTTCCTCCCCCACGGATATCTATGCCTCCTCTACCTCACCCTATTCCCCGCTTCATTCTACTATTACTCTCTACTCCCACGCAAGCCCCACGCTCTTCGATTCTTAAAACGTTTTTCCTCACACTCTTTAACCCTCTCACCGGAGTCTCCCGGCGCATATTCCACTCTCCGAGGTTAAGATATGCGACACTTAAGCGTTTCTTATAACGAGATTTACGTTTTTACCAGCTTCCGCGACTGAGGATTTCGAGATAAATTCGCGTAGCGAGTTTATACAGAGAGAGAGAGAAAGGGAGAGGAACATTTCAGCGATGGGCAGGGAGATCGTGTTTTATCGAGAGGACAGCGTACATTTCTCGAGACGACTTTGGCACGGCGGGAGTTATTCGCGCGACCATGGCCCGAAAAAGTTAAGCAATCCCGACATTTTTTTATTTTGTGTTCGCAAGATTTTCCTTAATCTTCCCCCATTCCTAGCAGTAATTGCGGCTGGAGTGGCAGGCTTGAAAACGACGTCTCGAGTGGTTAAAGCCATTCCAATCCAGTTATCTGTGAATGGACCGTCGGAATTGATAACTCCTTATCCGCCCGCACCCTGAATTTAATTTAGAGATATAATATTATTTTTAGATAAGATAGGCACGAGTCGGCTGCCGTTTCGGATCGAATAAGTGCACACAAGCAAAAAAATGAATCTTTTCTCTCTCACTCAAATTTGTTTGCTCCGTTATAGGACGATTAAGGAAAGGGTTTCATCTGGAAGAGGCGGCGAGCATAATTTTTTCGCCGGAAATGAAGGGTATTATTATATTTTCCTTTTAAAAAACCGTCCTGTCACTAAGCGTCTCGAGTGCACTCCACACGACTCTTCTCCTGCCCCCCAACCCCTGTTCATTCTTCTCCTCCCCCCACTTGTACCGCCTCCTTTCCTACACATATACTACACGACGGAGCTCAACAACTCTGCGAGGATCCTTCACGAAAGCTGTCATCGCCGTTGTTTACGGCGCACTGAGGAGTAGGAGAGGTATATAAAGTCATTCCTCTTAAAGAGAAAGTGCGAGGGAAGTGGCGAACGAACGGGGACAAGGGTGGAGATAGAGCGAAAGAGAAGGGAGAGAGAATACTCGAAGGAATGTAGGAAGATAGAGAATAAGAAAGGAAGATAAAGTCGGTTGGGAAGAGGAAGGAAGATATCGGCCATCGCGAAACAGAGGTGAATAAAGAATAGATTAAAAAGAGAAGAGAGAGAGAGTGGAGGAATAAAAAGGAGGAAAAGAAAGGTCGAAAAAGAAAGGAGAAGAAGATAAGGTTAGCGAAGTAGAGCGAGTTAAAAATAAAGGGATTGAAAGGTGCATGTGTGACGGTGGGGTCATGAGCGATGACCGGAAGGTTGTGGGAGGAGGTTGAGGGGAAAGGGTGTCTGCACTGAGGGACGGGGAATATGGCCAAAGGAGAGATAGGAGGACGGCCGAGAGAAAGAACACCTGCCGGGTTGAATCTCGCGCGTGCATTCATTTACTTATCCGACCCAGCAACCACACCCTTGCTCTCCTTCGAAAGGGTCCACCCAGACGCCCTCTCCCATTAAAAAATACACCGTCTTTCCATACGCCCACCTCCTTTCTACCTCACACACACACACACCTATATATATATATATATATATATATATATATATATATATATATATATATATATATATATATGTATGTGTGTGTGTGTGTATAATTTATATGTGTGTGCGAGTTAGTATTTGTCATATCTTTGTCTTTATAACGTTTTCTTCTTTTAATATCCATTGGAGATGCTTGGTTCGTAACTGACGAAAGTATCTTGCACGAAATTAAGGAGAGTTAAAACCTGTTTTGGGTCGTTTAAAATGCCATAAGTTGACATTGTTTACTTTTCTCTCCAAGCGTGACTAAAATGTCTTGAAGGAAGATCTTAAATTTTGGTGATGATAAATAGTGAATGTACTTGAACATGTACTTGAAGACATTTTATTGCTCGATATGAATAATACTATAAATGGAAAAGTGCAGGGTCTGCATTTGCAACGTTAATTATACAGAATAGCATTTGACCTTGCAAAATAGTCACTTATACTAGTGATAGTCAATCAGGGTGCATGATGCACCCCGGGGTGAATGAGATTTTTCCAAGGGTACAAGGAGCTGACAGGGTGCATGGCATGAATGGTGTGCATTCATTAAAAGTTGTTCAATGAATGAATAGTGTTCATTGAATGGTGTTCGACAAAAATGTTATTCATTAAGTTTTTTTTAGCTTTAAAAGTCTGATTAGATAGTTATTTGCCTTTATTTCCTACACTATTATAAGGAGTAGCTGTTTTATTTTATGTATGAAATGTGTGTTATTATTTGTATTTTATTTTTGTCTCTAAATGTTTAAATTTAAATATAAAGTGTGATTGCAAATAAAGTTTGGTATTCACACAACGTGAATATGTGTAATGTGTTAATTCTGAAAATAAAGCACATTAGTTAAGTAAATATACAATTTGTGGTAATTTTCCTTCTGGGGCGCATGAGTTTCTCAAAACCTGGCTTAGGGGTGCATGAAGTTATAAAAGGTTGAAGAACACTGACTTATACCCAATAGCGGATACCACAAAGAGGGAATGTAATGAGGCAATTACCCCCTAATCTCTATTAAATAATATCTCAATTAATGTATTTAATATCATAGAAATTTTAAAAATATTTTTAAAATATCTTACCAATTTATCATATACACCGCATATTTATTATAATGCGATGTTATTATTTTACATAAATATGTATCAGTGAATATGTTTGTTTTCTTATTACCACCTTAGCTATGCGCCTAGATTCGCCCCTACTTATACCTGGATTTATTTTGAAATTTATTTGACCCACATTTCAGATTTCTATACACCATAAACTCGGCGCATCCATATAAAGTTAAGTTCCTTTTCACGTAGTTGTAGTTTGACTGCCCAGACGTGTATCTCGATGACTCGTTGCTTGCGCGGGTGTGTGTAAATGATTGCCGAGTTGTTTTTAATTGTTCTCCTTCGCCCCTTTCTCTCTCTCTCTCTCTCTCGTTCTCAGAGTAATCCCTACGCCCTTAAGGACGGAAGCGCTTCGGCGGCGGATGTGACGGCGTGGACGAGCGCAGGATTGCAGCCGACCACCGGATATTACCCATACGACCCAACGCTGGCCGCCTACGGGTGAGTGAACCGCCTGCTACCCCCTCTCGCTCCTCCTATCCCACCTCTTTGTCCCTAGCTCCCACCCCCTCGTACCAAGCGTAGCACACGCCCAAATACGCGCCCTCTCCTGTGTTATAGCGGAGCGGTTAAAACCTCTCAACACCACATCGGTCGAAACGTCCTATTAGCTAACCGTTGGAACCAATTGTCGCATCAGGCCGAGTGAATTCGCTCGCGAAAGCCTATGGCGAAATCGGACGCGGAGTTGGATTCCGCGTCCCCCCCCCCCTCCCCCTTCCTTTACGCTCCCTCCGCCAGTTGTTGTTCCCCCCCTCTTCCATGGGATAGCCCGTCCACATCTCTCCTTTGTCGGCTTATGTTTGTACGACGGAGAGCCAGAACAAATAAGGGGGGATATTAGCGGATTAGAGGGTTACCTAATCCCAATTGAAACTTTGATCGACTCGCTACCTTAAACCGCACAACAAGCTGGGCAGAAAGAAGCGAAAGGATAAGGCTGTATCGAATGACTGATTTGAGATTTAACATGATCAGAAGTGAATTAAGTTCTGTTTTACATAATAAATCAGGGATTCATTTTCCTGACTCAGCAAAACTTGTATATTTTAAGTTCCAAAATGCTTGCATTGCCTTCAGCTGACGGTAATAAATGAAAAAATTTCGATAACCAGTTTAAATTTATCACAAAATGTGCCTTTTCACTCCTTAATCTACGAGCTATATTTATGAACGTTATGGAAAACTTTGTAAGCTATTAGGCATAAAAATTAGGAAAATTAGAAGAGCATTTCAGTTACAGTCGTCATCAGTGACATAGGTGGCCGCCACTGATGACATTGTTTGCTACGTTGGTTTTAGCCACAAGTGTAACTCGATAAGTCTCTTTGAATGTATTTCCGCGATGAATTAAGCGCATCACCAGTGGCAAATAACGCAATAACCTGTAAACATCAACGAGTAGTCTTCAGAATTTATCCGGGCGAAGTAGACGTTAAACAAGTCGAAATTCCGTCGCATCCTGCACTTTTTGCGTAACAACAGAGCGCTGGATGCGCCTGGGGATTCCTATAAATATGAATCGTAAACTCGCATAATCTCTTTGCCATAAAGTCCGCTCAATCTATTATCCTTTGAAGTTTTCACGCCTCGTTAGGAAACGAACCCGCGACTGGATAAAGAGCATTGCAAATGAAAACGTCGAGTGAAACACCTCTCCGTGTGTCTCTTTCTCTTTGCTTCTACCCTCGCCTCCTCCCTTTATTCCCCCACACAGAGCCACTAATTCATCGAGAAACCTTCCTTGTCCTCACTGCTATCCCCCCTATCAACGGGGAAACTAAACCGACGCATTCATAATCGAGCACCTACTTTATGTCAAAGGGGTCTGCCGACTGGGAGCACATCGTTAAAATACACATACACACGCCCGCGCGTTCGCACGCACACACGCACAGGCTGACACTCGGGGAGAGAGACAGTGTGGCACAATCGCTTTCTGGAGAGCGCCAATATCCCCATCGTGAACGACTCACCGTAAATCACAAACAATGGAGCACTGCTGAGATAGGTAGGTGGGCAGGCAAGGTTTTTTAAAATCTTTTTTCATCCGATCTCTCTCTTTCTCCCACTCGCACACTCCCTGCCGACACCTCTCAAGCCTAACGTCATTTATTGAACTGCTAGTGTACCATTGTAGGTGAGGCGAGAGGGACAATGCCATACATGCATCTATCTCTCTCATGCGCACTTTCATTGAGCCCGTTTAAAAGTATCTTTAAATTAAAAAAAAACAGGGAAAGAAGAAAGAAAAGTTCCCCGGAAGTCGAGCGGAATACGCGCTCCGTGGATCGTAAAATATTTTGGAAGATAAGAAGCTTGCGAGGGTCGGGTTGGGGGTATTCTCCTGACCTCAAGTTTCATTTAATTTTATTTAAAAAATTTAACTCTTTTTTTCGCTCGAATTTTTCCTCTTTCTCTTATGAGGTGCGTACTCCGTTAAAGAAAAGAATTTTTTCCCCTCGTTTGACCCCCTGGCTTTTATTTTATTTTCTCAGAGGGAGGTAGGTTAGAGGAGAGGCGGTTGTGAAGTCATTACTGCGAATATACGAGAGGTGGAAAATGATAGGCCCAAGACCCAGAAAGAGATGATTAAAAAAATATTACATAAAAGTGGAAATCGGACGGTGGCATATTTTTTTACCTTCCAAGAGTGGTGGGTTATGGAGCTTTGTATTAAAAAAAATAATATCCGGAGACATTAATGCCTTGCATTGGTTTCTCTCGCGGTACGCATAAAAAGGTGATAAGGTGGTTACATGGTAAAACTAATCGCAAGAGAATAAAAACATGCAATGCCTTAATTACCATTCCTGTCTGCGAATTAAAGAAATCCTCGCGTGTGCTTTCGGGATCGCGCGCGACGTAGAAAGAAGAAATGTCCTTTATTTTTTGGCCTCTCGAAATTATGGGACTTAGCTTTTTATTTAATATCCACGAAAACTGCTTCCCCGCCAGTAAACTAATGAAACGTTTTATTGAGATGTTATATTCATTTCTAACTGGCCACTTCCCCGCGAATCCTACACAGGAAACTGAATATATTAGCGATCGTGTGGGAGTTTATCTCGTTAAATGGACTCCCAGCGCCAAACAGGGAATCGAACATGTGGTGCTATGCATGAAGACGCCGCCAAAACTTTTATTGGTCAACCTAGGCAACCGAAATAAAAAATAATGTGAGGCGAAATTAGTATCCATTCTCCGGATGGCGCCGCCCGTTTTACACATATATATTTGCCGCCCTGGCGGCATCTCCGAGTATTTACACGTGCCAGAATTTCATTGTGCTCGCTGGATTAAAACAGCCACCGGTGTTACGATCTCTCCTCCCCCCTTTTTACGCACTCCTTACCTCGCGCCTCCGAATGCAGAACCTGAATACAAAAGACGACGTGAAAGGAGAGAAAATAGGTTGTTCCTCGTGCGTCGGGCGCGATATAACGTTTTACGCAAGAAAGTACCCAAGGTGGAAGCAAGCGAATCGAGGATGGGATTTTAGGTGGCGGAGGAGGTTAAGTTGTTGTGACGGGCAAAGCGTATATAGTTTGGGCCCCGCGTCCGCTCATTGAAAACGTAGGGAGAGTGGCGAGGAGAGCGTAAAAGGCAGTCGAGTGAGGCCGGGCGAGAGAGCGGGGAAAGGCCGGGAGGGAGGCTGGCTCACGCACGGGAAGGGGGAACCGGAATGGCGCTCGCTCGCCGCGGGGATTCGCTTGCCGACCCCCGCTGACGACGGCGCGACGCCGCGGCACTGTTTTCGCCAAATCTCCCCACTCTCTTTCTCCCTCCCTATCTTTAACCATCTCCCTCTCTCTCTTTCTGTCTCTATCCTTACGGTTAAGGGGAACAGCTCGTGAAAAGATTCTTTACTGTCGACGTTAAAAACGCAAAATGTTTTTTTCCGCCGCTAAATGTGTTTATGTTTACCCTTCGCGGAATCGCATAAGAGGGCGGTTTATGTTCACGAGGGAAGTGGGGGAGGATAAAGATGGAAGGAGTCCGTAACGGTTGTAACTATTTTCGCCACTCTTGTTGCCGTGATGACGTCTATTACTATAAGGGAAAAGTTAATGGGATCAGGTTATAATCTCGATACGGTTATTTGAAGATGTTACGCAGAGATGAAATGTCGGTTTTTACGGTGTTTGCGTGGAATGCCAGTTGTGTTAAACTTGAGCGTGGAGCGGTTCCGTCACAACATAATCAAAGATTTGTCTTATTAAGTAAAATTGCCAATTCAGCTTCCGTCTTCTTATCCCGCACGCGATAAGACAGACTAGTAGAGATTTTGTGAGAGTGTGGGGCACACCCACTGCCCTTTGCTTTTGTTGGCCTTCAGGTTGATATTGTAAATTACATCTATACATATAAAAATGTCACAAAGAAACTTCACATGATTCAGATAAATTTAAATAAACGCAGCGGGTGTTCTGTGATTTAGAAATTTTATATTCTGAAAAAGTGTTTTATAGTCTAACCCAACGAGTGTTATAGGATATTTTTCAATGCTAATAGCTTTTATTTACGAGTATAATAACACGAAAGTCATAAAAGTGAGCGTTGAAACATTTATTTACCAATGACAAGGGATCCCAGAAAACTTTCTAGGTACCAAGGCGTATATCATGATCCACTTTAAGGGTATATTTGTAGTCGCGTGGATAATTTTGTTACGAAAATGTAACTAATTGGATTGAAATATTTTATAAGTATCCGCATAGTTTTCGTGCAATTTTTCATATTGCGGATAAGTTAATTATAAGTTTAAATTGATCACTTAAACAATATGTGTTGTTCTTGAGGCTACTTCCTTTTGAATATATAGATTATTGATATAATCGAGATCAAAACAGAAGAAGGAAGATGTATTTTTCTCGACAAAGTTATTCATAAAACAGAGTATGTATTGCTAGAAAAAAATGAGTCACTTAAGCGGCGATAGCTCCTGGTAGATTCTCCCTATCCATTTTCGCAACACTTTTTTTTACTCCGCGTCCTTCCCGACTTCCGAGAGTAACATACAAAGCGTGAGGCGTCTCGAAAGCAGAAGGATGGAAGAAGGCCAGCTTTCTTGAGACATTCGTCTCTAGTAAGGTTGTAAGGAGTGTTGGTCGGGAGAGGGAGAAAGAGGAGGAGGGAGGAGGCGCGGGGGAGAGGGATGCGGAGGATGATAGCGACGAGCAGAGTGAGCGACAAAGTGATTCGATTTCGGTGTGAAGAAGGGGTTCCCGGTGATCTCTAAAGTCTTCCGAGAGATCTTTCTTCCTCTCCCCCTTCCGACATACCCCACTTGCCCGCGTCCCTTCTCTTGGCACTCATTCCGCTCCCCCTGTTCCAAAATCTCCTTCCTTCTATCTTCTCCCACACCTCCTTCTTCTCCTCCGTTCCCCGCTGCCAAAATCCACTATCCATCCCGTGGGAGGCAAAAATCTTTCGACGATCGACCATCGTTCCCACTCCCCCTCCGCCCCCAACTTCTCTCCATCCTCCCTAGCTGTGCTTCCCACGCTCCCAAACTATCCCCCTTTAACGCCATTCCACGTCGCACACACTGCCTCCCTCTCGCTGCCAAACCTTCTCACTTTTTCTCGAATCGGGAGGAAAAAATTCCTCCCTTTTTCCTTTACTGCTCCCTCAGCTCCTCCTCCCCCTCTCTCCTCCTCCCTCCTCTGGAAACTCCTTTTGCTTGATGCCAAAGATCTCCCGAGAACTGGGGAAGCCTCACCATTTACCACTCTCAAGAGTTCAAACCTCCCTAACCGATTGAATGGTTCAAGGGTGAAGGGAGGAATGAGTGGTTTGTTTGGTCGAAAGTGGTGGTGCCTCGTTGCAAACCAAAGAGAAACGCCTCTCTTATCTCCCGCTGCTCATTTGTCTTGCGAGTGCTTTTGCGTTTTCGTTGTGGTTTTACAGGGAGAAACATTGCAAAGGTCGCTGCATGCTAAAATGATGATGAAATTTCGGATTGCGCAATCATTTCATGAGGGAGATTTTTACGTTGTATTTATGACTCTTCATTTCAATTTTCGGCATGCAAGTTAATGCAATTTTATTGCTTGGCTGTTAAAGGGTATTATAACGGCTCTGGGACGTTTACTACTTGTTCACCCCTCCTTTTAAATTGATTTCTGCTGCGGCACCCCAGCATCTGATCCCTCCAATGAGTTACAGTTTACCAGGCAGTTTCTGTTGCCATCGCATTCCGTCGACCATTTCCGCAACTGGATGAAGTAATAAATAAATACTAAGCATATAATATCTCTATTCTCTCAAATGCTAAAATAATGTGTATCATGAAATCAATTCACGTCCTAATTTTATGCTCGACCTTCTGTATATTTACATAACAAATTTAAGTTTTAATATCCACATTTAAAAAATGTCGCATTTTAACTCAAGAAACTTATTAAGCATATGTTTCGTAAATAGGTTCAGAAAAATTTCACAGCTTTAACTAAAATCAGACTTCATTATAATTTCCCTCTCCGGTCCTTATTTTAACCCTCTTTCGAGCAAGACGGAACAAGCAAAACTCGAAAACATTCCTCCGGCTTTTAGCGGACGAAACGCTTTCCAGTGTATATACTCACACAGACACACAAACGGGAAGCGCACCACTTGGCGATTTTCTCTCGGAATAAAACCAACGTTTCCAACGTCCGTTTATCGACCTAAAACCACCTAGCAAGAGTAATTGGCCCGATGACGGCAGAATTTGAGTCCGGCTTAAGCCAATCTCCCCCTTAAAACTACCCACTCTCTACTCGTGCCTTCCTTTCCCCCCCTTTACCCCCTCTTGCCTACTTCCCATCATCCTATACTACCCCGGTACTCGCAGCATTTCCGTAATCCGCGGTCTATTTCGGAACATCCCAGGGAGTCCTGCAACCCGCAGTACACGGGCACATAAACCGCCTCGGGGCCACTCTGGGACTTAACACACTCCGTTGTAGCCTCAGATGAGTCTTCGATGGATCGAATCGTCTTGGGAGTGCGAAGGAAAGGAAGAGAGAGAGGAGGGAGAAGGGGAGGTGGGAGAAGGGATAGCTCTAGGAGGGGAGAGGTTGGGGTGCGGAAGGGATTGGAAGAAGGGCGGGAGACGAGTTTTAGAACAATTGGCCAATGGAGAGGCAGCCAGACTCCGAGGAAGTGGTTTGGGGGAGGGAGAGGTCAGAGGAGAGAGGGAAAGGAGGGAGGGGTAAAGGAGGTTACTGCGCGGGAGGAAGAGAGAGAGAGACGGAGCATTGCGTGGGAGAGGGAGAGATAGAGAGATAGAGAAAGAGAGAGAGGGTGGACGAGTTCTCTCTCTCTCTCCCTCCTGCGCAAACTCGCATGCGCAGTGGTTTAAGAGGGAACAGTGGGATGGGTTCGTGAGTCGAGGGGGATTGGGCGGTGTGGGGTGGGAGAAAGCATACGACGTAAGCGGGGAGAGGGGGGGGGGGAGAGGAAAAGAGGAGTGGAAGGCGCGCGGGTGGTGGTGGGGTGTCGGATGGCGAGAGATGACGTAGACGAAATGTTAATTAACGGCGGCCTAGGGATGATGGCGAACATTTCGGTCCCCCGTTCCCTCTCTCTCCCATTCTCCCCTTTTTTTCCTTCCGGTAATATCTCGTGAAGGAATGCTTTAACATACTTCGCAGAACAATATGTTGTTTTACGCTTCGAGGTGACGAAGGAGGTGGGGAGAGAGGGGAATAGGAGGGAGGGAGGAGAGAGAGAGAGAGGCGCGGCTTTTTCGCGTCGAAAATGGGGATGTCGCGCCATGTCCTTATTTTTCTTCTGCCCGAGTTGCAGTTGATGGGAGTTAAAAGAGAGAGGGAGGGACGGCGAGAAGAGGAGGAAGAGGGGTTTATGTAAGACTTTGTCGGGTGGGTTGAGGAAATCCCGTCTGGAAACAAGGGAAGGGGGAGTGGCGAAAGGGTCTGGAAGGGGTAGGGGAGGGGAACGAGTCCCGCGGCCATTAAGGGTTTTCGTTTCCTTGTGATGTTTTGGTGCCACATCTTCATTTATTCCTTAAGATGAGAGAAAGTGCTTAAAGGGGTGCTCTTTTTTGAATATCATTAAACGCTCGTCGCTCTCTGTTCGCGATTCGGGAAGACTTGAGAATAAGATGGTTATTACAGATGTCGACCCGGAATTTACTCGGTTTTAAATTGCCTGATGCGAAACAGATCCTTGAATAGTAGCCGTTAAAGTTCTTGGAACGTAATGGGGCTAGGTCTTCGTTACACGAGGGTTCCTAAATATTTTTTTAAATTAGAGATACATATTTAGCAGCTTTTTAAATAGTTAGATACAGTATAACACTTTTACATTTTATGATTATGATACTTATGAAAATATTCTCGTGTCTTTGAAGGATTGAAAAATGAAATACTGTCGATAAACCAGCAGTTATTTTAAAAATAATCTGCGTGAAAAGAGTATGCAGGCATAGATAAATTTAACATACACCATTTAATACGCGTAAAAATATTTCGTATAACGCTTTCAAACTCATCCGTAAATTCCCATCTTGTTAGCTAGGTAATGCAATCCCAAGATTTTGAAATTAGAAATTTCCAATCCGGGGATCCCGATCTTAAGATGTGAAAAGAGTAATTATTTATTTCTATAACCCCTCTTCCTCCAATAGAGCAGTTTTTTAATAAATCGACATTTTGAAAAAAAAATATCCTTCATTGTTGCGCTATATCTTTCATCCCTGCAAAGTTTTTACTATGGATAATTGCATGCCTAAATATCAAACATCATTCGATTTTGTTTAACCGTTTACGCTCTAGAGCCGCGCAAAGACAAACGGACAGACGGCATGGCGTAAATCACTTTTTTGTACTACGTATATGAGAAATAAAAATTAATTAATTTAATAAAAGTTAACTTTGGTTAAAGGATGTATATGCTGTAACTGTGGTATCAATTTAAAAAAATAATAATATATCAGTATGATTGCTGTAAGAGTTTGTGATGGTACGTCAACACTACTATAATATAGAGATTTATACGTTTTTGAAGTAGGTTCTTAAAAAACAAAGTGAATCTAGGGTAATATCGTTCATTCTTGATCTTAATTTTGTAGGTACATAAAATGCCAACGGATTAAAATGCCCCTTCAGGTGCAACACTTGTTGGATAAATAGTGAGTTAATAATCATACAGAGACCGCAATTTTTCACCTGTAAAGCCGCCTTCATCGAAGAGATTCGTCTCACCGATGGTTGCAACCAGTTTGGTGGAAGTGGAACAGAATTAAATTTGTTTGATGCCCTATAGACCAGAATCAAAAAATACTCCAGATGGATATTTTCCTACAATCCGCTCCTGTATCTCACTATAGAATTGATGCTTTTAAAGGCAAATGTTACTAATAGTAAATATTTGACAATCCCGGGATTTCGGGATAGCGACATTTAGCGGTATTCCTGGATTAAATTCTATTAAAAATTCGTTTCTAATAATAGATTTGGGAGCACGAAGGGTAATTATGTCAATGTTTATTTGCCTGAGTTGTTATCTTTGCCCTAGAAAATTCAACAGGCATAATATCCGACGAGATCGGACGAAAATCCGCAACCTAATATAAGCGCAAAAGAGCATTCCTATTAGGACGATATTCGTTCGTCGAATGGAAGCAGACCCAGACAAGATCCGGACCCTCGCTCACACGACGACTTCAATTATTCCTCGAGTGTTACAAGGCGCGATGAAAAGGAAACAAATCCATCCTACTTCTTTCA
This sequence comes from Tanypteryx hageni, assembly GCA_028673005.1. NCBI lineage: Eukaryota > Metazoa > Arthropoda > Insecta > Odonata > Petaluridae > Tanypteryx > Tanypteryx hageni. The sequence continues at coordinate 163,446,367 of CM054112.1, forward strand.
CTGCGCGCGAATAAATCGATGAACACATCCAGACGACGCCTATCCCTCTCTGCCTTGAAAAGGCGCTGAGACTCCCAACTTCCAATAAAGAGGCCTCCCTCCCACCCTCTCTCCCAACCTCCTTCAACCTCCGCAGCTCGCTCCCTCCCTCTTTTCATCCATCTCTCCTCTCACAATCCCTCGAACTCGAACAGAGGAACAGAAAGGCGTGAACGAAGGGCTTTGTACCGCCGGGATGGGTTCGGGTATTGCGATAGGAGGGGGAGAAAGAGGGGGAAGGAGAGGGAAAAGAGAAGGGAGAGGCGAGAGCAGAAGGAAAGAGAGGAATAAAGAAATGGGGGGGAGAATTAAGTCTCCGAATCTCGTGTCCGTCGTTTATTTTCTCTCGCAATTTGCGGCATCTCACATTTTAGCGTGAATAATTATTCAACTTTTTTACTATTTAAAATTATCTTTATCCACATTTATCGAAAAAATATACACTATTTTGAATCAATTTGCCGATAAAACCTTTAATTTTTGTGTTAATATTTCCGTGACGTCAAAATTAAAATTAAATTTTGGATGATTCTAATTTATTTCGGCCATCAAATTATTATATGTATTTTTCTTCGCGTAATGTTTAACAGATGAAGTGCAAGCAATGATTTCTAAACCGATTCCTCAGTCAGGCGATGAAAATTCAACCTCGCCAAATGTGAGTACAACAACAATCTGTATTACTATTTTAGCGACCCTTTATCAACCTCCAGATGCCGAAACCATAAACAGGTTTAACATCCAAGCCGGCGTTTTAGTTTAGGTAGAAGCGAAATAGTCACCGAGGGGTATATTATTAGCGCCGACGCAATAAACAAAGGTTAATTTCCTCGGTCGCTCGTTTCGTGTCTTTTAAATTTTTCGTTAAAACAAAACCGAGCGAAAAACAAAAGTGGCGCATAAAGATGGCCGCGAGCCTTTGAGAAATGGAGAGGAAACAGAGATGGATACGAAGGAAGGAGAGAAGAATAGAACGGAGTGGGAGAAGCGGGGGAAAAAGCTTCATAAGAGGGTGTTAAATGTAGGAGGGAGAAGTGGTGGTGGAAGAGAGACGGGGAAGGGAAGAAGGGTGGAGTATAACGAAGAAAAGAACTAAAGACGAGCGGGAAAATGAATCCTTGTTCTCACTTGTTGTCACGGAGACAAAATGTCTAACCCCCTCCTTAAGCCATCTCTCAGCCCATTTTCTTCTATGTTACTCCCTCGCCTCCTTCCCTCTTTCTCTCTGTCTCCCTCGCTCTCCTTCCACTCCCCTCAGGACGGATTATTGACTGGCTGAGGAGCGGTAGATAGAGACTCGCCGGGGGAGTGTGAGCGAGAGAGAGAGAGAGAGACGAGATGACGAGAGACATCGCACCGCGCGGCGGAATGCCTCAGAATCCTTTATCCACACAAGTTAAGAGTCCATAGTTCGAGGTCTCTTCGTTTTTGCAGAGACAAAACCTCTTCCAAGAAGATAAGGCCTGAGGTTCTCGGAAGGACTGGTGTTTTATACGCTTAATCTCGCCCACGCCTAGGTGCTCTACTTGTTCAATCTGTTCTCTTTAAGCATCTTTAAAGAGAGAGAGAGAGAGAGAGAGGATGTTTTAGTAGTTTCCGTATTGCTGCCGAAGCAGCTCAAAGAAGTGGCCCTTTATGAATCGCATGACTGTTGCGGTAGTGTACTTTGAAGAGAGGGTTGTTTTGGCGGCTGCCTTAACTTAGATGCGCTAGCTTGTGGCTTTCAAGAGTCATGTTATATCTACATTCATACATGCTTGAAGACAGTCTTAAATGTGTAATTGTATTCACCTCATCCATATTTTGTTCAAATAATAAAATTTCTTAGCTGACTGTGTTACTTTAGATAAGACGCCAAACTTCCGCTCACTTTCCTGCTTCTTCCTTACTGGAAAAATTGTCTTTTTGCAATGAAAGTAATTGTTGATTCCTCCACGTTTCTGGAAATATGTATCTAAACAAATTGATCTTCAGAGAAAATCTAAATCGATCGCTTCCAAGCGTTATAGACTCGCCACAAAACGACATCAGACGTAAGTCGACATCTTTAATAAAAATCAAATCATGCTAATTGAATCATTTGCGTCGTAACAGATGGAACCCTTTGCTCTCCGAGAGAATGGTCCTTTAAAACGAAGACGTGGGTGCGAAAGAGAGAGAGAGAGGGAAAGAGAGGCTGCTGCGGTGTCCTGGCGTTGGGCGAACGTTCCACTTTAGATTATTGGATGCGTGGTGGGCGGCGCATGCGCGCTCTGGGGGGCGACGTTTCACCGAAAACACCTGAAAATCCTCCTCGCCACACTCGCTAAACGGACGCATTCATCTCGGGCTTCATCATTTCGGGGATAGGGCACTTTGTAAACGCCCACAAGCAATTAAATCGGCAATATCTCAGGAACCGCCACCGCGAATCGGGCGAGAGAGATGGATTAGAAGAGTAAAGTTGCAAATGGATGACGCGGAAATGGGAATTAGAGAAGGCGGACAAAGATAGTTCAGATGGGTGAGAGCGAAGTAATTTGAATTCGTTCATCTACCCATATATATTTGTAATACAACGTTACAAAGGGTTTATTTCCAGAAAAGTAAGATATATATTTACATCTATTAATGCAGCCATATATGACAACATATTTAATCTTAATTTATCCTTTCACGAGCGGATGTATTTTATCTCCATTGAATTATTTCGATATTTAAAAATTCAGTGTGGATGATGGTTTGTTAAACTTTCTCCGATCTCATCAACTGATGAGAGGATAAGTGACTGTAATTACAACATTTAATAACAATTTTTATCGAGCATTTCATCATTGTAAGAGTATTCCTAAAACTCGAAAACAATTTGACGTAAAAAAAAAGAATTTTGAAAATAATTAAACGCGCAGGAGTAGTCAATCAAGATATGTACAACAAAGATTCACACAGGCTAAAGGAAAGGAAAATTTTTTCGATGCACTCGAAAAAAGAAACGGCCAATTATTTCCGCCCACACGGCGGAAAGAGCAATTTAAATAATAATAATAAATTTTTTCAGACAAACTCTTTAAGACCCTCAGGAAAATAAGTAAAAAATGAAGCAACCAAATCTTTTCTGTTCGCCTTGTCATCGTCTCTCTTTCAGAACTCTGGCATTGCTTTATTTCGCAATCCGGAATAAACGTTATACTTAAAATACTCGTTCTACCCCGACAAAATGCGCTGAAAAAAGTATTCCTCTCCGTTCGCTCGTTCGGCGAAGATGAATCGAGGGAAAAAATAATAATTTCCTTCTTTTGTGTCTTTTTCGTCGAAACTTGCCGTTCCCACTTTTTTTGTGCAATCTCCACTTTTTTACTATCCAAGCAACGGAAGAGAGAATGAAAGTGTGATGAGCATATATATATATATATATATATATATATATATATATATATATATATACACACATATAAATATATATGAGAGAGAGAGAGGAGGAAAAAATAGTTAAATAGTTCTGTGCCAGCGCTCGAGTATTCATAAAAAAAAGACTGTCGGATGCTCGCCTCATTTCGCATTTTTTATGCGTGTGTGGAATCCGCGTATTTTTAATTATTTCCCACATTCGCCTCCTTTTGTCCCCGTCTCCCTCACTCACTCTCTGCTCCCTTTATTTTTTTGCGAGTCGCTCTCTTTCTTTTTCCTCCTCCCTCTCCTGCCCCTCTCTCTCTCTCTCTCCTGCCTCTCCCTCTCTCCTGCCTCCCCCCCTCTCTCTCCATCCTCTCAACCTCCCTCTCTCTTTCTCTCTCTCCTCTAAATTTCTCTCTCTCTCTTCCACACACTATTCCTCACGCCATGCCTCTCGCCAACTCCCTCTTTTATGATTCACTCCCTCTCCCCTTTCTCTCACTCATTCTTTCTCTGCGCCTTTCGTTCCATTTTTCTGCACTCATAATTCCACTCCACCATCGCTACAATTTCCTGGGAGGAGCGAAGAATGAATATGGGGAGAGGAGGGAGGTAAGGATGGAATGGGGAGGGATGGAGGCGGCGGCGAGGATTGCGAATTAAAGAGAGAGAGAGAGACACACACAAACTAGTCCCGTTTCACTCTTTCTCTATTTTATCGTCGGCACCACGGCAACGGAGCGGCGGCGTACACAAGAGCAGAGAGAAAAGGCCCTGATTACACGGAGAGGCACCATACGCGTAAAAGAAAGCATGCACCGCGCGGCTCCGAATACGTGTGCGAGAGACCGTGTTGAGGGAGAGAGAGGGTGGGGGAAGAGGAGGAATGGAAAGTGTACACCTTATAAAGGGATTCAGAGTGGGGAGGAGTAGGTAAAAATGTCCATTTTCGGACAAAAACGCGAAAGCTAGCGAGAGAGAAAAGAAGGATCTGCGGAAAAAATAAAATCGCGACGGAATCGTTCTCGCGGAATGCACGGAGCTTTTTCGACCGAATGTTTTAAAAAAATTTGCAAAAAATTATAAGTTACGCGAACGAAACGTGATCCGCCTTTTGGTCCCTTTCATGATATTGGAACGTCATTGTCTTGGGAGGCATTTGTACATACGTTTCTCCCCCCCCGAGCCACTCGCCCTCTCTCCCTCTTGTCGCATTCCGTCCCGAACTGCGAAAAAAAAATAAAAAGTTAATTCCAGATTTTAATGTAGCTTTTTAGGAGAAAAAAAATCGTCCGGGAACGATTCGAGGGAAGGACGGGTTGTATTCAGTATACGGAGAGAACTGTTTGTTTATATAAAGGCATGAAGTTATTTTTTTGTTTCGTATATATTTCCCCAAAGCGTCGTCCGGGACCGTGTATATTTTGATATAAAACGCTCTTCTTTTGTTCCTCTCTTTGTTGCGTATATTTTTTTATTCCATGCCGGCAGGCGCGTCTTTGTCAGGACCAAAAGCGTGCATTATTCGCTTGGCAAAAAAAGCGAGCGGCATTAAAAGGTGAGAGGGGATTGAGTAATTCCCATCCGCTGGATGAGTTTGTTTTATTTTTTTTGGACCCATCACGCGAGGTTTTTATTTTTTCTGACGTCTTTATTTTTTTTCGCAGCGCGGAGGGAGTTATTTTTATTTTCGCGACAAACATATTCGCAGTCTCTTCGGCGAAAAGTAAAACATGTCGCGGGAAATAAAATTTTGCTTATGAGAAAGAGAGAGAGAGAGAGGAAAGTGCACTGATGTGGTTTTCTCCGTGAACAGCATGCGCGTATTTTTATTATACGCCCTCTTTAGATAATCACGCACGTGAAAACGTGTTCACGCGAATTTCGAGATCAACAATGGATTCTTTGAATTCTTGTACGGTAGCCCCTTTATTTGCGCGGAGTTGGAACGAAAATATCTCGGCGCTTGTTTTACGAGCGAGTTCGTCTACTCGTTTGTTTTATAAAAACAATTCCGTTACCAATGCCGATGAGATGGTAGGCATGTTTTCACGAAAACATCAAAATGTAGCGCAGCAAACCAGTAAGTTATATCACTCGCACTTCACTCGCCTACTTCTATTAACATTTGTTGTCGCTTAAGGTTCGCTAACTAAAATTTTAAGTTTATAGTGAAGTATATAAGCATGAGGGATCAACTGGGGAGGTTTATATGATTCATTTAAATGCCAAAGTGTAGCAAAAGACAACTGCGACGATTACATGAGTAAAATGGATTATAAGAAGGGACGATAATTGCGTTTGATTCAATTTCCATTGACAATAGTCAATGAGATTATGCGAGCCAAAACAGTTTGTTGTGCATTTCCTCCCTTCCGCCGGTCTTGGTAGAGGGGTGGTTAGCATGTCAAACTTCGCGAGTTGAATCCTGTCGAGGGGATGGCTGTATGCGTCCGTCTTTGTTATCGTCATTGAGTTCATTTTAAAAGGCTAGTTAAAAATAAATAAATATATAAATAAATGCGTGTAAATTGTAGGGCTACATGTAGTTAAAAACAAAACTGGTTGGTATTGTAAAAACAGTCATCCGAAATCGATGTTTTTTTTGTAAAACGAAGTTATGCAATAGGATGCGTACTGATAGATTAGAATCCCACCTTTAAAAACAATCTCGTCCCGCTAGCCGAGGAAAACACAAAGGAGCCGTCGGAGCGTGGGTTTCGATTGATCGCCTATCCTCTTTCATTCTCTCCATATCTATCTCTCTCTTGCAAATGTTCCATAACGCGGACACCGCCTTTTGAAAACATCGTCGCAATTAGTTTAACCACGATCTGAGCGAGAGATCTCGCCGCCGATACGATCCCCCTCCGCTACCCTCTCCCCCTCTCTCTCTCCTTCTGTATCTCTACCCCAGAGTGCTCGCAGACGTCACCCCGCTACGGAGCCAACAGTCCCCGCCGCCGAGATCACGCGTCCGCTTGAGACGTGCACGGGAGGACGGAAATAAAAGGGATGGAGGAAGCGAGGGGGAGGAGGGGGATATGGAGGGAGGGAGAGAGAAAGAGAGAGGGGGAGGAGGGTTAAAGTCGGCGAGGATGTGAAACTAACTCCCCCCTACCTACCCCCCCCCCCCCCCATTATCATCCTCTCTCCCGCGACCGCGGAATCAAAAGGGAGGGGGGGAAGGGGAGGAGGAGGGGGGCGAAAGGAAAGCGTGTCTAACGATCGAAGATGAAGGATAGGTACGTGCAATAATACATCGCGGATGGTTGGAGATCGTAAACGATGAAGGGAGAGATTAATGACGGGACGATTTCATCTGGAGAAGGGATTTTTTTATTGCCGCCTTCTTTAAATATTCTTCTTCTTTTGGAGTAGTAAGGTTTTAATTTTTTCATTTGAGAAGAAAGCAAGCGAAAGGATATACAAGGTGTAATAACAGCCCGTTCTCATAAGGAAATAGAATATGAACGAGTTAAACGGGAGAATAGTTTTAATTATACATTACAAATCGATACATCCAAATTACCAATCAGCACAGTGCATGCTGAAATTGCATTCGACTCATCTTTACTAGCCGCTGTCGGTTACGTTTTGTAGTGCTTCCACGCTTATGTTTTTAAACTGATATGCAATTCTTTCTTTTGCCTGCTGGAACGTCCGTATTAATAAAGAACGGACTTTAAGTAAAAAAACCCATCGCGATCACAAAATAATAAAATAAGAATTTTTTCTCGTTTACTATCATTGGTTTCATTCTATCTCATTCCTCTCTGTAGCAGAGCGAGGGGCGCTTGGGATTGTGGCGCAAACGGGCTGGAAGCAATGGGGACATTTCGCGCGCACGTGAGTCTATGCGTGTTTGGAGGGAAGAGAGGGGGGAAAAGGTGGCGTGGGCGGGGAGGTGATTATTGAGGGATGAGATGGAAGAGGGTGCGCAGAAGACGAAAGAACCGAGAGTATAAGGGCTTTTTAAGGGTAGAATGGGAACATTTTGAAGAGAATGGAGGACGAAGAGATGTGCAAGGAAAACCGTCTTCCGCCATAGAGTTGTGATTGCAGTCGTGTCGGTATGAACCGCATTGTTAATTGGTGGGGAAATTTCTCCCAAGAAAAGTCTCAGTTGCATCTTTCTTTATTGAGTGAGCTGTTTGCTTTGAAACGCGACTTCTCGTTTTCATTGACGAAATATGTCTGTCCAACAACCATAGAAAATTGCGCATTTCAGCCATGAAGAAGTCGTCATCAGTGATACTCACCGATGAAATTCTCGGCTTTAACGCAATATAGAGCTTTGGTAGTCGATGTAGTATATCCAGGGCGCCAAAAAATTCAAGAGTTTAATTGAATTGGAAACGATGTCAAAATTAACACATTTCTTAAAAACATAGCCTCGGTGATGAATCTACTGCGAGGAAAAATACTGTTATCCTAGGAAAAAGAGCTTGACCACGAGATAGATTTAAAGTTCCTTATTGCTGGGAAATTGCTTCTTTCCCTATCCGACGTAATTTATCTCCGGATCTCTTACCGAGCTGAGTGCAGAATCTTTTGGCCTATATCTATCAATTTAGAACACAAGCTTTAAAGGTTGACAAGGAGCTGGCCCGTGTGCGCAAATAAACACAAAGGCGGATAGTGGTGCACAGTATATTATAAGGCTTGGCATGTGAGGTAAACTTGCGGGGAAAAAAAGTTAACCCTCCCATCCATCACGCCTCGTCCGGAGGTTAAGAAGAAGAATGGTATCCTAGCGACCCTCCAAAAAACGAGTGCTTCGCGAAAAAAACACGGCCGGGGGAGGAGGAGGAGGTGGGGGGGTGAGATTCCTCTACAGATCCGCGGTACAGTGGCTGCAAGCAACCTTTATCGGAAGTAGCATTGTCTCCGAGACGCCACCGCATCCTATGAGACCCACTCTACTCTTCCACCCTCTCTGTTTGACCTCACACTTTCATTCCGTCATTTTACCGACCACTCCGTCTGTAGCCAAGAGTTCGCCATTCCCACACGCCTCCCCCTTGCGCCCTCCGCTCTCCTTTCTCCCGCCTCATACCCCGGCGAGGTTAGCCCCCACCTTAATCCCCTCCCCGGATCCTAAAAGACTGCTCCTGGAACCTCTTGCCCACGCCCACACAATATCTCTCACCCCACACTCCCTTGTCACCATGGTGACGATGGATCTCCATGCTTCTCTCCCTCCCTCCGGCCTCTCTCGTCGCTGCTGCCAACTCCCTCCCCATGCTTCTCCCGCAGATTCAATCCACCCTTCCCTCCCCCCACCCCTCCCGGCGCCTCACTCTCTCTCCCCCTCCGTCCTCCACGCTTCCAGCCTCTGGTTGCCATAGCGACAGAGACAGCCTCCTGTGTATCGAACGAGCCATTCGCCTAGCAAGCGCGCGCCTCCTCTCTCTCACTCTTCTCTCCCCCTGCCTCCCCCGCCATTTCTCCTCCTCCCTCGATCCTTGCATCCACCCCCACCTGCCCTGCCTCGAAGCGTTGCTTCAGAACTCTCGTCCCCATCCTAAGCTTTTCCTCTTCTCTCTCTCTCCTTGCCTCCCCCCTTCTCCTTCCCCACAGACCGCCGCCTCTAACCACCCCAATTCCCTTCCCAGTCTCCCCCCGCTCTCCTCACCTTCGGCTCTTCGAAGAAAACCTGGCAAATCGGGTTCCATGCCTTTCTCTTCCACCTTACTCGCAAGCTCTCCTTCCCAAAACGGCACTTTTACGCGAAGAAATGCCCGACATCCAAGTGCATTTTAAAGCCAGTTTCCGGTTACCACTTCGGAGCAAATGGAAAAGGCCCTCTCTGTATCTCTCTATCTCTCTCTCTTTGTCTTTCCCGCCCTCTTTTGTTTCCGTGGTTGAATGGTTCCGAGCGCCTTCTAATTTACATGAATCGTAAAAAGACTCCTAGGATTTACATTTTCTCATCGCGGGATGTGCGCTTTTATGTTCGGTTTCTAGTGGCACCGCCTGATTGAGGATTTGTTCTCTCTCTCTCTCTCTCACACGCTTTCCGCCTCTCGCTCTTTTCCACCCGCCGTCGAAATGCAAGGAATGGCTGTAGAAGGGGATCTACCAAGTTGTTCGCGAAATTCGGCTTAATTTGATCCATCGCTCCCATATCCCTACGCTGTTCGAAGTGGAGTCATACTGCAATGTAGCAAAAGGAGGCCTTTAATTTTTTAGAAATATTTGGCGACAACGAGCGTATCTGCCGCCGTTAAACAACCCTAACCAACTAAAGCAACGGATCAATTATCGAGACAGCTCTTTTTTTAATAAACTCCGTTCGAATCTTCAATAAACGAACAATGATGGACTTCCGCTTCTATATTAACGACCGTGGTGTATTTTAACATCGTCTGAAAATTTTAACGACACCTTCCGGCATCAATTCAATCGTCGGTATCGTTTCTTTTTTTTTACACACACACGTCCCTTTATCTCTCAACAATCCCTCGAGTCGTTAAAAATTCCTCTACATCCCTCCCCTCCCCGGCTATTTCTTTCTCCCCCACAATATTTCCACTTTGTGAAGCATTACTCAAGAGCCCCCGCCTAATCACATCCTTGGCTGCCTTCCTCCTCATCCGTATAAGAGAGGCCACTTCATTTGTGTTTTATCATCCCGCGCCCTCCCCTTCCCTTTCCTTTCTCGACTGCCACCCTTTCCCCCTCCTCTCCCCGAAAAAAACCTCACCTCCACCCTCAACCTGACTCCCTTATTTTCTTCCCTCGTCCCCTTCTTTTTTTCCGAACTCCGAAACTCTTTGCTTGCGTCTTGTCCCAACCCTCGAAAACGCTTTCGGAAGAAAGACTTATGGCTCTCTGTGCCAGATCCAACGGGGTTGCGGGAAGGGAGAGATTCGGAATGGCGGCGGGAGGGAGGGATAGAGAGGCAGAAAGAGAGAGATGGGGAGGAATACCGGGAGGACGGGGGTTGAGATGGGGGGAGAAGGGAGATTTTAAAGGGGGATGGTTTGGCGAACGTGTGGAAGTATATAAGGTTGGCGAGGGAGGGGTTTATATTCGAGCTGGAATTTTCTGGAGGGAATGGGGGTGTCGAGAGGGGGTGGGGTTGAGGGGAGAAAAGGGGGAGTGAGATGGAACGAAAGGATTCTACTTCAATTTCGTCCTACGCGCCCTTATTATCCTGTTAGTGGTCCCATCTCGCCTTCATCGGGATATTTTATACGCAGTCAATGCTTTTAAATTCGACCCAAACACGCGTCTCTCTCTCTCTCTCTCTCCCTATTTATCCGTCTTGCTCTTGCGTTTTCTTCTCTCCTTTATTTCCCTCTTCCTCCAAATATTCCTCTTATCTTTTATATTTTCGTATGATTTGAAAGTTCGTTACCGAGATTTTTTAAAAATTCGTTTTCTTTTACAAAAACATCAAGTAGCAATTGTTGTGTAAACCCTCGCTGTGAATTATTTATTATATTTTTAAATCGAATATTTCATTTTTATGCCGCTGATCTTTCGGGAATTGAACTTCAGATTATTTATGCATAAACGTACGTATACACACATGTACATTATCTCAACAAATTTATTTAGAAAATTTTTTCTTTTCAAAAATTCATTTGAGGGTTTAACTTTTGAGTTTATTACGTTATACCTAACGCAAATAAATTGACACATAAATCATCGATGAAGGTTAGTCAGACCATTTAGTCCAATTAACTGCCATCAAATGTATTCAAGCTTTTTGGAATCCTTATATCGTATCCCACACCTTCAGTATTTCCAATTTTATTCTTTCGTTTACTCAATCTAAGGAGGAAAAAATAATCCCCCCTCCAAAATTTTCTTCTCTTTTTTCCCAAACCCCGAAGAAAAAAAAGAAAATCTCGATTTCTCCCTCCGCACCTAATTTCCGGTGACCTATCTCTCCTCCAATCCACTCACCTCCGGGCCAAATCTTTCTTTCTCTCTTTTCCTTTTTCTCTTCTTTTTCCTCTTCTTTCCCGCATCTTCACATTTCCACTCCCTATTTCCACCTATCTCACCAACCAATCTCAGAGCCGACTCCCAGAAAACGTCCTGCCAGTCACAATTCCCTTAATTAGCCCAACCGCCACAAAGTGTGTGAAAGGGCGCGGTTTCTGGCGGTTCCTAAGGGAACGAGGGAAAAGAAAGTTTTTTGGACTAGGGAGTGAGAAGGGATGAAGGGAGGGAAGGAGGATACGAAGTTGTGGGCGTCGGGATAGAATGGTGGCCCATCAATACCATTCCCTCACGTCGTACGGAGTTCGACAGGGAGATAGGGCGTATTATATCGTTGTCCACTAAAGGGTTGACCGGAAGAGATCCCTCAAAATCACGGATGGAATTAATTCTTCTCTTCCGGGCGTGCTGCGACGTAAAAAAGAGTTGGTCCTTCTGTGAAGATAGAAAATCTTCTTAGATTTACTTAGATGGCGTGGTTTTGTCTGCGTACCCGTTCGGTATTGCAGTTCATTTCGAGCCATTGGCTTTAATGTTTCCAAAGTTCAGATGGTCTATTTTGCTTTTGAACTGAATGAGAAACTATTTCATGCATGCCCATGTTGGAGACGCTATGATAAAGATGATGATCCTCTTATGCATATATCGATGTAATATCGTTTGTACTCTGATGGTACCTTTTTTTGCTCGCCTGTGCAGTTTTGCATTTCATTTCAAAGCATTTGCGTAGATGTGTATATATCGGGCAGAGCTTCTATTTTGTTGTGGAATTCGTTGATAATTTAATTTTATTGCTTATCGTATGGATTTGTCCAAAAATATATTATCACTGATTAAAATATTTTAAATCGTTCCGCCATGATTTCCCTCCATTCGAAAAATAAAATTTCAGTTGAAATATTTTTTTTTAATTTCGCGAAACAATATTCTGCATGCTATGCTTCGGCGTAAAACGCAAGCAAGGAAAGGGCGGAACACATTAAAGCCATCCTTACGATATCCCTCCATATTTAAACAGTAAAATAACTCAATCGAAGTGCCCATGCAAGACTGATCTAACATTTAAACACTTGTCTGAAATATCCACTCAGCCTGTTGCTACCTTTAAGCGACCTCTTCTTCTCCCACTTAAATAAACCATACTCGACTCATCCCTTCATGGCCACTTCTCCCTCTCGCTAAAATCCTCCATCATCCCACTCGAATCCATCTCTTGCTCATCATCATCTCCACCATCTCCATCTTCTGCTTTATCGCGTGACTACCCGAGCCCCGTGTGGTGCCTCTTCAAAATGGCGGACCAACTTGAGAGAGAGAGAGAAACCTATGAAAAAGAGAGAGAAACCCTATATTATTTTCTTTACTTTTCTCTAAAGGGGAAGGGCGGTAGTGTGAGTTAGATGAGAGGGTAGCAAGAGGGAGAGAGAGAGAGAGAGATGGAAAAAGAGAGGAGAAAAAGTATGTGGGAGAGGGAGAGAGAAGGAAACAAACCTTTCCTGCAGATAAGACGGATGGCCGTGGAACGCATTTGAGAGAGAGAGGGCGTTGGAGTTTTTTGTGCTTATGGAGGAGGTTTAGGGAGAGGGAGGGTGAAGATGGAGGAGGTTAGGGAGAGGGAGGGTGAAGATGGAGGAGGTTTAGGGAGAGGGAGGGTGAAGATGGAGGAGGGACAGAGGCGTGAGAGGGGGAAATGGAGGTGGCTCCATGAGTTCGAATGCGGTAGGGAGTGGCACGAGTGGGGGGGGGGGAGGAAAGGAAGAGAATCCGTAGTAGATTCGAAAGAGTTTGATCAGAGAGAGGGAGTAAAAGGGTTCGTCAGAGGAGTGAGAGGGAGAGGAGGGAAGGGAGAGAGGAGGGGCCTAAAGCGTTGAGAGAGGTCATTCCATTCATCTCCATCCGAACAAAGGCGAACAAACTAGCGCCAACAATCGAAGCGAATCGCTTTCTCGGTGGGAAACGTATTGATGGGCATCTCCAACACAGGTCGCCTGGGATCTTTTCTGCTCCTTCTCTCCATCTTTTTCTCTCCCTCTCTAACTCTATCTCTTTCTCATCTTTTCTTCCGCACACTTCTCCCTCCTGTTAATCTCTTTCTCGCCGTCTCTCTCTCTCTCTGCACTCGGAAAATATTTCTGAAATCCACGCGCCCGTTCCGCTTTAAGCCTAATTCCTGCCCGGGTCGCTTGTTTCGGAATATATCGACTCCCGTCTCGTGGGCGGCGGTCCGTATTAGTCTTTTCTTCCTTTGCTATTGGACACCTGTTCGGGAGAGAGATTCGGATCTCGGCGATTTTTCATTCGGTTCGAACCTTAAATCATCTTCATTTCTTTTTGTTTCGCTCGATGTATCGATCGATATCAGTGCGCTTTAAAACCCCGTAGGCTCGTTTGAAGGATACTGAGTAATAATGGATCGACGCTCAAAAGGAGAAAGAAACATTCATAAGTATGACGAAAGTTTATGAATTACTCATTGACATTAAGCTTAAAGGGAGGGATGTTGAAAAATTCGAAACTGAAGCTAATGCCGCGGCTTATATATTTCTCCTACTCACAATTTTCAACCTCGCATGCATAATCAATTATTAAGTACATTTAATTTTGTAATTTCATACTGTAGAAGTTTGCTTGAAATAAAAAGACAATAGCTTTTTGCCTACATAATATTTGTAATATATAGCAAGAATTAATTCGCCGCTTACGGTCCATAATTAACACCATATTAATTTATCCTTTATTAATAAAACATACAGTGAAAATACGTCAAATACAAAATTACATTACATTTGGGACCATTTCGACTGGTAGACCCTACAAAATTCAACGCTCAAATATAATTTACTAGTTTATTTCAACTTGCAACCATGCAATAGGCGCCATAAGTTAGTAAACAATTTGGGTTTTAAATGAGTCGAGAGATGTAAACTATCAATCAGCGCCCTCGACGCAAGTCTCACTTAAATAAACGAGGAAAACCAGCTGACACAGCTAATTCACTCTTATGTTACTCCTTCGCTCCCTCTTTTATGTCACTCATTATTTACTTCTTCCCTCAATGATTTCTCCCCTTCCTTCACTCCACATTCTCGCCCTTTATGTTTTATTAGCGACGGAGCTCCTTCCTTCCTGCTTGGAAGACAATAGTGCGCAAGTCGGCCGGGGGAAGTGAGAGAGATGGGGGGAAAAGAACTCTTTGCCTCTTAGTGTGGCAAAGGAGTTTGAGTCCTTTGATGAGAGAAGAGAGAGGTAGGGCTCCTTTAAGCCTCCGTATAAATGGAGGGAGTAAACGAGAAGTTGATTTCTCCTCCTCTTCGACTTCAGCGGTAACCAGGGTGAGAGAGAGAAAGAAAGTTAAAACCGGAGAACTCTAATCAGACGAAAACTCTATGCTCGTTTCAAAAAGTTCCTAGACCTCTCCTTCCCTTTTCATATTCCCGAAGGGATTCGCCGCCGCAGAATCCTCGCGCCGAAAAACATCTTTTTTTAAAGAGGATGGCTAAAAAACCACCTCTTGAGAGGGGTCGAAGAGGGTTCCAACTTATATTTTTTCGGTGAGGGCGAGAGAGAGAGAGAGGAATGGAGGGGATGATATGATGCGAGGAGAGGGGGGAAAGGAGGGGGGGGGGGGAGTTAGAAGGCAATACGGCGGCGAGGGAGGAAAAGATATTCATTCGAGGTTGAGAGAGTGTTGGTTTTTGGGGGAAGAAGGGACGAAGCTTGGGAAGGGAGGAAGAGAGAGAGAGAGAGAAGGGGGAGATATGGAATACGGTCGAAAAGGGCGAGGAAAATAGCGGGGAATAAAACTGAATGACGAGGAGTAAAACAAAGAAAATGGCGCCCGAAAGGGGGGAGAAGGAGGAAGGAGAAAAATGAATATCCAACCGAATGCGAGAAAAAAAGAGACAAGAAAGAGAAGAGAGTGGGAGTTAAGTGATTTAGAAAGAGGAAAAAAAATTGTAGTGGATGGCACGTGCATGGAATGTGAAATTAAATGGAAAGGAGAAATAAGTGAGGAAAAGAGATTTATCGATAAAAGGGAATAACAAGAGAGAGAGGGGGGTAGGAAAGAAATAATGAGAAAGAGTGGGAGAAAGAGGCGGGGAAAATGAAGCGAGGAAAAGGAGGAAAATAAATACATTTCGAAAAGGTTGAAGGAGAATCTTGTTGAAGAGATGGCGGCCGAAAGAGGAAAAAGAAATCAAAGAGAGAGGGAAGAGCAAAAAAAATAAATATCGGAGGGAGGAGCGGAGAGAATTAAAAGACGGGAAAAAATCATCAGGAGAGGGAGTAAATGTGCGCTTGGGACCTGCGGGTGGGGGGGAGAGGGGAAGATGAGGTGGGTTTAGGGAGAGCGCGATGGTGGGAAAGAGGTGGCGAAGCGTAGAGAAGGGCTCTTTAATAGGGGGTGAAACCACTCTACCCATCATCACGTCCACCCTCACCGATCCCCTTCCTCCTCTCGTCCCTTCTCGGGGATCCTCCATCCCTCTTCCCTCCCTCCTCCCTCTCACGCAGTCTAAGCAGACGTCATCGCCCCTTCTCACATCTACCCTTCTTTCCCCCTTAATTTTACCTTTCTCGCCTCCTCTCTTTCTCCCCGCCCTCACATCAGCTTCCCCTTTTACCCTCTCTTCTTCTTCTTCCTCTCTCCGGATACAAGTTACTCCGGACACGCCCATTCCCTTATTCCCTCCCATCCCTTCTCCTTCCACCTCATACCCCCCTCTTCATCACTCCTCTCTTTACTTTAATCGCGTGACAGAGAGAAAGGCAATGGTTCTTCTGAGAGAGAAGAGAAAGAGACAGAGAGAGTGGGAGTTGGTTAGAGTGAGATGGGGAAAGAGAGAGAGAGGGGGGGGAAGGAGGGAGATGGAGGATGTGAGAAGAGGAGGCGAATACCCTGGTGAATGTAGTCAAAGAGAGAGAGAGAGAGAGGGGGGGGACGATGGGAAGCGATGATAAATCAAAGGGGTTCTTCTTACCCTTCCATTTTCCCTCCCAAAATAAAAAATAAAAGGAGAGAGAGAGAGAAAGAACTTCTCCCATTTCGAGAAAATTATGCAGAATTCTGAAAAAAGAAAAGTGCAAAATGCGACGGTGGTTCCTTTCGATCGGAGAAGGAATTTGTGAACGTATTTCTCCGCGCGAAAAGGTTCACGGAAGACCTTACCTTTCCCATAACCGGAAGGAAAGGGAGCGAATCGCCCTTCAACCATTTGCTGAGGGACGGAAATGTCATATTTTCTAGGACATGACGAAAACGGGAATCGGCTCAGAATGTCCGATTTCTTTAACGGTTAAAAAACTCCTCGAGAATTCCATAAAAGACAACACGCGTCGTACATATTCCGACATAAGTTTGAAGCGAGGCGAAAAATAATAGACCTCGCCTTTGTGCCATTTAGGTCAAGCGAGTTATGAAGACGGAGTGGAGGAAGAAAAAAATAAACATAAACCGTCAACTTCCGAATGGATCCGCCCCGGGGAAGAAGATGGGAGTCGACGGCGGATGAAAATGTTTTTTTTCTCTCTCTCTCTCTATCTCTTTCCACGACGAATAATGGAGAGGTTTTTATTTTTCCGAAAGCGGAGGAGAAGGAAAAGAAAGAGTGGGGTCGAGTTAACAAAACAAACAAAACCGTTACCGAGGAAGCCAATAAGAAATGGATGTTGCCGAAGACCGAGTCATGGAAAAAAGTAACCGGGATCGAGGATGGAGGAATGTTGAGAGAGAGCTGGGTTTAAGGGAAAGAGAATAGAACCGATAAAAAAATAAGAAGGGGAAAGGCAGAGAGAGAGCGAGAGAGAAGGGAAGAGGGCGAGTAAGCACCGACGCAGCAATCGGCTCGATCGCCATTGCGGAGCATCTAGATGAGACTCCCTGAGGCGCACTCAGTGTGATGATCCTGAAAAAGGAGTTTGAAGGGGGAGAGAGGGAGAAGGGAGGGCGGCGGGAGAGAGAGGTAAGAGGGAGGAAGATAGTAGTATATCATTTCTAGATGGAGAAAGAGAAATGGTTATATATATACGGTGCTGTTTTTCCAAAACAAAAGGTGCCGGAACGCGAAAGAGGTGAGTGGGGGCAGAAATAGGAACTGAATGTATGTAAATTGTCAGCGGAGGAATAAGTGTAATTGTACAAAATTATTAAAACGTCATTGCATTGAAAATAACTTAATTTCATTTGTTGTAAGTTATGCAAATGAATATTTTTTGCATCGAAGGTTCCGGAACGGCGTTCCAGCAGAAAAAACTATGTGTGTGTGTATATATATATATATATACAGGATTCCAACTGGAACGCAATCTCGCTTGTAATATGATGGAAATCGGAAATTTTGATGGAACCCACTGCAACCTAACAATTTGTTCTCGAATAAGCTACCTTCTGATAGGAATTTTCATTTTTTCGATATCTTGTGCAATTTCATTAAAATCTTTGAACTGTTTAATTAATGCTAAATTTTATCATACTATGGCTGAGATAAATGCGATTTCTTCAAACTTGCTCGAATAAATTGTTGAGAAGCGCTCGTAAAAATCAACCTTTAACTCGTTTCAGTAACCTCCTGTAGCAAATGTTTACGTTTTTAACGACGCATCGACATTTTAAAAGGTTCCCTCTTTCCGCCGACACATTCCTCCTGATTAGGCCTTTAAAGAACCCATAAATAAGCGCAGAAAACTAAAAAAAAATACCGATCGATTTATAAATCAAGCGGAACAAGAGGGAGGAAAAAACCAATGGGGAAGAATTTCGTAGAGAAATTGGAAGAATATGGAAGAGGAGAGAAAGGTAGAGAGAGAGAGAGAGTTTTAAGTGGAAGAGGCCCTGCACACCAAGAGAGAGAGAGAGAGAGAGGAACGTGTGGGAAGGATGTGGGGTGAAGATAGGGTATGTGAGCGAGAGGGGGGAGGGGTTAGGAGGGGAAAGCTAAGGGGATATATCAAAGTGACAGGCGAGGAAGAAGGTTGGAAGAAGTTGGGTCGACGAGAGAGGAAGTTAGATCAGCTGCTAGGAAAGGATGGGGAGGGAGGAATAGGATGGCGGAGAGATAGGCGGGTTTAGTGATTGGAGCAGTAAGAGATGGAAAAGAGGAAGAAGAAGCTGAGCGCGTGAATAAAAGGGAGAATATAATGAAGAGATTGAAACGTTTTACCGAAAAACACCATCGATAAAGTTCTTTATTTTATGTTATGCTAATCGTTTAATTTTGTCTAGAAGGTGGTTCGTTCTCTCATGCTCACACCTGTGACGCTTTGAAGTTGTAATCCTATTTTAGTTTTTGAGATCGGATCAATGCATAATTCCGTCAGACGAATTCTTTTGTCTTCTCTCTTAAATTTCACTTCATGCACTATAACTAAAATATGAACACTTATACTCTCTTTTATGTGAACCTTATTTCGGGATAGACGAGGTGAATTATATTTTAAATAAGCTTGAAACGATTTTATCACAATCTCTAAATCGTCTATACTATTTTACATCACCATATATTTCTGCAAATATATTTCTTCCTAGCCTATCCTGTTTGACCAACTTAGCAGTATTTCAAAATTATGCTATCAAAGCTATTGCAGACAAATCTCAGAAACAGTTTACCTAGATTTCTCAAAGGCATTTGACTCTATAAATTATAGTCTCCCAATTCGCAAGCTCAACACTCGATTTAATATTCATGGGAATTTTCTGAATCTCTTACGCAGTTTTTTGGAAAATCGAACACAAAGGGTTGAAATATCTGGCATTTCATCGGACTGGTCTTCCATTACCTCTGGTGTCCCGCAGGGCAGTGTCCTTGGGCCATACCTATTTAACCTATATGTTGATGACCTGGCTTCCCGCCTCCATTCTGCAGATGTTGGGTCACTTCTGTACGCAGACGGCTGCAAAATATTTAAGCAGGTTGACAGAGTAGCTGACTCTGTATCTTTCCAACAATCCATTGATCTAGTATCAAAATGGTGTGAGGTTTGGAAGCTAAAATTAAACTTAATGAAATGTAACATCATGTCTATTACGCTTTGTAGAAGACCGGTATGTTTTAACTATTCCATTAATTCTGAGTTTCTGACAAGAGTCCTACAACAGAAAGATCTTGGTGTTACTACCGATTATAAACTAAATTTTTCAGACCTTATAATGACAGCTAAAAATAAACTGATGTGGGCAACACATGGCTTTCTCCATATTTATATGGCAAATTACATGTTGTTAGCTCTGGGATCATTGTCAATATTTACTTCCGGTTAACCATTAAGAAAAGAAAGAGGAGCGTTACTAAGACGTAACTAAGCGTCAATTGTTAACAATAGTCTTCGGTAGGTGGCGTGGTGGGGGCAGCTAAAAATATAAGATATCTCTTAAACAATGCATTATATGGAAACATGTATCAGACAAATGTTGTAGAAATTAAAATTTTCTACAACTTTTATTCCATTACATTTTTACATTTATCAAACATTTCAAAATAAGAGATAAGTGACAAGAGTAAACACACCCACTACCGGTCAACCGATTTTTACCAAAAACTAATCAGATCATCTAACTTTTATAAAAATGTTAAATATAAAATTTTACTTTGACCTGATTAATAGTTTTTGAGTTAGAGCGCCCACAATAATCTATCACATACAGACAGACACACAGACATCATCGAGAAAATAGCCAAAACGTGTTCAGAGGACCTTAAAACATGTATTTCCGTTGAAATCTCGAATTCGATGTTTTTCATGAAAACAATAATTTCTCTATACTTCGTATATGGAGAAAGTAATAAATGTATGTCTCTTCTAGGTATTCTGTATCGCTTTACGGATATCAGAAGCCCTTTAGCACTCAAAATGTATTTTTCCTCAATTGTCCTACCAGTTATTATGTAATACTCCCCAATTTGGTCTATGTCTGCTCCTCCTAATCTTTCGTCCCTTGACTGTGTTTTAAATTTTTTTCTTAAAATTGTGAAATATCGTGTGACTTCTTTTCGTAATGCCTCAAATACTACTATTTTATCTGCACTCCGCTTGGACAATCTTTCCACTATTCGACATAAAAATGATATTTCCTTTATTTATAATATTTTTGTTGTTGTTGTTATAGATTGTCCTGGCTTAATATCATGTATCAATTTTCGAGTTCCCTCGAGAAATACCCGTTCTTCTCCCTTGCTTCATCTATCTACTCCCAGGATTTCTTTCGCTTTCCGTCTCTCTTAAATTCGCTACCCTTAATTATTGATCCATTTTTTTACAGTCAAAAACTTTTACAAAATAGGCAGTCACACATATTTCTCCTAATTAAACAATGTTTCATTCCTTTCCCTCTTGAATCATGTATTTTATTTATTTCCATTTATTATTTTATATAATTCTGACTTGATTGTAATTCGCATTTCCTATTTTATTATTATTAACCATTTATATTGTTAACATTTCACTGTAAAATGCCAGTTTTGCTGTATGTGAAATTTGGAATAAACAAATAAAAATCTCCGCATCCACGATTCCGTAAAATATCTTAGATTTAGTACCTTGTCATTTACTTTTTAGAGTTGAAAGAGTACAGTGGCAGAAATGTTGAAAAGAAATAACGATCTAATACAAATTAAATCAAACTAACTATGCCTGATGATTCAGTTTTTAATGTGAAAACGGTCACAAGAAGAAAATAAAAGTGGTATTTTACGGAGTGAGTGTGATTTCGTTGGTGTGACAACTTCTTTGATCAACTATAACGAACTACTAGTTGCCAGCATCCCTTTTAAAATAACTTTCAGAATATAATCACGACTAAGAACCGCCAATATAGCAAAACACAATTGTTGATTATAGTCTCATTATAAAACGAAATTTTGTACTATAACTCAATAATGAAATTTTAGTCATTTAGAAATGAACTGAGCTTTGTAAATAAATTAGTACAACATCAACTGTTATTTTAGACGAGGTGCTAATATAAAGAACATTTGATTTCGAAATGCGGCGAGAAAATTTTCGACATTCTAACAACGTCCCATTAAACAGCTCATGAGCTGCCATAGTTTCTCTCGAACTTTAACAGTAATCGATCGGTAAATACGCGAAAGTCAGCCAAAAAAAGGAGAACAAATCGACGATAAAATTTAAAAAGGCTACTTGCACGGCACACTCGCACGAGAAGAAGTGAAAGCCGCACTGCGCACGCTCCATCTCGATTAAGAAAGCTCTCCAACGCCTAGCGAGATATCCGATTGAAGCCTGGCGGAGCTTTTCGCAGAAAAGGCTATACTAGTAGGTTGAAGTGGAGGGGGAGCGAGAGGATGGGAGGGGGGGGGGCGAGAGGGGAGGAAGTGGGAGGATGGAGAGGTGGGAAGAAGAGAGGGGATATTTCCACCGCCTTCGATCTCCTCCTCGTCACTCCCGCGCCATCTGGGTGCGAGGCGCCGCACCCACTCGGGACCGAGACCGCCGTCGCGGCGTGAGCGTCGCTGCGTTCCATCCCAGGGAAAGAGAATGAGGTGCGGAGGTGGGCCATACGGTGTGTCGAGACACCTGCGCTCTCTCGGGCGCTCTATCCCCAATCGTATGTACATCGGACCTAGTCTGGTCACGTCTCATGCGAGCAAAGGGGAATGCGCCTTGAAGAGTCGAGAGAGTTAAACCCACTCATTACCTGCGAGGAATGTCACGGAGTCCTCCGCCGCCGCTCCCACACATAAATGCACGCGCAGCTTACAAGCGGACAAAAATTAATTATTCAAAAACACGTCCATTCTCATCTAAATACGCGTTAACTGTTATCATTTGCATTTTATTACTTTTGCTATTTGAATCGCTCTGGATGGAGAGAGAGAGAGAGATTCGTACGGCAGTAGAAGTAAAATAAAATCTCGCATAATTATAATTTGATTTCTGCATGAGTATAGGATTAGATCTTTGTCAGCGATTATAAGCGGTATTTATTCATAAAGTTAATTTACTTTGTATGTGGGACAATGGATACTATTTCTTCATAATTTTAATTTATGAATATCTGATATCCAGCGCAAAATTCTTAAGCCTTTTTTGTTTATCGCAACATTGAGATAGATCATAAGTCATAATATGGGGAGAGTATTAAAAATAATAGCGATCAACACCAATACAAACAAATATACATGGCAAGTATCTTATCCTAAATTCAAGTAGACATCAGAAAGTCACCTATTCCTCCAGAATAAAAATATATAAGCATCACTTTCATGACAGCGATTCGAAATTATATTATAAAGTTATATTTTCACTCCTAGGCTTCATCGACCCATTCAGGCTGCGGTTTACAAACTTTACAATGTGCCCCCTCTCACCTAAGAGAATAGTCTTTGCTCTCATCTCCTCTTTAACATGTTTAATTAAAATTCATAAACAATACCTACTGAAGCTGCAACTGCCATTAATATTGCCACCTTTAGAAAACATGGAGCAAATGATACGTCCAAGATACTTCAGGGAAACCACTGCATTCAAAGGTTATCAACCTGGTGCTCTCAAGCATCGCTTTGTACTTTGGCATTCGGTGTTCTTCAGTTGTCAGAATGTTCGCTTTAGCAGTCTAACTGTGCTCTTATAGGATACTTAAAATCGCGTTTCCTATGACAAATGGTCTATTTTGTTCGGTTTCTTTGGTTTTAAAGAACTTTACTTTTGAAGAACTTTACTAATCACTTTGACGTTAGTTTGATTTTATTTATGATTGTTCTCATGTTTGCAAAAGTATGGATGTGCTCGCTTGTTATTCTAAAAGATAACTAGGTGTTCGCCATATTGAACAGGTTGGCAACCGTTGGATCCATCGATCGGAGACAGCCGACTTCCATTTAAACGGATGAGGAATGGCAGTCGATAGATAATTGGACTCCGCCAAATGATTCGCTAAGTGGGGCTCGAACCCGGCAAAACCGAGATAGAGAGGTGGATACGATTTCAAACAAGGACGAACCAGCGCGCAAAAAGGTTCGCTGCTATCGTGATTTTGTGGGAGTCGTTCTTTTCTTTAATTGCCATTGCGCCTTGTTTTTAATGGTGGTCAGAATGGAAAAAAACCTTTCTGGGCATAGATTTTCTGCGGCGCAATGAAAGGAGTGTTACGTTTAACAATCATTCAAAAAATGCCGGCAAAAAATGTACAATCTGCTTAAGCAGTGTCAGGAAACTCGGGACGCTCGAGAATGCGATGAGGAAACCTCAAGTGCCGATTTCTCCGATTCATAAATATTGATAGAATATGCATGTTTTACACGTTTATTGTTTGGAAAAAGCATTAAGTATCGCATACGCGTAGGACTTACACAACCAACAACCGTTGAAATTCGTTAATTATTTAGTATATGAAAGCTACGGAGACTTTAGAAACCCGATTATACCCGACTGTCCAGAGAGGATTTTAAGACTGAAAAATATCAGAAAATGCCCTCGTCCGGGTTTCTATCGAAAATTTTATTATCTTGTTTTTCCTCCATGGTGTTTACCCGAGACTAATTATCTATATCGCTGGCATTTCATGTATGTATCTAAAAATTCTTACATTTTATAAATAGTCATCTCCGAGCAGATATACGCACAGTGCTCAGATGGAAGTCTCGAATTCTTCTATATTGGCACCTTTCCACTCCTAGTCTATTCCATTTTCTTTCTGTCTCTCTCTCTCTCTCTCTATCGCATCGGAGCCTATGGGAAGGACGACAGACGGTAGAGAGAGAGAGAGAGGGAGAAAATCTAAAAGGAATAAGTAAAAGACATGGGGAGCGTAGGGAGTGTATATGGTGGACTTCCCACCCTCACCCCATTCCCTCTCACCACTTTCCATCCCTATTCTCCCCATATAAGGCGTCTCCCTCTTCTCAATCATTTTCGCATACATTCACTTGCCTGAGAAGAACGATGGTCTCGAGGCTTTTCTTCCCCTTCCCCTCCCCCCCCCCCAGCCCCTCCTCCCCTATTGCTGTCTTCCCAATCGCCACTTCGCGCGCCTTGGGGGGAACCAAGACACCCTCCATACCCAACTTTCCCATGCCCTCGGTCTTCCTCTCACTCACTCGCTCCCCTCAAATCCATACCCTAATCGATCGCTTTTTAAGATTTAGGCACATGGTCCAATATGGGCTATGCCGCCCTTCGGTGCGGAAATTCTATCCCATGAGAAATGCGGTGGAGGGGGGGGGGAAGCGAGTTGGGGAGGGTCTTGGGATAGGGGTATAGACGATCACGACTGCCTCAATGACTGAATGAAATGGAGGATGATGGGATTTGTATGGTAGAACGATGTCGAACCGTATTTTCATTATAAATAACATCTACAAAATCGGAGATACATCCTAAAGTCCTGTCCACTCTTTTATCAGAGGTATTTTTATTGAATTTTTATGTACGACGTACAGCTAGATTTGTTAAGAGAATCGGTAGTTTTGGGCAGCAGATACACCAAATTTTCAACCAAATTGTAACGGATCAGTATCATATATCAGACAAATGTACGCCATTTATAGATATATTCCCTTAACAAGTATCAACATAATAATTGTATTCATTCATTCATTCGTGTTCTGTATAATTTTTGTATAATAAATCGCATGTAAATTGAAATGTAATGGTTTAAGTTAAAAGGTTTTACTATATCCCCTGATTGCTTAATAAGCATTCCCTTGAAGTCTACATCAGCAACAACTTTATATTTATTAATTCAATTTAAAGATTTATCTGTATATTTTTGGCGACTTCCGTCGAAATATTATTCCCGAACGGTTTTATTCTTTCTTGGTAAAATATCCCAACACACAAGAGAGTTGTTATAAAATTCATCGGTCGCATTATAAACCATTTCAAAAAGAAAACGAAAGAAGTTTCCCCGCTAACGTTTATTTCAATTGTTTCTCTTAAATATCATTTAAAATTTAAAGCTTGAACATACCACTAACTCGCACACGTTCAAGTGAAATTCCGGAGAATTAATTTTCACAAACACCCAGTGGCGTTGCATATTAATATCACGTCGATTCAGATCATATTAAGAGTTTCGTTTTTTCCGTTTTCCGCACAGTTACGGCGCCGGATACGACTTGGCCGCCCGACGGAAGAATGCGACGCGGGAGTCGACGGCCACGTTGAAGGCGTGGCTGAACGAGCACAAGAAGAACCCTTACCCCACAAAGGGAGAGAAGATTATGCTGGCCATCATAACGAAGATGACGCTCACACAAGTGTCCACGTGGTTCGCGAACGCGAGGAGGAGGCTGAAGAAGGAGAACAAGATGACGTGGGAACCTAAGAACAAGGCGGAGGATGAGGACGACGACGGCGCAGGAGGCGGCGGGGGCGGAGGCGGCGGCGGGGGCACCAACTTGTGCTCGTCGGACGCAGAGGGCGAAGGAGACGACCTGAAGGATAAGGACGACCTCCTTATGATGGACGAGAAGATGAAGAGGGACAAAGGTGAGCGGAGGAAATGGTTGTTTTTTCTTTGTTTTTAGACACGAATTGTTAATTACATTCACGTTAGACATTTCGTTTCAGGTGTTTTGAAAAATCTTCAAATAAATATATGTGTGTTCACTCGGGGTTTTCTTTCATTTTTATCGATTTATCGTTAGTATCGTAACGATGCGATCGTCGATTATGTAACGAAGAAAAAGCGACGGTTGCTCACAAGGCATGGTTGACAGAGATTGCGCTTAATTTATAGAACAAAGGTTTAACTTGGATAGTTCTGAAATTCTATTAAGATCGCATTGGAGATTGTTTGCGCGAAATTGTTTATGGCGCGACCATCAATCTGGAATATTTCGCTATGCATTCTTTAAGTTTTATATAGCAACCAACAAATGCCACGCCCACGCGATGGATAACATCGCTGTTTGTTGTTAAATTATAATCATTGCTTCACTTTCATCGACGGCATCTTTCCAGTATTTTTTGTTATTGAGATATTTTCCGCTATTTTTATTGCCGTGTACCTAGAGTCATTAAACTGTAATAGATCATTATTAAGAGCAATTACGGGAGGGAAATTAAAAACCAAATTAATGGTAGAGTGTACGAAACCTTGGACGTATTTCTGTCGTGTTTATCGTGGCTGAATACTCTCCCGCATTCCTGAGATAAAATCGCCGTTGGAATGGAGGGTGAAATAGTTTATTTTTTCCGTCTCCCACCTTTAATAAACGATCATCATCGTGGCCAGGAGCTATCTGGCGTTGCTCAAGTGTCAATATCCTTGGCTACGTGTGTGGCTGAGTGCTTTCGCTGCCACTTCTATCGTCCAGGCCACATTCTACGGAAGCTGGATTCCCGGTACAAATTATCAGAGCTGCCCGATCAGAATCCGTAATATTCGTTTGATAAATGTGATTTCACTGGATGAGGCAGCCTCCGAAGCTATCTGGTTAATACGCAATGAAAATCCGTAAACATAAGACGTGGAGAAATGGCGTTATTACGTTTGCCGTCCTCTTAATCAAGGAAAGAAAATCTTTTGTGGCGACACGACTCAGGCGTATCATAATCATAAGCATAATAATTATCTCCACGGGCCATTAGTGTTATATAATTACGAATCGATTTTGCTAACTGATAAAAATTATAATTCATTTTTTAATTCCCTACAGTTCAATTTAATTGAGCACCCATATATAAACTAAAAACATAGGCCGTAAACGTCGTATCAGTAGCATTAATCATTTAATACAGCGGTTCTCAACATTTTTCACTTTTCGAACCCCTAGAGTTGTAACAGTTTTGACGGCGAATCCCTTATAAGGGCGAATAAATTTTGTAAAAAAATCTTTTTGAAGGCGTTTAATTCGTTAAAAGTAAAAAGTTTATATAGGTAGCACATCGTATGTAAACGTTTACAATAAAATCAGAATATCTGATATTGCCGTCAGTTTCTAGTTAGTAGGTACCCTGTAAAATTCAAATATAACTCTTGAAGCATGAGAAAAAATTAAAAACAAAACCATGCAATTAATTTTTAAAAAATAAAAATAGTAATAAGAACTGTAAAACTAAGAAAGTGAAAAAGACACCATTACCAAATTTTTCTCGCGAACCCTTAAGATTTATTTGGCGAACCCCTAGGGGTACGTGAACCACCACCGGTTGGAAAACGCTGATTTAAGTGATAAAATTCGGTGTTTTTACTCTTCCAGGCGCGGTGGCTTGCAGGGTAAACTGTAGATGTAGATGTGGTACAAAATTTGTACCACCAATTTGTTGAGTCCTGAAGCACGGTGGTAGAAAATTTGTACCACTATTTTAAAATGTACTACAAAGTAAGTACAGTGGTATAACCTCCGAACCACCACATAACCGCACTACACACATTACTCCTGGTAGTTATAGCTATCTAGTCTAGAATGAAAATAATACTCATAAAATGTAGTTATGTCGCCGATTACATTTGTTTCCATGACTGCAGCAAACACATATCAAAACATCTGTGAAGCAAAGGTACCTTTTTCCTATAGACTTTGTACCTGAAAGAGTTAAACGTTAAATTTACTCGCAAGAAGTCCGTAATACAAAAGAAAACAAATGTATGTATTCCAACAGGAACTCGAAAGATCAGAAGGGGAAGAATAAACCGGCTAACGACAAACACGAAGAATCGAAAACATACCAAACCCATTTCTTTTTTCCTCCCCCCACCCACTTCTCTCTGCAAAACAGGCGTGAAATTCAATCTTCATTCGACGCTCATTTCGGCGACAGATATAAAAAAACCCTTCGAAATAAAAGCCAAACCCCTAATCTCACCCTTCGATTCCTCCAAATTCGAATTATGTAGGGAAAAAACCGGGATGACAAACCGCCCCACGGAATCAACGACTCTTAAATGATTGCAGCCGCTTTTCGGTGTGAATAAATCACGGCCCCCGGACCCTCTCTCTCTCCTACGCCGCTCCCGATCTCTTTCTTCTCCCACTCCTCCTCCCCTTCAATCCCCGTCGGCCACGCGCAGTTTACCCAGGATTTTATTAGAGGAGGAAGTGGGAGGGGAGGAGTGGATGGGGGGGGGGGGTGCTCCCCCTCATCCCGATAAAACCTCCGAAGGCGCAACTAGTAGACGCCGTCCCAAACCCCTCTCCACCCTCTCCCACCCTTCAAACCTCTACCATTCAGCCACATCCCTCTCTCTCCTTTTCTCCCTCTCTCTGGCCATAATCAACTTCCTTTTCCATTACGGCCAGCCCCTCCGATCTCGCACATCCATCTCTCCATCCAGCCTCCTTCTCTCCCCCTCGTTCCTCCGGAGGCAGGACCCCTAAAATATCTCTACCCTCCTCCCCCTTTTTACGTCTTCCTCTCTCTCTTTCCCCCCCTTCCTTAGAGGGCTCACGTCTCCGCTCCCCTCCCCCTCTTCCACCCAGAAATCTCTTCCAGCCCCTCCTCGGCCATTTACCTCCCACACCCTACCGCCCCTGTCCAAACCCACCATCCCTTATTTCTCTCCTCCGACCAACTGAAACTCACCCCCTAAGACCACTCCTTACGGCCTTAAAGCATCGGGAAAAACTACTCCGTAATAAGGTAGCGGAGACGAGGATAGCTTCGACTCTCTCACGGGGAAGAATTTCCTTGCCGAGTGGTTTTTTTTGCTGCTTCTTCGCGGGATAGAGAGCGGGTGCAAGTGGGTGCGGTAGGAAAGAAGCGTCGGCGAGGGGCTGTCGGTACTATCCCCCCAGGTATCTTTCTCTCTCTCTCTCTCTATCTCATTATTCCTATTGTTTACGTCATCCCTCTCTGGGTCCTCACACCCCTGTAACCAAGGGAGCCACTCTATCGCACCCTCCTTCATACCCCTCCGCTCCCATTAGCCAATAAATCTCCCATCCCTCTCACTCCGCAGCATCCCCCTCTCAATCCCTAACTCTCCCCCTTCAGACCAACCCTCTCTCACTCCCACGGTTTCTGCACACTCAATCTTCAACCTCTCTCTCTCTCACCAGACCCCTCTGTCTCTCTCCCTATCTCTCACTCCCACACCTCTTTTCCCCTTTTGCGAAATGTTCTCTCCTTCCCATCTCTCTCTCCCCTCTATTTTTCGTCCGCGTTCCATCTCTTCCTTCCTTTTTTACCCTTCTCTGTGTTTCCCACTTCCTCGGCTATTTCTCTTCTCCGTGGGACCGCATATGCTTCTTCTGCTTCCTGTTCAGAAGAGCGGAAAGGGAGGAAGAGGAGAAGGGGAGCTAGGCTCTTTTAGGGGTATATCGTTTTGGGATAACCCTCCCCGCGTAGGGACTCGTGATTGGTTGAGGGTTCCTAAAGAGTGAGTTTCGGAGGATGCAAGGGTTCTGGAGGGGAGTGATGAAGGAGAAGGAGCGGGAGTGAAGGGGGAGGGCAATTCGATGTGTTTGGATTGGGATCGCTACTTAGAGAAGGCTGATGCATGGGGCGGTTAAAGCGTTTTCCTCTCCTTCCTTTGGTTTTCTGTGGATATTTGGTAGTTGGGTGGTATCTTAAGAGGTCGTCACGAATTAGTCTTTATCAGAAGACGCGATTAGAGGTAAATTGGTTGTTTGAAAAAAGATAGATAATTTAAACACTCAAACAACGGGAAATTATCCAACATTTCATATTATCGCTTGATTCTTATTATTTTTCTGCGGATCATGAAAATAGAAAATCAAGTATTTAATGGAAAAAAAATATCTACTGTCGTAAATGGATTGTAACAACGTGAAATGCATCAATTAACTTACTTTCTCCATTAAAGATATTCCTTTTACAAACATTACTTTCGCCGAGGCTGGTAATGGAATACTTCGAGAGCTCTTGAGAAGATAATTACTAAAGTTATTAACCTGTTACTTGGTCTGAAACCTAACCCCATTTTAGTCTTAATTAAACATATGTTCCGTACACGCCATGTTACACGATGGAAACTCTCGATTACACGCGAAAATAATGACCATGGCAGGTCGCAGGCTTCTTATCTCGGCGCACCCGCCATGATCTTTTTTAAAATCCAACTCATACGGTACATTCGGATCGCCACGAGGACGTTGTACCCAATCAGGCGAGTTGAGAAATCCATCGAGTCGTTAGGAAAGCAACCCTCGACACTTAATGAGGCATCGCATGCAAGTGTTATCCCATCGCCACGCGCGCGCACACACACACGCACCCTATCCAAACATCTTTTCCAAAGTTCATCTTCTCTTCCTTTCTTTCTCCCTCTCCCTTTCTCTCTTATCTCCCTTCTTCATTCAAAACATCTTTTCAACGGGGTGCCGTCACTTTCTTACCCCGTGCGCCCCCCCCCCCTCTCCCCCACTGGCCACACTTCGCCCCCTCGTTCAACTTTTGCCAAGCCCTCCTCCTCCTCCAAACCAAAAGCCCTTCTCACAGAAAAGAGAGACGTTTTCCACTCCCTCCATCTCCAACGTCTGTATTCCCCATCTCACTCCTCACTCTTCATACCCAAAACGATCGTTCCCCACTCAACCTCATCCCTTTAGTCTCATGCAGTGCCACTCCATTCTATCTCTCTCTCTCCATCTCTCTCCCTCTAGTGGTGGGTTTGAGAGACTAAAACCACTCCCGGCGAGGCTTCTCACGGGAAGCCAGCGACTCCCCCCCTCTCGACCCCCAACCTTCCTCTTCAGCACCCCAACCCTCCTCTTCAGCCCCCTTCCCTAAGCTATTCGAACACCCCGTCCGACCTCACCAAACACCTCCTTCGACATTATAACTTTCCATACGCGTTTCGTTTAATATATATTTATTCACTCACTTTTATGGGACCCTATGACCATATGCGTCACATCCTGTTTACTCCACGGTTATAACGCCGCTCAATCAGTCAGCGAGTTAAATTACATTCAATGAAGATGTTTCTTCCACATTTTACTAACGACTAAGTAGATGGAAGGTGACAGTAGCGCAAGGCATGGGAATAATTTCAAGTTATTTTGTTTTTAATTTGCATTTTCCTCATATGCAAACGAAAATAGAGTAAGCACGGTATTAATTTTGTCTCGTGTCTAAAAAGCTTTTAGTATCGGAATAATTATTTAGATAAAAATAATTTCGAAAGAAACAATCTTGAAAATCTTGTAATTTACCCGCTTTGGAGCTTGCATATAAATGTCCAAATCTGGATGAAAATCGCCAATATAGCGGGACTACTGACATTCTCGCTGTCATTCCTGAAACGTGCTAGAAAAAGGCGATCGAAAGGTTCTAGATATATATTTTTGTAATACCTTATCCATCTCTTTCTTATGCATAAGAGTCTACCGCTGTAACTACCGTCTATTATTTAACTCATTCTAATGCATTTTTTCTCTAAACTGTAAGAACCGTGAATAATAATATCTTTCGAATCGCAATATTACTGACTTGAAAAAATCATAGTGTCTTTTATCCTCCAAGAACGCTAAAAATGTAGAAAAGAGTGACGGAATAAGTTATTCCTTTCAAGCACAAATAAATATTTCATGAAATATCTACCAATATAAGTATCTATAAATAATTCACCAGAGTTGTAATCATAAGATCATTGTATATATGAATTGCACACTTTAATTAATGAGTACACACTTTTTCCAAAAGCGTGGTTACATTAATTAATTTAATTACTTTCAACAAGATAGATATATGG
Source organism: Tanypteryx hageni (assembly GCA_028673005.1). Lineage (NCBI taxonomy): Eukaryota > Metazoa > Arthropoda > Insecta > Odonata > Petaluridae > Tanypteryx > Tanypteryx hageni. The sequence goes on from CM054112.1 coordinate 163,478,354, forward strand.
CATATAAATTGTGCTGGTATAAGGAAAATGGTACTTTCCCTCCCTAGTGTTCTAAGGTAATTTTATTTGGCAAATAAAATATAATAAACTATGTCACAACAGCTGGATGAGTTGAGACATTTTAATTCGAGAAAACTATCTGGACGATGACCAATTCTTGAGTTGGTTGCAGAAGCTGAAATTAGCACCCAATAAACGATTTCACAAATGCGGAAGAAGGATGAAACTCAAGAAACCACTTTTGGACATATCTTCGGGAACTGGAAATGCACAACTGAAAGATTTATGAAGGGATCCTTTTTTGAGGGTCTAAAAATAACAACGAAAGAAGTACTTCAATTGGCCTACTATTGGACTAGAAAAAAACACAACGTAGCGGAATAATATTTGACATGCGTAAATGTGACGGATCAACTGTAAGTCAAAACACTATTGTTGATTTTAACAACTTCTTCAGAGATATTTGTTGCCTATATTTTTTGAACAACGAACAACCTCTTGGAGGACCTGGAGCAATAGTGGAAATAGATGAGACAGTCATTACGAAGAGGAAATGCGATAGAGGACGTGTTGTTATTGATCAACAGTGGGTTTTCGGAATGATAGAGAGAGGAACGCAGAAATATGTCCTCAAAACTATCCAAAAAAGAAACGCCGATACTTGACTGCCATTAATTGAAAAGTACGTTCTTCCCTGAACTATAATAATATAGGGTTGCTGGAAAGCTTACGAAGGGATAAATTCACTTCCAACCGGATACAAACACTGGAAAGTGAATCATAGCGAAAAATTTGCGGACCAACAAAATAAAGCGATACACACGCAGACTAGTGAAAGCACATGGCAGAAGTTTAAGATGCGCCATAAGAAAGAATTTGGAACAAAGAGAAATCACCTAAACAGCTACATAGAAGAATTTATTTGGCGAAAGAAATTTTCGGGAACAGATATACCATTTAGTTTCGCAAATAACAGAGTTATATCCTTTGCCCTAAAGGTTGTCTTAATGGTAAATTATTAAAAAATAAACATTAAAAAACATTTTTGTTTTATTTAAAATAAAAATATCGTAAGAATTGTGGGTAAAATATACTAAAAACGAAACATAAATAAACATTTTATTTTGCATTGGGGGCTCCGCCCCCTAACCCGTTTTCTTAAGGATATTGATTAATATTTAATCTAATCAAAGATACTAAAACTGAAAAACACAAATATGTATACGTTTTATTTTACATAGAAACGCTAGGGAGGGGGGAGGGAGTACCCAACTGCAAAAGTACCAGGGAAATATTTTGGAGACACCATACCACCCCACTCCTGTTGCCCTTCACTACTTCTAGAAATTCCTTGGCAACATGTACTTTCTTTAGGCTTCATTTAAGATGTTTTACGCAACCTGAGCATTAAGCACAATTTTACAAACCACTGCACTGCCAATGAAACAACAATCTCTACTATAAATATTTTGAATAATTTGTTTGTGCATTTATAACGCAACAACTACAGAACGTAGAAGCAAGATGAAGGTGCCATTTTAACCGCAATAAAAGTTAAGTACAATGAGCGAGTTTTTAAAGCGATTTGAATAATCTTTTTCATTAAAAAAATGTTTTTCCCATTTAAATAACATGGGAATGAGCGTATTGTTGGATTGACAATCTACTTGACAACCGTTATAAACAATACCTAATATTAACTAAAAGAAATAATATATACCTAATATAAACTAGGGAAGAAAGAAACACTAAGGTAATTCAAAGAAGGGAAATCAACAAAAAACTATAAATCTAGCTAATTGTTTCGAAAGGTAGGTGGAAGACAGTTTCAATGTGCAATTCTAAGCGCTTTCGTTCTCTAAAAACGTTTTATGCATTCTGCATATTCTCTATACTTTATAGACAGCGAAATTTGTTTTTCATTAATATTGAAAATTAGTAACGTAAAAGATATCTCAGAACGTACAATAAGAAAACTTCTATAATAGTTCTTTAATTTTGACCAAAATTTATAATCGTTAACTCTTCCTCCCTTGAAAATCTATATGTACAATTTGCTTTCCTTTCAACTGAACATTTGTATGCATTAATTAAGCCAATTGAACTTATTACATTAAAACAACACTTTCAATATCGTACTAGCATATGCTTTATCGCCCAAATGGATTTAAAAATCCGGGAACTCTTTTTATTTCGTAGTTTTGACTTTAAAATATTCACGTGACAAATCAGACCCACAAAATCAGCCTTTGAATGGGATAACTTATGGGTAAGCTAAATTTGAATGTATCTTCAAACGTGTTTCCACCGGTTGCATCCCTAGAACTTACAATTCCTGCCCAAGTTTTTAATGTTTTTAAGATTAATGACCACGTAATATCATGCAGTTTCTTCCAATGAAACAATTTGAGTAAAACAACTATATTTTAAAAGTGATTCCATCGACTGGTTATTGTGATCATTTGATAAAAAAATCTAGTCGCCAAATTTATCGATCAAGGATGCAGGAAAAATTTATTTAATTGGGCAAAGACAAGACAAGAAATATTGCATATAATAAGCACTACAATAAAAATTAACCTGGTTTCATTACTTGGTTTTATTCTCAAATCTTTGTCAATATTTTTTGTTTTGACTTAAAAACCCGAGCAACGTCGGGTAATTTCGGCTAATAGAAAACTAAATGCTTCATCGGTCGAAGAGTTTATTAACTTGCCCATTGTATTTTAATGCCAAAAATAATAAAACGAGAGCTAACTATTTTATTGGCAGAATGAGGGGAAAAAGGTTCGATCCGTACATGGATACAGTCGATTAAAAGAGAGTCCTTACGCTGCCCGTTCCTCAACAAGGAGAGAAGACGGGATTAAGAAAAAAATGAAGGCGAACTCGCGTCAACTCTCGGAAAACAAAATGGTGCTCTTTCCCTCTCTCTCGACCGTTCGGAGAGGAGAACTTTTGCCACATGGGGCATGCGCCTTTTCAAAACCACGCCCATATACATTAACTTGATTGCTGTTGGATTTTCGTACTTTCTGAGGAGGAGGAGGAATGAGTTAGAAGCGCGGAGTTAATTAAAATGGCTGTCATGGAATGTAGAGCAGTCGGACGCTGTCACAGGTGCTTTCCAATTAAGGGTGTAGGCCTAAGTGTTGAATTAGGTCTCTCGCCGTTTATTTGCAATCTAACGTTGCTGTGTGTGTGTGTGTGTGTGTTGCGCGTCCTCTGCCTTTGATGGATACTCTCTTTCTCTGTCCTCACTTATTTTCGTCTTTCTCTCTTCTCTCTATTTCCATATCCCTTCCATCCTCTAGGGCAGGGGTCCCCAAACTTTTTGAGAGGAGGGTTACATAAGAATACTGAAAGTGCTAGGCGGGCCGGATCTAAAAAAAGACATTTTTATGTATAACATATATAGTTAAACATGAATAAATAAAAGAATTTTTTTAAAGGAAATAACATAAAGGGAAGAAGTCAGCTAAATATGCGCAACAATAATTAAACATGGATAAGTGAAATGTTTTCGTAAGGAAATAGGCAATGGAAAACAAAAATATTTTTTTCTTTATTTACATATACAGCTTAAAACTATAATTAAGCATAAAAACTGTAATTAAACATGAATAAATTTGAGTTTTTTTTCCTTAATAAAATAACGGGAACCAAGGAAGTCAGAAATATATACGTCACAATAATTAAGCACGAATAAATGTAAGAATTTTTTAACTAAATCAAAAAATACCTCAAGAATCAAGGTTAACCAATGACCAAGTATTGAAAAAGTATTAATATGAACAATGCGCCTGCTTTGTTGATGTCTGAATTACTTTATCAATATTTGGTGTCAAGTTCGAAAAACTAATTTTTAAAATATCTTTAAAATGGTTATCAGTTAATTTTGAGCGTTTTTCTCGATATAATATATTTCATTCTGGAGAATGACTGCTTGCAAATATAAGTGCTTCCGAATATGAAGATCATTTTCCTTGCAAAATTCTTAATATTGCTATAATTACTTTCTGGCAACAAAGAATAGAACTTAAATAAGTTTTCATTTTTAAATAATGATTTCAGTGTATTATCTGATTGCAAATCTATTAACTCTAATTGTATATTTGCGTCAACGTCACCAACAACATCAAAGGGATTTTGAAACAAAATAAAGGATTTTTCGTTTTTGTAAAAATCATTAAAGCGCTTATTTAGTTCATTTTGTAACAGAATAATTTTGTCAACACAAAGTTTAACACAAAACTTAAATGCAGTCACATTTTTCCACAAATAATCACAGCACTAAAAATGTGAGAAAATATTTTGTTGTATCTGTTTCTTGAAAATTTTCCGTTTCGTTGGGAATGGCTTAAGATCAGAAAAGCGTTCATGCACAAGTTATCCATTTCCTTGTAGTTTTACATGGAGACAATTGAGTTGTTCAGTTGTATCGGTTAAAAAATGCAAGATTCTACAATCAAGCAGGTTCAGAAATTTCTGTTACGGGTTTCAATTTTACCCTCATAAATATGTCAATTTCATTTCTAAGCTCAAAAAAACGTTTCAACATTTTGCCGCGATTTAACCACCGTACTTAACTATGGTACAGCAAATCACTGTATTCAGATTCAATATCTTCTAGAAAAATTTTAAACTGACGATGATTCAATCATTCTTTTCTTATATAATTTACTGTAGAAACAACAGTAGACATTACAGACTTTAAATCAAGAACTTTTCCACATAGTGATTGTTGATGAATGATACAATGTAACTGCATTGGTTTCTGGATACTTTTACTTTCAAATAATTTTTGAAACGAGAAAAAAGTCTGCTATGACCGGGAAGTGGAAGACCTGGGTTCAATTCCCGGTCATAGCAGACTTTTTTCTCGTTTCAAAAATTGTTCTAACTTTCACAGCTTATGCCTGTCTGCATAGGATCTTCGGATCATATCATTCCATCAATTTCAAATAATTTGTTAATGCGTCCAATTAAACCAACATTAGAACCTAACATGTTTTTTGCGTCATCTGTAGTCACACAATTAAGCATTTCCCAATTCAATTCCAGTTCATCAATTGTTTCTGATACACTCAAAAATATATTTTCACCGGTGGTAGTGTCCTTCAAACTCTTCAATGTGGCTAGTTCTTTGGTTACCTCAAATTCTGATTAATTCCACGAATGAAAATAAGTAACTGAGCAGTATGGCTCACATCTTCGCTTTTATAAATCGTCAGTGAAAAATTAGTAAAATTACTTGCCTTTTCTTTAAGCTGAAAACATATATCTCATCCTAAATCCTCGACTCGCCTAGTAACTGTACTTGAAGATAAGCTTATACCAGCAAATGTTCTTAGTGTATCATGACATACCTCTTCAGCAATTGCTAGAACACATTTTTTAACAAATTCGCCGTCAGTAAACGGTCTACCTTCTTCGGCGATGATTTTAGCAATACGGTAACTGGCTCGAACTGAGGCAATATTTTCATTCGTAAACTTTTTAAACATGTTTTATTGATTTGCCAAGCTCTCTTTGAGTTCTTGTAGCGATTTCTCACGTAATTTTCCTTTTAATCTGTAGTACTTCTCACTATGTTTGGTAATATAATGTCTTTTCAAGTTGTACTCTTTGAACACTGCTACAGATTCTTTACAAATAAGACACAAACACTTGTCTTTGAACTGCGCAAAGAAATAATCAATTGTCCATTGTTCATTGAAGACCCGACATTCACTATCTACTTTTCTCTTCATTGACATTGACATCTTTATTAAAGTATGGGGATAAAGAAATAAATTATTTTATATAAACATAACATTTACTTATACATCCACACACCTATGAAGTATCTTTACTCCGTGGATGCAGCACAGCACAGTATATCCAATATCCGCTACTGCAGAAACGATACCAAGTTAGAAATTATGACAGTCAAGAAGTTCATCTCCACCGATTAATATAAGTACACTAATGTACTAACGTAAATAAACTTGCAATATTATTAAAGCTTTTTGCATCCGAGATGAATAAAACATTAAAATAAACTACAGCGAAATGTAACTGCGTAAAAAATTGATAGATCACTGATTGCGCTGTACACCGCGCGTGCGCGATACAATAGTCGCGTTCAGATATTCCTCATGGAAGGAGAATAGGAAACGAAGCTTCGGTTTTTCCAAAATATGTGTAGATGTCTCTTAAGATAGTGCCCGTAGCGACTCTAGCGGTCAATAGGATTCGAGATAGTAAACTCGAAAGACATACAACGATCGTAAAGCCTGTAACCAACCCACCAAAGTACTACTGTTATGATTAAACACGCTCCCAATACTTCCGCCGCCCGTGTAAGATGGTATGTAAGTATGTATATATTTGTGTACCGCATGCAGAAGCATCATAATTTCGGTATTCGTTATAGGAATAAAGAAACATATAATTTTTTCACCAAAGCGTCCGCGGGCCGTAGTTTGGGGACCCCTGTTCTAGAGGAACCTTTCCACGGACTAATCAGACAGTGTTGATGAAATTCGGTGCCGCAAAAACATTTGTGAGGGACGACTTGTTCCAAACATTTGTCGTGGTCGGAGCGATCTTTTTTCAATTCCATACGGGGTGAAAAGTATGTTGCCCACCAACCGAAGCGGAAGCGCAAACAAACGTTACCGAAAGGCAAACGAAGGAATCAGAAATTTGGAAAGAGGTAATCAACAGATATTTGCTAGGATACAGAGCACTGACCTGTACTTAAACTTTGGTCGACGGTTCGTGGAAAATAATTTTAGAAGAAGTTTAGCTAAAAAAAATACTCATGCCATCAATCGAGATAAAAAGTATAATGATATAATAATGAATTATATGTACAAACTATCACTATTTTTTAATTAACAGTTGTATGTATGTAGCAAATTGACAGAAAAGTTTGTCCAGAGGGAAGCAAGGCACGTTTTATGCATTATATTTAATGTTTTGCTTTTGTTGATTTAAAAAATATTATATAGTCATCTTCCGACCATCATTAGTCATTTCAGTATCGGCCGCACGATGAAAGGCTCTCATAAAATATTCTATAAGCTAAAACCTAAAACGGAAATTGTTTATGACCGCCATGAATTTATAAACTAATAAACTGTTAGTCAGCACGCAAGCAACAGAAAACTTTGATAAAATATTTCGTGTGATACTCTGAAACCGTTAAATCTATTGGCAGAGAATTTATCGATGGTGGTGTGATTCTTGCTCCTTGTCATTCTAAACGATAACTACGGCTATATCGCCCTACCACGCCAAAGCCATTAATTCGTTAATTAACAACTCAATAATTTGGCTTTTCAAACTTTCACAGAGACAATAATTTGCAGGTGCTATCGATAGAGCCATTCGCTCATTTTATGGCTGTAAAATGAAAAGAATACATGGAGGACCTATTTATCTCATCTTTATAGCGATTCCCATGACAATTCGACCCGATCACTCAAATGACCTCGAGTCATTTTTCATTAGAGGCCATTTACGGGTGCATTAATCTTGGAAATGGGGGATACTTTCATGATGTTTGCAGAGGGGGGAAGATGTGGGGGAGGAGGAGGGAAGACGGATTGAAAAAAGAGAGGGGGTAGGGGGACTAAAAGGCGCTATTTTGGCGGAAGTAGGGGAAGATCGGAAAGAGAGTGGCGAAGCTCAATGTTTTGAAGTGTTGATGAGAAAGGAGGCTGATGGGTGTGGGGGATAAGGGTCTGAGTTAAGGCGCAGAGGTTGAGAGAAAAGGGGGGAAGGGAGTGCGTGTGTGTGTTTGTATGTGCGCGTAGGGGGAGGGGCGGAATAGTCGAGTGGGGAGGCGGCGGGGGTGGGAGTTTTTTTGAGGACTATATAGCAGCAGGAGCGGCAAGGGGGAGCGGGATAACCTAAGAGGTGGTGGGAAGCACGCTCGGGGAGCAAGTGGGCTGTAGGATGGGGAGGTGGAGGGGGAGGGATAAGCGCGGGGGAGAAGGGGGAAATTGGATTGGTTCCCCAAGGGGTAGACCCCTAAAGCTTCTCCCCGAAGCCTGGACTAACGAGCCTAATCCCACGACCCCTTCCACACACGTCTTTCTCCTCTCTCCCTCCCTTCCCGAACCCCCTTCCTCTCTCTCTCTCTCTCCCTCTTCTCATTACCCTCCACTCACTCAGCCCCTTTCCACTTGCACTTCTCTCGCCCTCATCAAAACCCTCGGAGAGCTCTTCTCCTCCTTACGCCGCCTCTTCATCCAAACCGTCTCACCCTCTTCGCAACAGCGGCTGCCATTTCGCAGTCAATGTGCCTTATCTTACTCCTTTTAAAGCGTTTGTAGGACGTCGTTATGGAGTTCTTTTTGTTTTGTTTCACCCTCCCCCCCCTCTCTATCTCTCGTGACATTTCAATTGCAGTTTCGAATGACTCTCTTGCTTTTCTTTTTCGTCGGAAATGCGACGGTGTTGGAAAACGTACTTTCCTTCTTTTTCCCTCGTCCTCATTAGCCCGGCCTTATTTTTTTCGTTTTTCTGAATTAAGAATTAGAAAACTGTTATTGGTCGTTCGTGTTTTTTTCGTTAAATAGTGCGGTGTGAAAATTATCTGTAGCGGGGCAAGGTTTGAACGTTCCTTCGGAAGGCGTTGGTGGCTGCATTTCGATCAATATTGGTCGCGAAAAAGGGGAATTTTTTAAAGTTTTTGTTTATTTCCGGTACGTTGTCACGGATAGAAAACACAAAACCTCTAAATTCAAGGAACGGCGCTAAAAATAGAATGGCTATGGTCACGGAAATGACGGTCGGGAGATAGTGAGGAGAGCAAAATTTTATCAGATAGGTCGCAATGAGCAAGGAAAACTGAACAAGCAGCGTAAATAAGAAAACGATAGGCTCACGATAAGTAAAATATTATAGATCGCTCTATCTCTGTCTTATATATATGGCTAAAATGGAAAAAACTATAATAAAATCGAATCGTCAATGAGATTGAATAATATTTACACAATCTCAACTTGACTACCATAGCTGTAAACTCAATCATTTCTGCGTTAAATCGTTTAAATTGTATTTTAAAAGCATTCATTCTTATTTTGATTGTATTTCAAGTTGGATAGTTATTAACGCTCTCTATGCCTGTTTCGCAACAAAGGATTCGTATATAAGGTCTTTCCTTGTCATTACCCAACTAAATTAATGCTGCGAAGTATATACCTGGATGAATTAGTTGACTTAAACAACGCTAGATGAATTCGCAACTTGTATGGTATGTTGAAATAGTTGCGTAAAGCATGAGTAGCGAGCCTTCTTTACATTTAACTGCCGATCGGCAGCCGTTTCATATGGAGATTTCTCGGATTTTCAACAGCCTCTGTGCTTCATGTTAAAGACGAAAAGGACGACGACGAAGAAGAAGACGATGAGGAGGACGACAGGAAGGTCGCGGACCACCACCACCCCTTCCTGCACCACCACCCTCACCACCATCTCCTCGGGGGCGGCGGCAACGGCCTCCATCACAACGGCCTCGGCCCGTGCTCTGGTATGAAGGATGAGAACGGGAAGCTCGGAGGCATCGGAATGGGAGGCCTGGGCAACGGCGGTGCCACCGACTGCGGCGTGCCCATCCCAGCGACGAAGCCGAAGATCTGGTCCCTGGCGGACACGGCGGCGTGCAAGACGCCCCCGCCGCCACCACCCCCCTCCGCCTCCACCCCCACCGCCACCACCCCCTCCACCACCCCACGCGGCAGCCGCGGCGGCGGCGGCGCACATGTCGAACCCTTGGCTGCACCACACGTCCCACCACCACTCCCACCACCCGCACCACTCCCATCCTCACGCTCATCCCCACCACCATCCGGGGGCCATCAACTCCTTCGCTCTCCCCACGGCGATGAGCCCTTCGGCGGCGGCGGCGTCGCCCTACTCGAGGTACGGAGGTTTCCTATCGTCCGCCGGTTCTTACGGGGGAGGAAACGCGATGGGAGGCGGAGGGAACGGAGGAGGAGGCATGATGCACCACGGAGGCATGGGAGGCGGAGCGTCGTGCGGCAACGGTGTAGGAGGACCCGCCGGTTCCTCGGCGGTAGCGGTGGGCGCGTCCGGTTTCCCGGAGGTTCAGACGGATACTCCGCCACAGACGCCCCCGAACATGAAGCTGCCGAGCGTGGCGGGAAATCTGTTGGGGGCGGGAGGTTCCGGGTCGTGCTTCGTCTCCGGCAACGGGTCCGGGAACGGGGCGGGTGTTGGAGTTCTGAACGGAGGAGGGAGCGGGATGATGCACGGAGGAGGCGGAGGAGGAGGAGGGTACGGTCCGTCGGTGGGACAGGGGGCCTCCTCCGGTTTGGGGGTGGGCGGCGGGAACGGTGGAGGCGGGAACGGGAACGGAGGATTCTTAACGGGTTTCCCCGGTGGGAGGATGCAGTCGCCTCAGAAAGACCGTTCGCCCGTGAAGGACATGGGTTCGGCGACGGGGTACCACCAACAGATGGACCATCAAGGGAACCATCTGCACCAGAATCACCACGGTGGCGGGATGATGGGTGGAGGCGGAGGCGGCGGCGACGGAGGCGCAGGAGGACAGGGGACCGCCGAGGGGACGGCATTCAAGCCTTTTTACAAGAGGTGAGTCACCTGATATACGCGAAAGTGAAGGATGAACTAGATTTAATGCTTTATTGAATTAAGAAATTTGTTGCTACGTGTCGGATATATCAGTATTTCTCAACCGAAGGGCAGCGAAAAGTTTAAAAAATTAGGATCGGTTATCAATATCTAAATACTATTAAAAAGTATAGCAAAATATTTATATTTTGTATAAGCGAACGTAATGCATAACTAATGAAAATTGTAGTAAATTGCTTTATTTTTTCAAATAGTCTGCTACTTTTAGTCAATAATACAGAAATTTATTCTGCTTATATATAAACCTATTTGGGGGGTCGCGGAAAATGTCTTGTAGTTTAGTTGAGCCGTGCCATCAGAAATGTTGAGAATCATAGATTATATGATGGGAACATGCAGAGAGTTCAGAAAAGATGTTGTTTCTCTAAAAACACGCATAGATTAATAAATGCAAACGATTAAATTTTCTTCATGAAATATTTTTCATTTATTCAAACATCATTAAATAAATTACCGTAAAATTTTACTATTTTAATTATCCACTACCCTCGATCGTCTCGCCACATTTTTTCCGAGCGTATTTTTTCGTAAAAGAAGAGAGGTAATTCATGCTGACATTTTCTTTTGTTTTTGAGGAGGAGTTTTAAATCCCCAACAAAGTCATGAATCGACGCTCGAAGCGTGGGCACCATGTAATGCCGGATTTATGTCCCCCATTGCAGGAGAATTCATTACCCGAACAAAAGGAAACAAGAATTCCGTCGCTGTTTCAAACAAAGTTCTCTCGAAAGTGCTCGCTTCACGCGCCTGAACAATTCTTCAATCTTCGGTTTACGGTTTCCGTCAAGTTGTCACCGCAAACCGAACCGGCTAGCTGGCCGATAAATTTTTAAGGAAATTACGAAAATTGATTTTTCCTCCCCTCTTTCCCCGAGGGCTATCAAAAAAAAATCTCCGCTAGTGAACCCCACGAAAAAAATTAACATTTCTCCCGAACGACTTCGCCACGACACCGCTCTTTTATCGCCCTAGAAAATTAAATAAAAAATAAAATACAGAGAACTCTCCGCGGAAATTGCCCGTAGGCAGGCAGTAAGAATGACCTTAAGTGTCCATATCTTCTTTGGAGGCGTAAAACGCTAGGAGTTGTTTGCGAAGTTTTGAGGCGGAACGGCGCCGTATACACGGCGGAGTTTCCTGCGCCCGTAAAGCGTGTCCTAAACACGGAGAGTATACGAGTTGTTCGGGCGGAGGTGTCACATACTCGTAACGTTCGTCCCACCGTGTTTTCAAAATTCGACACGTTTAGCGCGTCGGTTGACAATGCCGCCACCCTTTTTTTCGTGGAACAAATCATAGGAGGGATGGTGCGGGAAATTTGGAAGTGGGAGGAAGAGGATAGGAAAGTGAATGTGAGGCATGAAGAAGAAGGTAGAGAGGAGCGGCGGGGAATTTATCACGGACAGAGAAATCGCGGACGGTGGTGCCCCCTCGGCGGGACTCGAGAGAAATAGACGAGCGCGTTATTGGTTTTGGGAATGAAATATTTTTTGCTTTATTTATTTTTTCATCATTTTCGTGTCTCTTATATCGACTCGGACTGGAAATACAGGTTTCACCAAAAATTCGTCGCGATAATTTCGATTTTTTTCTCTTCCTTTCTCTCTCTCTCTTGGCGAGATGGCGGAGGGCAGCCGGCATCTCTCCTGGAGAAATGATCGTGGTCGTTTTCTTAATGTTTTGGATGATTGTTTTTGTAATTTTTTAGGCCCTCGATCGTTTTTATTGTTATTTTCTTCGTTTTTTTTGCGAATCACTGGACGTCCATATTTATTCACCTCCCTTGTCTATCCCTTTTACAGTCCGCAGACTCTCGGAGGCTTCGTCTCACCCGTGTAATGGTTTGCGGTCTGGACGGTGGTGGATGGAGCCGTAACCGTCGGACTGGGAGTCCTCATCACGTTCGAGTGGTAAGTTGAAGGGTGGCGATCGGGGGGTGAAAGATTTTCGGCGAAAGTTTCTCATTAATCTATCTCGGACAATTTGAGTGTCTTTAAAGCGAGTGGGAGAACGAAGCTGCATGCGCCGCAAATGAAATGTCTCTTCAAGATTGTGGTGAGATATGGCCGACGAAAATGTCGCGTACATAGTTGAATTTCGAATCAAAATTTATCCATGTATATCCTGCAGAAGTGAGTAAATTATAACTTGGATATTTGCTAAAGTGCTGTCCATATCTCGATTTCGCCATGAAAAGGCTGTATGACATCTTGTATCTTAAGCGTGGAGATTCCCGTCTTGAAAGTGTAACAATTCAAACGATACTTCAGGAATTTTACCACTTGAATAACATGAAAATATTATATCAAAATGTAACTGTTGATTTTGTTTCTTGTTTTTTTGATTGATTGTTGTTAAGATTTGTGACGAGAAAATTAGAATTTTTTAAAAAAGTATCCGAGTACTTTACATGTTATTTATGTTATTCAAGTTAAATATTTTATGTAGTCTTCAAATAGACATTTATATGTTTGTTGCTATTACGGTTATTAAAATATGGAGAGAATTGAAATTCCTCTGACTTTGGTTTAAATAAAAAGCTATTTATTGATCAAAACGCGTTTCATTTTCTATTAACAACAGTCATCTCAGCGCATGTAATGTTTAAGGACAGACATTTAAGTTCTACGTATATATATTGATATCACATTGATAATTCTCTGGCTAAAACACCCAAAATCTCACTGATAAAATTACTTCCCGTTTTGAAGATTTAAAAAAATCACCCATCTTAGAAAATGCGCGTCCCGCGTGCGACCGGACCAAATTCGCTCCGCTCTCATTTCCCTAAAGAGGGCGAGGGGGTAAATGAACTCGTGCGGTGTCGATGGATATGACGCTCCTAATACGGGAGACATGTGTCCCTCCTTGTCCGACGAGGGGTGAAACCCGCGACGTAGCGAGCCGATCCGTTATCTCGGGGTAAAAAATATATGCTCTCTCCTCCAAACCATCCCTCCATCCTCCCATTCCCTTCCCACTCCGCACATCCCACACTATCCCATCCCTTCCCCACAGACGAAACTGCAACCCCTCCCTCTCTCTCTCGCAACTATCTCAAAATCCACCACCCTTTTCCCTCTACCCTCTCAACCCCTTTTATTCCCGTCCACCAGGACCTTTTCCCCATGTTCACTGAGCTCCCAATTTCCAAACCACACCCTCTCCCTTATCCCGGTTTTATCTCATCACTTTTCCTCTCCCACTCCTTTATTCTTCTTCCACCTCTCACTCCTCACACTCCCTCCTTAATTTAATTTTTTACTCTTGCTCCTCCCCCCAAAAAACCTCCGCCCCTCTCTCTCGCACTCCGGCCTCAACACGGTTGCGATATGGAAGGGAACAACGCCGTCCGTCTCTTGACTAACAACCTTCACCAGAAAACAATAACGATACGACCTGATGGTTCTCGACTTAAATTAAGCTCCTATCTCCAAAATGCGTGGTTTCATTTTTTTTTTCATCCCCGAGCCCATTGAAAGAAAACGGACGGTGGTCGTAAAGGGGAAGACGGGGTGGTGTCGAGGACATGAGGCGTAAAAGAGAAAGGTTCAATATATATATATATATGAGTAGGTAAAAAAAAGTGGAAAGTTTAGGTACAGCAGAGCAGATGGAATGATTTTTACTGCAAATGTTGAACAAATTATTATCATCTGGCTGAATTTGCCGGGCAATTGTTTACTTCGTGCATTTGTGCATAATATACATAAAGAATTTAGACGAAAATCCTCTCAAATACATTTGCCCAGTTCTATTTCGCGATCGCTTTTATTTAATATCACAAAGGTGGCTTTTTTAAGCGCACAGCCGATATCATTTCTCAAATTATCAGAACAACCGGTTATTGGTCACGATAGAATAACATGTATGTCCGGCGTGACCTATTGCATAGCCTAGTCCTCCTACGCCCTAATATGCCGTCGATGCAACAGCTCGTCTTTCCTCGCTTAACCCCGTCAGCAGACCAGAGGAATAATTGACATTCCCTCTGCTTATCTCGCGTCATCTCCGATATCTTGGTCCCCTCAACCCGGTGGACTGAATCCGTCGTAAAAATTGGACGCGATGCCACCACCTCTTTCGGATGAGAAATGAAATGAGTGAAAAGTTACGGAACCGAAGGGGAGGAAAGAGGTTATCGAAGGAGGAAGAGAGGTATGAGAGATTCGACATGTATGCGCCCGCGTGCGTATGTATATATATGTATGCACACACGCCCAATTGGGGGCAGATCGGGCGTTGTCTCCCATTAAAGCGTGTCTATGGGGCGTACCAGGAGGGGAAGGGAGGGAGGAGGTTTTTGTATAGGGATGGGAGCGTGGGACTCGAGTGTTTTGTTTTCGAAGGCGACTCACGGCGCCATCTCGCCGTAATATCGTCTCACACTCTCCCCTGGCGTCTGACTCTCTCTCTCTCTCGCGGACCCTCTCGCGCGCTGACGTTGACAAATGACTGGAGATTTCAATCGCCGCGTGAGCGAGTAACTTGCTCTCTGGACGGAAGGGTTTCTTCCAGGGAAAAGGAGGGGGCAAAAAGAAAAGGGGAGAGAGAGAGAGGAGGGGCGAGGTTAGAAGAAAATCGTACAGAAATGGGAGGAGAGAAATGTATGAGTGGAGAGGAATGGAAGGAGAGAGAGAGAGAGAGAGTCGGTCGGTTATGGACACGAGCTGGTTGAGTACGGAGAAAGAGTGAGAGAGGGAAATCGAGAGGAATTGGAAGCTGGGAGAGGTGACGTCTTTCTCTCTCTATCTCTTATGGGTCTGCACAAAAAAATATCGGAATAATATTTGATTTCGAGAAAGATTATGATATTCCAAGAGAGGGGTGAGATGAGCTACGGCCGCTGAATCTAAGTCATTCCCCTCGGTGTGGGGAAGGAGGTGATTTGAGGGCGTAGGAGTGCGAATGGGGCGGGGGTTGGGGGGAGGTAGTAAGGAGAGGCAGAAAGATCCATCCCCTCAGACATTCCCGAAGGAGTGAGATGGAAAGGGAGAGAAGGGGAATGAGACGTGAAGGAATTCCAGAATGACGGTCGGTGAGGAATATGGAAGAGGGAGGGATGGAAGGGCCAACATGTCCGATCCAGCGCGGAAGAGGAGGAATTGAGGGAAGAACTAAGAAACGAGAAGAGAAGCGGGGCGAGATAGATGGAATCAACGGAGCAAATCATATGTAAAAAATACAAATAGGAGGAATTGAGTAAAGTCGCGGGACTATCGCCTCGCCTTTGCTTGGTTTATACACATTTCCGCTCCTTTACCTATCTCGCTTCTACTATTTTCCTCCCTCTTCCGCTTCTTTCTCTATTCTTCTATCGCCGTGTGCCTCCTTCCACGCCCTCGGAGCGCACGCAAAGAAGTCCGGCCTCACGTGCACTAATTCGCATAATCGTGACAGCGAGAGATGACGCCTCGTAATTTACGAAACTGCTGAAAACGGCGGTTTGAAATATTTCAGGGAGATTTAGGTGTAATTTATAGCCATTAATGCATATCGTGTGTATAAAAAAATTGTTTCTTTCTCTCTCACTCTCTACCCGCACTTTTTCTCCCTCGCGCGCGCACACACACGTACACACCATTTCTGTTTTCCCGTCATTCTCTCCATAGATCTCTTTCTCTCTCGGAAGAAAAGGTGGTGCGATTTGTTAAATTTCACGCTTTTGCTGTTACCGTGTCCTGTCGTTTTGTCCTTACTCTCTCTCTCAATCGCTCCTTCTTGAGTCGGAATCAGATTACGAGGCTATTAGTCTTCTCATCGATCCAGGTTTTTCTTACGGCCAGAGGTGTTCGTGGCAATAATTTAGTGCGACTCTTATCTAGAGTTTTCTTTTGTAAAGTTTTGATAAAAGAATATTCTATCGTGCGTATCTTTCGACCGAAAAAGATTGTTCTCTGACTCCTTTCCTTCTCCCCTCCCCATTACTTCTCTCCCCCTCCCCGATCCGACACCCTGGGCGTTGATCGGGAAAGCCGTCATTAGCGTTTCTTTCCGAACCTTGAGGAGAGAGAAAAACCGAGACGAATTATATCGATTAAACGCTTATTGAATGATGATGGCCAAACGGATTTGTTTTAATGGGTCGTTTAAATTCTTAGCGTCCCGAGAGATGGTGTTACGGTGCCACAAAAAAAAATATATCGCGAATTGTGAAATTATCATCCTCCGAAGATTCCGAAATAGATATTTTTGCCAATTACCCTTAAATATATGGGCATTCAATTATTTTCATTTACGACGCTATCGTGCGTGCAGAGAGGATAAGAAAAAAGACGGGAAGTATGGATTTATTTTATCACAATAATAAACCACCGCGTGCGGGATCGATATTTACGCCACTTTCGTGTCCCGGAGCAATGAAATGAAGTGCCATTTCGGCCACTAGCGTATACGGAATATTATTATTGCAAAATTCTCCTTACTTATTGCCTCTTACTCTATGACGCATGGAACAGCAGAATCGACTGAGCTCGTGCATGAATTTTATGGGATAAATCGAGCCATTTATCGATCGACGTCCCAAATTTCACATAAGCACGTGCCTTCTCCCCCTTCCCAAAAATTCTCGATCAATCCTTTCGAATAGCAGTCTTTCATTTTGCGTTTTTTTTCCTTCTTCTTCGCATCATTTCGCAGGAGCGACCGAGAGAGGAGAGCGGAGAGATGGATAGGGAGCGGACGGGAAGGAACAAAAGGCTACGTGGGAGGCGCCGCGCAATCAAAACCAATCTCTTCCCCGACGCCTGGAAACAACTGCCGATCAGTCAGCGGGCGCCTCCACGGACAGCTTCGCATCGGTCCTTCATCCCCCCCGAAGGGGAGAGCCAGAGATGGAGCAGACCGAATGGTACACCCTCCGTCGTGGAAGGAGGAGGACGATTGCGGCTAGGCGGGCGCTGGGAATACGACTCCGCGATGCCGCAGCCTCGGCGGCCGCCACCGCCCACCGTCTCCCGAAGCCATTCCACATACTCCTTCTCCGGAGGCATAGTGCGACGAGTCGTGACGAGATGATGCACGAGCAGTGCATGCGTCGGAAGAATGAGAGAGAGAGACAAAAGGGAAGCAGCGCGAGGTTTTGCCCTGCGACGCGTCAGCCGCAGGTCCCGAAAGGGGACGACATTCTTCCTCCATTGAAGAGAGTGGAAAGAGAGAGAGAGAGAGAAAAGTATAGTGCAGGAGAAGGGTTAAAAAACCGCCTCATCAGCGGAGTTACTCGGTCTTTTCTTTCTCTCTCTGTCCTCGTCTCTCTGTTGCGGGTGGTCCACCTCAGTCCGGGGGTAACCATGCCCGCCGCTCACCCCGGGTGGTCTTCATTGCTCATAGCTGGACCTCTCTTCCTCTGTCTCACTTTGCTCATTCTCTTCATCTCTCTCACTCTCTCTTCGAGTTCCCGGAGTGCCGCCATATGACTCTTCTTTCTCTCTTTCTCTATCTCTCCCCTTCTCTCTCTCTTCACATCAAAAGTCTCCAACACGAGGAAACACGTCTCCCCATAGGAGAGGTCACGATTTCTTGACCACTTCGATCCTATCCCAAAGAAGACGAAGGCAAGGAAAGAAGACGGTTTTGCGTTTTTATTCGACCCTCTTCTGGTCCCTCCGTGTGAAAACGAAAGACCATTATGTATACACACCACATATTATATATATATATATATATATATATATATATAATATATATATGCAAACATGTAGCTTTCTGTAAATTGGCATCAAGATTTTTTGAGTCTGTGGAGTTTTTTTGTTTCGGTTTTTCGATCCTTCATCGTGATGGTCGCCGAGGGCGGTGCGGAGGACGGCGAAATCTGTCGGAGCGGATTCCAGAAAGTTGAGGTTTGAGAGAAGCGGAAAGGTTCTGCCCTCGAAGAGAGCCGGACTCGATGAACTCTTGGTTGAAAAACGAAAAAAAGAACGTCTCTCGGCGGTGTCCGCGTCGCAAAAAAAGGAAATGGCAGTGCTCATCACTCAAAACTCGCGCAAATCCAGTTCGACCTTCTATTCCGTTGGAGGGATATTTTTTCTCTCTCCCTTGTTCGTGTGACGTGTTATGTGCGGGACGTGTGTGGTGGGGAGGGTTGTTTGTAGATACAAAGAAATCAAAGACAAAAAGGATGATGAACTCTCGCATTCTGCAGAGTTCGAGCTTTTTGCGTAATATCTCATCGGGGCAAGTGCAAACAAATGTTAAGATGTATTGATACATTATATATATATAAATATATATAATTGAAAAAGATTCAATTTGTGGTCCCGTCGTCAAAGGCGGGGCCTTCCAACTTTTACATGTAAATAATAGAGATGGTACCAACCACGTTTTTTTTCCTTTCGTTAGAGGACTATGTGAATCGTCTCACTTGATTTTAGTGGGGTGAAAAGAACAACTTATATAAAAACACGCTATATATATATATATATATATTAGATATATAAATATATCACCATTCCTTTAGATGTACGGAGAAGACGAAACTTATAAGACTGCTCAGCTTGACCTGAAAAAATATATCTATATATTAAATATAAAAAATACGAAGGCCGTTGAAAGTTTAAACACACATTCAACGTTACAAAAATATTGGAAAATTGAAAAATAGAGTATTTATCAAAGAGAAATATTGTAAGATATATATGTGTGGAAAGTGCATGAAGTTATACTGGTGATCGCGGCTTGAGGATAAACAAGGCTCATGCATATGGTTGCCAAGCGAATGGCTTTTTGTTTTTCAGTGATGACGGTAGTGGTACTTGTTCACTATTACCTTTTATGTGATTGTCTCTGAATAGATTTGTTATCTGTTGACTGGGTTGTGTAGTATAAATGCAATTCTTAGAATTTCTACCATTCTTCCACTTTTGACGACTGCCTTCCCAACGCTCTGCATTGTAACAGGAAATCCACATTCTCTTCAAGTTGAAATTAAACACTCATATATCCTAAGTCCATTGAATGGTATAAGAGAGAGTCTTTTCCAAATTTTAGACGTGCCAGTTATATTCTGAAATATAACGCGTCATTTGCATTGTTCTATAAGCATCCAAAGGGAGTTTAAACTATTTATTTCAAATTAAAAATTGTTAAATAAGGCAACATTTGATTTCCACGCAGTGTCTAACTTTGCTGTTATCCAAAAATTAAAAGTGTCGTGTTTTTTAGTTATTTTGCGCAACATTGAACTGTGTAATCATTATAAACTAGAGGTTGTTGGAATACAAACAAAAGGTATATAAAACGTATCAAATCATTGAATTTGGATAATGATATCATAAATATTCTTCCAATTATAACATAAAGAGACATCTTGCTCAAAAAAATTTTGAAAGTATATACTTATGTACAAATACTGACCCAAAACGTAAAGGTAAATTATCAAACGAAGTCCTATCTAACTTTTTCGATATCCTGTTACGACTGGGAATATTGGGGGCATCGCTCAAGTACTCACTGTTACTTTTATATATTATTCCAACGACATCATTATAATTATTATTACATATTATTACGTTGTTGTGTATAAATATATCCTTTCCCGTCTCTCGGTATCTATAAATACACATGGACTAACAAGCTAAACGAATGTTGTTTAATATTTTATTCTCCTCCATTTTTGTAACGATAATCTTTACATGTATATTTTATTTGTAAATAGCTCTATATATGTGTGAATAGGTATATTGTCTGATTGATTAATATTAATTAAACCGGAGTCTATAGACGTGTGTTTCTATTCTGGTGTTATTTATTTCTTTATTACAATCCTTGAAATTGATACCTAACCCATGCAAGAAGAAACGTTGTGGTATATTTGACATAAAATACTTGATCAAGGTCATTATAAATTGCAACCAAAATTTCATCTTTAAAATATTTTTAAAAATTTTAGTCGTATTTTTAAAACGAAAAGCTATGCAATTTACACCTTTCATATGTTGTTTCCGTAATACAAAGTGTTTCCAGACCTTCCGCAGGTTTACGCTATTGTTAAAATAATGTGGTTAGCATAAAGAGTGAATGACGTATTTGGCTGCCACGGTCAGAAAAAGATCGGAAATACCAAATGTGTACTTCAGATGAGAAATAGGTAACCTGACTTCACCGAATATCAATTCTAAGAATCTCTTTCTGCTCAAAGCAAACACCCAGTTAAGTGAGACAAAACAGCATCGAATACTATCCAAATATATATGATTTTATATGGTCGCAAAAGTTATACATACGATTCAATACAAGTCAAAAGATTAATTAAAAAACATTTCATAGACTTCACTATAATAGAAAGGAATCCTCTCAACTCTAAAAAACTGCTGATCAAATTATGTAGGATGACTGATAAATTAACCCATTAAAAATTAAATGTTTTACGTAAATTTCTTAAAAATGAGACCAAAGATGGTAGAATATAAAATATTTCATCAGGGAGTTAAGGGAAAAAGCCAGTTTACTAGGCATATGATTTATTTATGGTATGGCAACAAGAACTGCTGTTACTCTACATGAAAATAAAAACAAAACTCGACTTCAACGTTTACGATAAAAATGCTATAAGAGGAAATATAAATGAGAGACCTCATCTTTGGTCAACTGTTCTAAAACCGTAACCGAAATCTATAGTGTAATAAAATATTCTCTTGTTTGACTGAAATCATTTTTTTTTTAGTTTAACGTTCATATTGAGCCAGGACAAAAGCTAGGTGAGCGAGGCACCCGCTTATGGCTCAACATACTAATGTAAGGGGCGCGACAAATGAAAGTTTGAACTTTAAAGTGTAACGTTTCAGTATATTATAAAATTAGTTTATATATTACATTTTATCTCTACATTTTAAATAGGCTTTGAGAGATATATTGCGTACTGCATACTCGCATTAGAATGGGGGTGTTAAGCTTGAAACCTTGGTTAGGGCGCAAAAATGTCTTGTCCCGGCTTTGCGTCGATATCAAGCATTTACAAGAAATCAATCATTAAAAACTTTCAAACGACTCGTATATACCATTAACATATTTTATTTATTTTTAAGCGATCTAAAATGTAATAGAGAATACATTGCTAAGATAAATAGAATAATAGAAAATATAGTGTGCTTTGCACCTTGGTGTAGCTATACTTTTTACCGGAAATTGAAGTAAGCGATCCTTTCTTTGCAAAATAAAATTTAAAAAATTAATCAAATAAAGATGAAAAGACTTTCTATATAATATGCAGTACAAAATCATCCATTGCGGAGTAATAAACAAAACAAATGCCTGTATAATTATTTTTGACGATGAGAAAAAATACTCCATGCCGACGAAGACGCAATTAGAAATTTAACAAACGGTAAAATAATCCATCAAGAGCTCTCATTGGGGTGAAAATACAGAATGTTTTAAGGCGGCAGTCATTTGCATCGGCGCGGAATGGCACCCATACCCGCCAACAATGGCGCTGTTATCAAGTGGTAATGAGAATCCATCTGTTAGGAAAAGACGCCCACACCTTCCGACAAACCTGGCCGCGAACCCTTTACTTTAACTCCGTGACCCAGGAAAAATATTTATCTCCCACCCTCTTCCTTATGTCCACTCACGGCCGCACGCGAAAACAATGAAATGAAAAGAAAGAACGCAAGCACGAGAGAAGGAGAAGTTTTTAAAGGCGCGCGGGATAAGAACGGCGATCTTTTCAAGAAGGAAGAAGGATCGCACACGGTGACCTCGAGAAGGAACAGAATAAGGACAGTGAGATATAGTAAAAGGCGGAAAAAAGGGAAAAAGAAGACGTAGGCATTTAGACGGGTAGGAGAGAAAGAGGAATAAACAGGAGAGAGAGAGAGAGAGGAGGAAAAAGGAAGGAGGAAAAAAAGGTTTGATTTTAAGTAACACACGGTGGGGTGCGCGGGCATGCTGCCTAGGGGATGCTATTGTAAGCAAATCAGAGGAGGAATATCGTGGTGGTGGGAGGAGGAGGTGGCGGGGATGGAGGATGCGGTTGATGGAGGTGGAGGGGAACGGGAGGCGATGGAGGGCGGGGGGGGGGGGAGAGATGGCAGACAAATACGGAGTTAAAACAACCCGTCTCGCTGTGTACTCTCTTCACTACCCCTCTTTCTTCCGCTCTCTCCTAAACAGTGGTCCCCATAAGAGATACACACGACGGGGTGAATGGTGTGTCCTGGACGGAGGCAATGAATAGGTGTGCGGGGGTCGGGGTGCCCGAGAGTGGAGTGGGGGTGGCGGTTTTGCTGCCGTAGGATGCGCGGTGCAGTCGACGATGTAGGGGGAGAGCTTCGGATAAGTCGCCACTGGGCGCCCCGCGAAAGAATAATGTTATGAACCGGAGAGTTAGGGACGGTCGCGAGTTAGCATGAGAGAGAGAAAGGTTGCATTTTGCATTTTACGGCGAGCGAAGGAGATACAGAGGGTAGGAGAGGGGGAAGGGGGTTGTAATGGGTGGTGAGGCGGTTAAGAGGGAGGTAAAAAAGGGAGTTAGTGAGGGAGGACAACAGGGGAAATAATATGAGTTCATTGAAAAGGAATGTACCCCATTGAGATAGGAAGTGTGGTGGATGGAGAAGAGCGTGGTAGGGATGGGTGGGGGGAGAGGGTAGAAACGCTCGGTGATATAATGGCGGTAGGTTAGAAAATAGGGTGGCTTCAGGAAGGGGAACACGAAATAAAAAAGGGAGAGAAGGATGGTACTTGTGGGATTTTTCGGTAATGCGAGGGGAAGGAAGCGGAGTTTCCTGGTAGAAGAAACCGGGGGACAGAGGTTGTCGGGTGGGATGGAGTTGAGGAAAAGTACGGTTGAATAAACTTGGACTAAAGAATGCATTTGTGTTGAGCTTCGAATAGAACGTGTCCGTTTGAGATTACAGGTAACTCTCGTTATGCGCGTTTTCGCATATACGCGGTTTTATTCTGACGAAAGATCCAGAAGAACCCACGCCTTTTTGTGCAAGTTGGGGGTGGTTTGACCGTTTTAAGAGTCAAAATGCATTCCACAATCTCATGTTAACTGGAGAGGCAGCATATGCGCATCACTTTGCAGTTGAATTATTACAAACTAAAGGCCTCCCGTTTTACGCGTATTCGATTAAAACGGCGATTTTCAGGATTGTATGTCCCGCGTATAGCGAGAGTTACCTGTACAAGAGTGAATAAAGGGAGGTGATTGCGGGAAAAAAATGGACCGAACCATGATGAAGTTTTTTATTAGTTTAGAAAGGAGTCATCTTCTCACCTCCCAAAGTTTTAGTTTATTTATATTAGATTTAATATTTGAAGAAGGAACTGAATGAAAATATTTTGGGAAAATCTAACGTATTTTTGTTTGTTTGTCTTGTAGAATATCTTTTTTACTTATCTTAAATTATATAATAAAATTTATAGAAATGAATTATATGAATTATTTTTCCAAATATATTCGAGAAATTGTTTTATTTTTAAAAACTATATTCAATTTCAGAGAAAACTGCAGTAATGCTTAAATAGGATAAATATTTCATAAGTATATAAAAGAATGAATCATTGTACGATTATAGTAAAAGGCTACTTGATGCACATAACAGGACATTTACCGATTTAGATAACTTCAACGACCTTAAGTGGGAACTTACCCAATCCAACAGGATAATGTACCGATTTTTATATCAATCACATTCAAAATTCGGATACATGTACATACGTCTTAATATCCGAATTATGGTAATAATTGGTTTTTGCAGCGCCAAACAACTTATTTGGCGAACCGAAACACCTTTACGAGATTGTAAATTAAGGATATGAATCATCAGTCGGAAACTAAATTGAAACCAACATGGCCGCAAAAGAAAGAAACGACTGTGCGCTTTAATCGAACGAACAGAGAGATCCAGGGGAAAATAAAAGAGGGCGGAATAAAAAAAAACTCCCTCGCGAGTAAATTTGCGCGATTACCGCCTGAAATTACGCAGGGAACGAAAAATAAAAACACGGGAAAAAACGACCGCCGTGATGTAGATGAGGATTAGGGATACGACAACCTGGAGGTAGGTGGAGGAGAGGAGAGAGAAATGGAGAGAGAGAGAGAGAGAGGGAACTGAATTACGGGACCATACTCCACGTCCCGGATTCCAGCTCGCGGTAAGGAACGCTCCCTATCCACGAATAAATCACGCTGCGACGGAATAATAAATAAGAGACACGACGGACTCGTAGAGAGATGGAGAGACGTTAGGGATGGGGAGGAAGGAGAGAAGTGGGTAGGGGAGGAGGGTGAAGATCGGAAGGGGAGGGAGAGGGAGGGAGAAAGAGAGAAAAAAGAGGAAGAGAGGTATAGGAAGGGTATGCCCGGTGTGAGAGGAGGCCAGGACATTCAGATCGTCTCGCGAGGGTTTTCGCAAATTCCTAAAAAAAACGCCGTGCCGAACCATGATTCGGTTGACGGCCGCCATTCGTGGGGAGGCGCTCCAATACGTGGAAAACATGGGAGCCATTTTTTCCTCTCTTATTTTCTCCTCACTGCCCTTCCTCCTCTCCCCTCTACGTGCAGTCCGAAAAAACACATCCTCCGGGGCAGAACCTTGTCCCGACTTTACCTTTGGCACAACGGGGGTTTAAATGAAGCGTGGAGCCTCCTCCCGGGGGAGCGACGTCAGGTTTATGACTTTAGAGAGTTTAAACTTTATTTATACGGATGAAAAAATCGGCCGGAAAGTTTCCTTTTATTATTATTTCTGGGATCGGCCGTGTTATCACTGCGGGGGCATTTGTCTAAGGGTGGGGTGAGGACAGGATCTTGAGGGGCAGGTGACGCTTCGCGACATGGTACGTGTGTATCTTGTGTTTGCGTATATATATATATATATATATATATATATATATATATATATATATATATATATATATATATAGCCATACCCAGACACATAATATCCGAAGATATACATGACTAGCTAACTCTCCCGTTGTCATTTCGAAAAAAATGTACTTTTGCGTCCAATAATATATGTGTTGGCAATAAATATATTCCGATTCAATTACCAATCGGAACGAGTTTCGCGACGCGTTTTCGTCTGATATTGTTTGTTGGTTGACGCAAACACTCGCGACATGACGGTAGAAATTAAAAAAATCGTTCTGATTTACGTTTATGGTGGCAGATTTTGAAAGTCCATGAAGAAGTAAAAAGAAGCTGAGAATTTTATGTAGACTACGAATACCCGTGTATCTTATTTTGAAGAATCATTACCAGTCGTATTAAAATCCATCTCGACAATGCGTTGGTTTTATTGAAATTTCATGATGCTGAGTGATATGAAAACCATAAAATGATGATTTAGTGACACGCATTGCAGTTTCTATATATTTGAAGGAACGTGGTAATTTCAATCCTGAAATGGGTTTACTTTCTTTTTCATCAAATCTATTAGCTAATAGACGAGTTAAATGTTATGTGCCTGTTTCTTGTTGAAGCGATTCAAAACTTTTTATCAATTGAAGTACTGGGGGAATTGTTGTAATCACGCTTTTTTCTTTACAAAAATAGCAGCAGTTTCCTAGTGGATAAAAAATTTTTGATGGTGAGGATGAATTCTATCCATAATGAACTAAGATATTATATATTTGAAAAAATATATTTTAATATATAAAATAAATACCAGCACTGATTTTTATAAGAAACCGTGTTAAAATCTACGCTTTAAATTGACTTTAACAGACTTTACAGAGAAGTTTAAATAATGATGCGTTCCAGGACTATGTTACGAATGGACCATTCATCAACTCTAATATATGTACCCAGTGTAGTCGCATAAAAATTAAACATATTCCCAAAATTTTAGGATGTAGATGCAAGAGAGTACGAAGGCGGTTCTCCGTGACCTCTAGTGGAAGCGAGAGAGAACTAAATAGAACCAAAGTGTAGTCTGCAACTACCTCAGACAGCTCCTGATTTAGAATTCTCCTAGCGTTCACGGAGGAGTCCCCTGTCATCATCCGACCCCTAGCGGGGCGTCCCGGGATCCCCAAACAGACTGACAGATGACAATCTACCCTCGCCCCCGCTTTTGGGAGTGCGTAAGTTTTTCTGCGGATGCAACGGAAGAAGGATGATGGCGGAGGTGCGGTGTGGGAAAGGGTGCGGTCAAAGGCTTTCTTATAGGACGTTACATATATATTTATATGTGCTCAGAGTTTGATTATACAAGTCAGATCCGACTTCATTTCTTGAATTAATGTTTCTATTACCCTAAAGGACGTCCGTCAAAATCCTTGGAGTCACAATAGAGAGACTTATGTCCGAATTCCGGTCGGAGAAGCGCTTTGTTTTTTCAATGGAAACGGTGACAGAGACGAATTCGCGGATTCGCTATCCTCTAAATATACGAGTGAGCACCGATGCCGTCAATCAAACGTCGTACTAGTGATCGATTGCGAGAAATAGAACAAGCATTACCGTCGTGCTCTCATCTCCGCAGGAGAGAGGGTACAAACCTTTTTTATTCTGCCGCCCTGAATGTGTAGATCTAATCTTCGATACCGAATGAAGAGGTTTTACCACACAAAACTGTAATTAATTTGTTAAAATTGATTTCTCATCAATCCTGCAGGCGCTTATATTTTTTTAAGAACCGCGACCATGCAGAAGATTTTATTGTTTGTAGCATATCGGGCGCATTTCAAAATTTAGCGAGATGGAAAGGTTTTTGAAATTTGTTGTGTTTTAAGATGCGAGTTCTCAAGTAAGCGAAGTTCGAAAATCGATCCACTGAGGTCGTCTTTTTGATCCTCTTTTCTCTGAAGAGACGTCCTTCCGACTGTTTCTCCTCGTGCAAGATTCTCTTCCGACTCCATTCTCAAAATGTTTTAGAAAATGCGTGATTAATCCCATTATTAAGTGGTGATGGGAAATTTAAGTTTAACAGAGGACCAACCAATGCGCATACTAATAATTTCTTTTTCAATACTACAAAGTGCTGTTAGCCATGATCATTTGAAGTAAATAAGGCCGTGCAAAGCTTTGATATTACTTCAAGGCACAGAAATAATAGCTTCTGCAGCTTACTTGGGTTGAAAATAAATATATGTATACCTATTGGAATAAAAATATTCCAAACAAAGAAATTATAACTTAAACTTACGATTAATATCAGTGCATACTCATTGCAATTAGATTTAGAAATAATATTTATTTAATATATGCTCATATCTATTCTCCATTTTCTATATCAGAGAATAGGGATACCTATTTTAATCACGAGCTACAGAGAAGAAAATATTTTCCACATGTCTATACCCCGCTGCCATAAAAAAGATCTATCATACAGAAAACAACTATTTAACTAGCTAAGGAGTTTCGTTTCTGTTCCATCCTCTATGCCACATACCCACGGTTCGTGGCATGTACTTGTCACCTGTCTTTTTTGTATTCGACATTGTGCTGAATACCTTCGAGCACGACATTACTCTAAGAATCTTATAGGTTCGCCCAACCGTGAAAATCGGCAGCCAAAACGACGTCATTTCAGGTCGACTTTTGGATTCCTACGGTATCCTCGTTTGCCAAATTCACTTTCTTTTGTCTTTCTCCTCGGAGAGAAAGGGTCACGTCTGGAGGCGTGCGCTCCACTGGCGTGTTGCATGGAACGTGTCCTCCGAGACTCTAAGGAGGGCGTGATTTTTTCGGAGGAGTGTGAGGAGGCACGAGGCACGCGCGCGGGACTCGGACATGATGAGGGTAATGAGTGGCGTCTGTTTTTTTCTTCTCCTTGAGGAAGGGCGTTCCGGAAGGAAGAACAATGGAGATGAGGCTCATGCTAGGAATATTTTCCTACTCTACGTTTTCAAACGCCCTTATGAATTTACTATTCACGAAGGATCTTTTACCCAAACACACTTCTTACAGGTCCCAAAATTTTAGCGCATAAAATCGAGAGAATTAAATTGATTTGTAGAGAAAACAAAACATTTTCGCGGTCGTGTTTTCATTTTGGGGCTCATTTACTGTTTGGTTATTGTTTCCATCGTGATTCCAGAAAACAAAATTGTTTTATGAATTTTATTATGCATTTATTAAATAACTTTTATTTGTAATTTTTCTTTACAGGTATTTACTCTATTTTTACATTGAATCTAATCGAGATATTGGTAGTATAAAATATGGGCCTTTAAATGAAAAGTTTCATGCTGAAAAGTTATTATTAACGCATTATTTATGGCAAAATCATGTATAAATCCTTTGATATATTTAAACAAATGATGTTTATATATTTTATTTTCAAGTCTCGATTTTAATATTTTATTGTATTTGTTTTTTAGATGATAAAGAATAAAAACTTAAGAAAAGAAATAATAGGTAGATTTGACATCAGTATTATTTTAAAAAGTGATTACTATACCACCTATTGGAGTTTCAGTATATGGTATGTATTTGCGTTTTTAAATACATTTCCTATTTTCTTCGGATAAACACTTGTCCACCTAAAGTTTTTCATAGGAATTCTTTTATGTATGACCGATTGCCTAAAAAGATATTATTTCAACTCTTTAAAACTCGAATCCAAAGAGTCTACTAATGAAAATGTCCCAAAAAGGTCTTTCATACACTGGTATATTATATATATATATATATATATATATATATATATATATATATATATATATATATATATATATATAACAGCTTACGGAAAAGGAAAGGTAAAATGGATATATGGATGTCAACAAGGTGTTGGGATGAGGAAACCCAGTGAACACTCACCAATCAGA
This sequence comes from Tanypteryx hageni, assembly GCA_028673005.1. Classification (NCBI taxonomy): domain Eukaryota; kingdom Metazoa; phylum Arthropoda; class Insecta; order Odonata; family Petaluridae; genus Tanypteryx; species Tanypteryx hageni. The sequence continues at coordinate 163,507,754 of CM054112.1, forward strand.
CGACTTCAGTTCTCTCTCTATAGCTGATGAAGGAGTAGTTCCGAAAGCTTCTACGTTTGTGATGTTTCTGTGTTTTAGTGTTCTTTTACGTGTGTCGCTTCGACATCCCCGGGGCCTCGCCAACCTGAAGTCGTCTGATTGGTGAGTTTTCACTGGGTTTCCTCATCTCAACACCTTGTTGACATCCATATATCTATTTTACCTTTCCTTTTCCGTAAGCTGTTATATATATATATATATATATATATATATATATATATATATATATATATATATATATATGCATGTGTGTGTGTGTGTGTGCAAACTTCATGGCGAGAAGAGATTGAAACGATTCCCGCTGACAATCCTCAACCTCGTTACGTAATATTTTGCCCCACAACAACGTAAGGTAATCAACGGCGCGAATTGTTTAAAAGAAACTGGAATATGAAGGAGGAAGATTATCTTTCCTTGTAATTCACCAACAGATAATTCTAATTTGTCGGTCGGACTGATTTTCCCGTTTTCTTCTGAGAAAAATTATATACATACTATATATTCAAAAGCGGAGAAGTTTCTCACGCGCTCCTAAAAGCTCCCTCGCTCCAAATGCCATCTAATTTAAGGAGCCATCATCAAACAAAGAGATCCTCGCGTTGCTAAGCATTAAGCCGGGTAACTAACGAGGAAGGGTATACCAAAAGGGCTCCTGTTCTTTCTATTGTTCGTGACAAGATTGCACGCTCTCCTACACATCGTATCTGAGGATGCGCAGCTGAAGTATTTAATTGTTGAATGCATTACGCAGTCTAATGAGAAGCAATTTTTCCACGAGCCCGTGGAGGTGTAATCTTTCCGCGCGACCGTACACGCTTTGAGACACTGATTTTTCTAATTATGTCATTGCCACACTCGAAAGATGGGAGACGCAGGAATTTCGCGATATTATTTAATATGCTGTAATTATACAAACACGATTAAAATGAAATCATATAATGTTGCTGCATATCTTCTTTTCTCGGCAATTTTTTTAGTTGAGGGATTAGTTCCTTGAAAAATAGCGAGGCATAAGCTAATAGTTGATCTAGATTTGCAATCTTTATAAAAGTTCGATATAATCCAATTTATATTCATAATATGTTTTTCGAAAAGCAAGAACCGTAGATGTTTCATTACGTTTTTAAACTTAATGCATCATTGTCAGAGCTCAGAAAAAGTCTTTCACGCAAATATTATTTTTAGTTTATATTCAAACTTTTTTATTTTACAGTGAAGTTGTTTTAAAATAAGCATTTTTCTACTTTCCTGTGACCCCCATTTTTAGTGCTTTTCGTCATTGCTGAAAAGTACTATTATCTTCATGATGTCCGTCAGTCCGTCCGTACGCATATATCAGGGAAGAATTGGCTGAACCGATTTCAACCAAACTTGGTACATGGATTTACATAAAATAATGACCAAAACGTCATATTTGGACTGGATCGACACAGCAGGGGTGCCACAATTGCAAGTTTAACTTTTCGATAATTGTGAATTTGGAAGGAATTGGCCCAACCGATTTCAACGAAATTTTGTAAGAAGGAGGTGTGCAACATAGAAAACAAAATCAATATGTTTAGTGTAGATATGAAAATCAGGGCTGTCACAATAAAAGTAATAAATAAATATCTTTTTAGACGTATTTCTGTTGAATTGACCTAATCAATTTTAACGAAATTTAATATATGTTATGTGCATATATATACTAAACCACAACAGCATATTTGGACCGAATCAGCTAAACAGTGGTGCCACATTTACAAATTAAACTCTTTCAGTAATAATGGGTTTGGAGGAATTGGCTGGACGGATCTCAACTAAATTTCACATATAAGATTTTTACAACATACCATAATGAAATCAAGATGTTTAAAGTGGGCTAAAGAGCATGGCTACCACAGTAAAAAGTTAAATAATATTTTTACACCTATTTCTAGAGAACTGGCCTCAAGGATTTTAACGAAATATGGTATATATAATCTTCACATACATAAATAACCATAATTGTATATTTTAACCGGGTGATCTAAACAGGGCTACCACAATATCAAGGTTAAAATTTTTGTGTAACTATGAATTTGGAAGGTATTGGCTGAACGGATTTAAAAGAAATTTTGTCTGTAGGACGAGTATAGAATTTGAAAACGAAATGAACATGTTTAGATCGGATCTAAAAAACAGGGCTACCACAATATAAGAAAAAATAATTTTCTGATTTCAAAGCAAATACATTAGTATCGATTCAACTACGGCGAAGTTGACAAAAAGCACTTCTGTACCAAGGGAAACTTGTTCTAATTGATTTCACTCTTGTTTAAAATATCATTCACTTAGCTTGTTTTTTCAGAAATCTTTTTGAATTCGTATACCTTATAAAACAGTCATGTGACAAGAGGCCAGGTCCGCTGGGAACAGAACAGTATGCCTGAACAGTATTGCCCAAGGAAGAACCTTGGGAACTAACTACTTAAGTCTTTGTCACGCCAATGCTGTAAAATGCATCATATTACTAAAATGAAATTAGGAGGTAGCAATCGGGTAGTTGTAGAGAACGAACAATTCAAGACGCTCATGTTGGGATAATATATTTTAAAATTTTGGCACACGCCCACATAAATGAGCAACGCAAGCATCCGCTTACGGAAATCACAAGGAATTGCATGCATAATATCTTCATACAAACCAGCGTAGGTCGGCACTACTTTTTGATGTTGGCAAATGCCCGCCTAAGCCCGTTCGTTTGATTTGGTTTCGTGGAAGTGAGATAAGAGACCGAAGGTTCTGCAGCGGAAGAGCGGCGAAGATAAAAATTGATTGCTCAGCGTCGGGAGCATCAATGCCCTTGGCGGTGCATAAAAAAAATATCGCGACCTCACACATGGCATGAAAAACAGTCACGCCTCTTACCACCTCCACTTGCATCCAAGGACCTGCCGGGGAAAAAAATAACACCCTCACACCACCATAGTTTAAAAGAAAGAAATAAACGACCAATAAGTCCAACTAGCTCACGTGCCATTACGAAATAACGAGAGCCTCCGTATCCGAATCTTGTGTTTTTTCGACTACAAAAGAAGGCTAATAAATAAATGTAAAAGGAGAGAACAATGTAAAAAGACAATTTTTTATAACCAGCGCCACCTGCACTCCCCTTGGAAAAAATAAAAACATTCCGCATTCAGGAGTGCAAATAAAAGCAGTTGAAGCAAACCGTTCTCTCTCTCTCTCTCTCTGTTCTTCGAGACAATATATGCAAAACGTTCCGAATGAACAGAGGAAGGAGGGATAAAACAGAATGGAGATCTTTATCCAATGAGAGAAAGATAGAGAGAGAGATGCCGCAGTCCGGGACCGCAGCCACGAGGAGGAAGGAGCAGAAGAGGAGGAGGCGGTCTGGAGGTTTCTGGCGGAGGACCATGGGAAGGATGCGACCGCCGCGGGGTCGTCGAGGGCCGGATGCGAGGGGGACACAGTCCACACACTCTCTCTCTCTTCCCTTCTCTCCCGTCGCCACCCTCACTGCCACTATTTTTGCGGTAGGCGAAGGAGCGAGTGGGAGGAGATGGGGGTCGAGAGAGAGAGAGAGAGAGGTCCGTCCCAGGCGCACCATCTGCTGCGGTCAAGCGGCGCCCTCGGGGGGCAGTCGGGAGAGGGCACGAGGGGTGGCGGTGGAGAATAGTTGAATGTGAGAGTGTGTGGGGGTGGGGAAGGGTTATAGGGTTGGGGAGGTGGGGAGTTGCTCGGGATTACATCGGATGAGAGAAAAGGGGTGCGTCGCGACCTCAAAGTGCCCCTGCCCTCGGTAAGAGGAGTGGCTACGCAATGGACTTCCATTCTTGCAGTCGCCGTAATGAATGTCGATTGTTATAGGCTCTACCATCGTCTCGACGCGGAAAAATTCCGTAGGGATTCAGTACGTTCGAAGCTAACCGTGAGGGGCTTAGGAGGGAAAACGATGTTTTTTCGGCCTCTTTTTATCGGTTCAATGAAATTATAATCACTTTGTCTGAAGCTAAGCTATCGAATGAAGTTTTTATGCTGCCGGCCAGTACACGACAGATTTAAAAATTGTAAAATTGCGATGAATATCTGCTGGGTATACCAAGATTTTTTTTGTTTCCACTGACTTTGCTCGCGCGAAGCAAATAATCCGAATTTTAAAGACAATAATAAATGATGGATTTAACCAAATGTGTTATAACTGTAATTTTTACATTTATATAAGTAATCTTCATGTTGAAAATCGAATCAAAATTTTAAAATGTTATTCCTAGTGTCTTCTTTCTTTTACAATGTTAAAATATCAAATTGACCAACAGCTCTCAGGTAGTAAAAAGAATAGATAGGAAAATTAATCAACGCCTCTGTGGACTTTTCCATTCAAGTTGGATTTTTACTCAAAGCAAGTAATCTATGCAAATGGGAAAGGGGACCGAAGTACTTTGCGCTATGCACATCGCCGCCATACAGCACTCATTACAACGCTCTCGAGGAAAAGGCTTCGAATGGAACACCGCGAAACGGTTTTTATAAAATAAATAAACTGATGTGGGCAACACATGACTTTCTCCATATTTATATGGCAAATTACATTTTTTTAGCTCTGGGATCATTGTCAATATTTACTTCCGGTTAACCATTAAGAAAAGAAAGAGGAGCGTTACTAAGACGTAAATAAGCGTCAAGTCTTCGGTAGGTGGCATGGCGGTGGCAGCTAAAAATATAAGATATCTCTAAAAAATGCATTATATGGAAAAATATATCAAACAAAGGTTGTAGAAAATAAAATTTTCTACAACTTTTATTCCAGTATATTATTACATTTATCAAATATTAAAGCAAATATTTCAAAATAACGGATAAGTGACAAGAGTAAACACCCACTTCCGGTCGATCGATTTTTACCAAAAACTAATCAGATCATCTAACTTTTATAAAAATGTTAAATATAAAATTTTGCGTTTACCTGATTAATTGTTTTTGAGTTAGAGCGCCCACATAAATCTATCACATACAGACAGACACACAGACATCATCGAGAAAATAGTCAAAACGTGTTCAGGGGACGTTAAAACATGTATTTCCGTTGAAATCTCGAATTCGATTTTTTTCATGAAAACAATACTTTTTCTATACTTCGCATATGGAGAAAGTAAAAACAATGAATTAGCTTCCGTCCGAGTCTAGTTTAGTCTTCTTCATGTAAATGAATCCCCATTCCTCTGCAAAACAGCCGTCATTTGGACCTCTTCAGCATAACAAGGGATACTATACACTCACCCACCCTTCCTTTCTCTCTCTTTCAGATCTTCGGGCGATAAAAGCTTGAGAAGTTCCCATCCGCCCCGGAGCACGCCATCTTTCTCTGATAATAAGGCAACAAATAGTGGCGGACCCACCGAGCAATATAACTCATTGGGTCCCGTATTTGGTCGATCGGTCATCCAATTATGCATCGCTACCAAATATGGTCGGGCACCATTGAATGCGAGGGGTGGAAATAAGGAGGACGGGGAGACAGGATAAAAAAGACAGGAAAGATGGAATTATTCAATAACCCTCGTGCAAAAGGCGAGCATTCCGATATCTCCATTGGGTAATCTAAGTTTACGATCAGACGTGAGATGGCAGCGCCTCGCGTGGCACGCCATCGCACTCAACGACCGCGGCCGAACAAGAGCGAAGCGCTATCCGTTCGAGCGATCTATTCTGGAGGAGAGAGAGAGAAAGAGACTTCCCCACCAAACTTCCTCAGTAGTATTGGAGGAAGGGATAGAGAGAGAGAAAAAAAAGGAAGAGATAGATTACACGAGGGGCGGAGAAGGAAGATGACGCCATTTTCGCAATTTTCATTTTTATTCTTAGTGTTTCCTACTAAGAGATTTAGCCTTTCCGTTCTTCTCTCATATAAAATTGGCCAAATAGTTAAGTAATCCGGTAATCGGGAGGTAGGAAGCGAGAAGAAGATTAATAGTCCAATTTAAAAATTTGTCGAGACGAAAAATATTTCCATGGTTTGGATTATGCAAAAATCGGTCCAAATCTTCCTTCATCTTTCAACTTCGACGCGTGTGATCCTCGCGTGTTGGCCCACTTAATCCGGCACTACTGCGTATTAAACATATCTGATTTCCAACTCGTCAAAAAAATATTTGAAAATAAACTGGGAAAATTTGCTTTTCATAGAAACTTCAATTCTGACATACGTTTCTTCAAATAATACTTTTTGGATCAAAACAAATACTTTTTAGCCAGGCCAGTTAATCGGAAAATAAAAAGCAATATTCTGCTAAATCCTGTAGCTAAAGAGTAGAAATCTGTAAAAATTTTAGTCCTATGTTTATCTTTCAGCGCTGGTAAATGTCTTACGTAATGAGTGGTAAAGTCTTTTTTGGTCACGTTTTAAAGAATTTTCTGACGATTTATTTCTTATTGAAACTTGCAATTAACCTATCAATAAAGTGATCCAATGAAAATATAAGTTCATTTGCATTTCAATGAAAAAATAGCCACAGAATATAATAATAAAATAAATATTAGAAATAGCAACTCAAACATAAATTATGACCTCAATTAAATCTAACGATACATTCGATGGCGCGCAATGAAAGCAGTGATTATATCAGGATAAATACCATCGGCAAACAAAAAACATCAATTGCCGTGCAGCGGAGAGGAAAAAATACCGTCCAGGCGTTGAAGCAGCGAACAAAAGACCGAGAAGGCGTCAAAACATTACGCCGGAGGTCACCTGTCAAGCGAGACTGCTTTAAGCCGCGCCGTAAATTATAAATCGCATGCGAAACCAACATTTAATCAGCTGAGTTATAACTGTTCACATAATAATATGTCTATTTAGTTATCTGCGTCGTCCTTGGATGGCGTGAGATTCGTTCATTTTCAGGGACACCGGAAGCCTTCACATCATACCAAGGGCGTCGACAATGGACATGCTCACTCATCGTTTCCGGCCTGCCCCGTGGTTCAATGCCATTATAATGTAACCACTACGACAAAAGCACATAAAGAATGGGGATAATGTGACCATGTTTAGCCCCATCCTCTACGTATCACTTGGCATTGTATTCATAAGGATGAGGTAGCAAATCAAATTTTTATGAAACAAGAGTTGACGAATGTGGTAATTACGAGAAAAAATATACTCGTTGCCATTCCGCATCTTGTAGAACTCTGTTTCAATTGCCTCTAATTAGGTACGAAACACGCTTTAAAATGAGGAAAATTTTCCCATTTATATGAAATAATATCGGCCTATTAAAGAATAGGCCCTTTATGATATAATATTAATTTAATATAATAAATATTATATACCAGGTGTAGGTGCACCTGCCGCTTTAAAATGAGTTTAATTAATTCTGGCTAGGTGTTAATGTTTGAGAATCGGCGTTCATATTTTGCAGGATACTCAGAATTTTTTGAAGATTCACGTTTACCCCAGTTCAGAACATTTCTTTGAGATGGCGGCCTGAAATAATAAAAGCCATCGTTGCAATATACATTCATAGTATCGTAAAAACTCTTTATATTTATAAATCGAGACCTCGTGTAATATAAATTTACCATATTTGTAAATTCTTTACATAGTTGGTGAGAATCGTCACAAAACATATAAACACTTTTCTTGTATCTTCAGATAATTTGTCAATGAAAGTTTCTAAACATTTTTCGGGTATATCCTCTCTGTCATTGTGAAATCGTATCATAATAAAACAAACGGGAAGTAATCATTTTTCCTAAATTTTTAAAACTGACCAGCTGTTAATTGCACTACCTCTTATATACCCATTGTGCGTAGACAAGAGGGAATCAGCAGGTCTTAAAAAAAATCGTATCATATGACATGAAGGAAAAATGTAAAAATACATGGTGAATATAAAAGATTGTTTCATTTCAACGGAACTTTGACTTTACGTGAATTGAGCCTTTTGCCTATAAAAAGGACTTTCGCAAAAACGAAACAATGAATAGAGATATAAAATAGGATTAAATCTTCTGAACAATAGGATGATTGGTTGATGACGAAATGAAAAGGGAGTGCCTTATGTTGAAGGAGCTTGAAAACGTATGTCACATTTACGTAGTTTCCATAAAATTATGTTGTGGAAAGTATTTTCTGTACTATGGAAACAGGAATTGTATAAGATTTCGAATTAACCTCGTAAAAGGCGAAATATTTCATCCTGTCATAAATTTAGAAAAATCGTCTTTTCAATTAAGCGGTAGTATTTCATTTCATAAACTGTGGGTTAACTAAACTGTAATCCTTTAAATCCTCTCTACTTGAAAAGACGGAGAAAAATGCGTTAAAATGGAATTCTTACTATAGATAAGACGGTAAATTTATTATCTCGGATAATATTTCACGAAAAATTCTCCATAAAAACGTTTAAGTTCCTAGATAATAAAATAATATACTTTCTTTTCGTGTCATCTCCACATTAAGCGAATAACACGCCATTTATCAAAAAATGCTTCATTCGATACGACCTTGGAACAGAAACTTTCAATCCCCTTGACATGACAATAACCTTTAAGCCAAAATAAATTCTAAAATAATATTATCACGCGTTTCAAAATAGACCTTTATCTTCTTCTCTTTCGGTAGGTTATCTTTTAAATAATGTTCTTGTTGAGAATTCAGTAATATGGTGTTAAAATATGCAAAATCCTAAAGATTTAAACTATAAATGTCGTGATTATAATCGCGAATTAATGCGGGAAATGACCGTGGAGCGAATGAACAACGAAAGTCAAAGAAACGATTTTCTGATTATAGTGTCCAGGAAAAAGTGTACCTGTGAAAATATCTCCTTGAAGAGGCGTTCGCTGCAAATGTATGTACAATGTAAAGTAGGATCGCCAATTTAATTACCATTTCTGAAACAAATTCAGAGACGGGAAAAAAATGATTTGCTGCGTGTCTCTAGGACAAAAATTACATATATCCACATCGAATTTAATTTTACGAGCAAAAGTATCCATTTCGTTTCACAGCTTTTCCTCTTTACCCCCTCACTTCTGCAGTACAGGAAAATCCATCTGTCCTCTCCTTCCTTCCCACCTCTCCCTCTTGTTTGGGAATTACACGAGAAAACGCTTCGGCTTCTCAAGGAAATTACTGCCGTGCCGTGTCCTCGCATTGTGGCCTGGCCACCATAAAGGGACAATAGAGCAAGGAGAATAAAGGGGGTTTTTATTGGTCTCGTTACACATTTACAATTTACCGATGCAAGGCATTCTTCTTCTCCCATCCGAGCACACGCCATTTTCTCTTTCTTCGGATGGATAAATTACACGCGAGAACCAACTTGAATGGCTAACGAGAGCGGCGCAATATAAGTATTTTTTTAAGGAATACAATGAGCGTGCGAGAGGGAGAAAGCTCAGTCCACGCTTTCGCAAACGAAAATATCCTCGGTAACCACGGTAACCCATCAACCTTTACAGGTGTATTTGTGTTTATCTATATATATACACTACTGCGTGTGTGGGTGCATAAACACACATGGAATAGAGGAAAAACTCATAACTTAATTTTTTTTAAAATTTACATTCGAAGGATCTCTAAGCCCTGTTTTCCTTCCTCATGGCCTTCTGCGTGTGGAGATAATTCCCAAAATGAGTCTTGAAAATACACATCCTCTATTTAGTAGAGAGAGAAGAGATAAAAAAGGTGGAGGTTCCAAATGAGGGAAGAAAACGCTTTATGACTTACTGCGTAAGGGGGCTTCTGCTATCTGCGGCGAATCTTTTCGTGTCTTTCCGTGCGGTTCACGCGCCGTACACTCTCGGCCGTACTCTTTTTATCGCCTGGGCCAGTTCAATGTTGTAATTAAGGCTATCACGTCTAAAATTGCGAGAATTTTATATCTTTATCGCCCTCGTTTAAAGCCATTTTTAGTACTTTGAGGTGGTGTACACTTTTATCATTTCGCTCTGAATTCCTCGAGACCTACTTGGCCTAAAAGTGTAATGCAATTATCGTTATATTATGAACTTCGAAAAAAAAGCGTTAGAATTGCCACTCGATGTACATGAAGTGCTTCGTAAATAAATCTTGTATACAGTAAATTACTTGAATGTTTTCAAAGTTCGCGTTATGCAACGTCGAGACAAAATTGTTCCAATGCCGATATTGATATATTAAATAGTTAAAAGGGAGTGGTTTTCAGTTATAAAAAATTTCACTCACAGAAGCTTAATTCTCTCTCTTTCTCTTTCTGTTTTTGATTGTTAGATGCCAACTTTTGAGGCAGTCCCCATTGGCAGTACCTACGTTGCCAGCCTGATTGTCAATGCTCGCTTTACAAATGACTTTTGTTTAATATAATGACTAAAAAGTGCCTTTAGGAGTTTTCAAGCACAGCTCATTTTTTGCGGCTTGCCTGTATTTATTTAGTTCATCATCTGCGACCGTCTGTTTGCCTTTGGACCAATTTCTGTTAATCGTTTTCTTATATTTACCCTGTTTTTCTTCACCCATCATCACCTTTTGCTCACAAAACGACAAAGGAGCAACAGAAAAGAGAGTGTTTGTTCAATTATTTTTCAAAATTTCCTCTCTCTTCGACTTACGCACTTTTTCTGCCGTAGAATATGACCGAGAGCAAGATTTATAGCCCGAAGAAACGTTCCATTTTTTACAGGAGAGCACGCGAAGGCGCTTTTACGTGTTTTTTAAACAGCCCACAATATATAAACCGACATAAATACCCTCGCGCGAAAAACAAAAAAATACAGAATCGATATTTATAATTTGGCGACGACGGATCAAACGATACGAACTTCTTTCGTACGCGTCTGAAAAAAGTACACACGAGTCGTCTTTATCATCTGCTCTGTAAATGACATAAATTGCAACTTTTTTCTCCCCCTACCATGAGAGCCTTTTATTGTCCGGAATTCAGTTTGACTTCTTGTTCCTCATTAATTATAAAGCGTTTCAGTTTAAATTATACCGATGGGCGATGCTTCCCTTACTCCCATTTTGGTTACGGCAGGTTATAAAATCGAATCTACCGAGCGGCGGAGTAACAACCTGTCCGCGGAGCCTTTCCGAAACGCTTTTCGAGAGCGGCGAGGGGATGTCGGTTACTGCTGAGTGGAAGGGTGGAGTGGAAAGGGAAGACGAAAGAGGGAAGAGGGAATCCAATAGGGAAATGAGGATTGAGTGTGAGGGGGGGGGGGGGGGGGCGGGGGGGTGGGAAGAGAGCGCGCGCGCCTGTGTTAGCATTGAGCACCTGGCGCCGTCCTCTCGGTCTTTCCCCTTAACCCTTCTTTGTTTTAATTAATAGCAAAGCGACGACATTAATTAGACGAAAGCGAGACATAAGAAAAACAAGGGTTTGGTCTCGATGAAAAGCAAAGGGAGTCCATTATCCATGCGCATAAAGAAGTTTTTCGCCAAAAAAATTAATATATGGTATCGCGAATCCTGACTCTTTCGCTTCATCTTCCGTGCGACCATCCCCCCCCCCTCCTCCCTCTCCACCTTAAGGTTTTTCTTCCAGTTTCCCTTGTCTCTCTATCTTCCCCGTCTTTATCTCGACATCACTCTTCCCTTCCTCCTTCCACTCATCCTCTCCCCCTCCTCCTCGTGTCTCGCTGCCCTTCCCTCCATCTTTCTCTTAAACTTTCCACATATCTCCATTTATATCTTAACTCCTTTCCTCCCCCTCTCCAACGACCTCCGCTTTTTCCTCGCTCCAATCTCTCTCCTACGCTAACGCGTATTCATTTCCCTTTCCGACGTTGTTTCATCCCTTTATTTGTTCCTCGTATTATAACTCATCTATTTTGCTAGGAGCTGTGCGGCGTTTTGTCGGTATATATCAGATCTGCCATCAAAGTGGTGGTTACTAAGGTTTCACGTTCATTATATAAACAGCAAAAAAGTGATAAAATTGACAAATTATTGAAATATGGAGTTAAAAGGGGGAGAAATGTTCAAGCAATAGATTATAGTATCAGTAGGTTAACATAAGCTCTAATATAAATCAGATAATGGGGTGACGTAGCCAAATCACATGCAACAAAGACAGAAGGGAAAGGCAGGGACAGCGGTTGCGCATTATGTGGCAAACATTGATGATCACGATTGGCTGTTACCCTTCTCGACAAACCCCCGCTCAAATCTTTCTTGCTCGCCAGAGCTCAAGTTAGACTACATCTACTATAATCTAATGTTTGAATATTTCTCACTCTTTTCACTCCATATTTCCATAACTTGCCTGCATTTATCAATTTTGTTTTCGATTCTCCCTCTCATGGTTCTCTCTCCTTATAAATCTTGCGTAGTCCACGCGTTTGCTAAACCTTACTTAATTCCATACTTTTCCTATGATCTACTTTCTCCCATCAAGCGTCTTCTATAATCCTCCTCCGATCCTCTTCTATCGCTTCCGCCTCAGTCTCTCTCTCTCTCCTTTTCGCCCTCACTCCCTCTCTCCTCACACTCTCAAGCCCTCGCTCGAACCTAGCGGTTGCCATCAACCTCCTCTCACTCTCCCATTACTCCACATTTATTTTTGCCCAACGCCTTTCCAATCCCTCTCATAAATCCAAGGAGCTCGCCCCTCCCTCTCCCTGTCACTGCGCACTCCTTCCCCCTCAAGAACCCTTTCCCCCATCTCCTTCTATCCCACACACTCACACACCCCTATCCACAAACACCTCGATCTATCTATCTCTCGTTCTCTCTCTCTCTCTCGCTCGATTCCTTCCTTTCTCCATTCTGTTCTCCACTTCCTATTCTTCACTCCTACGTATTTTTCCTCTTCCCAGCTTCTTTTCCTCTCATTTTCGTAAAATGCCTCCACCTCTGTATTTATTCAACGATTCGTTATTTCTCTTCGCTTCTTATTTACAAACTCTTTATTTCTATTCCTTTGATCCATTAACAGTCACCTTTTTTCTTCTTTCATTTCTCTCTCTTTTCTCTACCATTTCCTTTCCGTTTAACCTTTCTATTTCATTACTCTCAACCACTTCCTTACAATTTACGGATATGGAATCAAAACATAAACTCGACTCGACGGATTACACGGATGATTTCGAGAGTAATTGCAATTTCTTATGGTAAACACGTCCCATCCCTTAATCCTAGCACACGTTCCTCAGAAGATCGATGGAGGAAAACATAAACAAAAGGATTAAAAATAATTTCAATCGGCCGCGTTAAAACTTTAACGTGGTTTTCCTCGATTTTGATTTAGTCATTTCACGCTGGTCTATATCGCGCGTTTCATAATGGTTTTTGTGCGCCCATAGAAGAATTGCAAGCCGCCAAATAACTATCTGCTGTAAGTTACTTGTAATAATTTTCTCCCGGTTTAACCTCTCACCTGTTTTAGTCTCTCTCTCTCTCTCTCTTTCCTTCTCTCTCTATTTAGACCCCGCCTCTCTTCCATTAACCCTTCCTCACTCTTTCTCTCTTTCTTTGCACGCGTACCTTGCAGAAGTATTTCCCTCGAATCTCCACGCCTTTGGCTCCCTCCATTTCCTCCTTTACATAGCGCCACTCCCCAATTCTCCCTTTATCTCGATCTTCCCGTTCCTTCAAATCCTTCCATCTCTTTCTCTCCCTCTCACTCCCAGAAAAAATCTCTCTCTCTCGCACTCGTACATATCGTACTTTATTCCGTCCGATCTCACTTCGTGAAAATAAAAACGTCCGACACGCGGTCACGACCTCGTATCTCTAAACTCGGAGCAGAATCTTTTAATAGTTTATTTGCGAACGTAATTTTCTGCCAAATAGAACCAGAACCGTGTCGAGAATTGGTTCCGTACTTGGTAAAAGATATGCGCTAATTATTTTGAGTGATTATCGATATTATTATTTTTTAATGAGGAGTTATTAGGTTAATAGTTCCGAAGAGATGTTACATTTATTTTCAAACTTTGCGTTCCAATTATTATAGGTGTCGAAGTCATGACTCTAAGTAATCGCGAGAAAGTATAAACACCAGATAAATAAATTTAGTGTCGAGAACTATTATTGAATATTATTTTTATCCTTTTATTAACCGAAATTGTGCAAGATTTTGAGTTGCAGCTTGCCTAAAAACGACTGTTTCTCGAGTAATTATTTAAATCATAGTCACGACTGATTGGAATAAATTCGTACGAAATCGATGTTATAAATAGTTTCCTTGCGCAAAATTTCGAGTTTTTTTTACGAATCATTCAATGCTAATACATGCTTATCACGTCTATAACTGAATATTGGAAAATCTGCAGGAATGAAAATTCACGCGATAAATTAACTTTTTTCAGCACGCAATTTTGTCCACGGCTAGAATAGCTACCATAAAATTTACCCGCGACAAATCTCGCCCAATCGGAGCCATTAGGCTAATCTCTTTTTTTTTTCACTCGGCGCCATCAACGCTTCAACACGTTACAGTTTCCATCCGAGTGTATTTTTACGGCAGTTTTCCCCGCATTCTTTTTCCTCCGATTGCACCACACCTTGTATACCTTCCCTCATCTCTTAACCATCTCCTTTCCCTTTCAACCATTAATCACGGGACTCCTCTCTCTCTCATCCTCAACCTCCTCCTAACCCCAACTCACCGTCTTCCGTAAGGCTTAACTCTTTTTTTTCGACAGAATACGCTCTTCAACTCTTATTTATCCCGTCCCTTCCTTCCCTCCTCCCCACCTCGCCCCCATTTACCTCCACCTCCTCAATTTTCCCTCCCCCAATCTTCTCCGAAAACAAGAATCTCTTTTTCTTACCAATCTACCCGTCAACACTACGGATCTCATCCCCCGAAATCCTTATTCCGAAAACGACGCCACACCTCCCCATCTTTCTCTCTTTCTCTCCCTCTCACTCTCTCTCTCTCTTTCCTTCTTCCCTCCACGGATACGCTTAACCCTTCTTTTTCTCCTCCTCTTCCTCCCTCCCTCTCTTTCTCCCTCCCTCTCTCTCTCTCCCTCCCTCAACTCCCCTCCAACTCTTCCATTCCGCCTGCCGCCGACCTGTCACCATCTTACCTCGTATTTCTCACGCAGACGCCCGGTTTTATTTCTCCTTCTCTCTCTCTCTCACTGCCTTTATATCTTTTTCGTCTTCTCTCGCTCCCTCCGCTTCCTTCTTCTCTTCGTTATTATTTTCCCTTTCCCCGCAAGTGGTCCACGGGCGAGGTCTCAATCCCCATCGCGCAGTCCGAGGGGGAGCGAAAAAAATGGGATGGAGTTACGAGAGATAGAGAGAAAGAAGGTAAATAGGAGGAGGGGGAGGATGGGAAGAGGGATAGGGAAGGGGAGAGCCGCGGTTTGAGTAAGTTTGATGGTCCGGGGGATGATACCACTGCGGGCGGTGGACCTGGCTTGGAAGGGAAGAGTCCGTCCGGCGTCCCTCTCTAGGAATTCCATCTGAGGTGCGTCATTGAATTGGGTACACGGACTTCTCTCTCTCTCTCTCCCGAGTTTTATTCCCTCTCCCCACCTCTCTCTTTATATCTCTCGTCGTGTTTTTATGTGGAAGGATCGGAAAAAAACTGTACCGATTTGTACGAGATGGTTTAATGCGTTCGTCATTGGTGCCGTCGCAAATGGCTTCGCATTAATTTCTTCTGTCGGCGGGCTCGAGTTTTGTTTTCCACTCGCTCGCAGATCTCACAGCGTGTGGCGCAGTAAAAGATTGTTTTATCGAGTTTACTCACTTTTCTCCTCTCAGACCTGTTGGATGCGAGCAAAGACATTCATTAAATGAAAAAGGATTTTCTACTTATAATAACCTATGCTATTATTTTGTGGTAAAATGGTGCAACAATAAATCAGAATTGTATCTGCTAGATACTATAAGTAAATTTTGTAACAGGCTGAAAATTTTTATTTTTGCTGTCATGTGAAAAACTCGAACTACAGAATCATCATCTGGCAGAGTGCCTCAAGGGTGTTAGATTAAATTTGAAAATGAGACGACAAAAATCTTAACGTTTTTATTTTAAAATCATTGTGATTAAGTGTAATCGTTTGGAGAATTTCGCATTCTACGCCTTAAGATTTCAATAGTCCATATAAAGCATATGAAATTTATATAAACGCATCGTCGATTGACATTTAGTTATAGCAGTCGCATACTCAAGATTTTCCTCAAAGTCTCAGAAATTCGACCAATGATAAAACCGATGCAAGTTTTAATGTGTAAATATTTTTTAAATATGTAATAATATTAATCTTGAAAAAGCAAGAGTTAATGGTTTACCTATATAATTTTACCTCTTTTTAAAATATTTTCCTCTTATTTGTTCACTATTTTGCTTGTAAAGTGGAAGTCTCGGCTCTCCTTGTTTGTGCGTTCCTGAGAGTACAAACTTGATTATTATTTGACGCAATATTTAATAGTAAATACCAAACTAATCCACGACTTATTAGCGCGTTTAAAAAAAAATTCTACCGATAATTTTTTCTTTTAAGTCTGTATATCCGTGCATTTGCTTAAATGGAAATTGTGAGGAAACCGTAAACGATAGAGAGCTGACGCTTGGAGGTTATATTTATCCACTATTGATCATTTGTTTTTCTTTAGATGTGAGTTTTTTTAAATATACAGAGTATGGTAGGAGTCGATTCATTTTTTATCTCCGAAGGTAAAAAAGATGGAAAGTTGAAATTTTCAGCGTAAAATTTCACATTGATGCCACTTAAAAACCGAAAATGTGGCTGTATAACCACAAAAATAAATTAGGATAAGTTAAATTGACGCATATAATATTTCTTAATTCTCCTCGGATCGTCGATTATTTGAATGGGAGAAATCCTTCATAGCGAAATAAAACACAAGAATTACCTAGTTTAATAACAAAAGAAAAAAAATCCGCTAATTTTATACATGGTCACAGATAGCCATTCTACTTGCTTCACTCTAACTTCGTTTCACTGCAAAAATATTCGAAGTGGAAATTGGAAGGTCAAAATAGAAGTACACAGTTTCCTACGTTGTTACAAATTGGATGCCGATACATATTCTCTCACGTTGAGATTTGCCATAAGACAACGAATCTCGGTTTTATTTTCATTTCGTTTCATATCTCGGCCAATTTCTGGTATGAAAATCTAAACATCAGGTTATCTTTACGCGCATCGTGTAACAGATTCTCAGCTTGTGAATAAAAGTTTTGAGAAAATCGGCGACTTTTACGATTGGTCGTCGAGGTATTTCGCGTGGGTGGCTGGAGTGGAATTTATGGCACACTAGCAATAGTCTCCTAACGACACAAGAGCGCTAGAGGACAGAATTTATCCCACTCGCTGGCGCCTCCATATAAGTCTTTACGCGAGCATAAATTGAAAATGAAGGAGTTTCTTCCAACGGCCAGTGCGGACAAAGGGAGGAGGAATAATCTTCGCCGTTGACTTTATAGAGTCCACAGGTCACTCAAACAACTTTTATAGAGGTTAAAAATACTGCGACGTCCCGCCGTGATAAGTTGTTTACTGAGATCACCACGAAGTACAAATTGTTTTTTGTGTAATTCTTTTACATTTGCAGAGCCATTACACGGGTTAATTTTAAAAAGGGTCTTAATTTTTCCGGTTTTATGCGCAGGTGTTGAAAAATTAACAACACAAACTTCGCTTTTCCAGAGAGCTTTGATAAAATTCACCCGGGATGCCGTAAAAGGATAATTTTCTTTCAAAAACAATAAAGATAAATATTTATAAAATCGGGATGAAAAGTTGTGAGAGAAAATTTTGAATCACTCGAAAGTATGCATGCACACGTTGATCACGTAATGTTTTTAAAATGATATTGAATTAGTTATTTAGATTGCGACTGAATTTATCATCATGATAAATTGCGCGGTAATACAATTCATTGTCCATTATTTTTCGATGGAATATGTTTCATAGATCAGAGTTACAGATGGTGATAAAATTTTAAAGCATTATTGCTCAGTTACACTATCACGCCAATAAAAAATACGCTTGTAGAAATACTAATAACCCAAACTCTATACTTTTATTTTTTATACTACTAGCAGTAATCATTCCAAAAGCATGAATATTTTTAGCGGAGGAAGCAGCGAATGTTAATTTGTATATGTAATATATTATCTTGAATTATCTAACGGCAAAGCTACCATTTGACGATCGCTTCGAAATGATTAAAAATTCCACGGAGTAATTGCTACAGGATTAATACAGGAATATTAGAGTGCAAGCAGAGGTTGTGGCTTCCTTGAAATGTGACTTGCGCAAAGAACGTAGGCTGGGGACAAAGTATCTGGTGAAGAAAACAAACGCGCATAAGCAATGAGACGGAGTTGGAAATGGAGGGTCTGCTTGACCTTTCGACCTCCGTCCACCTTCACAAAGACCCTGTCTCCGTGGCCTTCTACTTGTGCTTGGAGGGGTCACCGTAACATGCGAGTCGGTCATAAGTATCGGAAAGAGGGAGGAGGAACCTAGAATAGCAGGGTTCTGATTTTGGTATATACAGGTGTGTTTAAGGTAACTGAAGAAGATGAACGAGTCTCAAACATTTGATTATGCTAAGATAAGAAAGTATCGTGTGAAGATGTTAAAGAGTGTAATGAATAGTTGCGAGTTACATGGATATAATTTTTTCAGCAGTATGACCAGTCAAAGCTCATTAGGGTTAAACTGTCAAAGTACAACCTATGAATATTACTTATGTAAATTAATACGTCCAGAAATGTATAAAATTAGCACAAAATAACGATGAGGCAAAGGACTTGACTGTTGATGATGATTAGTGAAGTATCCGATTCCTCTAAAAAAAGATTTTAAATGACGGAATTTAGCAATATCACAGTCTACATTGGATGTTTATTTTTTAAATAAGCTGACGAAAATCAAATAAGTATATTTCCTCAAAGACAATTTAGATATTTGGAATTCTTGGAGCATCATGCAGATTTTTTATCAATGTATAAATATTAATGTTATAATGTATATTAAATATAGTTTCCTCCGTTATTATTAAAACAAAATAATTTTTACATAGAGAAGGGGTGCCCAAAGTACGGCCTGCGGGCCGGATGCGACCCGCGAAGAGTTTTTGTGCGGTTAGCGAGGGTATGATGAAAAACTATCCAAAAGATTTAACACAAATTCATACATTTTATGGAAATTTTGATAATAAAACATTAATGACTGAAATGTTAACCATAAAAACCATATTTAGACTTGATTTTCACTTATATGGCTCCGTAGAATATATAGATAACTTGCGCTTTAATCTCTAATCCGGCCCGCTGAAGAATTGGCAACTGCCAATGCGGCCCGCCGAACGATTTGCAACCGCCGAAAAAAAAAGGTTTGAACACCACTGGCATAGAGATTGTGCCTAGAATTCAATGAGAATACAATTATATTTTTATTTATATTTTTTATTATATTTTTTTTTATGAAAGACAGTAAAAATTGCTTTGTTAGAGAATAATTTTTTTAATATGTTCAAATTATCATTTTTATTGAGTTGGAAACTTGATCTGCATTATTTCACCTCCTTAACCAGAAACCTCGCCAAAAACTTTTACGCACAGGAATATAGCGGCTAACATGCACTAATTATTTTATAATTAAGCCACTGATCATGTTGAAACAAAGAGTTCAACGTCAAGATGTTACAGTCTAAGTATGCGATACAAAATGTGTCTCACATCACTACACATATCTTATATGTAGGTTATTATATATTCGCGATCAGGACCAGAATAGGAAAAGCAAGAGCGGCTTTCAGAAGAAAGAAACATCTACTTACGGGGAATATAAGGGAAGATAACCGCAAGAGGTTCAAAAAATGCTATGTATGGGAGTATAGCTTTCTACGGGGCAGAAACATGGACGCTAAGGAAAAATTACATCAAATACTTCGAAAGCTTTGAAATGTGGACTTGGAGGAGAAGATAAAATGGACAGATAGGATAAAAAACGATGAAGTGCTACGAAGAGTAGGAGAGAAGCGAATGATTATACAGACTATTAGAAAGAGGGAGGCAAACTGGGTTGGGCATTTCCTGAGGAGAGAGAGAATGGTTAAAACGTGTTAGAAGGAAAACTAGATGGAAAAGGGGAAAGAGGTAGGAAAAGGTATCAGCTGCTAGACGATTTGAAAGGGAAAGAGAGTTATCAAGATATGAAGAGGACAGCAGAAAATAGGGATATAGGCAGAAACAGGTTTAACCAAGAATAATCACGGACCTGTCTACGGACAGACTACCTATAATCTCCATCGACAGGTTACCTTGCAATTCACCTAATTGGTGGGTGGCAGGGGGTGCAATGCAGCATAACCTACCTAAATATTGTTTATCGCATGTTGAAATTTTCTATTGTGATCTCGTACTGTCTTCGGAAAGAACGAGCATAGATAACGCTCCGTCCTACAATCGATCTCACGTATCTTGTCGTCACGGTCGTTTCTACCTATATACGTTGGTGCTTCAATTACTCCTACAACCTCGTCTTTTAGACATACCGATCTATATTTCTCCAGAAGCCGCAACCTTGAGTGCAATCTACGATCCTCCAGTGGTACCCAGTTCAAATCCCTCAATAATGAGGTGACGCTTTCCTTATGTTCGTACTTTTTTTTTACGAATCTAGCTGCTCTGCACTGTACTCTTTCTAATTGAATTATATGTCACTTCTCGTATGGATCCCATATGCACGAGGCGTATTCCACTTGTGCTCTAACCATTGATAAGTAACATGTTTCGCGCACTTTTTCCGTAGTGTTCCGTAGTATTCTACCTATTAAAGCCAGTTTCTTGTTGGCCGCGCCTATAACTCGACGAAAGTGCATGTCCCATGAAAGATCTCGACAAATGGTTACTCCTAAATATCTTACATACTCGGCTGCTTGAATATTTATTCCATCTATTTTATACTCGAAACCTACTTCTATGTTCTTACTTTTCCAGAACGTAACTGTGGCACATTTATTGTAATTAAGTTCAATTTTCCATTCTTTGCACCACGTTGAAATGGCTCTTAAGTCTTCACGCAGCGACTGATGGTCCTCCTGGTTCTTTATTTCTTTATATCTACATCTACATCTACAAGTTACCCTGCAATTCACCAAGTTGGTGGGTGGCAGGGGGTGCAATGCACCAAATCCTACCTAAAGATTGTCTAACGCAATTCGAAATTTCCTATTGTGATCTCTTATTGTCCTCGGAAAGAACGAGCCTAGATAACGCTCCGTCCTACAATCGATCTCACGTATTTTATCGTCTCGATCATTTCTACCAATATACGTCGGTGCCACAATTATTCCCACTACCTCCTCTTTTAGACATTCTGACCTATATTTCTCTAGAAGTTTCAACCTTGAGTGCAATCTACGGTCCTCCAGTGATACCCAGTTCAAATCGCTCAATAAAGAGGTGACGCTTTCCTTATGTTCGTACTTTTGTTTTACAAATCTGGCTGCTCTGCGCTGTACTCTTTCTAGTTGAATTATGTGTCCCTTCTCGTACGGATCCCATATGCTCGCTGCGTATTCCACTTGTGGTCTTACCAGTGATAAGTAGCATGTTTCGCGTACTTTCTCTGTAGTGTTCCGTACTATTCTACCTATGAATGCCAGTTTCTTGTTGGCCGCGCCTATAACTCGACGAATGTGCATGTCCCACGAAAGATCTCGACAAATGGTTACTCCTAAATATTTTACATACTCAGCTTGTCGAATACTCATTTCATCTATTTTATATTCGAAACCTAAATCTTTGTTCTTACTTTTCCAGAACGTGACTGCGGCACATTTAGTATAATTAATTTCGATTTGCCATTCTTTGCACCACGCTGAAATGGCTCTTAAGTCTTCACACAGAGACTGATGGTCCTCCTGATTTTTTATTTCTTTATATAGAACGGTGTCATCGGCGAAAAGCCTAATTTTACTACGAACAACCGAGCACATATCATTTACATAGATTAAGAAGAGCAGAGGGCCCAATACACTTCCCTGAGGAACACCCGAAGCAACTTTAACGGGGGACGAGTATTTCCCATCGATGACAACTATCTGTTCCCTATTCGAGAGGAAGTCTCTAACCCAACCGACAACTTTCGAATTGATACCACATTGTCCTAACTTCGCAATTAATTTCCTATGAGATACTTTATCGAACGCCTTCCTGAAATCAATGAATATGGCATTGACCTGAGTATTTTTCTCTCCGCATCGCAACAAATCGTCCACGAACAGGCCGAGCTGCGTTTCGCATGATCTACCTCTACCTATATAGAACGGTATCCTCGGCAAAAAGTCTAATTTTACCACGAACTACCGAGCAGATATCATTCACATAGGTTAAGAAAAGTAGAATGCCCAATACATTTCCCTGAGGAACACCCGACGCAAATTTAACGGGGGACGAGTATTTCCCATCGATGACAACTATCTGTTACCTATTCGAGAGAAAATCTCTCACCCAATTGACAACTTTCGGATTGATACCATATTGTCCTAACTTAGCAATTAATTTATTATGAGATACTTTATCAAACGCCCTTCTGAAGTCAATGACTATGTCATCGACCTGAGTATTTTTCTCTTCGCATCGCAACAAATTATCCACGAACAAGCCGAGCTGCGTTTCGCATGATCTACCTCTCCGGAATCCGTGCTGGTATCCGCTAAGCAATGAGTGACTATATAAATAGCGCATTACAGAACTAAAGATTATGTGCTCAAGTATCTTGCATGATAATGAAGTTAAGGAAATTGGACTATAATTTTCGGGGTTCTCTTTGTCTCCGCCCTTATGGATGGGCGTAACGTGTGCCATCTTCCAATCTTTAAGAACTACACCTTCGGTAATGAATTTCTCGAATATAATTTTTAAATACGGCGCGATTTCATAAGCTAACTCTTACAATACTCGCGCGGATATTTCCTCCGGCCCAGGAGATTTACTTGGTTTAACTGAATGAATTTGGAGCACGATACTATTTTCGGAAAATATCAAATCTTCCATCAAGTCGCCCTGATGCATAGGAATAGTGATTTCACATTCATTGTCATTAGGAGTATAAGCTTTCTGAAAGTGTAAAAAGGTTTGCTTTCTCCGCACTATCGTGAACTACATATCCCGTTTCCGATCTCAGTGACGCAAAAGTGGAGCCTCTACCTTGAACTTATCTGACATAAGACCAAAATGCTTTCGGGTTCTTTTTGAAGTTATCCTGTAAAACCTTCTTTTTGTAATTGATAAACGCATTACGCATTGACACTATGGCTATGGAGCGCGCCTCCTTGTATTTCTGCCTTAATATTGCAATCTGTTCGACCGTAGCTGTTGAGGATGTGCTATTTAGGCTAGAGTGGAGTTTTATTTGCCATCAGAGAGCGCTCCTTACTTCCTGGTTGTACCATCTAGGTTCTACATTTTCACGCTTCAGTTTGATTGAAATAAATTTATCTGTACACTCTCGCATCATATCTCTGAACATGCACCAGGATTCTTCCGCGTCTGCAATATCTGTTACCTCGCAGAAATTAGTATATTTATTTTGCAGAAAAGACCTAGCAAGATTCACGCTCTCTACCACCGGGATAAAATCAATTATGCCTCCAATCAATTGACAGAAGATTGAAATCCCCCCGATTATAATGGCTTTATCTTTATTAATCGAACTTAGCGTCGCCACTTGTTTCTCTAGATAATAAATAGTTTCCACGCTCGCATTTGGTGGTCTATAAAAGGCGCATATATTTACAGTTTACAGTCGCTCCCTTTTACACTACACCAAACACGACTTCGCCGTCATTAATCTGTATTCGGTAACTTTCGTATTTATTGCTAACTGCTATAAAGACTCCACCTCCAGACCGGCTACATCGATCTTTTCTAAAAACGCTATGGTCACGAGGAAAGATCTTCTGACTGGCTATGTCCGCCGTTAGCCAAGTTTCTGTACCTATCACTACGTCAGCACGCAGACTACGAATAAGATGTTCAAGTTCGGCCTCCTTCCTGCTCAATTAACCGTGATGATTTTTAGTTTATCGCTATTACTACGTAACGATGCCTCGCGCGCTACTGAATTATTATTATTATTATTTACTGCCTCCTTGTCCTCCCTATTACGTCGACTATTTCTACGCTTAGAATGTATTCTACTGTTAATTAACATCGCGTTTATAGTGCTATGACGGTCGGACGTATTACTGCTATTGACGTGCATCTCAACGTTTGGTTAGTAATTATCATTACTTAAATCTAACATAAATAAGCCCTAGCATGCTCAAACACCCTACGCGCTACCGCCTCCGCAGCCTCGGCAGTGTAGTGCACACCAGAACCGTTTAGGGATGCCCTACATGAGCCCAGGACCGGCCTTAGGTCAACGAAGTCCACTCCATTGACCCTACAGAAGTCCCACAGCCTACGGTTCAGCCTGACCACTCGGCTCCAAACCATAGCACCATAGTCCGTCCGAGGAACAATGCCTCAGATAGTAAGCCGCACATCAGCACCCGACTCCTCTCGGACACGAGAAACCTCAGTGGCCAAGTCCTTAAAATACCTTAAAACCTCCTCGGACCTGCGCTTCGAAGCGTCGTTAGTGCCAACATGGGCCACCACCTGCAGCAAGGAGCAACCCGTGCCCAATACCGACGCCCTGCACTCCTTCGTCACCTGGGGCACCGAACCTCCTGGTATACACCTGGAGAACACCCGCTCATGAACTCTCTCCCGGCGGGCCCTTGACAGTAAAGGCGCTACCACACGCCGAGCGTTGGAGCTCCCTATCACTAACAGCCCCCTCTTTCCTCCCGAGGTCCCCTTGGGCCCGGTCCCCACCGAGGAGACGGGAGCGGGTGCGGGCGTAACGGTAATGATGATGATGATGATATTCGCGCAGGAAAGCGAACTTACCCGAGGAGAGAGAGCATGTTTAAAGGAGTGTTAGAAGGAAAAAGAGAAAGAGGTAGGAAAAGGTTTCAGCTTATAGATGGCTTGAAAGGGAAAGAGAACTATCAAGACATGAAGAAGACTGCGGAAAAGAGGGGTTTGTGGAAAACCAAGAATAATCACGGACCTGTCCACGGACAGACTACCCATGATGATGATATTTACGGGGCAGCTATCTCGTTTTTCAATGCATATATATCTACATGTTATCCAGAAATTCACTAATCTGGTGGGTTACAGGGGGTGCAATGCTCCGTCTTACAACTGATCTCACGTATCTTATCGTCCTGATCGTTTCTATCTATATACGTTGGAGCCTCATTTATTCCCAATACATCCTCTGCTGGACATTTTGACCCGTATTTCTCTAAGAGCCTTAACCTTGAGCACTGTCTACGGCCTTCCAGAGTTCTCCATTTTAAGTCCTTCAATAATGATGTGAGGCTTTCCATTTGTCCGTAACTTTATTTAACGAATCTGGTTGCTCACCGCTGTACTATTTCTAACTGAATTATATGGCCTTTCTCATACGGCTCCCATATACTGGAGACATTTCTCCTGCGGTCTAACTAGTGAAAAATAACAGGCTTCACGTACTTTCTCTGTACTATTCCGCACTAATCTGCCTATGAACGCCAGTTTCTTGTTAGCTGCGTCTATAACACGACGAATGTGCATGTTCCATGAAAGGCCACGATAATAAGTTCATATCTTGTGATAGCATTCGGATTAGTCATTTTTCCAAGAACAATCGTTTATTCACTCCGAAAATGACACTTCGCTTAGAAAGGCTAGTAATTACTGCAAAATTGCAATAGTTTCAAAACATTCAGAGAAACAATTACTTCGGTGGTTAATGGAGGAGACATGGTTTCCAGTATTCGCGGTGGATAAACGATTTGGCATTGTGGCAGTCGGTGCTCTACTCCTTCACAAACCTATTCGAGGAACTAGGGGCGAAAATGAGTTTTCAGAACTATATAGTTATACGCTCCGGAATAGAAGGAGGAACAGTGGGGAGGGAATGGATAACCAACAAATAGCTGCATTAAAAAAATCCAATTAGGAACTAGTATATACGGCGTATGTCCGCGAATACGCTCATTTCCATTTCTGAGAAGAACCATTACTTTTATATGATCTTCTGCGGTTGACATTAGCAAAAATATCATTCCAACCCAACTCAGTCCTAAATACGATAAATCCCCGTAACATTTCATCAGAAACGCGAGGGCTATTTACAATTTACTGGATTAGATCGGTCGGTTTTGGTTGGGTTAATATTTGGTAGAGCACCAGCTGCGACAATACGGTCACTTCGTAGAAATTCCACAAATGAAGTCGACCGCCGCAACGAATAACCATAAACAACAGGCCGAGAGCCATCTACAAATACACGCACAGAAACATTTGATGCCAATGACCAACGGGCCAATAAGTCGAAAAGAGAAAAAAAATAAGTCCGTTCTCGACCGAACACATCCCTCAACGCACACAATGGGCAGGACATGGAGGGTGAAGGTCAAACGGAAGAGAGGAGAGAATGACGGAAAAGAAACAGAAATAAAGAAAGAGACAGAGAGAGATGGAAAGAGAGAGGGCGGTCCCGGAGCACGGTATATAGCCATTCCTTTTGCCCCTACCTCAGGCAGGCCTCACCCTAAAATCCACCCCTCCTCCTCCTCCGCTCCCCTCAGTCAGCACGGGGTCCCCCTCCTCCTCTCTCCCGCAGAGTCCGGCGTCAAAGTTTAAACAAATAGACAAGCTCCTCTGCCCCACCTTCTCTCGCCCCATACCAGAAGAGACTCCTTCAAGCCCGAGTCACTGATACATATGCTGGGTTTCTTTCCCAAAGAGGTTTAAGGATGCTGCGGAGTTTGAGAGGACGGTCTGCGAAGACATGGTCCTACCTTAGGTTCGAAGTGGCTTCCTCCTAACTTCGCCTAACCTCCTCCCGAATCCCTCTCTTATCCTACTTCTTTTTCCCTACATCGCCTCTTCTTTTTTCCCACACACTCGTGATATCTTTCGGTAGAGCCTGGAGAATTTTTGAAGCATCCTCCGCGGCTACCACGACTGCATCCCCCGCTGGGAGCCATGGGGACCAGACAGAGGGGGGCAGGAGAAGGAGGGGGTGGGAAAAGGAGGAATAATCCTTTCTTTTATTGGGAGAACTGGAAGAGAAAGAAAAGAGGAGGAAAACAATGGGATTCCTTGTTACGGGAACGAGAAGATGACACGAGAAGATGGTGTTTTCGAAGCGAGCATAGGCGTTAATAATCGACGAACAAGGAATTGGGGGTTTATAGAAATCGTATCGGGAACCTTTTCTGTCGACGGAAGGAAGAGATGGGAGAATCTGTGTAATTCGTTATTGCTGAATTGAAATATAGTTTGGCCCTGCGAGTATTTACGTTTACATTTTTCCTACAGCAGCCATGACGTATATAAGTCAGTATGATAGTTTTTACTTGAGGAAAACTGATTAAGTTTTCATTCATATATTCTTAAAATCGTTAAAAGAAAAGTTATTGACAGGATTTTTATCACTGCATAAATTTAAGATCGATTGAAATCAGTTAATGCATTCGTAATCATTTAAAAATTCTGGTGATAAAGTACGGTGAGATCATGAGTACGAAATACAATGGTACGCGGGTTGAATGGGAAGATCACGACGTAAGTTTCTGTCAAATAAGTCTCGATTGATTTAATTCATGTTTCCTTTCTTCATATTTTGCTCATGTATATCAGCCGTAAGAATGACTATCTTGCAGGGAAATTTAAAAGTACTGAACCACCAAAAGGGAAGTATTAAGGCCATTTTAAATCACAAGAATATATCATCTCTAATTTATCTGTTAATTACTACTTTTGCAGGAAATTTAATTAGGGTTTTCTGCTTCTTACTTTTTGAATTTTAATTTAACACATTTTCAAGGAGAAAAGAATCGACAACAAGACTAATTTACAACTTATTCAAATAGTTATCTCCAAAATTTACCGCAAATCTAAACAAGCCCACTCAATAACGCGAAGATTTTCATAGCCGATAGAGGATGAAACAAATTGCAACGTTACGGTCTGGCAGGATCTCTCTGTGTGAGCGGTCCCTTTTCCAATTAAGTTTAATAAATTCTGTTTTTTCGCCATAAATATGCAAGAATCGAATTTCCGCTTAACAAAAAAACGAAGATCGCCAAGAAGAAATACGAAGTTGGAAGCGGTAGGGAAGTGATGGGAGTTGATCGAACGAGAGGGAGTGGGAGTGAGATAGGAGACCCACGAAAGCCCTCCCCCGGAGACGTAGGATTCTTCATCGCCCACGAATTCGACCGCGTGCTCGTGGAGGGAAAGAGAGGAGTGGGACTGAGGGTAGAAGGAGGAGGAGAGGCGGTGATAGAGGAGGGTAGAAGGGGGCGTAGAAGCATTTTGAGGCCGTGGGCGGATGTTGTTACCAAGGAATTATATTGGAGACCCAATGGAGGTATAAAAATATGTCTTCTGCAACGAAGACAGGTTCGAATGGAATAGTTAATGATGATAAATCCAAAATTCGAGAAGAATGAGCTAACTTTTATGTCATTGATATATTTTAGTTAATATATTTATGGAATAACATCATTAACAGATAATAAATCAAATGAATCCTTTATAACAAATAAAGATGGTGAAATATTAATTTTCGTTGAATTTCAAAATAGAATGCAATCAAAGCAAAACATCTGCGCTATCCTGTCCCAAATAATTTAACTGTTGGTTATTTATAACCGTTTAAAATGAATGAAGCTCCTTGAATGGGTTCTAAATTAGAAAAAATATCATCATGACAAGTACAATGATTTATTTAATAGCAATGTAATTCAAGTCCGTGGAATCAAAGACTAACTAAATGTTATATTCAGTATAACCCTCGACATTCGTGGTTAAAATTATCCGCGAGGATTTTCTGTGTACACCGATTTAAAATTCGCTGCATATAAATTTGACTATTCGCGGATTTAAACGGCGGCCTCAGGCGTAAGTTGTCCCCGTCAATACATAAGCAGCGGAGTTGTACCAGAAATTCTTAGATTTAATATCAATTGAAAAGGGGTATTTTCTCTCCCTTGCTGTTTTATGATCTGTTAGGTATCTTTTGAAAATTTCTTTGCCTCAAAATAGCGTGAGCACATTATCGCACCTTATAGCTTCAAAGATAAAAAATCGGGAGAGACCCATGACTTTTACAAGAAAATCTCATAAGCGAAATCCCATAAGCGAAAATCCCATAAGCGAAGTACTCGAACCCAGATACTTTTGTGAAAAAGGAATGCCTCGTTTCCTGAGCGCTCTAAAATACCAAATAAAGATACCAAACATTGTACGCTGTGAACGTGCACACGCTTTCATCCAGCTGGTATTGGCGCGTGATACAAACACGCACACACACAATATTAATATGTATATGTACGTTGAAGCAAGATAGTGAAAACAGTTCTTTAAACAACGCTAGTATAGTTATTTAGAAATTTCCATTAAGCTTGAAAAAAACAATCAAGTCTAAACGAGAACGAGAACAAGCCTCCCTCGCTTTGCACGGTGCATACGTTTCTGGAAAAGACCATGTAAAGCGAGACGCTAGAAATACAAGAGGTTGCATTTGAGCGCCATCCTGAGTTCAACATGCGACAATTTTTGTTGCATTCAGAATTGTTTCCTTTATTCTTTATTATAACCTCTTGAGTCGAAGTGAAACATTTCGTGATTTTTTAATGCCTTGAGATTTTTTCCCGAAACCGTTGTAATATAATAAAGTGAAATTTGTGCACGCGCAATTCTAGGTAGTTCTTTACAATGAAAACTGTGTTAAACCGAAAATCTGTAAAGCGAAACCGTCAAAAGCGAGCGGTGGGATTATTAAAATATCGGTCTGATTTACCGGCGCCAAAGTACTTCGAACGATTTCTCGACGGTGTCTACACATAATTTGTAAGTATGAAGATAAATGTTGTCTTCCAATGGCTATTGCTTCACGGGTGGGCATATAGATGGCATTTCGTTAAATGTTCACAGTTGTTTCAATTTATTGAACGTAGAAATAAATAAGTAGACATGTGCCTTCGAAATTTCTTCATAAATATGAATTTGAACGAGGCTGCGAAATAAGATAAAATTTCCATAGAACTGATCGTTGTAAATAAGCAGGAAAATTTATTCGTAGAACGTTTCTGAAGTTCCGTATTCACTATCATAATTCATTCATGTATTTTTTAGTTTGAAAATACGAATGCGCCTACTACAGTATAAAATCCTAAAGTGAATTCCAAACGCTGCAGCGTGGCATTTAACCCTTTCCAGTCAAGTTGAAACTCATTAAAATCACCCGAAAGTTTAATAAACAAATGCATGCTGAATTTCCACACCTATATGTCAAATGATTTGCTTTAAAATTGAATATGTATTCGCTCTATCCCGCCAAAAATTAAAAAATGCCAGCTTTCGAGTATTATGCCTATTAAGCGGGTGCGAATATCACGCGAATTCATGTAGCATTTAAAGGAATTATAATATTCATATTAACAAAGAGATACGATACAGTTTTAAAATCGATTGTACTATAAGTAAATAGTGGTTAGCAGTATAGTTTTTGCGAAGTAAGTCGGTAAAAATATCAAGCAATATCTACGTCTACATCTCACCCTGCAATTCACGCAAGTGGTGGATGGGTGGCATGGGGTTCAATGCACCGAAACGTTCCTAACAAATTTCTCTCGTCGGTTTGACTTTCCTGTTATGATCTACGACTATACTCAGAAAAAACGAGCCTCGATATCGCTTTGTCCTACAATCGATCTCACTTGTTTTATCGTGCTCGTAAATCCTACGCGCCACACACTCCTCTGCCTCGGCAAAGTAGTGGACACCAGAGCCATTTAAGGGTGCCGTTCACGAGCCAAGGTTGGAACGCAGGTCCTTAAAGCCAACTCCATAGAAAGTTAAATGAACATAGTCTGAATAGAGCGTAAATTTTCCATGTTTTTTTATTAATTATTGGTCGTCGGATGCAGTTAATGCTACATTCACTTCACAGTGTTTCTTCAACAGTTTCTAAAATCTTAAAAACCTTTCCGGTTTCAATCGTTCATTCAGTGCAAACTCACGTAAACCAAGTAATGATTTAATTCGATTCATCAATCAAATGAACACGAACATCTAAACGACGTCGTCCTTCTTTCTTCAATAAACGCTCCTTTCCTTTCACCACACGACAAATGACTTCTGGAAAAAAACACTCATCAGTTCTTCCGTCCCCGTTATCTCCTCCTTATGAAAAGCTTCCAATATTTCCCTCTCTCGGCCATCAGGACAGAGAGAGAGAGAGAGTGGAAGGACATTGGAAGAGTAAGAGGGCACCCGCCTCACGCATCGCCAGCAATATGAGCGAGTCCCGCGCTTGTTATTCGGCGGAATATGAAGCACGTGGTGACTTTAGGACGAAGAGAATGAGAAAAAAAGAGGGAGAATGTTGGAAGAATATGAGAGAAAATGCGTGGGAGAGAATAAAAGAGGGAGAGAGAGAGATAGGGAGGGAGGTATGGCGGGGAGAGGGAAGTTAGGTGGGCGGTGTGAGGAGAGAAAAAAGGAAGGGTGGGAATCGGACAGTGGTCCCGTCGGGATAGGAATCCGAGGCATGCAGGGAGGAGACGGAGGAGTGAGGAGGGGAGGGCAAGAGGTGGACGCCCCTACCTCCTCCCCTCCTCGCCCATCCCATACACAACATCCTCCTCTTTCCACCCCCCACTCCCTCCATAACTCTCACTGCATCATCCGGCGTGTGCGCTCCGTGAGAGACGCGAACGACTGAGAGAGGATCTTCACGGGCGAGGGATGGGAACGCCATGGAAGGGAAGCTGCGGGGGAGTTGGTATGGGAGGGGGAGTGGGTTGAGAAAGGAGCGAGACGTTACGGGAGAATGGGAGGAGGAGGTGGGTCTCGCGGGGGTGGGAGTGGCTTTGGCGCCGCAGGGGCGGTTCGAGGGGGTTTTGCATTCCCATGAGTCCATGCTCTCTCTCTCCCTCTCTCTCTTACATTCCCTCTCTCTCTCTCGGAACTTCGTGGCTCGTGGGATGTAATGGATGAGGGAGAGGCAGAGGAATGAAGGAAAGGAAGGGAAGAATGACAGAGGCAAAGAGGGAGACGGCGGTTTCGGAGGAGCGGAATATTTTTGTAAGCATGTGGGTCAGTTATGAAATTTCTCGGGTTTGATTGTTATTTATTGCGCGAGCTCTGATAAAAAAATGAGGAAGTCAGTTATGATGAGATCTCACGGATCAAGACAAGTATGGGGGAAGTGAGAAATTAACGGTCTGTAAATTAATAAGACCGCGCTAGAGGAAAAGAATGCATTTTTTCAGACACACTTTGCCACCAATGTATTTTTTTAAGAATATGATTTTCTTATGTTAAAAATATGAATGGATTTTTTCTAACAATAATTTATTTAAGATGAAATCTCAGAGAAAATAGCTAACTTCCTTAGAGAATTATGAAAATAGCTAGCCGCTGTAATTTAGAGATGCATTCACACACCTAAATCATGTTGCATTGCAAGACTGGATTTAATAAATCTAAGGTAATGATTGAAAATGTTTCTTAAAGACTTACCTTATCCTATATCCACCTCTTTAGAAGTATAGCTACTTATGAAAATTGAGAAAGGGTAATTAAGAATTTAATTGATGTATTTTGGAATTAAATATTTGAAGCTTTCGGAATAAATTTAAAAATTCAATTTTGCAAGCGAACTGCAACTTTAGGTTACACACCATTAAATACTGTACTTTTCACTATCGAAACAGTTATTATATAAATAGTGAGGCAAAGTAAATGCACACTTACAGGATACGGAACGGATATTAGAAATTTATTTCCCAGATACAAACGAACATAGAAACTAGTATTATTGTTAAACAGACACTTTTCATATTTTAGGAACAATTAAAGAGAGAGAAAATCCTTTTATGCTTTTTATGACGAGGGTACAAATTGGACTCGCGAAAGGAAAGACGAGGAGATTATAAAAAAGAGGAAGAAGAAGATAATATCTCACCTTTAATATAATGCAGCAAAGGAAAGCGATTAAACGCTTAGTTGGTGATTATTTTAAAAAATAAACATAAATCTGCAGAAAATATGCATAATATTGGCAATTTTCGGTTTAAATTGAGAAAGAAAAGGAGCTAACAAATTGCAATAATAGTCAATATTAGCCCAAAATACGAGTGTAAAAAATGAATGGAGAAAGACGCGTGGAGAGAGAGGGAGGAAGCGAGAGGTGGAGGGAGGCAGAGGAAGAGAGGAGAGAGAGAGAGAGAGTAAGAGTATGGGGAGGTGGAGTATGGGGTGGTGGTAGAGGAAGGGCTGAGGCACGTGGAGATGCGAGAGAAGACAACGGGGACCTTATTATTTACGACCCATCATCTCTGAATTTCGGAGGGCGATCATAAACTGCATTTTCATGAGAGCGGTGATGTGGACGTGTGGAGCGGTTGTTGAGGGGAGAGGAAAAGGGGGAGGAGGAGTGGGTTGGGGGCGGGTGAAGTGGTGGATGGGGGTGGGGTGGAGGAGGAGTTCTGGGGAGGGCTCTTCGCTGCCAGGATGCCTAGCGCTTGTCCCTCTCTTTCTCCACACGCAGATACGCGCGGGGCCAGGCTCTGACCGATTGTGTAGGGATGGACGCAGCTGGGACGGCGATGGCGCCGCCAGTGTCCGACTCCCCCGCGGCGCCCGGGATGAGGCACGTGACCGCTGAGACATCGCCTCTCTCTCATTCCTAACAACGACCCGAATAAATCGGAACTCGTTTTTCACGAAGTCGTCACCGAGAAGCGGATCTTATATATTTTTTTTGTTCCTCGTGTCCCGCGTCCAAAAAGCTCATGATTGTTTCTATCCGGCTACAAATAGCAGTTCAAATCTCTCTTCGGTAGGCTCGTATTTACGATATAAAAGAGTGGAAGTGGATTTTTTTCTTCCTGCATATTGGAAGAAATGGGATCGGTTATTTCGCTGTACTGGTTCTCTGACTAGCATCGATTTCAACGCACTTCTTCGTAGGTATGTTTTTCACGTACGTGCGTTCGTTCTAAAAATTTTAGAAAGGGTTTTAATTTAATAACATCAACTATTTGTGGATACTTTGCAAAAATGTTTTCATTTTCGCTCATCCGGAAAGGAAAGTCATCAGCAGAATTGACTGATGAACAAGAGTTCTGAACTGTCTTCCATCCAATATGGTCGTGCTATCCATTCATCGGCTGCGTATCCAAACAAGGACTGGAATCAGCAGTCAATGAATTACCGCTCAGGAGGGCTACTTTGTAGCATGCATGCGCATATGGCGGACTGAAATATTTTTTACCGAAGTTACCTAACTCGGACAGCTCAGGCGAGATCTCTCAATAATATTTTTGAATTTTGAATTTTTTTAAATTAAGACCTATGAGCAGAGTTTCCCAAACATTTTCTCACGTACCACTAAAATACCTCGAAACCCCACCTCCCGATTAATTCGTGGTCTAATAGGGAGCTAAAAATCCTCTTTCTTATATCTCTCCTTCTTGTAAAGACTAGTTAGTACGTAGCTTCTTCAATAACATTAAACTTAATATTAAATCAAATTAGCCACGGATATTGTAGCCTGGATACCGCGGTTGACAAAAACTGGTACAATTTTTCAACCGCGGATACTCAAAACCGCGGATACTCAAAACCGCGCTACTGTATTTATTTTTTGTTGGCAAAATTTCTTGTGCTGAATCTATTACACCTGGGCTCCTATAATACGGGGGATGTGGTATTAAAAAGTGTCGTTTAATACGACTCCGTTTTATTTGAACCTGGCTTTACATAGTTAACGGGGTTACGGTGCCCTTCAGGCACACTTTTCCATGTCCAAAACTCCCACAACTTTCTTTTATGCACGTATGTGTACAAAAAGAATGTTGTTGCCGGCTATTTAAGTTTATAAGCAAAGCAGTTGGGCACTTCAGCGTGACTCTTCCTCCATGAACAATCTGGATTCCCGCATCCCAAGTCCGACCGAACCGCGTCAATGCAAACCATAATCCGCATTGCATGATTTTATGGCATTAAAAACAAATTGTGTTGTAGGGAATCCGTGTTATAGAAAATCTAAGTATACATCATATCGTTAACATTGCTGCCTCGTATATCTTATGTAATAAACTTTTGCTTATTTGTTTTAAATCTTACAAGCCTGAAATGTATTATTTCATGGAGATTTTGAGTAATGGATAAAGTTGTAAACATGGTCTCTTTGTCAACATCTTTAAAAATCACATACGCAAAACGATGGATCGTTCAGAATCCTACAAAGAAAAGGATATGAAATTCACAGCTGACCATAAATAATTCAATGTTGCATTGAATATTAGATGCGTAAAAATTGAATGCATTTTTTCTGACTACTAATTATCTTTACTAGGGGCTTCAGCTCTGCCCCCTTACGGATCGAGACTGCACCTGACAGCTCGCTTAGCTTGCCTGCTCTTTTATCGTAACTTCACATGAATAGTAAACATCTTTGTCTTTTCCTAATCTGAGCAAATTCTAAAAAAGGATTGAGATCAGATTGATTGTTGATGACATTTTGTCAATTTTCTGGCTCGTAACTTAAATGAACTTATTCGTGTATACAATTTCAGACCTTAATTCTATCTGGAATTTTCTGAACAAAACCGAGGAAATAATTGCAGAGCAATTAGCATAAGGGAGGCACTTTTTTCGATAATTTAATAAAAGACGATCCTTTGCTTTATAAAAATTCATTTGCCAACGTATTCTTAATCTTAAAAATAGAGGATTATGATAGCTAAACAGAGATTCATTAATTAAACTTCGTACACCATAGGAATGAATTTTTCCAAAAATTGCATCAATTGCGGTATTGAGATCAGCAGCTGCTTCTCCTAGAGATAATGAATCCAATCCAGATCTGGTTTTAAGGAATTCTTCCAACTCGCGCCCTTCAGTTTCAAGATGCTTATTCCAATCTGCAGCAACAATAACAACATATCCATCGAAAGCATTCTCAGTTCTGTCCAAAAAATGCTACTAAATATACAATGAAAGTTCCACGACTTGGATATTAGACAACGAAAAACATTCATTTTGATTGATGACATAATTTCTATATTTTGTGCATGTGCTATATTACAATCACCATTTATTTACGCAAATGACAAAATACATCATCCGATTCACTAATATTATCATAGTAATTTATAATTTCCTTTGTTTACATAACAGTGAAAACCTTGGTTTGCGAACGGTAAATATCCTGTGAGATTTTACAGATGTTATGTTATTTAAATTGGGACATTTATAAACCGTAAATAATACGTTGCTATATATTTACTGCTATTGTTGTTCAACATTTATTAGCCTACTTTCCAGAATGGAAATATGCTTATAGTTTCGTCGCTGTGTCTGTCTGTCTGTCCCTCCCTATTAACTTTTGAACCAATAGACCGATTTTTATGACACTTTGTGGAAAATTCTTGCTACTTGGTCCGAACTCCCGAGGATAGATTTTGTTTCGAAGATTGAAGTCCCGGATTCGATTCCAGGAACTATCCCTCCCATTTGATTTACATGGGAAATCTGAAACCATCATGCAGGGTAATTTTCTCTTGCACATTAAAATATCTTAGAATTGTAACATCGGAGCGCGATTTGTACTATTCTCTGAAAAAAGGAATTAAGATTCTAATTTTTGTCGTAGAATTTTGCTTATCGATTGTATTTTTTTCGAATTTTACTTATCGATTGTATTTTTTTCGAATTTTGCTTATCGATTGTATTTTTTTCGAATTTTACTTATCGATTGTATTTTTTCGAATTTTGCTTATCGATTGTATTTTTTTCGAATTTCGCGTAAATACCGGCGTTTTTGAAGTTTTTATCACTCATTACGAGAGTGTTGCTATTGCAACGACTATTGATGGACTCGGATTCGGTATAGTCTAGTAGGTATATACACGCGTTATTCTTGCCATACAAATACGCGTGATCATTTTAGTTTTTCGTTAGAATGTGTTTGTTTTTATAATGCTAAATTATGAAATTTTGGAAGACAAAGGGTTACATATCTGCGGTGATTTTAAAGATATTGAAGCCAATATAATTTTTAAATAAATGATTAAATGGAAAGTAGGCATCATAAGTTCCGTTTGGATCATCTTGTTATATTGAATAAACGTGACGTCAAATTCGGAGCTTATATTGGTTATATTATTTAAGCAAAAGGTTAAGTGAAGCTATGCAGTTCTAAAAACGCATTTTACGAAATAGTTGATTGATCGTTGATATTACAATAACATATATTTCTTTTTGACGAATAAAATATATTTGTGGATGCAAATTGGTGATATTTAGCAAAATCGAATTGGAATATTTACAAAAAGGAAACTTTATTTTGCTATTTACTGCAATTGTTATTGAATAGTATTATAGTTTTATTGCAACTTTCTAGAATTAATTCATTTAGAGTCATTAACAATGGATCATTGTATCAACTATTTCATCTCCAGGAACTGGATAATTTTCCAAACTTCGTCAGGTCCTCATATTCCAACCCTGCAAATCAAAAATCATCTTGATAGAGCGAATACATTTCGAGTTATTGGAAATCGATCTTTGTATCCATCATTTACTCCCCACCTAACAATCATGGATCCACCAAATTTTATAGCTCTTATGTAGAGCTATATATCCTGGAATTTTGGCCTTAGTAACTTGTCATTTTGAGTTATTTTGTACACAGACAGACAAGCGGACGGAAGAATCGAATGCATAAGCGATTTTTTTACTCCCCACCTAACAATCTTGGATCCACAAAATTTTATCGCTCTAATGTAGAGCTATCTATTCTGGAATTTTGGCCTTAGTAACTTGTCATTATTTTGTACGCAGACAGGAAAGCGGACAGAAGAACCGAATTCATAAGCGATTTTTTCAGAAAAAAGGCACTAAATGCGCTGTTGGAAACTTTGTAGTTCTCCAATTCTCACATAGGTGACCCGGGAGACTATTTATGTGAGACTGATTATTAATTAATATTGGGGTGAATCCAGACGCCCTCAAGATGTTTACTTAATTTGGAAGATATTTTACCAGATTTGTTTCTCCAGCGTTTCAGGTAGTCTTTGTTCTATGTGATATGTATATGACAATGTTTTCAGATATATATATATATATATATATATATATATATATATATATATATATATATATATATAACAACTTACGGAAAAGGAAAGGTAAAATGAATATATGGATGTCAACAAGGTGTTGGGATGAGGAAACCCAGTGAGCACTCACCAATCAGACGACTTCAAGTTGGCGAGGCCCCGGGGATGTCGAAGCGACACACGTAAAATAACACAAAAACACATAAACATCACAAACGTAAAGCTTTCGGAACTACTCCTTCTTCAGCTACAGAGAGGGAACTACTACTCTCTGTAGCTGAAGAAGGAGTAGTTCCGAAAGCTTTACGTTTGTGATGTTTCTGTGTTTTTGTGTTATTTTACGTGTGTCGCTTCGACATCCCCGGGGCCTCGCCAACCTGAAGTCGTCTGATTGGTGAGTGCTCACTGGGTTTCCTCATCCCAATACCTTGTTGACATCCATATATATATATATATTCATGATAATAAAAAATAAAACTTTAAAGGTATTTCAAATAACCAATCAATTAGTATTATCTTATATAAATAGGAATTTCTATTTTATATTTATATTTTCACGTTAATATATTTACTGAAATGAACTAATGAGAAAAAGATATAATAAACGTTTTGTTTGACTCGGGCTTAATTTCACCGCTACGAAATTATTGCGTGATGGTGGTCCCCTTCATAAAACGATAGCGCGAAAACTTTTGAAGCTTCACGTAAGGTTTAAAATAATCACTCCCATAATTCAAAGCTCCTCTACCAACAATAGAAACGAATACCTCCGAGATGGTTTAAAAGGAAGTCTATCTTTTTCGACCAATCGATGATCCCGTTGTTATTTTTCACGGTAGCGTATCTTAAGTGGAGATACACGAGACTGGTTAGGGTACTTATTCCACGAGCACCAAAAGGTTCGAACAAAAAAACGCCAATTAAAAAAGAAGCGGACGGGAGAGATGACGGAAAAACAAAATAAGTGGAGTTTTGAGGGCGAGGGTGAAACAAAAAACGAACGCAGTGCGCTCTTAGTTGGTGAGCCCTTCGAGAAAGGAGACAGGTGGGGCAGGAGATTCCTGATGTACGATGAGGAAACCTGGTTCTGCCTTTCCGAGGTGTGATGATGTATTGGGGGAGCTGATCGAAGGCGCTTTATCGATGGAGCTGTGTCAATCCCAAGAGGCTGGTCAGTTTGTTTCCTGGTCGGATAGGGATGAGGGAGTATGGGGAGAGGGCGGGGGGGGGGGGGGGGGGGTTGGGGGGAGTGGGGGGGGGGGAGAAAGGCGGATAGGGAGAGGAAGGCGCCAAAGATCCCGCTTTTCCCTCTCCATCATATTCATTCATACTCCATCCGAACCTTTGACTCGATCCAGCCAAACCAGCCCAACTTGCACGGTACACAGTCGAAGAAGTACACTTCTCCACGACTCCCACATAATTCACGGGATTATTACTTGGGCATTTTAAAATCTAAGTATATATATATATATATATATATATATATATATATATATATATATATATATATATATATATATATATATATATATGTGTGTGTGTGTGTGTGTGTGTGTGTGTGTGTGTATGTATATGTGTGTATGTGTGTGTGACTTAAAATTTTGAATTAATAATAATTAAAATATGTATGTATGTAAAAAAATGTTTATTTGGCATATGTAAGCAGCAAATTTGATCATAAATATACCTTATATGCTTTGAGCATTATAATAAAAAGAACATCAGAAACCTGGCAAGTAAAAGGCCTGGGTTCGACTTTTCACTCAAAACCAGGATTGGTCTACTCCCCATCAGATTATTATGATATGGTACATGCGCATAAATATAAACAAATTACGCTCCATCTGTAAAATAAAATTTTTATTTGTCAAGCAGTTCCTGGACGCATAATCGATTTTCAGAATGATGCATAACCGAAATTAGTTATTTTACATTTTCTTAATGAAATGAATGGTTATCATGTTCTCTTACCACTTTTTCAATAAAGGCAACCGTGTATTGCCATTAAAATTTTGAAATTTTCCTCGACTTGCATTGTTCCTGAATGCTGCACTTGGCCATCGATTTTACAGCCAGATAAGCGAATAAGTTATGACGGTGCTTTGAGACATTACTCTTAGTAGTATCCCTGATGAGGCAGTATAACACTCGATAAAGTTATATGGCAATTTCCAAAATTGGATGTTACTCCGAAAAAATTGGATGGCCCATGCCTGTTCGTCCAAGCCAAATAAAAGAGGACAAGCATTCTTTTCCTCATTGCGATCGTTGGAATGAATGGAAAAGAAGAAAGGGTCGGCAGGCGGATTTTTCGAGGAGGGGGTGGACACCGAGAGATAGAACGGGGGGAGGGGTTGGCAGTGGACTGGGAGAGGGGAAGGAGGAGAGAGTGGGTGGGGGAGATCACGCGCCGGGCAGAGATTCGGAGAGGAGGATTGTCAGTTCGTACGGAGAAAGATAAACGAAGGGAATTATGAATGGTCAAGGCAGGTAGGCGATTTTTTATACGAGAATCCCAAGCGGCGAGGGGAAAGAGAGCAATATTAATTTTACGAAACAATGGTTCCCGTGTCACGTTCGAGTTGCAATGACCATCAATAACTCACGCCGCAGGATAATAAGTTGTATTGACGTTGGTATGGAAATGATGCTGGGGATCTTTTTCCATTCCTTTTCTTTTTCTTCGATTTTGCTGCACGAAAGCCTTCATTGTGACCTGGATCCACTCGCATCGGGATTTCATGCTTCCGGAAGGGTCGAATTTTTGGATGTAAATAAATCAATTCTACCATTTAAACGGCTTCTTAGGTGAATTGAATGCAACATGAATAATTAACTTTGCTTTGAACTTTTACTATATATATGAAAGAATTTAAATATGATGCGGTGAACAATTAAGAGACAATATATACATAATAATTTAAGGTACACAGCATCAACTATTTTTATATCAATTTTTGAGTGGTACTTTTTCTAATAATAATATACAATTACTATTGGCAGAGAGGCGATTTTTCTCATGTCAACGATTACTTAAGGTAGTCTTCGTACTTCACAGTGAATTATTTGTTAATTTCGGTTTTAGGAATGGAATGCCATGTGCCATAATTTGCGTATAACGACAAACATCTAATAGAAAAATTATGCTAGCGATAATTTTTATCTAATACTGAAATGAAAACTGATAAAAATTGTAAATAGTTGCCGATCACATTGATTTTATTTATTTCAATGCCATGTATTTTTATTCAAAGAAGCACTATGCAACACTTTATCTTCTCTCAAGTATGAAAGCGTGGATAATAGTTAAAGGAAATTGAAAATTTAAAAAATTGAAAGTTACTTGCTTACATACTAATAAATTTTTCCAAAAGTCGAAATGTCACTATTCAACGGGACGAAGAAAAAGTTACAAAAATCGATAGTTTATCTTAGTTATCGCCAAATGCCATGACAAGGTTATGAAAAATATATTGCTCTGGCTATTGGGGATACCCAAGATTAGCACTTGATTTTTCAATTTTTATTCTTATACTATTCCTGGTTTCGTTTTAAGCCATAAGACGAGCTCCACAATTCTCTAGTGAATTTTATATGAGTTGTTAAAATTTAAGTTTGAAAATAAAAAGTTTTTAACATTCAAATGGCAGTTTTGAGGCAAACACTGAATTCAGGGAATATTCCTTGCTGCACAGGAATGAACTTCAAAGCATGTTTATAATAGACTAAATTTAATAATTATAGAAAAAAACAGGGTGGACTGTATAATTAAAACCCGCGGTGCGCAAAATCAAATGGTTTACTTCAGTATTATCTCATGTAAATTGGCAGAATAATCAATTTTTCCCTATGTCAACGCATCCGTACCTATTAAAACAACTCTACATCTAATAAAAACTCCTGCCGCACTTTCCATCCGTGGTTTTTTAATACACTTTACAAACCCGGACTGTGGCCTCTGGGTGAGACCATCGTACAGTTATGGCGACGGGGTAGCTGAAAGGGACGGGGTGAGAGAGAGGCAATTTTCGGGCAACGAAGAGAGAGCCGGGTGTAGGAATAGAGTTTTGCGGCCGTGCGAAGGGTGGACATGACGGAGGGAGAGATTGGCCATGCGGCGGCGGCTTCGGCAGCGGGTGTCGGAGGCGTCAGCTGCCGGCGCCACCACGGCCCTCGCCCCGGTCACTCCTGCGGCCGCTCGCGGGTGGACGGTCCGAAGAGGTGTGCGGGGGCGTGGAAGAGTTAGTGAAGGGGGGGGGGGGGAGGCGCCGAGAGTGAAGAAGGAGCACAGAGATAGGAGGATTTTACGGGGGCGACCTTTCTGAATTGAACCACCGCGTGTTGTCATTAAGTACGATAAGGAAATAAGAAAATCCCGCCGCGCAGTATAGTTGTAACAGCTGTATTTAGATCGGACGAATTGAAAAACCAACAGGATGGACTAACAAAAGTTCGAAATGAAACATCAACTTAATATGTAATAAATAAGAGCGCGAATAAAACTGAAAATAGTGCATTATTCAATTTGTTGCAATAGATTAATTCGGTTGGGACGAGTTAAGTTAATCGTTATTTATTTGGAAAGAACAGGTAATTTAAATATACATAAAGATTATTTTAACGTGTATACATAAGATTATTTTAACATTAAACACATTCCCATAGAAAAATTGCTGCAATACCAATTTCTAAAATTTATCCTCATCATCATGTGTGTTTCATTTACTGCGGGTTTTCTTTCCTGTTGAAGTTCCAAGAACCATCGTTCTATTAAACGAAATATGTTATTAATTGGATATATCTTTTATTATTACTATTGCGAACGGTTTATT
Source organism: Tanypteryx hageni (assembly GCA_028673005.1). Taxonomy (NCBI): domain Eukaryota; kingdom Metazoa; phylum Arthropoda; class Insecta; order Odonata; family Petaluridae; genus Tanypteryx; species Tanypteryx hageni. The sequence continues at coordinate 163,550,795 of CM054112.1, forward strand.
GCGATTCGGAAAGAAAAATACTCAAGTCGATGTCGATTTCATTGATTTCAAAGTGTTCGTTGAAGTATCACATAATAAATTAGTTGCCAGGCTAGGAAAATACGGTATCGATCCTGAAGTTGTGAGTAGGGTGAGAGCGTTCCTCTCAAACAAAAGAGATGGCAATTATTGATGAGAAATGCTCATAACCCGTTAAAGTCGCTTCTGGTGTTCTCTGGGAATTGTCTTAGGCACTCGGTTCTTACTATACGTAAACGATATTTGCTTGATATTTTGAAGTAAAATCAAACTTCGTAGATGACACTGTCGTATATAGAGAGATAAATAATCACAATAACCATCAGTCATTGCAGGAAGATTTAAAAGTATTTCCGCGTGTGGCAAAGAATGAATAGTTGAAATTAATTACGGTAAACGTTCTGTTATATCTTTCTAGAAAGGCAAGAACAAAGCGGCAGATTTCGAGTCTAAAATTGGTCGACTTGATATCCAAGTAGTAATTGAATCTGCTAAATAATTAGAAGTCACTAATTGTCGCAATCTTTGGTTGTACATGCATATTCGTCAGCTTATAAGCATAGGCAACATTAAATTGCTCTTCCTAAGGAATATTGTACTGAATAGTAAAGACAAGTAGGAGAAGCATGTTATTTACTATTACTTAGGACTTAGATGACAGATCGAATGCGCTTCAAGTATATGGAATCACTTGAGTTAGAAAGATCCCAACGCAGAGCACCCAGATCCGTATAACAAATGTATGATCATAAACAAAGCTTAAGATTAAAAGATTTGAACAGGGAATATGTGGAGAATCGCTGCTTTAATGCTAGTTTAATAATTAGGAGAAATATACATTGGAAGGCTTAGCAGAGGAAGTTTTAGGAAAAGTTGAAGAAACAATGTACACAGGTAGACATGATCATGGCAACAAAATATGTGAAAAAGAGTGTAGAACAGCGTTATTGCTCGTTTATCTCAAAGGACAATGCGAGATCATAACGGGAGAATCAATCAGGAAAAAGAAAATTGTTAGATATTTTGATTCACCCACCAAATAGTGATTTGCAGGATAACATGTAGGTAGATTTAGACGATCAACTACGACATTAGTGCGTAAATTTTGCCGATTTCTGTTATAGTAGATATCCCATCCTCTTAAATACTGTCATAGTTGTGCTACTTAGTAAGATTCGGTGTGGAATAATTCAGATGAGCTTAATAATTATTTGAAGTGGACTAAGGTTACCTTACTCATAAACAACAAGTGGTTATTATTATAAGGCATAATTTATTTGAGAAACGTTAATCCGACGAAATGATTTAGTCTTTTCAAAGCTATATTTTTAGTCGGTGGAATAGATATTCTCCTTTAAAAATGGAAAATTTTATACTCGCTTCAATAAAATTTGTTCTTGTAAGACGGTTGTACGATTTGCTATTTTAAGATCGATTAGCTATTCACGATTTCCAAAACTCTAAAATAACACGATCAATATTACCATAGAATCTGTTGCATAGATTATTATTATTTTAATGTTTTTTTTTGAAAAACGAGAAATAATTTATGCGGATGGATTTCTAAATATATTTTTACTCTTAGGGAACAATCTCATTAAAATAAATAAGATTTATCCAATGGAAACAAATATGTAATTCATACGCATCATTAAAAGGAAGCCAATTTGGTTCCAAACAGCTACAGCACTCTTAATATCGTTCGCAATTTCAGAATTAACACCGAAGACAACATATTTATTATGATAAATTGAATAAAGGATATTTTTAATCTGGCGAGGATTTTACAGCCACATTTTCTTCAATCTGATGCTCACGCCAAATGGATACATTTGATACAAGTTTAAAAGTGAAATACAAAATAAGCTTCCTCCGTTTTCTTTAATTAGTAATTTTTTCGGTTATCGAGTTTCTCTATAAAACTCTTGGCTCGCGGAAGCATTTCCTGAAAAATGTTCCGTCTTCTTTCTTTCTGATCAGATTTGTGTCAACGGTAGATAAAAAAAGACATGTATCCTTCAGGAAACTCGACTCTTCCTTTGGGTTTATCATATCCCTCATTTTGCTCTTCTCCATCCAAAACCCTCCTCGCCATCATTTTCTCAATCACATTTCTCCCGTCACAAAACTCCCCCTTCTTCGCTCCATCCCGTAGATGACCGCTTGGACGGTTTTTAGGCCAAATTAGCCCAGAATTCCAGGAACCGTACCCCCTCACCTACCCCTCCACCCCTGTCCTCTCATACACCCTTGCCCTTTCCTATCCTCTGTCTCTCTCTCTCTGCGCCGCCATTCCACTCATCTTCGCCTCGTCTCTACCATTCCACCTCTCATTTCCCCCTCCCCCCTTGGACTTCCAATCGCTGGACGGCTCAGTGGTTCGTGAAGCTGACACGCACCGGGTAGGCGATAATCCAAGAACCCCACTAACGAGCGCTTCTGCGGCCGCATCTGCCCTAGGTCCCCCAGACATCACGAGGGTGACACCGGGACGCAACAATATAGAAAGCCTAAAACTGGACCTTGAAACAGTTCTCCGGTACCGAATTGTTCCGCTCTTCCAAGATAAAAATAATCCGAGAGACTTTCCGCAGTTTTCGCAAATTAAAACGTTTCCTTATCTATTTCTCTTTCTCCCTCTCTCTCTGTCCAATCCTTTCATTTTTAAGGGAGGAAGGTCGTTTGGTGAAGGAGTGAGGTGGAGAGAGTAAGTTGGCTCGGCAAGCCACCGGATGCTGCCCTGTGGTCATGGAGGACTGGAACGCCCCCCCGTCATCCTCCACCTCCGCCGCCCCAACCCACAGTCCCTTATCCATCTTCGCCCGACCAACACCCACCCCCACACCCTATCGGAGCCCAATATGGTGGCGTCATCTGGAGGCGTACTGCCAGGCCGCAGAAACCTCATCCCACAATGACCTGGTCATTAGTTCAGCTGCCCCTTCGGCCGATGCAACACGTACGGCAGCGGACGCCAAAAGAGGGAATGGAGATGGAGAGAAGGGAGCGGGGGAGAGGGTAGCGCGTGTGGATTATCTCTTCCTCTGGGGGTTAAAGGGTCAGGTCTATGTATTATAGGGCGGCGAGGGAGAGGCCCTAGGAGCAAGGAGGACGTGGTCAGCGTCCATCGACTCCCTCGGGATTCGAACGCTTTGGGGGTTCTCAGGAGATGAGAGATTTAAGAAGTACGTAGGGAGGGAGGGAAGACGGCGGTCATCGGTGATCATTATTGGGAATTTCTTCCGCGTATGGAAACGTGTAGTTTGGGCATCTATTTCAAAACTAGCGACGACTCGTCAAAAATGACGGGATGATAATAGAAATCTAAAAATAGACATTCGAGTTTGTGAAAATTTTCTCCTGAAAAATAAGCGAATGAAAAAACATCTTTTTTAATTTCTCAAACTAACACTTCTTTAATTGTTTTGTATTGTTTATTTTTAGCAAAACCTGTTTGAAGATTTAATGATTAGTGTAACAGCTGTTTCAAAGCGACGTTTTTAGTGAATGTGCGTTCTTCTTCTGGAATTAATTTTCCATGATATGGTGTGTTGTGAACATGGACTCAATGCAATGCATATCATCTCAACATAAAAAAACATTCATTTTTCATATTTCAACATTACAAATACTTTTTTAATTTTAAATATTTCACCTCCGGAGCGATTTTCGTTTTTCCTTTATGTAAAAATAATAGACTAAAACAATCCCAAAACTTTGCAATTTTAAGAATTTTAGACTTTCTCTATTATGGGGTACTAATGCTACACATTTCTGCCAAATTTTAAAGTTGTAGTACTTCTAGAAGTGAAATAATATTTTTCCAATTGTTGAAATTTTAAACATTTTTAATGGCCGCCGCAATGTGTTTATGGAGATATTCAAATGTTTATTTGTGCAAATGCACTACTCTGTACATAACTTGAAAATTTCAGCTTCCTAGCTCATACCGTAATGTCTTAACAGTTATCTATTTGTTTAAACTTTAAGAATTTTTAACTGCCAAACAAATTAAAATATCAAAATTTGTTTAATCCCCATTTCGTTATTTTTAAAGAATTATAAATATTAAAAAAATTTCAACTCCGCTGCACATGCGAAAATACATTAACCTTGAAAATTTGTTTAAACAATTGCGAATTTTTAGCGGCCGCATTGTTGCACTTTTTTAATATTTTCGCTTTTTTCTAGACGGTTTTGCACAAAGGCCTACCTATGAAAAAAAATTCGAATCTCCAGCACATCTGGAAGTGCCTAAACATTAGTATCCTCCTATATGTTATCATTATATATCGACGTTTCTTACAGAGGAGGAGAAGGATGAGGAGGAGGAGGATACTAATGTTTAGGCACTTCCATATGAGCTGGAGATTCAAAATTTTTTCTTAGGTAGGATTTTGTGCAAAACCGACTAGAAAAAAACGAAAATCTTGAAAAAGTGCAACAATGCGGCCGCTAAAAATTCGCAATTGTTTAAACAAATTTTCAAGGTTTATGTATTTCCGAATGTGCCACGGAGTTGAAATTTTTTTTATACGTAGGATTCTTAAAAAAACGAAACAGGGATTATAAAATTTTTGATATTTTAATTTGTTTGGCAGTTAAAAATTCTTAAAATTTAAACAAATAGATAACTGTTAAGGTACTATGGGATGAGCTAGGAAGCTGAAATTTTCAAATTATTTACAGAATAGTAAATTTGCACAAATAAACATTTGAATTTTACCATATATGAATTGCGGCGGCCGTTAAAAATTATTTAAATTTAAAAAATTAGAAAAATATTATTTTACTTATAGAAGTGCTACAACTTTAAAATTTGGCTAAAATGTGTAGCATTAGTACCTCATAATGGAGAAAGTATAAAATTCTTTAAATTGCAAAGTTTTGGGATTGTTTTACTCTATTATTTTTGCATAAGGGAAAAACGAAAATCGCTCCGGAGGTGAAATATTTAGAATTAAAAAAATATTTGTAATGATGAAATATGAAAAATGAATGTTTTTTTATGTTGAGATGATATGCTTGCAGAATGCAAGCATCTTCTACTCGTATGTTATATCCTCCTCCTCTGTAAGGAACGTCTATATATAATGTTAAGAAAGCATACAATAATGAGGATCTCGAGTTCAGCAATATGTTCTGTCGTCATGGGGACCTTTCACAAAAAACGAAATATATTCATGAAATTTTGAATTTTTATGCAAAGTTCGAGCGATTTCGAACCGAAAGCAAAAATCGACGATAAGAATAAAAATCTTTGTTTATTTTCCTTTCAAATGGCTTTTATCCAAAGATCGTAGGCCAATTAATTCTAATTTAATTTTGCAAAAGAAAAAATCCTGCAGGTCGAAAAATCGATTTCTACGGGTTATGTTATGGGAATGTATCACCATGGACTCGAACTCTAGAAAATTTTCGTAAATTTTTCTTTGTCAGAGCTTTTTTACTTATGAGCAGACCATTTTCGCCAAATTTCATTGTTATATTACTATACAATACAATATTACATATTTGAACAAGTTATTCGTCTTTTAATGTATTTTTACCAACAGTTACGCACGAACGGACGAACGAACGAACCTGGGATTTTATTATATTTGGATGATAGAGACTCCAGCATGGGCTCTAACAGAACCGAAAGTGCTCGAAATGCTATGGTCGGCATAGATCTTTCAGAAACCAGTCGATGAAATGTGTATGAATCTAATATGTTGATGACTGGGGTTTAAAGATTTTGTAAAAAACAAACATTTTTAATGCAAAATTTCGATCATATCTCTCGAAACTACGGAACTACTTAAGTGCTGGAAAACATGGAAAATGCTAATGATATGCAGAATTCAAATGAGGAAATAGTTCATAAAAATTGTAAATATCGCATCTTTTAACGACTTAAAATGAAGTTTTATAATCTACATATAGACACAGGGGCTATGTTCCCCAAGAGAGAAAATTATTGTAATGCTCGATCGTGAGTGTAAAAAAGACTAATGAAATTTTTCCCTGTTAGCTGCATGCAGTGATTGGTTCCATCATTTTCAAGATGGACTCCTGATAAGGAATATAAACGCATCATTCTATTCACATTCAGCACATATGTTAGGATTTCAGGGAATTCACTGTAACTTACTTATTTCGAGATACATAAATCTCATGGTTCAGCTTCGAAGAAAATGGTTTTGCTTTATAAAAACTCCAGCAAACTTCTTTTCCATTTCACTCAAAAAACCTCATTTTTGGTCGACCTCAAAAATTCATTCACCGTAAATATCAAGTAGATTGTCCCGATGATGTATGTAATGAGACCATTAATGACGCTCGGTCATTCATAATTAACAAAACTAAGAGGATTTAATAACGGTCAACAGCACGTGGGGGGTTTGGGTTTGTCAATGCGGTCGTAATAGGGATTTGCACCAGGGAGTGGCGCTAGAGAGGGTGCGAGAAATAGAGGGAGAAGAGAGTGTTTTGGGAGAAGGGGAGGTTTTGGATCGCCTCGTTGGCGGTGAAGACGTTGGCTTTTCGAGTCTTCTCTCTCTCTCTCCTCCTCCCTCTTCCCCCTTTCATCATGCCTCCTTCCCCTCCTTCCTCTCCTCTTTACCTCTCCCTGCACCGCCATCCTCCATCTTCACCCTCAATGACCGCACCGCAGGCCGGAGTTAGAGGCATGCGGCCACACCCGAAGTCTAAAGGGGCCAGTGGTCAGTCTGGGCGTAGAGGGAGGCGCGGGGCTTACCCCAAAGAAGGCGGTGGTTTGCTAGCTATGGAAAAATGCCGGAGGAAGGGGAAAGAGGAGGATGGAAAAGGGGTAGGAAACGTGGCCCTGGAGTGGAGTGAAGCGTGTAGGAGGGAAGGAATTTTACGGAGAGGAGGTGAAAATACTGGCAAGGACTTTTTGAGTCATGTGTATGTAAGCGTTAAGCTCAGGGGCGAGAGAGGAGAAAGGGAGAGAGAGAGGTCAAGTCGCCGAGTGAGAAACGGACAGCCATAAACCACCCAAGTACACATAGGAAGTACAAAGGGCGGAGGTAGAGGTAAAGGGATTTTGGTTGGTTGTAACAAACCTATTCCCTAAGCTGTTTAGTTTAAGGGGAATGGCATCCTCTCTCTATCCCTCTCTTCCTTTGATCCTGTTCTTTCTCTCTCTCTCTCTTTCCGTCACCCTCCATTTATTCTTTTCCCTCACTGCCCCGACTCCTTTCAGCCTGTTTTCCCTGCAATAGGAGTACAACTTCATCATTCGATCGTTAGAACAGTTAGCTCAATGATTTCATTTCTCAAGTTTCTCAAAATTTAAAAATTTTGATCGAGTTTTTTCTTTGGTTTAGCATTTTGAGGAGCAAATTTTATTTATTTAGTAAACGAAAAACCATTGTAGCTTATTCCAAATTATTTTAAAGGTACGCGCATTCTCTTATTCCATCCTATTAGGTAATGAATGCTAGAAATGAGTTTGTATTATATTTTGGAATACTATAAGTTCGCACATAGCGAGCCTAACGACGCAGCGTATTTTATAGTAAATGTCTGAATTTTTCATCGTCTCTAGAAATTCGTTGATTATTACCATAAATACATGTAAAGGATAATTTCTTCTTTTCTATGAATATATTTATTGAAATGAATGAATATACTAGGAAGAGGAATTGAAACAATGTTCAGCAAATATTGATTCATATTGATGCTGAGCGCAATGATTTCAGACTATAAGGAACCCTGGAATTATAAATTTATTTATTTTAACTAGCTCATAAACAGCCGTTACCAGCCTTTTTGCGGTAATAATAATGAATACAAACAAATACAACCATGCCCCCGTCCAAATTCGAACCCGTGATCCTAGCATTTGGAGTAAGACACGCTAACCAACCCTTACCAAGACCTGATAAATTGTATCTAATTAGGCTTGGAACCCGTAGTTTAAAATTACGGTTTCTTTCAGAGAATATTCTTGTACATAAATGAAAGATCTAAAGCTGCGCGGACAATCATCACATCCAGCCGCATTCCATCCATAGCAACCCACGGGAAATCGCTGCACGTTTAACGCACGACAAGGACGGCCATAAAAGAAAGAATTTCCAACCCAAATACGACAACGTAATAGATTTGCAACCCTTCGACGAAAGACGTATTCGGCGAAGAAAAAATTCCCCTCGACAGAACCAATAGAACTCCGCAACTGCCGAACGAAAACAATCGCAAACCCTCGCGCAATAAAAAAGAGACCACCGAGGTTTTAAAAGGGGACGTCATTTGAACATTCTCCTCTCTGTTTGACATACCAATTTCAAACTCCCAACTCCCATAAATATTTTCTACCTTCGCAAAAAAAAAGAGCGAGAGAGTAGGAATCGGTCCGTTGCACATCCTTCCTTTCCTATTACCTTCTTTTTGGCCTCTCTTCTACGTTGGGCGAAAAAAAGAGAGCCGAGCCCGTCTTCACGCCCCCCCCCCCTCCTTCGCCTCCCCTCCTTCGCCACCCCTCCTTCGCCTCCCCTCCTTCGCCCCCCCAATTCTCCCTCCCTCATAGTCTCTCCGGCAGGGGTGTAAACCACTCACTCATCCGACTACCACCTCTCACTCTTTCCCATCCCTCAAACAACACACACACACCCCTATCAACCAACCCCCTCGTTTTTGAAAACCATCCCTTTTCAGTTTCTTTCCCTTTCTCTCTCTCTTTCGCTTCCACGCCGCATCCACATTTTCCCTCTTCTCTCTCCATTTCCCAACACACACATACCCCGCCCATATGATCCTTTAAACTAAAGTGAGACTGACAAATAGGTTCCGGAACCAAATGTAAAAGGGGGACACAGTGCCTCCCTTGCAGAACACCACTTTGGTACACACACACACATGCGCGCACACACACGGAGAACTCCGCCCCCGCGGAGCACACGTGGGGGCAGAAAGCAAAAAGTCCGCCTCTCTCTCTCTTCCTCTCGTTGAAACGAGGGACGAAACCGAAGCGACCTACCGATTGTCCCTCTCTCACTATGCCCCTGACAAACCTCCCCGAAAATCTCTCTCTCTCACACACACACACACACACGCATACTCGAAAGAGAGACCTCCCAGGTTCTGGGGTCATTCGCCTCCACCCTCTCCCCTTCGTCTCCCTCTACTCCACCCCTTCCCGCCATTTTTCTCCTCACCCCCCCTCTCCGACCATCCTTCTCCCCCCCCCCTCCCTCCCCTTCGTTCCTCCCCGATACTCCGTTCGGCGAAAAAGACCCATCTATCACGGAATGAGTGGGATCTTCCCAAAACGTGACTTCGAATTAGGATTAAAGGGTAGAGGGTGGAAGAGGAGCGAGGAGAAATACATCCAGCCATTCTGTGTTTATGGTTTCGGTTCGTATACATCGTTTACCGATTCGGAGCGAGGTCCGGTTGGGCGGAAATCGCGCGCAGGACGAAGGGATGGAGGGAAAAAATAAGTGCCACTTTTCGGTGAGTTTTTGTTTCCATAAAAGCGTGGTAATAGAACCACTTGGTTTAAATATCCGTTTGTTATTATTTTACTAATTTGCTTCAAATAACAGCTGGGTTAAATAAAAAAAATTAGAAGAATGAGTTTTGATGGTGTATGGTCCATATCTATACTGGCATCGCTTTTAAAATCGTCGGAGAATTCAACTAATTATAATAGGTTAATAGTTAAAAAATCGTATTATGTCCGTCTTAACGGTTTAAAGTTTAAATGTAATGAGACTTATCGCAAGGCAAATATCCCGGGAATAAGAATGATTTCGCATTTTTAATATTTAATTCACCATCTGTCATTTAATCATGATATTTATTATTGATACAACGTAAATACATAAATATTTATTATATCCCAATGACATGTGATACAATGCGTATACATTATTAACTTTCGGTTAATGCACCGACCCGCGATAAACTTTCGCTTAAGAACCACTGCTCTATCCTACAGTCCATCTTACGCATTTCATCATGGTGGTCGTGCCTTCCGAAATGCGTGATCACATCACTTATACCAAGCAATTCCTCAGCTAAGCTTTCTGATATATTTCCTATAGATGTATTCCATATAGCATTCTGTTTCTATTTATCAGTCATGTTGTCGTTGTTCCTATTGTGTTTGTATGGCATCTATAAACTGAAATTTAAAAAAATTCATATATGCATAACAATACTCACTGGTGGTGTAGTGGTTAGCGTGTCGGCTTTCTATTGCAAAGTTCGGGGGTTCAAACCCCTCGAATGGAGGTTTTATTTATAAAAAAAAAAAAACTATCATCAGTGCCTGGCAGTAGGCAGCAGTACTGTCAGTATGGTATAGAGCCGAAAACAAATGATGTTGGTTGGGTCTATATCCAATACAGCTGTAGGCGTGATCAGGACGATTTGAACGGCTACAGTACTGCGATGTGGAAAGCAAGAGGGAAACTACCACATTACATTCCCTAGTAAAGATTATATGGTTGGACAATATGAGTTCTCTCGAGGTAAAACAATCCGGAGGTAAAATAGTCCCCCAATCGGATCTCCGGGCGGGGACTGCCTTGAGGAAAACATTTGTCGAAAGTAAATTACGAATAGGGACTTGGAACGTAAGAACTATGAGAAAGGCAGGAAAGCTAGAGAACTTGAAAGAAGAAATGAGAAGAAATAGAGTTGACATTATAGGGCTAAGCGAAACTAGATGGGAGGGAGAAGGACAGTTCGACTCGGAAGAATTCACGGTAGTTTATTCTGGAGGAAATAGTGGGGAAAGGGGAGTAGCTCTGGTACTTAGGAAAGATATGATGAAAAGCGTGACAAAGATAATAGCAACGAACGATAGACTGATGGCAATAAAGCTAAAAGCAGTCCCAGTGAACATGCTGATAATCCAGGTATATATGCCAACGTCAGCTCATGACGATGAAGAAATAGATGAGATCTATGAGCAAATTAATGAAATTTACGAAGAAGACGGAAGAGGAAAGGTAAACTGCATAATAATGGGAGATTGGAACAGCATAGTCGGAGAAGGACAGGAAGAAAATGTTGTCGGGCAATACGGACTTGGGAAGAGAAATCGAGGAGGGGAGAAACTCGTAGAATTCTGCATCAATAATGACCTTGTAGTGACTAATACATGGTTCAAAAACCATAAACGAAGGTTATACACATGGAAAAGCCCAGGAGATAGAATGAGATGCCAAATAGATTACATCCTTGTAAAACAAAGATTTAGGAACAGCATAAAGAACGCCAAGGCATTGCAAGGAGCAGACATTGATTCAGATCACAGCCTTCTAATACTTGACGTGAGTACAAAGCTCAAACAAATAAGAAAAACGAGAAGAGAAAGACAGACCTGGGACTTACAAAAACTGAAAGAAAGGCAGGATGTAGTCAGCATGAAGTTGGAAGATAACCTAAGAAAGTTGGAAAACAAACCGAAGACCGTCGATATAGAATGGGATGAAATTAAAACCAGTATCAAGGATACCTTGGATAAAGAGATTGGAAAACAAGAGAAGAAAATCAGAAAACCATGGATCACGAAGGAAATGCTGGAGAAAATGGATGAGAGACGAAAATGGAAAAACGTTAACAGTGAAGAAGGTAGAGCCAACTATAGGCGTATAAACAATGAGTTGAGAAGGGTAACAGATAAAGCTAGAGAAAATTGGCTAAAAGGAAAATGTGATGAAATAGAACAAATGGAGAAATTAGGACGGTACGATATGATGTACGCTAGGGCACTGGAATTAGAAGATAAGAAGTCTAATGGAATTTGTGGTAAAGGAATTATGAATACGGATGGGAAGATAGTCTCAGAAACAAAGGATGTAGCACAGGTATGGGAAGAATACATTAAGGAATTATACAGCAAACAGACAGGAGCGGCAAAAATAGAACTGGAAAATGAGGAAAACATTGAAGAAGATAACTTAGGACCAAGTATTATGGAGAGCGAAGTAGAAAAAGCGATAGTGGAACTTAAGAAGGGGAAAGCCACGGGCAGCGATGGAATACCGGCTGAGATACTTAAAGTCATAGGATCAGAAGGACTAAAAGCGATCACGAAATTAATTAATAAGATTTACGACACGGGAGAGTGGCCTCAGGATTTCCTAGAAGTAACAATGATCCCTCTAAAGAAGAAGCCAAAGGCAATGCAGTGTAAAGATTACAGAACTATAAGCCTTCTGTCACACACATCCAAGATCATCACGAGGATTCTTAATAAAAGGCTGGAGAAAAAGGCAGAAGAAATAATAGGGGAAGATCAATTCGGTTTCAGAAAAGGACGAGGAACTAGAGATGCTATAGGAGTAGTTAGAATCATATCAGAAAGGGCAATAGAATACAGTCAAGATATCTGCGCATGTTTCGTAGACTGGCAGAAGGCCTTTGATAGAGTAAATTGGGTAAAGTTGATGAAGATATTAAAGGATATAGGTGTAGACTGGAAAGACAGGAGACTGATTAGGAATCTATATGAGAATCAAGTTGTAAAGTTCAGGTTTGAGAATGTGGACACCTGCGGAATAAATATCGGTAGAGGAGTAAGACAAGGATGCTGCCTATCGCCAACCCTATTCAATATATATGGAAAAAGTCTAATGCAAGAAGCTTTAGAAGGCACAGGGGATTTCAAAATTGGAGGAAGGATTATAAGAACAGTAAAATACGCAGATGATCAAGTACTTCTAGCAAGAAAGGAAGAGGAGCTACAAAAAATTATAAATAGACTAGTGATAACAGGTAGAAAATATGGTATGGAAATAAATACAGAAAAATCCAAGGTCATTCGAATATCGGGTAAAGAAGAGAATCTGAACATAACTATTGGGGGAAAGCCATTAGAACAAGTTTCAGAATATAAATACCTTGGAAGTATCATAACACGAGAGGCAAAATGTACGGATGAGATCAAAACTAGAATAGGAAAAGCAAAAGCGGCTTTCAGGAGAAAGAAACAACTACTTACAGGGAATATAAGGGAAGATATCCGCAAGAAGTTGATAAAATGCTACGTATGGAGTATAGCATTGTATGGGGCAGAAACATGGACGCTAAGGAAAAATGACATCAAATACTTGGAAAGCTTTGAAATGTGGACTTGGAGGAGAATGCTGAAGATAAAATGGACAGATAGGATGAAAAACGATGAAGTGCTACGAAGAATAGGAGAGAAGCGAATGATTATACAGACTATCAGAAAGAGGAAGGCTAACTGGGTTGGACATTACCTGAGGAGAGAGAGTATGATTAAAGACGTGTTAGAAGGAAAACTAGATGGGAAAAGGGAAAGAGGTAGGAAAAGGTTTCAGCTGATAGACGATCTGAAAGGGAAAGAGAGTTATCAAGATATAAAGAGGACAGCGGAAAATAGGAGTATATGGAGAACCAGGTTTAACCATGAATAATCACAGACCTGTCTACGGACAGACTACCTATGATGATGATGACTCACGAACTCATTTACTAAGGTAAAATTAATTAAGATTTGTTAGTCCTGCTTTTTAAAATTCAATTACGCTTACAGTGATGTTTTCATAATTCTTTGTTTTCTTTCGGTCACTCTCAAACGAGTAAATGCGTAGTGGTGATATTCGTGTATCTGCTCATCCAGAATATCTCACTTAAGAGTCGGTAAGTTTTTGTCTCCTAAATTAGAATTTTTTCAGCTGGATGTATATTTAAGAAGAAATCTGAGTTTCTACGAGCAATTTGGGGAGCCGGTGGTGTAGTGGTTCTAGTGTTTGCCCCACCGTACGATCTGTTAAAAGAGCGACTGATTTACTCCACATGTAGGCCAGTCATGCTGGTCCCTCCGCATTGCCATGCCAAACAATAAATGCGATCGAATCATATACTCTGAATGTTTGTCTGTCTGCGCAGCCCCTAGCGTTAGCGCTAGGGAATGTTCCCGCCCAGGCGCGGGCGCTTATTGGGCGGGAGGGATTCGGGGTTGTCCAGGCTGGCGATGGGATGCTTGTATTTGTCCCACCACCGAATCTGGATCTTCCCGAGTTTCCGCACCTCTAGGTGCGTTGATCTTCTCGCCCTGGCGTGGAACTTTCTCACCAGCGAGGGAAGTAGTACGTCCAGCGGCTTCACGTCACTCTCTTGGTGGAGTCCGGCGTTTCCTTCGAACCTGGACCTCGAGAGCGCAGTCCAGGGCGGAGTTTTGCACCACCCGCCGGCGACGCAAAACACCGGCAGCTACACCCGACCATACCGGAGCAGCGTAGGTGATGACTGGGAGCACACACGCCAGGTATAGCCTCCTCTCGGTGGTCATGGTGAGATTTTGGGATCGGAGCATCGGGCGAATTCTCCCCAGAGCCCGAAACCCCTTACGCCTGACCTCTTCAACCTGCGGTTTCCATAGGAGTTTGCAGTCCAGCAGCACACCAAGGTACTTCTCCTCATCGGTTCATGGGATGAAGTCCCCCAGCACGGAGATATTGACTTTCGGGGGAGCGCCGCGACCCTGGCGGAAGACGATTAAAAGAGCGACACCCGGTTCGAATCCTTATGAGGGTTTTTTCCGAGGACGCTCCGACCTCCTATTTGTGCGTGTTGGAACTAAGGTGACGAGGACGAGCCAATGAAGAAAGAGAACACGAGAAAATGAGGAGCGCGCTCAAATCAACACTCCTCCGTCCTTCGGAAGGGACGTTAAGCAGTTGGCCCCCTGGTGTTTTTGTATGAGCAGGCAAATGCCAGCCCCAAGTTTCTCTCCTCCATTCCAGGCTATTCATTGCACTACCTCTACGATACCCATCGTGAGTAGGAAAGAGGCGAATCGGCTGGACTCAGATTAAGATAGACTACGAGCTATAGTGAGTCCACGTTACTAAGTCTTATCATTATTAAGAAGTAATCAACCTCTCCCCATTTATTAAGTTGTCGTAACTGGAGAATATGAGACGCAGCATATGTCATCTCTGAGCAATGAATAGTAAATCTATTCTTTAGGAATAGTCACATGGCACCTCAGCCAACCAAGACAGATGCTGTCAATATCTTTTGCTCCCAAGCTTGCATGATCCCTCGAGAATAATAATCCGATTTCATTGATTTGGAATAGGAGTATTCTCTGTGTAATCTGTGCCAAAGAATAAGGAGAAGATTACAGAGGCAAGTTGTATGAGACATTGGTAACAAAGAGATCTGCGTCAGAGAAAACATTATTAACTCTTTTGCTAGAATGTCATTGTTAAAATGGTTGTAACATGGAAGAAGAATTACATACCATCACCAGAGAAAAGTATTTCATGTGTGTAGTTATGAGAAATAGATAATTATTTAATGTAAGCATTGCATAACTCTTAAGTTACTGCGGTTTCCTGTCTGCAGCATCAATCTAGATTGATCTGGTTACAACCTCTATTTTAATTTCAAAACTTTGTACATACTATTTATTAGCATTGCGTACATTTCGTATGATGTGGTGAGTATTGTGACCTGATAGCCAAAAGCACGGAAAACATTTAAATCCAATTGGGTAGGCGATCCAACTTCATTCAAGTAAACCAAATAAATCTCCTTGGCCGGAGGAAATACCCGCGCGAGTTTTGAAAGAGTTAGCTTATGAAATCGCGCCGTATTTAAAAATTATATTCGAGAAATTCATTACCGAAGGTGTAGTTCCTAAAGATTGAAGATGGCACACGTTACGCCCATCCATAAGGGCGGCGACAAAGAGAACCCCAAAAATTATAGTCCAATTTCCTTAACTTCATTATCATGCAAGATACTTGAGCACATAATTTTTAGCTCAGTAATGCGCTATTTATATAGCCGCTCATTGCTCATCAGCACGGATTCCGGAGAGGTAGATCATGCGAAACGCAGCTCGGCTTGTTCGTGGATGATTTGTTGCGATGCGGAGAGAAAAATACTCAGGTCGATGCCATATTCATTGACTTCAGAAAGGCGTTCGATAAAGTATCTCATAATAAATTAATTGCAAAGTTAGGACAATATGGTATCAATCCGAACGTTACCAGTTGGGTGAGAGATTTCCTCACGAATAGAGAACAGATAGTTGTCATCGATGGGAAATACTCGTCCCCCGTTAAAGTTGCGTCGGGTGTTCCTCAGGGAAGTGTATTGGGCCCTCTACTTTTCTTAACCTATGTGAATGATATCTACTCGATAGTTCGTAGTAAAATTAGGCTTTTTGCCGATGATACCGTTCTATATAAAGAAATAAAAAAACAGGAGGGCCATCAGTCGCTGCGTGAAGATTTAAGAGCCAATTCAACGTGGTGCAAAGAATGGCAAATTGAAATTAATTACACTAAATGTGCCGCAGTTACGTTCTGGAAAAGTAAGAACATAGAAGTAGGTTTCGAGTATAAAATAGATGGAATAAATATTCAAGCAGCCTAGTATGTAAAATATTTAGGAGTAACCATTTGTCGAGATCTTTCATGGGACATGCACATTCGTCGAATTATAGGCGCGGCCAACAAGAAACTGGCTTTCATAGGTAGAATACTACGGGACATTACAGAAAAAGTACGCGAAACATGTTACTTATCAATGGTTAGAGCACAAGTGGAATACGCCTCGTGCATATGGGATCCATACGAGAAGTGACATATAATTCAATTAGAAAGAGTACAGTGCAGAGCAGCTAGATTCGTAAAAAAAGTACGAACATAAGGAAAGCGTCACCTCATTATTGAGGGATTTGAACTGGGTACTACTGGAGGATCGTAGATTGAACTCAAGGTTGAGACTTCTGGAGGAATATAGATCGGAATGTCTAAAAGGCGAGGTTGTAGGAATAACTGAAGCACCAACGTATAGTATAAGTAGAAACGACCGTGACGATAAGATACGTGAGATCGATTGTAGGACGGAGCGTTATTTGGGCTCGTTCTTTCCGAGGACAATACGAGATAACAACAGAAAATTTCAACCTGCGAGGGACAATCTTTAGGTAGGCTTTGGTGCATTGCACTCCCTGCCACCTACCAATTACCAATTAGGTGAATTGCGGGGTAACATGTAGATGTAGGTACATACTTCGGAAGATGACGATATTCGTATGACCACCAAAGACGCATCATGCCATAGGTATGCGTAATTCAATGTCAATAATAATGGCAATTAGTTTATTTGGGTAATTAAATACGATAATTAAGATAGTTGGCGCGAAGTTTTATTTTGAGTAAATTCATTCATTTACTTTTTTAAATTAAAATAACTATAAGCTTTAACTACTACAACAACGAGTTTTGCCTTATTTTATACATTATTATAAATAAAAAATAAATTAATGATTTTTAAGATGTTAGCGCATATAATTTTTATGAGAGGTATAAAACGGCCAGGTAATTTGTGAGGAACACGCGGTCTTCCCCCCTCCCATCGCACTATTAGCGGAGACTGGATCAAATCTTATTTAAAATCAAATAATATAACGGATAGAAAATTTTATCATGGAAAAGAATGACCAACTGATGATAAATTTATATATAGGGTAGGGTGGAGCTATTTGGATTATTTAAAATTTTATCAGAAATTACAGGTGGCCAAATATGATTTTTAGAATTCAGTAATTATTTTTCATTGCATTATGGTGTTTTGAATTAAAATTTTTTATGCTAATTTTTAAACATTTTAATTTTTAAATACACTACATAATACACAATAATGAAAAACATTAGTTTTACAAATTTTGTGGGGTTATTTTCTTGTAAAAAATCACTGAAAATAAGTCTTATAAAAGTTAGAAACTATATATAAATAACGCATTACATGTTCTGACCATAGTCATTCGTATTAATTACGGATTAAACACATTTTCCACACTTAAATGGTTTATGTCCAGCAGTCCGTACAAACAGTTCGTGGTACCCAGTTCTGTATGTTTCGCAGCTTATTCAATCAACTTTTGTGAGAGATTTCAGATCAAAATACCTGATTCCGCAGAAACCACACGGTACATCTTCAACTTCCGATGATTTGTATGAAGATTCTTCACTTGAACTGCTTGAGTACATTAGCTTTCTTTTAACACATGTTAATTACTTTTCTTGGCGATCACTAGATATTTTGATTTATTTCTAACATTTTTAACCTTTGTTCCTTTCTCGAAATGTAACTCGATAATAGCCCAAGAGGCTGATTCGCCTTAAATGACACAGTCGAAATGTAACTTTCTCTTTATTCTTGTTTTAAACCTTTTCAGAAGATGTCAGATGACAGGCAGAATGCTTTGCTTTGTTTGCTTTTTACTTTCTCCATACTTACAATTAGTATAGGGGAAAGTACCTTATTGTTTTCATGAAAAAAATCTACTTCGAGATTTCAACGGAAATACACGTTTTGAGGTCCCCTGAACACGTATTGACCATTTTCTCGACGATGTCTGTGTATGTGTGTGTCTGTGCGCGCGCGTGTGTGTGTATGTGTATGTGACAGTTTTTGTGGGTGCTGTAACTCAAAAACTATTACTCAGGTCAATGCGAAATTTTATATTTAATATTTTAATGAAAGTTGCAAGAATCGATTATTTTTTGGTAAAAATCGGTCAACCGGAAGTGGGTGTGTAATCTTGTCACTTATCCTTTATTTTAAAATATTAGCTTTAATATTTGATAAATATAAAAATATACTGGAATAAAAGTTATAGAAAATTTAATTTTCTACAATCTTTAATTGAAACATTTTCCCAAAGAATGTATTGTTTAAGAGATATCTTATATTTTTAGCTGCCACCACCACGCCACCTACCGACGACTATTGTTAACAATTGGCGCTCAGTTACCTCTTAGTAACGCTCCTTTTTCTTTTCTTAATTGATGGAGCTTTGTGGCTATATCTAATATCAGAAGGTTATGGTTTGAGTTTATTTCTTTTCTTTGTAAAGTCAAAATTTTCTCGCAGTTTCTAAAAATATTTATTATTATGTAACCTATTTGGATTTTTTAGAAATATTACAGATAAGGAGAAAGTCATGTGGTGGCCACATCAGATTTTTTTCTTTGGATTGACTTTGGTAAGAGTAGGTAAAACAACTGAAAAGTTTGTTCCAGATCATGATGGTTTTGTGAGAACTTGATTAGTTTTAGGATGAGAGTAATTTAATTCAGCATTTTGGTTTAGGAGAAGAGGCATTTCGTTTGATGAATCTGTAATTACAGTTGACGGTCAGGCAGATGAATTTGATGGTCAGCTATTTGCATTTGAAGATCGGGGATTCTCACTTGACTGTCCGGGATTTACACTTGAGGGTTCAGGAGGTTCATTGGAAATAATAGGGGGTTAAATCGGAATATTCAGTCGGAAAAAGTCGTTCCCAGCACACGGGTCAGAGTAAAAGGTGTGTGATGGCAGGAATTTGTGTTCAGGAATCTTGTTTGAGTTTAAAGAGTAAATTCCGGTGCATTCAAATCCTTTCAGTGGATTACCTACGGTGGCAACCTTTCTCCAGGCCCTATTAAAAATAACACCAAATACAAATTTTGTTATTAAACTTTTTGGATTACTGTGGACAAAGGAAGTGGCTTCTTGGTAGTAAAATCCTTTTAGAGGTTTAAACACAGTCCTGCCAAGACGCTGCAAAACGTGGGTGGTGTGAGGTGGTAAGCATACTAGCTCAATATGATGTTCTAGGCCAGCGTTTTCCAAACTGTGTTCCGCGGAACACTGGTGTTCCGCGCGATGTAAATAGGTGTTCCTTGGAAAATTTCGATGCTAGCGATATTTCCCTTCTAAAATATTATATTCAGATGATTTTCTGTTGTTGTTTTTCGTTCTTTATAAAATAAAAGATATAAGAACTAACTCATTTAAACCAACTTTTGAGCATTACGTGCGGCTATTTTTCGGTATGTTACCCCTCCTCCCCTCGGACCAGCACATGGGTGTTCCGTCAATATATTCCTAGCCCGAAAATGTTCCCTGGTCAAATTAGTATGGGAAAGGCTGTTCTAGGCAATAACCAAGACAGAAGGAATTGTGGAATACATGACCATCTAAAATTAACAAAATTCTGCCTTGAACACAAAATGTTGAAGCCAAACCAGATCTTCATTGATGTAACCTGTTTCGGAGATTTGAACCGTGGTACCGGGAGGCATTCCTTGTTTATATTCTTCTCGCATTTTTTGCTCTACAAAAATTGCCAAAGGAGGAATGAATACTCCGCTAGCACTACAACATGCAACAACAGTTACATTTTCTCTTCTTTCTAAATTTGTCAAGGAAACGACATCTCTCTTACCCTTTTCACCAACAACTTTTGAAGGCTTGCTTTTCATAGGAAATTCACTCTCATCTACGATGTAAATTCATTGAGGTTGTCCTTGAAAGCCTAACTCAACTGTCACCTGTTTTAACAATCCATTAAAATCGTCAACTGCTTGCTTATTCATTCATATACTCCGTTCATTTGAAAACCCTTCCGGTTTTCTCAATTAAATTTGTGCCGATCATAAAATAAATGATCTACTCTTTGCCTGCCATCTTTATTTCAGCGCCCCAAGGAACTTTAATTTTATTTATTTCAGCATAATGATAAACTGCTTTTCGTACACTTGTTCATGTATGTCCAAAATCAAGGTTTCTCAAATATTTTAGTTTTTCTAAAAGATTTCTTTCTTGTTCAAGTGAAAAAATTGTTGTGTGGCCTATAAGCTTGGGCTTACAAATTGGTTGATGAACTTCCTTCCTTGCAATATCTCTATTGTATCTGTATCTGTATTGTTGTAAATGTAACTTTGAAATGATCTGCAGCTTCACGTATACTTAAATGTCTATTGAGTGTGCTGGATAAGGCTTTGCACATATCTTTCTCCTTCCTCCTTCCTTCCGCTTATATTTTCTCACTATCAGAAAAATTAAACGCAAATTGGAGGGTACCTAAAATTTAACTTTTAGGGTGTTTCTATATTTTTACAATATTTTTAACTTTTATTTATACTAAAAAAATTATCCCGCAAACATTCTTAAATTTACAAACTCTTAGACCTATTACATACTACTGCGACTGCAATGGGTTGACCGATCCAAATAGCCCCACTTGTGTCGTTTCAGATAAATGAAAGTAGTCCTGTAGTTACGAACATAATGCGCTACTTGTGCCATAGAACAGCGCAGAAGGTAGTAACTCTGCGAGACAGAAATAAAGAACAAATCGAGAATAATTTTAACACTAGACCTTAAATTCTAAGGCTGCAATGTTACATACCGTTAAAATCAGGACTAGCAACCACTCACCTTGATTCCTTTAATTGCGTTTTGAAGGCATGTACAGATGCAGAACTACATAAATTCACTTCAAGAGCAAATGACTGCCGGAATGCGCAAGACATTATGCGCAGTCGGTCAAATGGTTATTTTGATCCAAATAATCCCGTAATCCAAATACCACCCACCCTAAGTTTCAGCAGATCGACCCTTTGCCTTACCGGTGGTTACACAGGAATGTTATATGACCAGCCAGCCCTTGAGTATAGTGTATTTACAGATAGTATAGATATAGGGCACGAGACACCGAAATGGAGTTCAATTTAAAGCAGTAATATCTGAAAACCGTGCAGCATACGACGTTATTTCTGGCAAAAACATCATTAAAAATTTCTCTTCAACATCTTAAAAAGTTTCTGCATCCTTTATAATTGTAAACAAACGAGGGTCAGTACGTCAAATACTCGAAAAGTTTAGCTCCCACAGTCACTTTCCATTATCCTTTCGACTTCCGCCTATTACACTTATTAAATATGTATCACAAAAGAAGATACACTTTTCAAGCTTGTCGTTCCCACCTCCCTTTCCCGGTATTTTTTGACATTTCCTCGTTTTCTCACTAAATGTTTTAACACCAAACTTGACCCTCATCCATATCTCTCTCTTACACACACAAACCTCTTACCCCATTCCACTGTTTCTTTGGAGGTCAACCCGTACCCCTCTCAATCTTCGACCACATCCTCAAAAACTTTTCCAAACGTTTTTCTTTCTCCCCCTTTTGCTCTTCGAAACCCCGCCTCATCCTGGAGACACCCTTTCCTAGGAACGCCCCCCGCTGTGCTTAAAACCACCCACCATGGGGATCCCTCTCTCTCTCTCTCACTCGCAACCTTAAGTCTTTTACTCTCACCCTTCTCAATTGTAGCCATCAGGAGAAGAAGAAACATTAGCGGACTGTCCTCGAGAGAGGGGAGAGAAGGGAAATGAACAGAGCTGTTTGGGCAAAAAACTTTCTTTCTAGGAAAAAGACCGTGGGGAGGGGGAGAGGAAGAAGGACAAGAAGCACACGAGTTGGCGTATGTGTTTTGCACGCGCGTGTGTATGTGTGACTAGATGGCCAAAAGGAGTGTAGAGCGTAGTAATCCAGGCGTGCCAGCCTGCGTGTGTGTGTGGAAGCGGTGTCCGTGTTCCCTGCCTATTCGGTAGAGGGAAAATATGCTTTCCCGGAAAGTGGAGTGGATGGGCAGTTTTGCGGGAGCTTATGTTCTCCTACCGGAAGGGATCTTTTTCTTCCCTTTTCCGAACATCTCTCCTACTTCTGTAAGCCTTTAGTGGTAGTTGTAGCCGAGAGAGGGAGGAGGAGTTCTTCTGAAACGCTCCGACTTCGCTTACCTACCGCCGCCATTGCAAGATTGTCTCTCCCTCTCTCTTGTTCGATTTCGCCCTACCTCCATAACACGGCTTTTTCTTTATTTTTTCCCCCACTTCCTCTAAATGACATCTCCATCCTCACCTCTCGCTCTCTCTATCCCTCTCGCTCAAACGAAAAAAGGGGCAGAAATGTTCTGCGCTCTCTTTGTGAAAAAGGCGGGGATGAAGAGCGCGGGAACGCAAGGATGGAGCAAGAGAAAGAGAGCGAGAGATAGCGTCGGGATTCGAGAGTCAGAAAGGGTTGGATACTGAGAGAGAGGGTGTGAGAGGGAAAGGGGAGAAAGGCATCAGTCCGTAAAACGCTTCACTTGAATGTCCCTTACGACGCAGAAGAGGCAGTTTGCTTCTTATAAAAGGATTTTTACAGGAACGAAATAAAACGCATCCTCTCGCGTCGAAAAAACGGAAGAATTTTTTTGCTTTATTTTATTTTTTTCGGAGGGCCAAGAGACAAAAAAAAGGGGATGAGGGAAGCAAGAAGACGAAGATGCAAGAGGCTCGCGGAGAAGAGGGAAAAAAACAAAAGAGGGACGGGGTTAAGGAAAGGAAGAAGAGTAGAGAAGAAAATAAAAAAGAGCGGTATCCTTGTATCGATAAAAATTGATGGATACAAAGTGCAAAATTGTGTTCTCGCCGGACGCGGGCTGGATCGTCTATGGAGTGAAGGGGGGAGAGAAAGGGGGGGAGGAGGAGTCGGTGCGGAATATAGACTTAAAGGACAAGTGGGAGATATACGCATATATGTAAAAAAAGGAGGACTTCCAATCGATTGAGTTTGGTGCAGCGATGTAAAAGTGAGGGACTGGTAGTATACAAGCGTCTATTCCACTCCTCCTCCCGTCTCCTACTCTTCCGCACCGCGTCCTCTTCCACGACCCTTCTTCGCTCGTCGCACCGAGTTCACCGGATACGCATAATGCGTGTAGACCACGCGAATACTGCTTTATCCGAAGCCATTCCTTCCGATCGGTTCTTTTTTTTATTTAGGGAGTAACGATGCTCCCATCAAAACCTACGTGGGTAACAAGGAGAGGATAGCCCGCAGGCGCAGCACGGTCTCTCTTGAAGCGACGGAGTTATTTAAGAGAGCGGCAAAAAAGCTTTATGGGAATCGGCTCGGCTAAGAGGAGTAGCGCACACACACAGACGCGCGCGCGCTCACACGCACGCACACACATACACAGAGATTAGGGAACCTGTTTCCTTTTTGGACTATCTTAAAAAGAAGTCGAGTCGAACATTACCTTAATCTTTCAATGACAACCGTTCATTGGCATGAGTTAAGAGGAGGGGAATGGGCGAAGAGGAGAGGAAATTTATAACACACTCAAAAAAAACTGTTACAGTTTTATATCGATGCGCCCTTTTGCTACGAGTATTAGAGAACACGGATCCGTGAGTCGGTTTTCAAAACCTTTTTTTCCTTGTTCTCGGAGATTTTTATAAATTAAAGGGATCGTGTTTTGAGGTAATATGATGCCATGCGAATGGAACAGGAATTTTATTTGTAGGGATGCGGTGATACTACCTGTTAATTTATTTTACATGACTCTTTTTGCTATAAAATTACTTAAGTGTGTGCAAGCCGATTCCCGATTATGCAGCAATAAAATTTTGACCTATGTTGTATCGGACAACCGAATTATGGTATACGACAATTTTATGAAGTTTATGTATCAATGCATAGGCTTAACCTGGCATGTATCATCCAGCAATGCGGATACAATATTTTATATCATCACAAACAATTTTCAAAGAAGGCACATTATAAGTGGTCCGATACACATGCCTGTGCGTATAAAAAATTAAGTAGCAGGTACAGAATAAGAAGCATGCAGTGTAAAAGTAATACCCGCAGAAACTTTGTTTCAGTTTTATAAACGACTTAATAATAAAAAATTAAAACGTTTAATGCAACATTATTATGATAAATAAAGTTGTTAGATCATATCCCCCTGAGAGAATTTTAAAACTTTGTTTTCGCACTATTATAATAAAAATGGAAATTTACGGTACTGGCTTTCTGCACAAGGAAAGTTAATTAAAACTACAAAGAAAATTTAACCAGATATGCTGCTCTTAATGAATTCAATGTAAGAATAACGAAATACAAAGAAATAGCTACATCTCTGCTTAAGAGCCGGTATCGCCCGAAAGATAACATAACTGCTAATTGCATTCGAACGTTTCGTTATTTACGAAGAAAAAAAACCCTCAATTTCTATTTAAACTCCTTTTTAAGCGTTTGCTTTAGCCCTCCCGCGCTATAAAAGCTATCCCCTATCTCTCTTTTATCCGATCCCTCCCGGAGTTAAAAAAACAAAACAAAACAAAATATCTTCGAGGGATACAAGGGCATAACCAAAGGAAACGCGCGCAGATTCGTGTTAGACAGTCACATAGCAACGGTAGGGAGGGAGGTTTAATCGCCTTTCCTAATTTGTTTCCGTGTGATAAGTGGCGAAACCGGGAGTAAAGGGGAAGGATAAGAAAAATGATCCCACCTCATTTTGCTCGTACTTTCTCTTTCCTCCCTCTCCCTGCTCTTTTTCAACGTTCGGAAAAAAATAAAAAAACTTCTTCCCCCCTCACCCCCCCTCTATCCTCCGGACTATCTTATACGACACCTAGTGGAAGGAGGGAGAAACCTTTTGAAAAAACAACGTACGAGATAAGATAAGAGTTTTAGCATCGGTGGTATGCCCAAGTTGAGCTCTCCGGAGTGGATTTCCTTGTTTCAAACGGGGAAAATGAAATCCTTGGGACGCTCCGGTCGCGTTTATAGGGTCCCTGTAGTTAGCGGTAGATGGGAAGCGCTTTTAAATCCCTGTGAACCGCGTTTTACTGCTTGCTTGAAGGATTAAAAGCAAGCAATGGGAGATAATGAAGCCTCGTGTATTCCGGAGGAATAAAACGCAGAACGTTTTCGGTTTGAAATATTTGAAATTAAAAGGTGAGCGGGGAGAACAAGGCTCGGGTATTTAACGCTCTGGGTATGTGGTGAAGGTGGGATGGGTGGAAATCGATGAGGGAGTTCTCTTCCTTAAGGGCCATAAACACGAGTCGGGGATGGTAAGATTTTGGCCGGCAATTAATTTTCGTTTGTTTGTTACGACTCTGGATGAACTGATGATTTGGCATTGTTTGAGTGCAACTGAACAGCATATCATTTGCAGAACAGAATAAAGCATGGATAAATTGCTGTTAAAACAGAATAATTACTGCAATCGAAGCGTATGATTTTTGATTTAATGGTCATGTCAAACCATTGCGTAGATAGTAAAACTGCTGTTTTAACGATCACCGTTATTTTACCGAGACCAAAAATGCGAAAAAAAGAATTACAGTTTTATAAGATGTATTTTCGCTTCTATATTTTTTACAGACCTCGATAATGAGTGACTTAAAGGTCCAATATTTTACGCACTTCAATGATTCATTAAAAAACTATTTCCATTGATTCAGGTTGGATAATTCACACTCGATGAATTTGACCCTCATTCCTTATTGTAAAATCTCACCTACTAGGGATCGATTGCAGAACAGGTTGATATCGAAGTTCTTTTTTACATGAGAAACATAGAAAATGACACGAGAGCCAACCCGAAAAGAGGGAATCGAGACTGAATTTTTGGTATATTGCACCCTTCTGTCATCAACCAATCAGGTAATCCAATGATAATTTGTGCGGCAGTAGGTGGTTATATCCCGCTTTCAATCATTTCACAAGAACATGCACATTGGCGAAATAAAACAGTCTGTTATTTGTCCGCCGTTTTAGTTAAAAATTACATTCTAATTAAATCAACTGTAATAACTGAACATCGACGAAATTATTTAAGCAATACATTTGGGCGCCTTTGCGAGTGGTGGCCACCCACACACTAGTTACGGCATCGAATAAATATGCAACAACAAACGCCTATAACGGGCTAATCTGAGTCTCAATGCCCCTACTCCTTTCCTCACAAAAACCAAATCGCCACGACCGATCCACTCCAAAGTAATGAGAATTAGCCTCCCCCTATCCAACGACCTTAGCGGCCCCGTACACAAAAGAGGCACTCGGGCCAAGGCATAGCATATCCGACCATGCGCGCTGCCGAAGTCTACCGAGTCGAAAAAATGCACAAGACACAACCTCGCCTGGAAAGCAATAATACCCGTTCGGGTTCTTCATCGCTCTCGCACACCATCACACGACGGCATTCCGCACTCCAACCGAAAAATCGCCGAAATCTCCAAACAGTGCCCCTTTTACTCCTCTCCCTTTTTAGCAATTCCTATCCTTACCTCATCCCATTCTCGCGTCTTTTTTTCTCACCCACCCTCCTCCGCCCTATTCCATTTCTCTCTCTCTTTCTCACCCCGTGTGGTCCGCAAAAGAAGGGTTATACGACTCATTAACATCCCCTCGGTTTACGAGAGATACCCTCCCCCCCACTTTTCCCTTCCCCACGATCCGCGGAGGGCAAGACCCCAGTCGTTAAGGGAGAATGAACGCCGTGGAGAGAGAGGGAGAGAAAGAGAGAGAGCAGGATATGGTTGAATAAGAGAGGCTGCGTGTTTCAGAAGGTTTTCGGCATAAAAGCCTCCGAGGAGAGGAAGGAGGTGGGAGTTATAAGAGGGGGAGGGCGCCAGAAGTGAGAGAGGGGAAATTGGCTAAAAGGATATTCGATTGCGTGGGTGTTTGCGGGGGTTAAAATAAAAAGGGAAAGCGGAATTTCTATGGTAGGAGCGTGGAAGAGATTGCAAGATAACGGAGACGTTCCTTACGATATGGGCGATCCGGAAAAGAGGCCCAACGAACCACGTCCGTGGATCGAGCGAACTCGCGAAATGGCCCTTGGTTAAAATCCTCCCCCTTCGCTTACGCCGCCGGCAAAAAGTGATTCCCGAAACGGCGAAATGGGTTTTATTTCTGAAAGGGGGAATGGAGATGGGAAAGAAGACACGGGATAGTTTCGTTTCTGGAGCGCTGTTTTTAGGCGTGACCTACGCAAGAGAGATAGGGAGAAAGTCGAATCGAGCCGATTTTTAAGTATCCTCAAGTGGAAGTGGCATCGCAATTGACCTGCATCTTTTGCGTTTTTCTAATTCTGCCCAAATGGGTTTATAGGAGGAGTTTGTAAAGGGGTAAATAAAAGGGGTACTCCTGTTTTTATCCAGGAGGATTAAGGGTCTTATTGCGGAGCGATTCTTCTTACCTACTAATGATCACTGCAATGGTGTTTCGCCCTGCGCGGTAGCGGCTTAAAACCCACACTCAATCTTCCAACGAAAAGGAGGGTTGGCAGCAATTGTTTCAAAGAAATATTTTTCGCCCGCAAGAGGAACGGGTTTCTATAGCCGGTCGTTACTTAATGAAAGGAACATTCCTCCTCTAAAAAAAATACGAAAGCTGATTTGTTAATGAACTAATACGTTTGTGATAATTTTAAAGATGACCGTCTATTTATTCTTTAATTTTTCGTAAAATAGCACATAATCCATCTCTTTAAGAGAGCTTCATAACAATAACAAAGGCAACGACGCATGCGGCAGAATTCGAACCTGTGTCCTTAAAATTGGCCAATGGACAAAATAGCTACTCTGCCACTGCTCTAGGAATATTGTACAGTAAAATAGCGGATAGGCACAGTTTTAGTCGTTGGCGGAATTACTCGATAAAGTCTACTAAAAATACCAGAGAGAAGGATAATAACGTATGTAATATATACGAAAACAGATAACTTACTATTCTTTGAAGCAATGCGAAGACTAATAACAATGGAAATCCTATTCGCATTCTGCGTCAGCTGATTCATATGCATCTGTAAGGTTTTCCATTCCATTCCATTTATTCTTACGCTGTCTTATTTTTCTCATTGCTTCATTATATTTCATACTCTCTTGATTTATGGATAATAATTGACTAGGTCAGGGTATAATTCTCATTCTCTTGTTCCTATTAACATATCTTTGGGCGGAATATAAAAAAACATCAGGAAAATTACAATAAAAATATAAAATCATCATTGAAAGACCTCGTGTTTTAAAATGAAGTCGTATAAAAATGTAATAGTTTTGTTCTATATTATTTTAAAAATCAGATAGGTAATCTTTTTCTACCAATTAATTTTCGTAAGCTTATCATTCAATGAAATCTATCATAACATGTTTGTTATAGAAGTGATAAATCAAAGTTTTAAAAATATTTTTGACATCTATTTATGCATTGTATTATTTGTGCAGTGAACGGTGTGAATTTTTATTTTTTTATAACTACCAACTGAATCTTTATTTATTAAGGCTTAATTTTCAAGGTGGCTCAGGAAGAAACTTTAAAAAAAGCGAAATTAATTTAATTATGAGTCAAATAAGGCGCTTTTTCGGAAAAAAGTTATGCTTGGAAGAATTTGTTTAAGCAAAATAATCTACATACAATGAGCATTGTGTCGGTGCCTTGCTCTCGGATGAACAATCATTACCTGAAGTTTGGCCTTAATTAGATCATTAGGCATGATCAGGGGTGGCCCGAGGAATTTTGGCGCTCCGGGCGAGATAGCACTCCAGCTACCCCCTCCATAAATGTCTGTTGAGATATTTTCAAAGAACCTCATGTTAATTTATTTAGCGCTCTGTAAAAATTGTTGAAAATGGAAAACTAAAAGTAATACCATCAAGATTCCAGTCTGTTCCGCAATATAAATTGGTATCCAATATTAACTCACATGGAAGTAATGTATAGGTAGATGATTGGAATAGCAACTCCAAGACATTTGCGTCCCGGGCAGCCGCCCGTTCGCCCGTAGATCGAGCCGGCCCTGGGTATGATCTAAACCGAGAGTCATTCAAACCGAAAGCTAACTAACTTCAAGTGAGCTTTTTAAAAATCCATCACTAAATTTCAAGAGAAAGTATGACCACAGTTATGGTACTAGCGGATAATGAAAATACGTCTCCATAAAACTGTTTGAAATCAACAACGTTCCAACCACACCATCTACATACCTATCATATAATAAAATTTAATGACATCACTCATAAAGTATGAGCTAATTATTGCTTTTCGTTTAAGGCTTATAAGGAGCGACCTGGTGGACGATATAGTATTTTCTGAGGTGGGGATGGCAAGGCTATTAAGTTCCATCAGACATAACAAAGCCACTGGCCCCGAAGAAATTCCTGCTCGTGTTTTAAAAGAATTAGTTGAAGAAATAGCACCTTTTCCTCGGATAATATTCGAGAAATCTATTTCCCGCGGAGGGGTCCCTAACGGCTGGAAGTTAGCGCACATTACAAGGAGAACCCAGAAAATTACAGGGCGATTTCCTTAACTTCAATATCGTGCAAGATTCTCGAGCACATACTCGTTAGCAACATAATGCGATTTCCTTATAGTAGTTCATTTTTAGATGACGGCTACAGGAAAGGTAGGTCTTACGATCATGCACGTATCCAGAAATTTACTTCGAAGGGGGGTATGAGGCCAAAAACCAATTTCCATCAATTGATTAAATAATAGTCCTATTCAAATAATATAAACTTTTATAACGTTTTTAGTTCTAAATCAGCGCAGCAAGTAACAGCGTTGCAAGAGGCAACGAAGCAAGTTTGTAGCGTGGTTATAGCCAATTCCGCAAATGTCTGTACACCGGAGAGCGGGTCCGGACCCCTCGGACTCCCCTCACACTGGGTAGGCTCTTGCTGGCGATAATCAGCTCGGTATTTTTGTGAATTGTATACGGAGAAGCGGAGGAAATAATAGGCAGGTCGATGCCATCTTCTTAGTTTTTAGGAAAACCTTTGATCCCCGAACTTAGTGGAAGTTGTCTCTAGCGTTCCACAGGGTGATGTAATTGGTCCGTTATTATTTCTAATTTATATAAACGATATCAGCTAAATAGTCAGAAGTAAAATTAGGCTTTTCGCGGGCGACACCGTCATTTATAGAGAAATAAGCAATCCGGAAGACCATCAGTATCTCCAAAATGATTTAGAAGCTATTTCTGCATGGTGTAAGGAATAGTAGTTAAAGATCAACCAAAAGAAAAGCTGCGTCATCAATTTTTGGAGAACCAATAATATCTTGTTGGATGTTAATTATTCGTTGGACGGAGTTGAGATTACAGTTTCAGACTCGGTTAGATATCAAGTAGTCACGATCCATCGTGATCTCTCGTGGGACACCCAAATTCGCCGAATTATAGGTGCCGCTAACAAAAAGCTGACCTTTATAGGGAGAATAGTTCGAAGTAGCTCCGAAAGTGAAAGAATTATATTATTTACCCTTGGTTCGACCGCAGGTCGAATATGCGTCAGCTGAGTGGGATCCATACAAAAAGGGACACATTAACGAGATAGAAAAGATTCAGCGCAGGGCAACTATACTTGTAAAGAGAAATTACGATAGTAAAAAAATCGCAACATCATATAATAGAAATCTGAAATGGACATCGTTAGAGAAACGTAGTCTGCATGATAGATTTAAACTGCTGGAAAAATTTATGTCGGAGGGACTAGCGAATGAGGTAGTAGGTCATATAAGAAGCTCGATGTATCTCGGAAGGCAGGATAGCGAGGTTAAGATTCGCGAGATCGATTGTAGAACGGAACGATATAGAGGATCATTTTTCCCTAGGATGATAAGAGAACATAATAGGAAAAGATAACGTAGGATATCTAGGGACCTTTGGTGTACTGCACCCCTTGCCATCCACTAAAAAGGTGAATTGCAACGTACCTATAATGTAGATGTAGATTTCATAGACTACAAATCGTGGCGGCTCAAAAGATCTGACATACCATTGACGAAACGAACTGCGCGACGCTGAACGAAGTCACTATACTGCTACATTAGAAGGGCCATCCATCCACCATTAAGGTGTCCTGCAAGGTATAACGTAAATGAAGGAATCTGCCCAGCCTAACTAAAAAAATGGACAAAATAATGAAAATAGCGCGATTTCCTTCCCTGTCCAAATGCGAACTAAAAACATAAACGAAAGTTTAACATTATTAGAAATTTTTAAGTCAAATCACATGCGGTTTGCCTTATCGACTGAAAATTCCAATATTTCGACAAAAATCTGCGCGCCTAAGTGGTCATCGTAAAGCACTAAAAACCTTAAAATGGCCCGATCGATCCTTTTACACTCCATTCATTGCCATTAGGAGTAAAGATCTTTCAGCCGGACACGAGATATCTCACCCTTTTAACCGCGAAATTCCATCGTCTAAAAAGGATTCGCGCATGCAAAAACGAACCGTTTCAGCTCACGACGACGAATAAAAATAAATCGTCAAAAAAAAACTACCGAGGACTTAAGACTCAAAACACTTCCGTTCCGGGAAGGCCAACGTAAAAAAACTATCCCCGGCGATGATGGAGGCGATATTTCCAATTGCCAACTCCGCCTTATCTAAAACCTTTCGCTTTGAACTCCGAACGATGCATCGAACAGAAAAAATAGCGGAATTTGAAAGCGAGAAAGAGGCGTAAGAGAGATAGCGCGATAATGACCACGCGCGTTGCAAGAAGACCACTTTTCCTCGCCGCTCTCGGGAGAACTCGCGCATAGAACTTTTTTTTTATCAGTCGCGGACTGCCATGGGAGGTCCCGCGGGGCAAAAAAAAAAACGCCACGGCGTGTAAAGAAGGAAAAACGAGAAAAGGAGGGGGAGAGCCGCACCAATTGGGCCGTCAAGCGAGTCGCGAATGCAAAACGAACCGAGGTACGCATAAAAGCGATGGAGGGAATTGGAGGATAAAAGTAACGCTTGTAATGAATCAATCGGACGATTTCCCCGGTGACGGTTTTCGCGGAATGGTTGCGGCGAGTGAGAGGGGAAGGGTGGGAACGAGAGGGAGCTCCCGACGAGAGAGGGAGGATGGCTATGTAGGGGGAGAGCGAGAAAGAACGAGGGGTTAGGGCGGGGGGGGGGGGGGATGAAATAGTAGGATGGGAAAGGCGGCACAAGCGTAATAGAGGCGGTTCGAAAGAGATATAAAAAAATATAAGCACGCCGCACACACCTGAGCTCCTTCAATTAAGAGCAATTCTAGGACGTGGAAGATTTTAGAGTGCGTGGAAGTGTAACGACGGTAATAAACGCTCGTTTAAGTAAGGGAAAGGAGCGAGCCAGCCGCTATTCCATCCCTGTTTTTAACTCCCCCATTCTTTCACGAAGAGCTGTTTTTTATTTTATTTTCTCAAGATTGGCGAGCTGTGATAGATGAGAAATTCGCCGGGGAAAAATATGATTAAGTGAGAGGAGTCGGAGAGGAGTTATGGTTTTGGAATAGACTCGCTCACTTGTTCATCCTAATTGCCCGTGGAAGGAGGCCGTGTGATCTTTAACAGTTCCTCGAAGGTGATGATGCCTTTTTATTTACTGCTCCTTAGGATGGATAATAGGAAAGCATCAAATGAGATTGCGACGAGCTACCAGGAACATTTTTTTAATCTTTTAATGTGAAATTTTAATTTTTGAAAATAGGTAGAGAAAGTTTTTCAACCTAGCTATTTATCAGGAACTAGAATCTGATGCATCTACATGTCGACTGCGTTCGTTTCCTTTTGTTGGGTTTTTTTCAGCGCTGAGCGTATTATGAGATTAAATGTTACGCATTAAATATGCATATCCATATTTGATATATTTCAACGCAATGTTTAATTCTCCAAGTCATAGAGTAGCTACAGAGAACGCAGTGAAATGACAGTGCAATAATGAAATGTGCCTGCATAGTTACGAAATGATGAGTGAAATCTGGTATCCCAACCATCTGGCCACCCACCACAATGGCGAATTGCAACTTACAATTAGATGCATTGCGAATGAAAATAGAAAATAGTTATATCAGTAATAACTTTAATTTGAGAACTTAACTTTGAAAGGAAAATGTTGACTAACAGTGTGCGAGACGTGGCGTAAAAACAGAGTAGCGTGGGCGGCCAAACAGTAAAAAAATAACGTTTTTTTTAACGGTTTCTCGTTTTTAACTAATATCTGAACGAATTTCCAACCAATATTTATTTTTGCACACAGTAATTTCAAAATACTAAACTTTTCAGCATATTCGTTATAATCGCTTAGTAAGTGCAACTTGATAGGTTTACCGATGGATTTTAGTTTTAATTGAACAAGTTTTTGTTGTGTGAGGGGGAAGGGCGAGATATATCATCGATAATATTTATCCACATGCCATCCCGCACCTAATTAAGTCACTGTGCATTAGTGTCTATTGTCGAGCATCAATATGCGACGTGTTGTAATACTCGAGATTGGACGATAGCAAATCTTCTTCCTGGAATTCGTCATTTCGATGTTTAACAATAAAAGCAATGCAAGTTATGCAATTTAACCTTGAATATCAGACCATTTCCTAAACATCGTTGAATCAGCGATGTTAATTCTTTTTCTGGCAAGGAATTTTACTTCGTGACAAAAATGCAAGGGTTTAATGGTGATGTCACTTAAGTAAACTATTTGAAATATGGCGTTGAAATTTTTCTTACAACCTTTAGTTAGATAGTAGTAAAGGAAAAATCAGGCTCATGCATAATCACAAAACTCAACGTTGCCAACGGCAAAACATGTCATTGCCAGAAAAAGGTTGCATCTCTCGTTATGGCTCTCATCGTTGAAATGCAAGTTTCCTAAGTAAGCAATTTCTCCATCAACTCCATCGATACTTTATATAGACTATATAAATCCATGTTACTCATTCTCTCCACATCTTTCTCTCTCTACGGTGGAAAATTACCACCAACACCTCCAGCTCTGTCGACGTCGCATAACGCTTAACCTCGTATAATTAATGATAAAATAGCGAATCTCCATTTTGCCCCAACTCCTCGTCGGTTCAGCTATCGCTATCTCCTATTCCGTACCACTTTCCCACCTCCCTGGAACTCGCCACCGACCTATACCCTCCTAACCTTGCTCCTTCCCTCTCACTACTCCACCCACACCTCCTCCTCCCTCACCCTCTCTCCTCCTCCTCCCTCACCCTCTCTCCTCCTCCCTCCTCCTCACTCCTCATTCCTCACTCCCTCTCCTTATTCCTCTCCACGTGACCCTCCCGCTGGCAGACGCGAGGGTTAGTCATTCGTTAGGCTGTCGGGCCGCCTGGGGCAATCCGGACAATACCTTGTTGCCTGTCAACTGGGCCCAGCCGAGGCCCCTGTCATTTGTCTTGGGGAGGGACTGAGAGGGCAGTGGGGGAAAGGCATGAGGAGAGGGGAGTGGGATGAATGGGGTGGTGTGGGAGGAGGTGGAGTGGGGGAGAAATACGTTGGGAGGCGTTTTCGAGGGGTGTGGAGGGGGCGTTACGAAAAGGGGTGGAGATTGAATTTTTTTGTGGAGAAAGATGAAGCTGGGATAGGGGTTTTCGGAGGCGGAATAGAATCAGTCCGCCGCCTCACGATGCCCTCACTAAAGGCCTGACTGTGCTTCTCATCCTTTATCCGGGAGACTCAAATGCGTGGTGGGATCGCCAGGAGGGGTTTGCTGGGGGAGGCGATGCAATATCCCACCCTCCCCTACCCTCCCTCAAAGCCGACCTCCAACCTCTTAAAACCTCCTATCAATGGTGATCTTATATGGAGTGTTTTCGGATCGCCTCGTATCATAACAAGAGGAGATTTTTATTTTTCGGGAGATGCACTTTTAGATGGCGGTCGATCCTTAGGGTTAAATCGCGGGAGGAGTAGGGTGTGGGGTTACAGGACTACCGATATGCCCTCCGGGAGAATTGAGGGGGGGAAGGACGTGGAATGAAGGAACAGTCGAGGAGGCGGAGAGATCATCGGTTTGAGGTGGAGTGGGTGTATGATACGGGAGGGAGTTTGTGTGCGAGTGAGGGGGGATAGTGAGGTGACGGGAGGTTGGGAAAGGGGGGAGGAGATAGGGATGGTGGAGGAGGGTAAGGTCGGAGAGGGAGGAAGAGGGAAAGATCGGAAAGCCCGATAGCGGGGGACATTTTAATGGCCAAACCATGTTGGAATTAAGCAAAACAAAGACGACACATCAATTAGGGGAGGTTCTTTCCCTCGTTTCCACCCCCTCCCTTTTAGTTATATTTTACTGCGGGCTTTTTTCTCTCTCCCCTCCTTTCTTCCTATTCGACATTCTTCTTTTAGCCGTTCTCTCTCCACCTCTCCCTTCATCTCTCTCCCATACCTGTCCTTATGATACATGAAAACCTTTCCCTCTCTCCCTTCCCACGACATTTCTTCCGCTCTCTCTTATTTTTTCCTTGCCTTTTTTCATCTTTCTACACTCTTAGCTAAGCTCTCCTCTCTTTCTCTTCTCATCCACTACCCCCACTCTCTCATCCTCTCTCTCTCTCTCTCTCCTATCTCCACTCAAGCTCACATTTCGTCGTCGCTTACCTGTCGTCGAGGTTCTGAACCTCATTCTTCTCCCAGTAGACTGCCTCCTCTTCCATCCTCTCACCCCATTCTTTCTTCTCCCTCTATCTCCTTCCCACCTCATCCTTAAGTCTTTCTCTCTCTCATCCTCTTCCATTTCTTCCGCGATCAACTTCCCGCCGCTGCTCCATCCACTTATTTTCTTCCTCTCTCCCTCTATTTCTACCTCTGTAATAATCCAAAGTTCATTTTACGGTCAATCGAAATGTCTTTCTATTTGATTCCAAGGTAATCCACTTCTACCATTATCTTGTGATCCCCTTTTTGCCTCTTTCAAATGGACTTCATCCCGTGAAATGGGTGTCCGCCCCTAATCGGTGAACTGCACTATAATTCGACCACGTGTGACATCTTCATTTTTCGATAGATGTCCTTGTCCAGAAAGGATTGTTTTTGTGGACAGCGGAAATAATTTTTTACAGTTAATGAATAAAAGATGATATTTTTCTCCATTGTCTACGCTTTTAGCCGTTGAAGCATTAATAACTGAGTTTTCCTGCGCTACCTTTTCTTATTAAAGACTTTTGGTGCACTGCACCCCGTGCCATCCACCAAGGAGGTGACTTGCAGAGTATCATGTAGATGTAACTAAAGTAAAATGGAGTATTATAATTGTATTTAGAATTAAATTATACGAACAATGCATGAAAAGTTTAAATATTTTTAAACATGTCGTCTTTTTATTAAGCATATTTTATTCCATTTCAGCGCATGATCAAATTATTACAATATATTAATATAGTCTAAAATCATGAGACATGACAGAATCATATTAAAGAAAATAAATCGTCGAAATTGGGCCATTCCTCAGCTTGAATGGCAAAGGTTAAAAATTTTCGGATAAAAACTTTCAATGGAATTTTAGAAGATGACATTGAAATAATATCCAGATATTTAGTTGCCTACGAGGGTATGCTACTTCTGGCAGTCAATATATTTCTTAGATAAAAGAAAATAATTCTTTTAAGAACTCCTGATCGATAAAACTATTATTTCATAACAGTGCTTGAGTTTTTTAAATCCAGACCATAAAATTGATAAAAATGAACCGAAATATTCATTTTCAAATTGATAATCATCAATTTTTCATTTCCTCTGCGGAAATTTTAAAAATTACTCCGAGTTTAATACCTAGATTAAATATCCGAGCAATGCTTTGTGTTAGATAGATAAAAGATTTTTATAGAAATATGAAGCAATGCTAATGCGTATAGCATCCGTTCGATGGTTCGTCTCAAATATACTATATTTTTACTGGTTAATTAATCGATTTATTAATACATATTAAACTAATATAGCTTCGTTGATCGATATAGCCTTTTCCACAAAATTATTTCATGCTCTAACGGTAAGTGAAATATAATGTTAAAATTTTACCTATATACTAGCGTAATTGCCCGTCAAATATGACGGGATTATCATAAAAGTGTTCCAAATATATATGATTTCGATATGAAAAATCGGTAAGATATGCTATGATCTGGTTTGGCTTTCATGCACAATCAAATAAGGGTTTTTGAAAGTTATCTTTGTTTTTATTACATTATTTAAGTAATTATTAGTACAGAGGCCAAATGATTATCCAAATATTTGCAGAAAATAAAAGGAAAATCTAAATAATAAGATATAATGCATAAAGAAATAACTTAAATTTACTTGAAATATTTGTGCAAATTATAAGTTATTTAAAACGTATAGAATTTAACTTAATAAATGAATTATTTTACTCTTATTAACTCGTAAAAAAAAACAGGATAAAATGTGAACGAACTGTCAATTTACAATCAAAGGAATAATCTGTAGCAACTTATTTACTATTAACTAAATGCTTACATGAACTGCAATGAGTTTAACTATATTTTAAGATCGCACTTTTCTTTTAACTATATTAGTTTTGAAAAATTTCCAGAAAAATCACTTTAGTCAAAGGAATTTAAATAAAAGTCATAAAATGTTATTTTTTTCAATCCTGTTTGAAATTCGGTTCGAAATATTTGTTGTATCATCAGTTAGAGAAATCCATTGAAAATTACTTGACCTATATTTAGTTTTATGAATTCCCACCATTTGGCAATGGCGGATGATTCAATAGTATAACATTTTTATAAACAATTATAATTTATTATTGTTTTTTTGTACTGCAGCTCTTTTTAATCCTATACAAATGCTACGTTTTCTTCCACTTTCTCAATTTCTGCTCATTCCCATTCTCTTTTCCTTCCTCCCTCTAATTACTTAATAGATTCAGTAAATAAGTTATACCCATGTATAAAAGTCTGACCCGCATTAAAGCACTAAATTGGTGCATTTATTATGAGGCCAAGAATAGAATTCAACAACTGGGACAACAGTGGTCCAATATAAACAAAATGCGTGAAAACGTGAAAAATCGTATTAAAACGTAATTTTTGGAGATT
The DNA here is from genome assembly GCA_028673005.1 of Tanypteryx hageni. Classification (NCBI taxonomy): domain Eukaryota; kingdom Metazoa; phylum Arthropoda; class Insecta; order Odonata; family Petaluridae; genus Tanypteryx; species Tanypteryx hageni. The sequence continues at coordinate 163,589,274 of CM054112.1, forward strand.
TACGAATGAGATTTAAATTCTTCTCTTCGCATAATTAAGTTAAATACCTCATCCTTGGAATATTTTAAAATGTAAACGAAAAAGGTCTGCATGTTAAGGAATGGCTTTTTTCGTGATACATATATGCGATGCGAATTTATAACTTCGGTTAATTATAAGATGCACTGCAAAAAAACTATGAATATAACTATAAAAATAGTTAATTACCAAAAATTTCAATAGGAAGTTAATTAAAAAGATATAATGAAAAACATGATTTTAATTATATATTATTTAAGCGCCTTCTCTCTCTCGTACTAAAGCATTCAAAACACACTTTCCTTACGCATCATTCTATATAGACGTTTCTTACAGAGGAGGAGAAGGATATAACATATATGAGGATACTAATGTTTAGGCACTTCCAGGTGTGCTGGAGATTCGAAATTTTTTTCTTAGGTAGGATTTTGTGCAAAACCAACTAGAAAAAACGAAAATCTTGAAAAAGTGCAACAATGCGGCCGTTAAAAATTTGCAATTGTTTAAACAAATACTCAAGGTTTAGGCATTTCCGAATTTTCTACGGAGCTGAAATTTATTTTAGACGTAGGATTTGTAAAAAAACGAAATAGGGATTATACAAATTTTGATATTTTAATTTGTTTGGCAGTTAAAAATTCTTAAAATTTAAACAAATAGATAACTGTTTAGACATTACGGGATGAGCTAGGAAGCTGCAATTTTCAAGTTATGTACAAAGTAGTGGAATTGCACAAATAAGCATTTGAATCTCTCCATAAACAAATTGCGGTGGCCGTTAAAAATATTTAAAATTTAAACAATTGAAAGAATATTATTTCACTTCTAGAAGTACTACAACTTCGAAATTTGGCAGAAATGTGTAGCATTAGTACCCCATAATGGAGAAAGTATAAAATTCTTAAAATTGCAAAGTTTTGGGATTGTTTTAATCTATTATTTTTACATAAGGGAAAAACGAAAATCGCTCCGGAGGTGAAATATTTAGAATTAAAAAAATAATTCTAATGATGAAATATCTCTATAAAAAATGAATGTTTTTTCAAGGTGAGATGATATGCTTGCAGTATGCAAGCAACATCTACTAGTATAGTATATAAGGAAGACAATACAATCTCGAGGTTTAACAATGACACGTTTGGCAAGACAACATATCTTTAATAAGCATAACATTTTCCAATAAATGAGATTTAAACGTATAACTTGAGCGATTTCTAACGGAAGGCAAAAGTCTACGATAAGAATAAGAATCTACGTTTATTTTTCTTTAAAATAGTTTAGGTCTGAAGATCATACGTCATTTACTTCTAATTTAATTTTGCAAAAGAAAAAAACTGCAAGTGAAAAAATTTATTTTTAAGTGCTCTCTGATGGGGATTTCTACAGAGTTTCCGGCGACTTTATGTCATAACTTTGGGATCTTATTCCTTAAGTGATTTTGAGTAAAAAATGTCATATGAACATAGGTCCGACTCTCATTTGTTAGATAGCTACGGGTAATTGAAATTATCTCGTACTTTGATTTGTACAACTTAATGGCTGAAATAATGCATTGTTTAAATAATTATTTGTATACATTGTTAATTGTTGAAAAGTGTGTTATTTAAATAATCATTCGTTTACATTGATCCTTAATCCATTGTTACAACAATGAGAAGCGTGACGCTTGCAAAACAGACGAGGACGTAATTTGCAAGCTCGCAGGCAGCATGTCAGTAGAACGTAAGCTAGCATTCAATGTGCTGTGACACGTGTGGTATCATTAACTTTCAGTAATGCCATTTACATTTTCAAATTAAGAGTATGCGGATATGTACTTCGTGTACGGGTTTTGCGATGGAAACTCCGTTGTTGCCGTTTACGAATATCGACGATGATTTCCACAAAGAAGAACACCAGATCGACGTACTTTAATTCATGTTCACCGACATTTACGAGAAAATGGCTCATTTTGTGTGTCTTTGAGAGCTGAACGTCTAGTGCAAGTTAATGTGGATGAGGAGGAAAACATTATTCAAATGATTCAGCGAAATCCACGTCTTAGTACACGAAGAATGTCCGCCCGCCTCAACGTTTCGCGAATGAGAGTCTGGCAAACATTGCACGATAAGGGACTTTATCCATACCATGCCAGCAAGTTCAGCATCTTCAACCCGGGGATATGGCTAGGCGGTTGGAATTCTGCCGTTGGTTAAATTCACACCCCCGCCTGAACTGTTACATCTTGTTCACGGACGAGGCACAGTTTACTGGTGATGGAATAAACAACACGAGAAACTACCATTTATGGGCTCGTGAAAATCCTCACGAAACAGTTGAAAGCAACTTCTAACTCCGTATTTCTGTGAACGTGTGGTGTGGTGTCATTGGAAACCAGCTGGTTGGACCGTACTTCTTCCCGCCACGTCTGCCAGGTGCCATTTATTGCCGATTTTTGGAAAATTAAATGCCGGGTCTCTTAGAAGACATTCCTCTGCAAAAACGACTTCAGATGTACTACCAGCATGACGTAACACCACCCCATTTTAGTAGGAACGCTACGCTGTAGTGTACGATGGATCGGTCGTGGCGGTGTGCAGGATTGGCCACCGAGGTCTCCGGATCTCAGTCCGTTGGATTTCCATGTGTGGGGGCAAATGAAAAACATTGTGTATGAAGCCAAAGTGAGCACGTGGGAAGAACGAATTTTCGATGCTGCGAGGTGCGTTAATAACGCTGCAGTTCTTCGTGCTGCTTCACGTTCCCTACTTGGCATAAAGTAGCCTCTATAGAGCGTTCCGGCGGACTAACGGACGGACGGACGGACAAACGGACAGAATAATGATATTATGTATCTAATATAAAAACGTCCGATTTCTGGGTTCCCGGTTCCTGATTCCTGGGTTCCTGATTCCTAGAATATACTTTAAATGCGAATAACTCAATCAAATATATAGATATAAACTTGAAATTTGGAAATACTGAAGGAGAGGGAAATGATTGTCATAATTCTTTGCGTTATTTACGAGATGGAATACCTAAAGAGCTGAAATACGATATGTTATCCTTTCGTTGGTCTGAGTATAAAGTTATTAATACGCGAATAACTCGATCAAGAGTGTAGATAGAAAATTGAAACTAGGCAGAAATTTATATAATGAGCTTATCAGAATTAGTTTATTTAGGTAATTAAAGTAATACATGTCCGTTTTCGGAGCTATTTTGAGAGGAGATATATTGCACTTCCTTCGAATAAAACTAATCAATTTTAATTTAATGAAATAATATTTTATGTGGACTGAAAATTAAAAAATATATAATTCACATTATAGTACGTTCCAGAGAGTTTAATTGTATTCTTGGCCTCATATTCATCTATATACATGTCTATTGAAATACATTTATTTTAAAATATGTGTTACCAATATAAACAATTTAAATGTTAACACCTAAATTCCATCTCGGCTTATATCAAACGGATTTTCGTGACATTGACGATTATATATTATGATAAGAGTGTTTATATTCGTAATTTTTTTTCGAAAAAACATTTTACGTGTAGAAGCAATAAAAAATAATGTTTTAGTCTGCTTTTTACCTTAGCCTCAAATTTATTTTGATAACTATTCTATAATTCAATCCTTGCTTCGGTAAAATAACCAATTTAACAGCGGCAGAGACTCCGGATTTATCATCTAAAATGATTACTTAACAAATGTTGAACAACAATAGCCGTAAATAGCAACGTATTATTTACTGTTACGGGATCTAAAATGTATAAAGTAATAACAAAACAATAATCTTCTCTGCTTCATATTTTAATAAGCTTATTTTTTAAAAATTGTTTGTTTGTGCAGAAAAAGTCCTAATTACCGATTGCCTACCAAAGGTTGAAAGATTTTAAATTTTGATTTCAGGTAGACTCCTTTCGTTTCCGAAATTATATATATACCTTACAGCAGAATAATATTCTTTATATTTAATTTATTTCATAAAGGCTGGTCTTTCATGTACGCTTCAATTACAATAGATTGATTTTCGGCACTGTTATCACACAATTACTTTGTTGGCGAAAGCGTTGTATGAAGAATAATTATTGTTTCAAATTATTTGCGCGATGAATATAATTTTTTTAGATTTTGAATACGATGTATGAAACAATCTCATAAAATATTTTATGTATTCAAGAATATAATAAAAAGGTTTTAAGAAGAAGAGAACAGAAAGACATCTCGAAAAAGAAAGCTTCGTAAATTCGCCAAAGAACAAATACGGTTACATCATTTAACTAACAATTTTTTTACTTTGGCCATAGCTAGAGTGACCATACGTCCCGGTTTAGCCGGGACAGTCCCGGATTTTAGATGTTGTCCCGGGGTCCCGTCCGGTTTAGTATTTGTCCCGGTGAAAAATTCTCTCTATTTTTTATTTCATAAATATGGAATAAATAAATCACACTCCACCAGTTATGGCACTGGCGACGCTGCGACTGTAACTCAGTTACTCCACTGCTGACAACACAGAACTACTGTCTATTACGCAACCACACGCTAAACAATCAGGCCCATTGGCTGGCAAAGGGAGGTGCCAGTCGAGCACTAGTGTGTGTAGGGTGAATTATAAGCGCTGGTGGCAATCAGCTAATTATTCAACGGTGTGTTGCTGCGTAATTTATTTTGGCAAGTGTTTTATTTCGCTATTTTATTTTCTGGTAAATTATTTCTTTTGTATAGTAAACTAGCAGATGTACCCGGCTTCGCTCGGAATATTAAAGCGGCACAGTATTTATTTTGTTAAAGGTTAAAATAACATAACTGAAAAAGAATTCCGAGAACGAAATAAAACGCAGATACCGGAGGCTGTCTGAAAATAATCTAAAATAGTAATATATCATACTTTACCTTTCGTGGGCTAAAATCTAAAATAAAAATCTAACCTGGATTTATTCCTCAACTTTGGCACAAATTTAACATTCAAAAGGACTGGTGCACTCTGGGGGTTACCACTTTCAAAAAATCCAAAATTTTCTGTCTGCAATACACACGGGTGAACCATATAATCAAACTTATTTGCAATTAATAAATTTGCAATCTATTACGTTTGACGTTATGCCCTTGAAAAATCGAAAATCACGTGAAAACTCATAGGAAAATATAATTGTCTCCCGGAGTCGAATCCGGGACTTTTTCCGAGATGTTTGATTTCTCTAGGGACCATCTCAGGGTTAGTAGATCCAAAGATATCAAGCGATAAATATTTGAACGAAACGGCAGAATCCCAGCCAGCCAGACAGACAGGTTGAGTTTTATATAGATAGAGATATTAATTTTATATAATGAATTAATTATATTTTTAGTCATGTTAGCGAAAAAACGAAAATGCAGTTTTAATGAAGAGCTAAGTGAAGACTTTCCGTTTCTTACGTCGATATCTCATGATAGTGTTTCCTGCACACTATGTTTGTCAACATTCTCAATATCTCATTTGAAATTATTTGTTAATACATTAAACAAAATTCTACTAGGTATTTACGAAGCTAATTTAGTTTTAATTTAATTATATAGAATTAAGAAGATACTAAACTTCACGTCCTGGTTTGTTCCGGATTTTCTTCTTTATAACTCATTATGTCCCGGTTTTGCGTCCTAAGAATCCTGTCACCCTAACCATAGCCAAAATCTGGGCCAAGTACATCGACAATCTTGACTCAAAAGTCTAATGTTTCACCTACTCCACTGAGTTATCAAAATATGAATGAAACACCTTGAAAGGATAATCATATGACGAAGAGCCCAGAATGCCAGTAGAAATACTTAGCTATAACAGAAATAACAAAATACAGTCGGTAAATTTCTTCATCCTTAAAACAGATTAAACTGTGATTACAGGCGAAAAGTTAGAACAAATCCGTAAATTTTGGTACGGTATCATGTATGGAAAACTGGTTTTGATTTTATTATTAAATCGACCAGAACCATTCCATCTTCAGTGAATGGAACTGAAAATTTGTAAAGACTTCCTCCAAATTATAAGAATCTATAGCGCTATAATATATTTATTTACTTCTATTGGAGTTCTATTGACTGACTAATGCAGGTAAAGGGTAATTTACTAGTTTATTTAAAAACGACACCAGCCAAATCATTGCGAAAAATAAGCTATATAGCCTATATCTAATTTCTCCTTTCATGTTGGTATCTTTGGGGCGAATTTTAGTTGGAGACAGCAAAAAATCTATGAGAAAATAAAGTATTCTTCCATTGTGAACAAAATTTTAATGAAACCAAAATTGAAACTTCCAGAATAGTTTCTCAGCAGTATTACGTAACATTTTTTCATGAATTCATAATTTTATAGCTCTCCCATCACCGATAAAGTCCACAATATAGTGGCATAATTTGGTAAACTGTAAATAGCATGGAAATACATAAGATGTAGATTAAATTTAATAATTGAAAAACAGGAAAAATCTAAGCATACATTCTTTCCTGTTTGAAATATTTCAAAGGAAAGATTGATAAGAGTAAAAGAGATAGCAAGAAAATAATTAATTATTGTGAACATGTAGAACAGGAATCTTATATTATATTAACGTACTAATCGTCTTCGGCGAACTATTTGGCAGGTTTTTATTGGTTGACTGGCCAGCCAATCAGAGATCGGGATGTTTTTGTTTATATATCTTGGTTACAATATATGTTTATCTATAAATAACGATTAATTGTACTAGTTCTTATTTGAAAGATTAATAAAAAACACATTCATATTAGTTTATAAGTTTATATAGAATTTTCTGAAGCTTATATCCCGACCACTGTTTGGAATTTTTTGTTATCCATATTTGGTAAACATGCAGAATACTTCTGTTGTGTCCTCGCGAGCCCCTTTACGGTATTACGCCATTTTGTTTGTTTACTTTTTTCTGTTCTGTTTACGAAGAAAGAAGTTTAAAAGAACTTAGCAAGATCAGTTAATTTTATTTATCTCATCACATGAAAATTAAAAAAATAAATTAAAGAAAAATTAAATTAAACATCCTAAATTTCCATACAGGTTAATAACAAATAAGCAAGAAAAACTTGCTTATAATTTGTTCGAACTGGTATTGAAATACTGGTTTTCCTCGACTTCATTGTAACATCTTTTATAAATAAAATGTCCGATCAAATGATTTATTTAAAAAAATTAAAATCAACTTAATGTGACAGCAAAGCGTCACAGGCTCCCGCATCTATTAAATCAGGGAGAAAACGCTAAGCAGCTTAACATATACATATAGGTTACATGTGACATTATTATTATTATAGATAAAAAGCTTAATCTATGCGTGTCGGAACTCTATACGGTGTTACATGGGAGAATGAGAAAACTGCTTATAACTCAAAAACCATTCATTCTTTTAGGATCAAATTTTCAAGAATTACTTGGCAACGCTCTTTTTAAATTTAGGCTGCTCGCCGTTTACACTGACGTCCTGACGTCGTAGGTTTGGTTCTAGGAGGGTCTGTTTTCTTCGTTTGCTTAACAGAGGGGTGAGTGTAGCAGATTAATCATTCGCATATTAAAATGACTTAAAATCATTATACCAACTTGAAACTTGAACCTATGGACGCCTGAAAGAACAAAAGTATGTTTTTCTGCCGTCGGTTTTCGAATACAAGTCGAATCAGTCTACAGATTAGTTTTTAACGCCAAAATATTTACGTATTTTTACGTGAAAATCATTCGCCGTCTAGGTCAGTGGTTCTCAAAGATGGTGTCGAGACACATTGGTGTGCCGCAGTTGATATTTAGGGGTGCCGCGAAAAACTTTGTTTAGTAAATAAATTAACGATTTACATTTGTTGGTGGGTAATCAGGGCAATAATTTTTCTTCAAATAAATTGATTATGTAGCTGCATCAACAAATGGACGTGTCAAAAGGTTGTAATATCCGTATCTAAAAATATACAAAGCTTGTCAAAAGTCTGTGGTGCCGCGAAACCCTCATTATCTTTGAAAGTGTGCCGCGGCTTCAAAAAGTTTGAGAACCACTGGTCTAGGTGATTTGTAATGTTGCCGGTTTCGTGTAATTGCGTATGTTTGACTGGGATTATAAACAAGTAAAGGTATAAAAATGAATTTTTATAACCAACTTTTATATGGCTAATACTTTAATATGAATAAACTTTATAATATAATTATGATAACCTTTCAGCTTGCATGGGCGTAAAAATTTGCAAGTGTCTACCAACCAGCTGTTGAGTGATGTGGGGGTCTCTCTATTTAATCTTTTTACAGTTGAGAGAATAGCAGACAGAAGTAGAGAACTCAGTGGCAAACGTAAGAATGTTTGGTATATAAGTAGCAAGAAGTTTGATCTTTTGTTTCATTAATGGAAATACTAACTTATCCATTCATTTAAAATCAACGAAAATATACTGCTAGGCCAGAGTAATTCAGCTTTAGATACTAGTAGGAGTGAAATTGTTGAATATTTCATATTTTAGTCACCTAACTTAAATGACAAAAATAATAAATTGTTCTTTTCCTAACATCACATCAACCATCCATATAAAACACTATAAATATAGTTGCCTGAGGAATTGCTAAGCTACAACACAACACAACACTTTAAAATGTTTCATTTAAATTTGTTCAAATTAGCATCCTTTACAACAGTATTATCTATCTTAAATAGTGAATAAAGACAAAATGTATTTAAGATAAATAAAAACTTACTATCAATAACAAATACGATAAATAAAAACTAAAAATTATTAGCAGAAATATCCCTTCAAAAAACGTATCAATAACTCGTATCAATACCAATTAAAATAAAGAGACTTCTATTAAAAGATTACAGCATTAACAATGAAAATAGTTTGCTTAATCTCGTTGCTATGATGAACGCTTGTCTATCTTTCCACGTGAATTCAAATAAACATTTATCGCAGCGCCAAAGTAAGGATTTGGTGGCCGAGGTGACTAAATCACTTTTCTTACGCGATGGTGAGTTATATATACATATATAAAGCGAAGTTAATATAAAAGTTGGTAATAAGCGTCTCATCTGCCCAAACATTCACGAAATTTTGACGCTATTTTGAAGACTAAACAATGCATTAGTAACGATAAACAATAAGATGGTAACGAACATAAATATTCCATTATTCACTGATATTGTATTAATGAGGGTTCCTAATATAAGTCATATATAGAGATAAAAAAAGATTTTTTTCAATATTTTTGCGAAAGCTGTATAAGTTTTTAATCTTTGGCTAGAATCAGAAAAATAATATTAATAAATTTATTTAAATGAAACGTTTTATATGCACTAAAATAAAAAATATAAAACCCACATAATAGTATGATCCAGAAAGATAAAATAATTTTGAGAATATAAAAGTTGCTTCAAGTTATGTTTAACAAATAAGTACACATTCTGTATGATAGTTTTTATATGTATCACGCTTATATACATATGTATGCACTAACATTCATTGAGGGAAGAGTGAGAGGGAACAAGCAAGGGAGAATAGGAAGGAGAAAGAGAGGGGAATTGGAGACATAGACCAGCCTAAAAACGCATATCAGGAATTTAACGGTTTTAGAAATTCCATTCTAGTTTTAGATACTGATACACATAATACGTGACCTTTTTTCATCTAATCAGAAATTTATTACCTTTATTTGTCGAGAAATTCTCTCAAAATTGTATATTTCTTTTTTAAATTAATTGATATGTCGAATAAGAATTATTTAAAGAGGATACCTGAATTATACCTATCTAATAAAATTATTACATATAGTTTTAAGTGCATATATAGGCATCATACACTCATCTCATGTGTAGTTTAAGTACATCTGTACTGTAAGTACTGCTGGTTACCATGACTGCTTGGATTTTATATTTGCTTATATATTATATACAATTTGAAGGAAACTTTTAATCATAATGTGCGATGGGAGAAAATAAAGCGCAAAATGTCCAAATAAAATAGAGAACCATTGTTTTCTGGAGAAAATTAGCCATCATATAAACAAAAGGTGAATCTATGGCGGCCATGGAACAAGAAGATAATTTGATTCGTTCCACAATTAATAACAGCGAAAGATAAAGAGAGAGAATTATGAACCTTGATAAAAGTTGGGATAATATTCAGCTCTTTGGTGCATCTCTTGCACGTATTAGTGTCATGGAGGAGATAGAAACGATTTTGAAAATTGAGATGCAAAAATAAACCTTCACTCACATTTAAAAAATAGTACGGGTGAAAGTTTCAATTCAAGCGATGGCGAGCCACTTAATGAAAGGTGGCGCTTCTCTGCATATTTAAGACCCGTGTTATATTGCATAGTATATCAATGGAGCAGGTGAATCTGTGGGTGCTGATGTCAACTCGGCAAGTGAATTTCAAAGGAACCCATTCGACAATTTATTATCGAAGAGAGAGAGAGAATACTGTGCTCGTCAGGTGTTTAATGTTGACGATACAGGCCTTGTCCCGCCCCCTTCAATTCCCCTTTTTTTCCTCCTGCATTTATTTACCCACACTCTGTTCGGTTTATTGGTTGCGGTCGTTAGAGGGACATATGATAAGGCAAAGTGCTACCAGTTAGGTTTTTATCTGGTGTGCTCTTGGCTCAATTAGCGGGAAATTGCGTAGGTTGCTGAAAACTAGTGCGATAGTTAATGTTTTGGCATTGTCTGGCGAGTTTCAAGATTTTAAAATTTTGAGAAATTGTTGCTTTGTACATAAATGGCTAAAAAGCTGTATCTATAAGTCGGATGATCCCGAAAATGGACTTTCTAAATTCTTTTGGAATGGAGACCGGAAGACAGAGCAAGTGAAGGATTGCTACCGGACCACCACTCTCTCTCTCCATTTGAAACAAAACGCTTCTGGATCTTCCACAGCGTACAGATGGAGAGAGCATAAATTACAACGCAAAGAAGCAAAGAAATGACTTTCGGAGAACTACTTTTCTAAGAATCCGGCCTTGTCTACACCACTAGTGTCGAATTTTGGAAGTTCAAAAAAATAGTGCAACGATCATTCCTCTTCGGTTCTACTAAAACGGCCGTCTAAGGAACCTAAACTGTATGGGCGTTTGCTCGTAGCGTGTGTACGAGTTCCGCAGACAAAAGGGCATCATGGATCATTATCGTTTTTTCTTGGTGCATTTTGTGAATTTTGTGTCAAATATGGCAGGTTAGGGTATTCATTTAATAATAACAATCAAATATAATATTTTACTGTGCGTACTTGTATTCCATTTAAATGAATTTGGAATATATCTCTGCTAAGTAGTGTACATGTTACTCTTGGAAACTTATGAACATTGCCTACAGAATCAGTGCAGCATTTTAGTTCAATAGGTTACTGTAGATATCCTAGTTACTTATTTATTTAAATAAAATTTGCATTTTAAAAACTCATTGACATCCCATCACGAAAAAATGAGTGCCTCCAGAGAGAAGGAGAGAGAGATAGGATCTAAAAAAAGAAGAAATGGCAAAGAAGCACAAGAAAATTTGAAAAAAACAAAACGGAGCCTTAAAAAAGTTCATCAAAGCCTTCCCAGTTATAAGTAAAGTCATATCGTGTAAAAGTGCAAGTTAACCATCGATTTATTCAGATTTGGAGATTGACGTGTCAACAATTAGTGATAGTGAGCAACAATCAAGTGCTGAACACGCGGATGCCATTGTGACATCACCCCAAAGTATGCCATAATTTTCTTCCGATGCTGTGAATAACGTTACTCAACTTGCTGAAAGCACTAAGAGTTAAAATTAAACGTCAGACCCCACTACCTGGCCTAAATTTATTACATCTTCTCTTAGGCATCTTTTAGTGGGGATGGGTCCAAAGTACATTGAAGAAAAAATGAGGGATTATCCTCGTAATTCAGAGAATAGATGTTTTTCTGACTACCATTTTCATAGCATTTTGAAAAATGGAGAGCGAGTGAAAAGAACGTGGTTGGTTTATTCTGAAGAAAAAGATGTCGTTTTTAGTTTCTGCTGTAAATTATAGATGTTTTTCTGACTACCATTTTCATAGCATTTTGAAAAATGGAGAGCGAGTGAAAAGAACGTGGTTGGTTTATTCTGAAGAAAAAGATGTCGTTTTTAGTTTCTGCTGTAAATTATTCCCATCTTCAGAATCGAAGTCGTCGCTGGCGTCTGAAGGGTATAATCAATGGAAAACATATAGGACACAAGTTAAGTGAACATGATAAATCCTTATCACATATGAAACTTTCAAAGAGTGGCAGGAATATGTGCAGAGGAAACAGCCGGAGAATTTTATATTAACCAAGATTTAAACCAAAAAGAAAAACAGCACTGGCGTACAGTTTTAGATAGTTATTAATATAATACTTTATCTTGCTCGCCATAACTTGCCTTTTAGCGGTAGCAGTAGTTCGTTATACACTCCAAATATTGGGAATTTCTTAGATCGGAAATGACAGATATGAAGGATTTAATCAAACCTTACAAGTAGCTAAATAACTAGCAAATGATATGTCTATCGGTACTGAGTATTCATAAAGAAAAAAAGAGACATTCTGATTGCGAAAGAGAGGAAAACACGAAGGAGTGATACAGAACGGATTTCTTTTTACGAGTCATAGATATGGTATTAAACACTATAGCGCGGCGTTTTGATCAATACAGTGATTTCTAGATTTGGGTTCATGCGCCAAATTAAAAATTGGGTGTATTAAACTTACGGAAGGCCTGCTGCGATGTACAGGGAGTTTTAAAGGATAAAACACATTCAGATTGTGGCATAGATGGAATATAACTCAGTGAAGAGCTAAGAATGCTATCAACGTCTGTGCCAGAAAATCAAAGTGTAATTGACGATTTGAATGTTATGCATAAATAGATTGCAGGAAGTACATCCAAATACTGAAATTATTTGTAGAATAATTCTTACCATGCCAGTGCCAGGTCTTTTTCAAAATTAAAATTAATAAAAAATTATTTACGATCCACGATATCACAAGAGAGGCTGACTCGGTTCTCAATATTGTAAATTGAACATAAGGAAGTTGATAAGATTGACAAATCAATAATAATTGATATATTTGCGCATATTGTAGCTAGAAAAGTACATTTTAAAGTGTGCAATGCGGAAAATGATAATTTTATAGATTTTTATTCAAATTTAATAAATAAGATTTTCAAAACTTGTTATTTCTGGAGAACAATAATATTAATGTAAAATCGCAAACAAATAAAAATAAAATTAGAATTAAACGATAAATATGATTTTTCTGTAAATGGTACGGGACCCCGCGGATCCTTGAGACGACCCTGTTTGGATTTAAGGCTGCCTATGACTACCATATTATGTTAATGCAGCAGGGGATTTCAAACACAAGCCACGAGTGAAATTCCTATGACATTTAAGGGAGTTTCAAAGAGTGCAATATCAATTATCTGAAAACCCAACCTTTAGGTTTGGGTTTCAGTAATACTTTTTGCGGACTGCTTAATGCACCGTTTTCTGCCCTCCGTGTAGATACGTTGTCAGAAGAACGACCTAGAATTTAAGGTATTGTTAATCCTGAACATAGCCCCTCCCCCCCAGGTCATTCAGCAAGTTTGGACGATTTTCACCCTAATGTCAAAGCGAAGTTGTCGCTCCCAAACTCCGACTCCTTGTCGCAGGCCATGGACTAGACCAGTGGCCCCAAACCTATGGCCCCGCTAAGAGTTATGAAAAAGCAATCCGAAAAATTTAACATACAAATTAATACACAAACACACATATATAAAGATTTTGGTAATATAACTTTTAATAATGATTTTCACATATATGGCACATTAGAACCTGTAGGCAACTTTCGACTTAAACTTCAATCCGGCCCGACGAAGAATTGACAACCTCCAATTCGGCCCGCCGAAGGATTCGCAACTACTGATGCGACCCGCCATGTATAAAGGTTGTGCATCACTGGGCTAGACTGCCAGGGTCACTTATAATAAAAATATACCAAACTTCAAAGATTTTTGAAAAGATTATAACATCCTTCAAGCGGTGCGAAATATCGGCGCCTGCTGGGGCGAAATGAAGGAAACGAAATGAATATTGCTTGGAGGAAGCACTTTCCTCAATCTGTCTCCGATTTTGAAAGCTTCGAGGTGACTTGAAAGCAGATCACAGAGGGAGTTGTGTAGCTGCGGCTGGACTAGAGATGGATATTAAAGTCAATGAGTTTATGTGGTCTCATGCAGAGGAGCTCTCCTCTGTAGCTTTGAATGAGTTGCGAGAGCAAACGACAACAGATCGAGTGAAGGATAATGGCGATGGAATCTCCACCTCCCTTAAAAAAATTTAAATCTCAAAAATAAGGTTACATCTTCAAAAAGCTCTTAGATATAATAACAGACACAGTGAATAACGGCCCAAATGTTGAAGGAAGATCTTCTGTGTTCAATACTCTTCGTATTGACAATGGTGCCGTATGATGAAATAAGTAAAGCCTCTCCTCAACTTTAATTGGACAAGCCCATCAAGAAAGTTGAAGTCCTCCAACTCTTCCATCAACATCCAAAACACCAACAAAACCGACTTGAAAGTCTCCTCCTGATTCTCAAGATAAAATCTTCAAAATTACCTCACTCAGCCCCACTTCCTTCTCCAAATAATTTATCTTCTTCCATATAACAACTAATCAACTACAGAAAGCAAGTGGAGAAGGTGATTTCATGTTAGAAATCATCTTTTAAATGTTTGTTTTAAAATGTTTCTATGTTTAAATTTATTGTGTATAGACACATTTAATGTTTATTACTTGAAAAATATAATGGCACAATGCTCCGCCTTCATTTTGTATAGTAGAATATTTGGGCTTGTGAAAGAATGCATCTACATTTCTAACATGGGTATTTTTGTTAGATTTCCGCTCGGCTAACGTAGAGATTTTTCAGTAGATATACTGTACGTTAAGATGTCTCTGCTTGTATTAAGATAAATCAAAACCTAAGTGTATTCAAAGCGTGATTGAACGTGTTATTATTCTAATGGAGAATACGCACCGGAAAGGTTATGATTTCATGCAACAGGCACACTTAACTTTCTTGACTTTGTCACTACCACTCTCCATTTAATTTAAAACGATTCATGGCCCAAAACATAACATAACATTATATCCTCAAATCCGTCCATAAAGTGATCACGCGGGCGCTATTAAATAAAAATCTTCACCGATTAAAACTAATCGAACAATAAATTAAAGGTCGGCACAGTACTTTCCCACACACACACACAAACACTGACTACTGCAAAGCTTCGAAGTGCCGAGATGAAATTTATGAATGAAGTAACGCTCGCTTTCAATCCTTGGCGTTTCCGTTCTCCCTCCTTTGAAAGAAAACTCCATTTCCATGTTTTCCTTAGCAACACGCAATTTAATCACCTTTACCTCATGCGATTCTCCTCTTTGTGTGTGTGTGTGTGCGTAGACCCCTCGCCGAGGTGACTTTCATTTAAATTTTTTTCCTTCTCCTTTCCACTCAGCACATTGTCCCAACCCCGACTCCGCGGAGTCGGAACTTCTTTGTATATTTATTTTTTCTCCTTTACCCTCTCTTCAATTTTCGCCTCCCCGCAATTAATTAAGGAAGCGAGATATAAGCGAGCATGCGGTCGCTGGTAGGAAAGGAAGTGCTGAGGGGGGGGAGAGAGAATGAGGAGGAGAGAGAGAGGGAGGAATGGAAAGGGAGAGGAAAAGTTTTATAGAGTGAGAGGGAGCGAGGAGGAGAGAGCCCTTGCATGCCCCTGAGGAAGTGTTGGAGATGAGAGAGCGAGTTCGGAGAGAAAAAGCGGAAGAGAAGGCATAGGGAAATTAAAATAAAACATTTTCGATGGTAGACGCGAGAAGATGACGGAGGAGGAGTTGGAGCGAATATAAGAGACTCGAGTTAAAAGTGCTGGAGGATAAATGACTTTCGAGAGTCAAGAATATTGCTGTCGAGAAGAGAGTAAATGGAAGTAATGCTACTTGATTTAATTACGCCTGAATGCGTGGTACGAGTTTAAACGCGAATTGAATTCAATGGCGTCTTAAATAATATTTTATTTTCTCAATACCAAGGATTTCTTTAATAACAGCCGTTACAGTAATTTCTTAAACCTAATATAAACAAGTGATTTATTATGGCGAACCTCCAATTTAAATTTTGCGCAATATAGGTGACGATGATAAGCAAGTTTAAAAGAAAATTCATGCGCTCCGCGTACGTGTAATCCAAAAATGCACTTATACCCACGTCTATGGTAGTATGTTGTATTAAGAAGACTAAGACGATCTAATAACAATCAGGGACATTTTGGAAGAGAAGAAGATGCTTCAGTTATACACATCAGTTACAATCTCAAATAAATACAAAATGTTTATTTTGAAAAAATATAAACTCCTATTGAAATATTTTTTAGTTTTTTTTTTCGTAGATAAAAAATGACAATTTGATTGAATTGTTCTTCATGACATATTATTTAAATGTTTATCGAAAAGCATAAGACATGCGATGCGTGAGAGCTAAAAAGTTAATAAAACATTGCGGGTTGAATAGTAATTGATTAGCAACTGCAAAGATTTTGAAACCTACCCAGTACGTTATTGATGGGTTGATTCTATTTAATAAATTGGACTTGGAAGTTTCTTATGATATAGATTATATTAATATAGACATCGTAAAATGATCTTCTGGTTTAAAATGGCGATGATAAATAATTTATCATAGATAGCATCAAAGAGAAAAGCTAGGAAGGCATTTCGTTACAAGTGTAAAAAAATTATTTTTCTTATATCACTGCAACAAATTTAGAGTGATTTTTTCCTTAGATATATCCAAATATTAAACATAAATAAGGTATTTTCTGAAAGAGGAAAGACTGTTCTTAGTGATCCACTGATTGATTCAATTTTAGATCTCGTGCGTAAGACTTAGACTAGTAATTTGAATGTAATATGCTACTACAAAGAGGTGGAGCTATTAAAAAATACTTATACAAAAGCAACAAACAAAAAACTATCATGCGATGAAGTTGAATTCGCAGAAAAAGCAGTAAAGAATTATTTTCTACATTGCCTTATAGCTGGAATTCAATTCATACGTCAGCTAGCTGCAACATCTATAAAGGGATCGGGAAAATCATTTTTGAAATCCATCAATCGCAACGTCAGGTGATGACTCGAAGAGTAGAAACCAAGAACGCAATTATTATCATTTAGTGGAAATTATAGGTCGTATAAAATACACACTTAATAAAACTGTTCACCAAGGTATCGTTGAGCACGTTTTATGGCTTAAATAATACTAAAAAATAAGCACTTAAAAAAATTCAAAACTGAAATAACAAGCACTTATTATCTCAGGTATGTCCAATAGCTTTAAATATTGTAAAAAAACCCGAATTTCGGCAAACGGGCAGCCGTCATCAGCGGCACTCGCGTATATTAAATACAATAGCGTTGCATATTTTGAAAATCATTTTAAAAGGTTTACACTTTTTGAAAAACAACTCACAATGTTTCGCTCAAAAGGAACTGTTGAAACCAAAATAATAAAAATGCAGCAATTGCTTTAAAATAAATTTAAATTATATTTTAAATACCGTATCATAAATCATCTCTAAAGAAATGTTTCAATAATAATTTTCCTGTAATTCATTGATTTCACAACATGTTTAAAACTGTTGGAACTAAAGCATTGAGATAACACCAAACATGCTGAAGAATGAGTAAAATTCTCGGGAACTACAAAAGGTTAACTACGCCGGTATCTACTAAAGCTACGTTTTAGGGCGATCTTATCTTTCCCCCCCCGCTGAAGAATATTCTCCTCTTGAAGGATATCTTAGGGTGGCGCTATCATTGTCTAATGAATTAGAAACCAGGAACTAGTGGTTCGCGTGTTCTCTCTATACATCCACCAACTCCATATCCGACCGCTACATGAATCTCCGCCAGACTTCCTCCTCCTACATAAATAGGCCGCTCAGCAAAAGGAAGTAAACGGCCGGTAGATGGCGGGTCGTATCGCATGGAGGATTGGTTGATAAGAGGAGGAAGGGAGAGGGGGGGAGTAAGAGGGGGGGAAGGGAGGGATTTGGGGCGTGTGAGAGATGCTTCGGAGAGAAAGAGAGAGGGATGAAGAAGGCACCCCGTGTGTAGCAGAGGGTGTACGTTGTTCTTACGGGAGGGAGGGAGGGAGAGAGAGAGAGAGAGAGAGAGAGAGAGAGAGAGAGAGAGAGAGAGAGAGAGAGAGAGAGAGAGAGAGCAGGGATCAAGAGAGGGAGAAACGTTAGACACGGAAACTGGTGCCTCCAAGTCGCGGGCGTCTACGCCCACGATCGCCGATAGCCAGTCGGGAGGAGGTGAGAGATGTGGCGAGAGAGAAAAAGAGAGGGGAATGGGAGGGAACGGGGAAAGGGTAGTTAAAAAAATAGAGATGAAGAGGGAGTGGAGTGGTAGACAAGGAGAGAGAGAGAGAAATGGTATGGGGAAGATGGAGCAGAGGGACGGGGTGGAAACATCGACCTCTCCCATACACCTATCCGGAGTCGCCGGTAGGGAGCGGGGTAGTCGTAGAAGTTAAAATGCGGTGGGGGTGGAGAGGATGAGCAGGTTATGTGGGTGGAAATAGGAGAGATAGGGGAAGGGGAAGAAGAGTGGGGGAGATGTTGGGTTGGGAGATACGGTAGAAGAGGGGGGAGGGAGGTGAGGGAGTGAGAGGATGGGAGGAGGTTAAGAGGCGGGGAAAAGTATACGGAGTGGGGAAAGTTGGGTATGTAGAGGTGGGGGTGGGGTGGCCGTTTGTTTGGCAGGGGGGAGGAGGAGGATAATAGAGGGAATCTGTGAGAAAAGGAGGATGGTATTAAGAGGAGGAGGAGAAGGAAGCAAAAGGAGGCGGGGTTGAGCATCATCCTCCCTCCACTTAACAGGGTCCAGGGCTTTCCTTCCTTCATTCCTCCCACCGCGGTGGGCGTGACTTCCCAAGTCCATTGATGCGCGATGAGGGACCACGTTCGTTGGGCGGCGATAAGCAGCGGCGGCGGCAGCGACGGAGGTGAATCGATGACCGAGTTGGAGGATTCCGGATTTCATATAAACATCTCATTTTGATGCTGCGGTCGACGACAAGAGCCGATATCTTTTGCTCCGGAGGAGATGTAGGCGCTTAGGTTTCACGCAAGAGGAGGTAATGGTCTTTTGTTTTTAAGACCCAATAAACTTTTTAACTCGCGTTCTACAGAAATTGAAAACGTTTTCCTCATTTTATTGGCCGAGCTACTGACGGTAATGATTTTTAGGCGGGCTATAAAAAAATGCGTTAATCTGTTTATACATTTGCTTTTATAATTCCTCTCGGAGGTATATTTAGGCACCGCCACGCTAGAAAATTGAGTATTTATTCCTTTTGTAGAGTAAAAAATGAAAAGTACATTATATAAACTTTAAAATGTCAGCGAATAAAATTTATCAATACAATTTTTAAAATTTTATATCCTCTTGTGTTTGGTAGAATAAGGATAACAATGGATAAACGATAAATTCGTTCCAGATGGTTTCTTTTATTTATGAATTTGAATAAAAAAGGATAATCAAATTTAAAATTGACACATGAAAACATTTAATTTTACTTTAATTATCAGTTTTATATTTTAAGTCCATTATTTAACATTAATCATGATAAATATTACAGTAATTTTAATTAGTTACATTTATTGATAACGAGAGATAATAGATAGAAAGATATTATTTAACAGCTAATTATGTTTCTTGATAAAGATGTCGCTTAATTTTATATAATAACAATGATATAGAACTAATAGAAAATGATATACTGAGCTATAGGTGCACTTAATCGCCATTTACTTTATGAATCTCCTCTTTCGATAGAGATTCAGATTCAAAAGTCCTTTATTTCGTTAAGATTTACAGTTGAAAAAAGCATTACATATTTAAATACAATTTATTAGCCAATGGCTATTATATTGCTTTTCTTAGCATTTTACCATTTGCCTATTTTACAATGTTCGTAAATTATTCAATGAGGGAAAAGAAAATAAGGCTAAAAACCCTCTATTCTTGATTTAAATACTTAATACTTGAAAGAAACAATAATAATTACATATTTAGAAACTTATAAATAAAGTTTTGTGAATTCATTGCACTTTTGTTTCACTTACTCTTATTATTCACCACTTATTTTGTCTTTTTGTTTCACTACACTTGTCTTTGTT
The DNA here is from genome assembly GCA_028673005.1 of Tanypteryx hageni. Classification (NCBI taxonomy): domain Eukaryota; kingdom Metazoa; phylum Arthropoda; class Insecta; order Odonata; family Petaluridae; genus Tanypteryx; species Tanypteryx hageni. The sequence goes on from CM054112.1 coordinate 163,609,523, forward strand.
TTTCGGTCCATTTCACTTCACCTTTAGTTCACTTAATTCCAGTCACCATTCTTTTATGTCACTGATCTCGGGGGCATTCTTGCTTTCTTTCCTTTTGCTCCAGAGATATTTATTGTAAGTATGTGGAAGGTTGTTTTATATTTATATAAACAGGGTAATAATTGTGTCATTGTTTAAAATATGTTGTTTGCTTTGTTCTGTTCAAGTGATATGTAAAAAGTTCATGTAAGTTTAAAAATGAATATTTGTATCGTTTCAATTTTGGTATGGTGTCTAATTTCATCATTGGTGGTTAAGGGCAAGTAAAAATCGTAAAAATTTGTTTTGTATTAATTGTAATTTAATCAAATTCGTGTATGATGTATTGCTTCATATAGGTGCTGCATATGTTAATATTGGTCTAATAATTGATTTAAATACTAAAATGTTGTATTTTAGTTTAAGTTTACTGTTTGAATTTGTTAATGGCTTTAGTTGTAATAAATAACTGGTTTTCTGTATTGCTTTCTTTATGTTATGTCCAGTTAAGATTGGTGTCTATCATCACTCCCAGGTATTTAACTGATTTTTGCCATGGTATTTTTGTCCCATTCCATACTATGTTGCTTTTCTGCATTTTTGCTTTAGTTTTAAGTTTGTGAGTGAGCATAATCGCTTCCGTCTTGGCTGTGTTAACTTTAAATCTCCATTTTTCTGCAAAAATACTTAAGTTGGTAAGAGCTTTTTCCAAGTTGGTAATAATAGGTTGTAGTTGCCAGGAGGATGTGTAAATAGCTGTATCGTCGGCAAAGAGGGCTAAATGAGTGTTTTCGGTATTTGGTATATCGTTAATAAACAAATTAAATAATGTATGCCCTATAATGCATCCTTGGGGTACACCTGCCAAAATAAATTTGGGTTTAGATAAAGTTGTATTGATTTTAGTTTGAAAGGTTCTATTATGCAAATACTGTTGAAGTACGTGTATTAAGTTAGGTGGAAAATTAAATTGTATTAATTTGTAAATAAGACCATTTGTCCAAACCCTATCAAAGGCTTTTTCAATATCAATAAGTACAATGCCTGTATTTTTATGAATTGTACAGTGTTCAGTAAGTCTGTAAATTTGTTGTACTGTGGAGTGTGCATATTTAAAGCCAAACTGTTCATGTTTAAGTATTTCATTTATTTGAATGTCTGTCTAGGCCAGGGGTCGGCAACCTACGGCCCGCGGGCCACGTGCGGCCCTCAAGAACGCTTTATGCGGCCCGCAAAGCTGTAATGAAAAAGTGATCAGGAAAATTTCTCATGGGCAATTTTATATTTTTTGAGTAAAATTATCGTCTCAAAGCCTTTTCGGGTGAAGTTTTAACGCTAGTAAATTATGTAGACTTGATTTAGTTCATATGAAATCACAGAATCTCTAGAATAGTTCTGATTTATTCGCTCATCCGGCCCGCCGAGGCTTTCTTGACTCCCAATGCGGCCCTCCGAAGCATTCACAACTGCAAATGTGGCCCGCCGTGCAGAAAAACTTGCCGACCCCTGGTCTAGGCGTTCTTTAATTGTTAACTCAACTAGTTTACTCAGTGTGCAATGTAAACTTATAGGCCTATAGTTTTGGAGGAATACTTTTTCTTTACCTGGTCTGTGAAACGACAATATATGTGCATTTTTCCAGCATGTTGGAAAATACAGGATCTTATGTATTGGATTAACTAGGGTAGTTATATAGTGTATTATTTTCTTGGGTATTTAATTTGAATGTTATATATCTGATCTGGGCGGGGTGCTTTCAGTGGTTTAAGTTTCTTTACGTAGCTAATAATATCATTTGTTCTAAATTTGTATGTTTAAGTTTCTTCTTGTGGTGTGTTTTGTTTCAATTGGTAAATTGTATCATTGACGTGTTGTGTGTGTTCTTCGTTTTCGACGTCATTTCTCTAACTTATTTTTCGTAGCTGTCAGCCTATGCTTCAGATTTTTATTGTTCCGTAAACAATGTTTTCCATAAGTTCTTGCATAAAAGGCCGCTCAGTTCAGGCTGTGAATTTACAAAGGTCGCGCAAACTCTTCCATTTCCGCTCAGATAGTCAGCCACATTAGAGGGAACATGGTCCATAAATACCAATCCTCTTTCTCCATGTAGTGGTGGTATTATGGTATTATTTCTTTTTAATTTTTTAATCAATTTCCAAAAGAAATTATCTTTGGTATTGGCATTCGCTAGTGTTTCTGCCCATTTTTTATTATGTAGCTCTCTCAAAGCGTTGGTTGATTGTTTGGATATTTAATTTCATATTTTCTTGCTATCTTTGTTTCTATATTTAAAATATTTATTTTGGGTTTTCTTTTTGTTTTCAAGATGGTTTTTATTTCATCAGTAATGGGTAATTTATGTTCGCATGTAGTTATGGGAATGGATTTGTCTGGAGCATTTTGTATAGCTGTTGTTAGGTTCTTTCGATAGAAATATTTTATTTTAATTTTTATAACCGAGTGGTCAGGTCGTTCCCATAATTATATACATAATATCCTTATTCTGTCCATCCGTCCGTTGGTCCGTCCGTCAGTTGGTCCTTCGGTCCGTTGGGCCGCCGGAACGCTCTATAGAAATCCCCAGAAGAGAAGACTTAAAAATACCTTTCTTTCACTTGCAGGCTTTTTTCTTTTGCAGAATTAAATTAGATGTAATTGACCTACAATCTTCGGACCTGGACCATTTTAAATAAAAATAAATAAAGTTTCTTATTTTTATCGTCACATAGCATCTACGATTCGAAATATTTAAAGTTATTCGTTTAAATCACATTTATTGGAAAATTTTAAGCTTTTTAAGGATATGTTGCCTTGCCGACCATGTCATTGTTAGACCTCGAGATCGTATTGTCGTCCTTATACTATATGCGTAAGGATAGTGTGCTTTGAATGCTTTAGTATGAGAGAGAGAAGGCACCAGAATTATTTGTAATTATTATCGTGTTTTTCAACAATTTCTTTTCAGTTAAATTACTAATGAAATTTTTGGCAATTAACTATTTTATAATTATTTTCATAGTTTTTTCGAAGTGCATCTTAAGGTGCGCTTAGACTGCGAGCACGAGTGAACGACCACGAGCGAACGAACGTTCGTTCCCTCTAAATCACTGTTCACACTGCAGCGAATCCATTCGTTCGCTCGTGCTCAAATAGTGTTAAGACGCCTTTACAATTAACCAGAGTTATAAATTCGTATCGCATATATGATTCACGCAAAACGTCATTCCTGAACATGCAGACCATTTCGTTTATATTTTTAAATGTTCCAGGGATGAGGTATTTAACTTACATTAGTAATGTGAAGAGAATAATTTAAATCTCATTCGTAAATCTCCAGAAATTACGTTTTAATACGATTTTTCACGTTTTCACGCATTTTGTTTATATTGGACCACTGTTGTCCCAGTTGTTGAATTCTATTCTTGTCCTCATAATAAATGCACCAATTTAGTGCTTTAATGCGGGTCAGACTTTTATACATGGGTATAACTTATTTACTGAATCTATTAAGTAATTAGAGGGAGGGAGGAAAAGAGAATGGGAATGAGCAGAAATTGAGAAAGTGGAAGAAAACGTAGCATTTGTATAGGATTAAAAAGAGCTGCAGTACAAAAAAACAATAATAAATTATAATTGTTTATAAAAATGTTATACTATTGAATCATCCGCCATTGCCAAATGGTGGGAATTCATAAAACTAAATATAGGTCAAGTAATTTTCAATGGATTTCTCTAACTGATGATACAACAAATATTTCGAACCGAATTTCAAACAGGATTGAAAAAAATAACATTTTATGACTTTTATTTAAATTCCTTTGACTAAAGTGATTTTTCTGGAAATTTTTCAAAACTAATATAGTTAAAAGAAAAGTGCGATCTTAAAATATAGTTAAACTCATTGCAGTTCATGTAAGCATTTAGTTAATAGTAAATAAGTTGCTACAGATTATTCCTTTGATTGTAAATTGACAGTTCGTTCACATTTTATCCTGTTTTTTTTACGAGTTAATAAGAGTAAAATAATTCATTTATTAAGTTAAATTCTATACGTTTTAAATAACTTATAATTTGCACAAATATTTCAAGTAAATTTAAGTTATTTCTTTATGCATTATATCTTATTATTTAGATTTTCATTTTATTTTCTGCAAATATTTGGATAATCATTTGGCCTCTGTACTAATAATTACTTAAATAATGTAATAAAAACAAAGATAACTTTCAAAAACCCTTATTTGATTGTTCATAAAAACCAAACCAGATCATAGCATATCTTACTGATTTTTCATATCGAAATCATATATATTTGGAACACTTTTATGATAATCCCGTCATATTTGACGGGCAATTACGCTAGTTATTATATGTGGACGTCCGACAGAGAAAGGTGCACTTTGTTGATATGGAGTTATGAATGTAGCTGTATTCTGTGAAAATATTCGAGTAAAATAAAACACTCCTAAGCTGAAAAATAATTTTTTTATTGAATATTACAGATATCATTTAAAAACAGAGTTTTGAGAAAATTGAAGCCAAAATCACGAAATTAAAAGTAAGTGCTAATCGTACTTCACTTATGGATATAATTCCTCGATACGGTTATTCTTAATAAACCGGAGAATCGTTCTGTGCACCTTTCTAGACATTGATATTTTCTACCCTTTTTCACAAAAATGCTGATATCTCCGAAACTAGAATCGACAAAGTCTGTACGGACGTCCACATATGCCAACGCTCATTGTCCCAAAATACTTAATATTATGCAACGTTGTGCCCTAAGATATCCAATTAAACACCTATACTCGCTTGTAAATTGCCCGGATAATTAATAAATGCACCCGTTTCTCGAGCTCTTTTTAACCCAGAATTATAGATTAAAATCAGAAAGGGCGGAATCATATCGCTTCAAATTACACTACCCTTTCGCCAAAATTTTATTCGTAACCGACCAATATTTTGTTAATCATATTTTTCTCTCTACCCCTTTACCTTACTCTACAAAGCGCAGGAGCTTCCTCCCTAACAATTCGCAGCCTCTTCATCTCTCAAAACTCCCTCCCCCCTCCCTCTCTCTCCCTGCCTCCCTCTTTTCCGCGTATTCGCTGGATAAAGGATGCTTCGCAAGAGCATGGCCCTCCCCTTTCTCTTCCTCCATCTCTCTCTCCCTCTCTCCATCCCTCTCTGAGAAAAGCGCATTGTTCTCGTGGAGTGGCGGGAGATGGTCTATTCTCTTCTCCCTCTCTCTCTCGCGCGCGCACACACACACACACAAACGCCCGCGCGCGCACACAGACACAATAGAAGAGACCTTCACATCGTTAATGAGGAGCGGTGACAAGAATGATTTAGCCCCTCGAAAGAGGCTTCGTATATAAAAAAAACGAGAGGGGGGGGGGTGCGATGAGGAGGGGCTGAATGAAGAGGTAAGAGATTTTTTTTTTCCTCTCTCCATTTTTCGTTGCCGCGGTAATTTAATCGATTGAATCAGCATCGACTTCCGTTAAAGGAGTCGCATTAAGGAGTCCCCGGCAAGCGACAAATCTTCCGCGACAAGTTTATCCTCGCTTCAAAGAGGTCCATTATTCGTTTACCTTTTTGTGCGTGTTTATTAATCTCGAGCGGGCGGAATCGCAAGTAGTTTTCCGCTCCCCCACTTTTTTTTTTTTTAAAGTCGCGTTGAAAAGAAATGTTTCACAAAGAAAAATCTCGCCATGTTATTGCGCAATTTCCCTTTTCCACTCGGAGCGCAATCAAAAACCATTAATGAGAATGAGTTACGCGAAAGAGTGAAACTGCGAGCCGCTTAAGAATTTTGCGGCCGGTTTATTATTATTTGACCGAAATAATCGATTGAACCAACTACGGCCGATCCATTTTCTTCTGCCTATATCTACGTAACCTTAGGGTTTTATGTGCCAGTTATAAGGTTTTTAATAAAAACCGTTTCTTAAAAAATTTTTGCAAAAGAAGATTTGTTCTTCTGCCTTCGCATCCAAATGCAGTGGTACCAACAAGAGCCGGGACAAGTGATAGGCTAGCGAGGCACCCGCCTAAGGCGAAGCACGCTTCGGGAGGGGAGAGCAACAAATGACAACTTTAACTTTTAAATGTAACAATTTATGTTATAAAATATATTTTATTTTACTTCTTCGTTGTAAATGAATTACTGTTTTGAGAGGTAAAATTGTGTATTGCATACTTTCATTAGGAGGGGACGTGATTTTCAAACCTTGCCTAAGGCGCAAAAATATCCTGGTACCAAGTATTTTCGTTGGCGCGATCCCCTTTCAAAGAGGAATAACCCATACCTTGTAACAAGGTTTCAAGTTTTTATATTTTTACTTACGTGTACAACAATGATTGCACGCATTCATCTGTAAGTGATAGAATATCAACGATTTATTTGTGAAAGGATCCTTCCCCTGACGACTTATCAATATTTCCATGTTTTTGATTTATTTATTTAATATTTTCCACGGCATCTCTAACAATCAGCTACGGTACTACGTTTGGATACCACCGTCCTAGTGTGTAGATATGATTTAGGTGCAAGAGAAAGTTGGACCAAGTCCACTAAAGAAAAGATTTTGGCAGGTAAAATGTTTAACGTTTAAACATCAACTTCTTAGGTCAAGGAGCTGTGTAGTTTAGAATTTATTGTGCATTTATAAGTTTACAACGCGCTTAGCCACTATACAGTTATAATTTACGCGCTTTAGGCTATCACGCACAAAACCAGGGGATTTCCGCGGTCGGCCGTGACAACGAATTTTTTTAATTAAGGTTTTTGGAAAAGGCTGAGCGAGTCCAGTTCATAAGTGACAATAGCCTTGATTGTATATTGAAAATTACATCAAAACGTGTGATAGATGACGTCACGAGAGTTCCATAGAAGTGGCGCAATGTGTCACAATGACTGTTCCATTGTATGGAAACAGAAGGTATTCATTCCTTTGAGAATAACATGAACATTCCTTAATTATTTAACGAAATAAAACTCTTGAATCTTTTGTTATGAAAAAAACGTTTTCAAGGTACTTTTTTAAGAACATCTGGATGAAAGTTTATTTTGAATAATCATCGAATGCTTAGTCACTTAACTTGGCGATTCAAGTTAAAATCAACGAGATGTGTCATGTTTATCATGTCCGAATTTTACTCAAGGTAAATTTTCATGGTTTAGAAAAATAATATAAAAAACATTATAAAACTCTAATAAAATATAAGATCGCTGATTATGAATAAATACAAAGTTATTTTCCATTCGGATTATTTTATATGATATATGAAAAAATTAATACATATACGGATATCAATTCAGAATCATATGGTCTGTTTCATAAAAAAATATAATAAAAATTCATGAAGCTAACTCGATTTGTTTTGTCCTTATTCTGTGGAATTTCTTCAAAATTAATAAAAAGAATCAAATGAAGCTGCTATACAGCTAAAAATGACGACATTCTCGTAATTATTTCAGTATCTTAAGTAATAACCTATAAACGTTTTCACCGTTTCCACTATACATATTTGACACAAATATTTCTTGACATTAGGAAAGGTTGTGAAGGGGATTTTTATTTCAAGATACATCAACTGTCACAGAATCAAATCTTAGGTTGTGACAATTGCATTTTCTCTAATACTACTCCGTTTATCTTCAACAATCTTCATAAACCTTGCAAACACAAATATAAATTTTGTAGAATTTCTGCTATTTGAATCGCGGCGCAACTAGTCAACTTGATTCATCTCGATTTAATAGAAACCTTTATTTCATCACTTTTCGAATTATTAAAATATTTAGACGCATTAAATATGATTTCCTAGAAATGCATCCCTAACATTAAACCCGCCTCCTTCGGCAGATGTGTTATCCAAACCATTTTTATTTCCATTCAAAGGTAAAAATGAAACGATTCCAATCGGCTGAGTCACCGGATCGACATGCCGGCTGGCTCTCCGGTTGGGTTCAAGGCAGAAAAATGGAAGAGGAGAGAAAATTGGAACGGAAAAGGAATGAAGGAGAAAGGGACAAGAAATACAAAAGAATGGAAGAGAGACTTGGGAAAGAAAGGAAGGTTAGCGCGGGGCAAGAGGGCAAAAAATGAGGGGATGGAGGTTGGTAAAAAAAAGCAGGATATTAGGAGGTGACAGATGACGGTGTTACGCCACTGACTTCTTGGAACTCATTATCGTAGCTTAGAGAGGGGAGAGAAGGAAGAGTCTTGTGAGCTACGTCACCAGCCAAGGAGAGAAAGCCAAATCGCGCCTGTGTGTGTGTTGGGTATTTAACCTGTAGAGTAACGATTCCGTAAATAAGGTATTTGTTTCACAGAATTCTATGCGTATTCTGACAATAACTTTAATATGTTATGAATTAGGAGTTTAGCAGTATTTCTAGTCTAAAACTCGTCAATTTCTCATCGTAGGTAATATTTACCTGCAAACATCGCGTGATAATAATAGTGCGTGGTAGTTCTATTACCACGTTTTTTTATTGACTTAGCTTTTTTAACCGGATCGGTGCGCAAGGTAACCGAAGCAAACAAACCTAAACCTCTTTCATTTATTTATAGAGGACGATCCTCAAACTTATACAAACCTCTGAGGAAAAATGATATATTTTCCGTCGCAAAAGTATTCCACCGTAATGCCACCCTCTGACTTTCCATATAAGCAACGGGCGTGTAAACAAAAGAGCGCCGCAGCGCCTCACTTGCGCCATCTCACAGCAGCGGCCGCTCACTCCTTTTTCCTCCGCTCAGAGAACAGTTTCTGAACGGCGCGAACTGCGACGCGATCCGAAGGAGGCGTTCGCTCGACCGAGCCGGTGAGAGAGAAGGAGAGAGGGAGAGAGAGAGAGAGGAGAGAAAGAAGGAGGGAGAGAGAGAGAGAGGAGGCGGTGGCGCCGAGGAGCTGCGAGTTCCCCTCGGGCGCCGCCAAAGGAAGGACTCGGGAGTGGCGTCGCTGCGGAATGCGAAAAGGAGCGCGTCGAATTCGAATGGTCGCGATGCGTAGAAAAGAGAGAGAGATACGGAGATAGATAGACAGAGAGAGAGAGAGATATATATATGAGAGCCTGTTATTTTGAAAATGGCATAAGTCAAAATATTGAACGCTCATCAAAATGGCCAAATTGTATATTTTGAAAACGGTGCGGGTCAGAGTTCAAAATTGTATGGGTAGATGGTGTAGTAAGAGCCTCAAAAGGTTATATCGGAAACCAGAATGAGATTTGATCTTCGAAGCAAAAGGAATGGCGGTCTAAACAACATCTCCCGTCGAAAATGTGAACAACTTACTTGAAAAAGACGCTTCCGTTACTTTCTCAATCATTATAGAACAGAGGTCACCAACCCAAGGGCCAAATGCGGCCCCCGAGAGCACTCTATGCGGCCCGCGAAGCTATGATGAAAAGATGATCGGTAAAATTTTATATACTTAGACAATTTCATATTTTTTCAGTATAATTATCGTCTCAAAACCTTTTCTGGTGGAGCTAGAACACCAGTAATTACAGAAACCCTTGGTAACTTCTAATGTAAACACTCATCCGGCTCGCCGAAGCTCTCGTGACTTCCAGTGCGGCCCTCCGAAGCATTCACAACTACGAATGTGGCCCGCCATGTAAAAAGGTTGGGCTCCACTGGTTTAGAGGAATGAGGAATACTTGAAGATTGAGCACCCTCTTTATATGCCACCGCCCTACTTTAGCATCTGTTAAATTCTGCGTGCAAGGTTTTTTTATTCTGATATAGTACCTCCACCAAATTTATAGCGCCAATATTAGAGAAGGAAAAACTGTATAGTATATATAAATGGTGGGTTGGCTGTATTTTCTTACGAGCTATAATCGAGCATTATGCGCTTCGTTGCAAGAGAAACGATCCTAAGATTGGCAGAATGCATTTCTTGATAATCCTATCCAATGTTACGAAACACAAAAGAGTATGAAATGCATCCGTTGATGTTGCCACATACCTGAAACTGAAAATCGGAAATGTTCGATATAAAGCAGCTTCTCGTCAATTTATTCCCTCTGTTGAATAGTGACAGCACACCTTTATCTCGATGACGACACGCCGAAAATAAAGTCGAAGAGGAGAGAGAGAAAGATACAGGATTAGAAAGTCTTAGATCTCGGGGAAAGCTAAGAGGTTTGTGAGTAAAAAAAGAATGAACGTGTGACTGTAGACGAGCAGAATGGGACGATAGAAGGTAAAATTGTAATGGTGGTGGCTGAGAGAAGAGGAAGAAACATTCGTAAAAACAAAATATTATCAGAGAGAGCGAGGAAAAGTAAAAATAAAACATGTAAGTGGAAGAGAAAGAGTTAGAGAGATGGAAGAGACCATGCAAAAGATAGAAAGAAGGATTCGGAAAGGCGAAGAGAAAAATTCCATGAAGAGAGATGAAAAATGGTGGACAGTTGAACGCTAAGGGGATGGAGACGAAAAGACTCAACGGAAAACTGTAACAAATGAGTGTCTTATGGAAAGACAAGTATAAGGTTACAGAAATATTCGTTTGGCCTCAAGATTTTTTCAGATAAATGAGCAAAAAATCTTGCTGTAAGGAAAACGAATGGTTTGTGAAACGCATTAGTGTTTTGATCTCTGAATGATTAATGGTAACGTATTAAGCTCATTAAAAATTCTATTTCAGTTTCTCCTGATCGTCGTTGCTGGAAGATCTACTTTTTTTTAAAACTGTAAGTCATGTTTGTTTAAATACGAAAAGTATCAAGCAGCGATTTGATATTCAATTTTTATCAATGCATTAACAATATTTAAAAAAATTGTAATCTAGTATATGTGGGAATATATATTCATCTTAGTAATCTTTTAAATAAGATCACTTGATTATTATTCTATTCGAATGATAATTTAACTCTTTTCCCATAAATTGTATTTAACATAGATACCATTGGCGTAATTGGGATACAAAAAAGTGTTCTTATTTAAAATAATTTTTTTTGTTCATCAAAAAACTTTTTCTCATTCCAGAACGTATTAATGGATGTGTATATTATTTAGAGTTATTTGAAATTCTAACTACTAATATATCTAAATTTACTCCAGCATAAACCATTTTTTTATTTGTTCCAAATAAAAAATTTCCTCAGTAGACTAAACAGCGATAAATACGTCGTACCGTTTCACCGGCGAAGCGCGTAAAATATCACTCCACGTGTCACCCGACCTTTTTAGCGAAATCATAGCTCCCACGCTCGGTCTCTACTAGCGCCGCACTATAAACTTTTCCCAGGCAATCTGGAATTAGAAACACGTTGGAGCAAACAGTACCAAAGGTGAATTAGGTGACAAAACGTGAGTAACAATGATTGGGAGAGATATTGGGACGAGTGGAGAAAGAAACTCTTTGTTGGTTACAATGTCGGAAGTTGAATGTCTGGCAGTTTCGGATTCGAGAAGAATGTCTTGCACTGGGAGAATGGGGATGAGGGAGGGAGGGAAAGGTGTAGAGAGGAAGAGTATAAGGGACATCCCTCTCAGCGAGATCAACTGTATATAGTATGTATGTTGGTATAACGGACTCCTTCCTTCTCCCTTCTCTCTCTTTCACTCCTCAGCCTAAAAACGAGATGAACCGGAGAATACGCTCTACTCTCCACGTCTAATGGACTATCCGTGTTCTTCTCTCTCACGTTTGACATTTTGGGTTACCCTCGTGACGGAGGAGCACGTCTGGGTTTTCAGGATGGACGATCCGCCTCCTCCTCTTCCACCACCTCCGCTCTCCATTCTCCTACCTCCCCCCTATCTCCACTACTGAGGCCCCTCGTAGACCTTCTTCCTGTTACAATTTCAACAAGTCTCCCATTCCCATTACGAGCCTCCACTACAAATTGGGAATCGATTTGATCAATATGATAGAGAGAGAGAGAGAGAAAAAGAGGTGAGATGGAATTATCTGGAGGACTTAGCTACGAAAATACCGAAACGAAAAGCGAGATTTCTTATGGTTATTAATTCGTTTTCATTTGATTTCAATCTCGTATAATAGAGATTTTGATTCGTTTAAGTAATTGTTTGTTTAGAATACAGAGTGAATAATATAATGAGCTATATATTTGTTGATTGGACGATGGCCGTCCCATGTTTCTGTCTTTTTTAAGTCTCTTATTGTTTAAAAAATTGATGAAAATGAAAAATATTGTTATATGCTATTGAAAATTTTGCATGAAATTCCGAGACAATATTGAACACTTGGTAAAGTTATAGAGGCTATCTCAGGTCGATGGAATGAATGCAATGAATATTTTAAAATTATCTATATCTGATGAATAAACTCATAAATGTTCATATATCAATTGGTTTTATTCTAGCACGCTTGCGGATACATTGTCATCTGTAAGATTTTTTGCGAACGAGGATTATTATTACTTAATTTCAAATTTCTTTATAAATTTCGAGAGATGAACAGGCATTGCCATTTTATTAATTGATTCATGCTGAAGGGGCTACATCCCATTTAAATAGATAGCTAACGATCTGCGATTTTAATAGCCATCATTGTTTGCTCACATTATTAATTTTTTCCACGCACATATTCTTATGAGCTTGGCCATAAAATGAGCGAAAAAATTTGTGCGCCGCGTTTGGCGATTACGGTATGCAAACTGCATTCTCTCTACGCAAATGACGCCTTAAAACAATGAAGTTGATGCACTACTCATCCGGAGATATTCGGCCGGACGCTTCCTGCGAGAAATTAAACACGCCAATCAACCAAACCCTCCGTGACTCGTGGCTTCCTGAGGAAATTTGAATACGCGAAACTTTCGATGCATTAAATGCAGCCATCTCGGAGGACACACAATGGACCCGTCGGCGGAAAAATAAAAATAGCCCTTTGCATAATATTCATCGCCTCCTTCCAAACGCTTTACCTGACGCATTTTTTTTCTCTGCCTCACCAAGCCACCTCGCCATGAACGCGAATTTTTAAAAAGGAAGTGTGACTCGCAAAGTTCCACGAAAGATAGGCGCGAAATTATCGCCAAGGCATCGTATGCAACTTCAACGGAATCGAATAATGACCATATGCTGATAGATTGCTCTCTCCTTCTCCCCTCATTCCACCTCTCCTTCCTCATCCTCCTCGTCTCGTCGCGCACACTTTCTCCCTTTCAAGCCCCTCCCCACCTTTTTACGCTTCCTGGTATATCCACGAGGACATACGTGTCACGCCTTCCCAAAACCACTCGCCAGTGTGTATTTTGAGCGGGACTATCCAATTTATTCCCTCCTATTTCAATGCCCCATCCCTCCCCCTCCCTTCCCTTCTCCTCCCCCTCTCCTCCACCATCCCCCTTCCCCTCCTTCCATCCGCCATCCCTCCATCCACCATCCCTCCATCCACCATCCCTCCATCCACCATCCCTCCATCCACCATCCCTCCATCCACCATCCCTCCATCCACCATCCCTCCATCCACCATCCTTCCATCCACCATCCTTCCATCCACCATTCCTCCATCCACCATCCCTCCATCCACCATCCCTCCATCCACCATCCCTCCATCCACCATCCCTCCATCCACCATCCCTCCATCCACCATCCCTCCATCCACCATCCCTACATCCACCATCCCTCCATCCACCATCCCTCCATCCACCATCCCTCCTATCCCTCCCCACCGTACTTCCCCCGATCTCATCCCCATCCCTTAGACTCCTTCCTCCTCCTCTTTTCCCTAAACTCTAAGCAGTCCATCCCCATTCCAGAGAAAAACAAACCGACGTGATTCATTATTTTCGTTTTGTTTCTATTTTTTATTATTACGACCCACGCAGACGTTGAGGTTCCGACGTGTGGCACGCCGGGTTTTTTTAAGGAAAAACAAAACGGATCGAAACAAAAAGAAAACACAAAGAGGGGGAGAAAACAAAAAAAATCCTTTTCTGAAACAATAAAAAAAACCCTTTCCATAACCTTCCCCTCCCCCCTGCGGGAATCATGCGAGGAATCTGATGCCTTTCGAGAAACTACGCATGCGCCAAAATCTCTTAAACAATGAAAGCACGCACTCCACGGCGAAAGGCAAACGGACGGAGCGGGTTTTTTTAGGAGTGGGATGTCTAAGGGATGGGGGTGGGTGGATGGAAGGGCGGAGTGGTTCGGGCGATTTCTTCATTTTTATAAGTGGGATGGGTGTAGAGGTTGCGAGGGAGGGATCCGTTGGGACTATAGAGTGAGCCGTGTGGATGGTTTGAAGTGTGCCCTCGAGGGAGGGGGGAAGGAGAGACGACCGTATCCACCCCTACTTTTATATCCCGCATCCCCTACCCCATCTCTAAACCAACCCTCGACCCTGAAAAAATATAACCCCGCCCTCCCCTATGCGCTCTCCTTATTCCACGTAGTCCATAAATCCTTACGCGCCGCAAGGTCTGCTCGGACACGACGGTGTTTTTTTCAATAACCGCCTGTCACGTAATTCTCTCCCCATCGACGCCGCGTCTTCTAATCGGAAGATTGAGGGGCACAATCTTTCAGGATATAGTTCGAGGTAAAAAAAATATTTGGACGTAAAGTGAAGAATGTGAAAATACGGAATATGGAAAAAAATAATTGCGTCCTTAACTATCGAGTTGAATGAAATAGCAAGTTTTTGTTAAAAAAAAGACAAAAAAAATGTAGTATGAATTTTTTCACTTGGAATCCGAAGTTCTCGTATATATATAATTATAACAAAGAATACATTAAATATGAAAGTCGGTAGGTTTTGATTTAGTCTCTCTAATAAAATTTTAGTAATTTAAACATTAATTATAATAAAACTAGAATAAGCTACTTATATGAGCATAGTCTTCTTAAAATTCGAAACTAGATTAACAAAAAAATGTTAAAGATGTATTAAAAATTACATCAAGATAGTTCAATAATTAATATGAAATTGGCCCAAGGAAATGTCCGTGGAATGGAAGTATTTGGAACACTGATATCTAATTAATGCAATTTTCATTACGGATATAATTGGTCTCGATTAATTAAAGAATTACTGATTTCAATCCTATTTATGACAACACGTGGTTCTTGATGTGCAACGAATACCATTTCTATGCAGATTTGCCGGAAAAAATCCACGCGTTTTATCGTTTCCGTCGTTTGGACAAATATGTTCTGAATCAGCATCAATTTAAACATCCTTACTGATCATCCGTGGAGATAATTTATAAACAGTTTGGGCTGTAATAAATAAACAAAACAAACCATTCCCATAGAAAAAATAATTACGCTAAGGTTTCGTCCGAAGAGAGGGAAAAGAGTGGATGAATCCTCTATCACGATTCACGGCGATGCATACACCTCATTGAAGGGATCTTCACGGAACAATAATCTCATTTTTAGTTATGTACTGGTACCACCTAGCTATAGAAAACATTGGGGGTGGAGCTATAGTTTCGCGTAAAAATCATCGTAAAACCTTTTCCATGCCTCTCCTTTCCTCCGAACGGAGGTCGAACGAACTAAAGATAGGAAAGAGAATATATGCGTATGTAATCAGCATCACGAGAAAACTTCCCTCTCTCTCAATCTTTATCTCCCTCCATCCACGCCAAGCGAGATCCATAATGGAATACAACATCTCCACAATGGAAAAACATCCACGTCACACGCGTGCGCCTCTCTCCCGGTCTTGCCCTTCGTCCGAAAGCCGTGACGCCTGCCGATGCCACGGAGTCATTGTGTGTCCATCTGGAGGAGGAAGGGGGTGGAGGAGGAGGAGAGGAAGGGGGACGAAGAGGGCCGATGGAGGATTCATTTGGCTACCGGGTGCATTTCAAGTATGAGTGGACACTGCTTTGTTGTCGGTGCATAAAGAGAGAGAGGGGCCCCTCGCATCCATCTCTTTTGATTGGCAGCCTATTTGAGGGGAGAGAGACTAAAAGTGGACGCTGGAACGATATATGGCGGATGGAGTGCCACTCGAGATCTCCTATGAAATTTTTCGCGCGGAATATTCTTCCTTCGAATATTTTAGGCCCCCGTCTCTATTATTAAAAAAAACACGTAACATGCCCCCCTCACTCCATCCTAACTCTCTCTCTCTCTCTCTCCCTCCCTCTCTAAAAAAAGTCTTGAAGGAAATCATAAATGTCCGCGTGCCACTCACTCTCAGCGGTTCCATTGATATGCCTTCCATTCCCGCTAATTGCGGGTTTGTGGGAGGTTTTCGACGCAATAGGTCACGTGGCTGCACGATCGGACGACGCTCGGTGGTACGCCGCCTGTAAAGGGATACTGTGCCCTTATTGTAATTCCCAAGTGCCCCCGGGGATGGTTTTTCACAGCCATGAAAGCGGCTGAAAAAAGTACAGAAAGAGCTACCTAACTGAAATAATGGAATTTAGCAGTTTTAAGAAGGTACTTCATTTTACGGAATACAACATGAACCATTATAAAATACAGAGTGATTTTTTTATTCGAGAACCATTTAAAATAACTGGGTATCATCATCATATTTATTCTGTCCGTAGACAGGTCCGTGATTATTCATGGTTAAACCTGGTTCTCCATATATCCCTATTTTCCGCTGTCCTCTTCATATCTTGATAACTCTCTTTCCCTTTCAAATCGTCTATCAGCTGAAACGTCTTTCCCCTTTTCCATCTAGTTTTCCTTCTAATACGTCCTTAATCAAACTCTCTCTCCTCAGGTAATGTCCAACCCAGTTTGCCTTCCTCCTAATAGTCTGTATAATCATTCGCTTCTCTCCTACTCTTCGTAGCACTTCATCGTTTTTCATCCTATCGGTCCATTTTATCTTCAGCATTCTCCTCCAAGTCCACATTTCAATATTCAGTATTCAATATTTGATGTAATTTTTCCTTCAGCATTCTCCTCCAAGTCCACATTTCAATATTCAGTATTCAATATTTGATGTAATTTTTCCTTAGCGTCCATGTTTCTGTCCCGTACAAAGCTATACTCCATACATAGCATTTTATGAACTTCTTGCGGATATCTTCCCTAAAAATTACCCGTAAGTAGGTGTTTCTCTCTTCTGAAAGCCGCTTTTGCTTTTCCTATTCTAGTCCTGATTTCATCCGTACATTTTGCTTCTCTTGTTATTATTCTTTCAAGGTATTTATAGTCTTAAACTTGTTCTGAAGGCTTACCTTCAATACTTATGTTCAGAGTCTCTTCTTTGCCCGATATTCGAATGACCTTGGATTTTTCTGTATTTATTTCCATACCGTATTTTCTACCTGTTATTACTAATCTATTTATAATTTTCTGGAGTTCCTCTTCTTTTCTTGCTAGAAGTATTTGATCATCCATGTATTTTACTGTTCTTATAATCCTTCCTCCAATTTTGAATTTTGCCTTTTAACGCTTCTTGCATTAGACTTTCTCCATATATATTGAATAGGGTCGGCGATAGGCATCAGCCCTGTCTTACTCTACCGATATTTACCCTGCAGGTGTCCGCATTCTCCAACCTGACCTTTACACCTTGATTCACACATAGATTCCTGATCAGTCTCCTGTCGTTCCAGTCTACACCTATATCCTTTAATATCTTCATCAACATTACCCAATTTACTCTATCAAAGGCCTTCTTCCAGTCTACGAAACATACAAAGATATCTTGACTGTACTCTATTGCCCTTTCTGATATGATTCTAACTACCCCTATAGCATCTCTAGTTCCTCGTCCTTTTCTGAAACTGAAAACTAGGTATATATCATGATATAAATCTGATATAAACTTGAATTTTTTTAATTAAATTTTGATAAATGATGAATTTTGATTAAAAATGTAACAGAGAACGTTTATGTTTCCAGCACGGTGGTGGTCACTTCCAGCATTTTATTCTAGAAAAACTTCAAATAAATATTTATCAGTTTCATCAAATTTAAATCACAAAAATTTTTAACGTTCCATCTGATTTATATCTTGAGATATAGTTATTTTTCTGGTTCTCCAATAAAAAATAACCCTGTATTTATTTATTACGCAAGAGAAAGCTTAATAATTCCTATTGGTTACGCTAATTTCAAATTCGCATTGCTCCAGGTCAGGCATCAAATTAAAATTTCTCTCGGTCATTCAATAACTAAGCTCCTGAATGATTTTAACATGACACATAAGTTTTATATTTTAACTTTGGATAGCATTACTCCCTACTATATTGTCCTATAGACATTGAATACGTTTATATGGCCATATGGCTGATTTACTATTGACGGCTGCTTTGTTTCCGAAATGTACGAATGTTTTTTTCCAAACCGTTTCATAGCTATTTGAGAAACATCGTTTGACTCTTAAACACATTACAACATCGAAGTTTTTAATGCAATCAATCACTCATAGAAAGGTTGTGCAAGTGTAACGAATTCACAACTACCAGGATGATCTTTTTGTTGAGAATCATTAGTCTCGCAATTTGTCCCAATCGCGCTACGCTTGACAAATGACACCGACGAAATTACTTCATCCCTTAAATGCTCATCCGTAACACACCTTTCCGAGCAATTTTCATCCGATCGTCGAAAATTTTCATCCCGCGACATAAATCTAGGGAAAAAAGGATTCGATAAAGTCAGCGTTACGACCAGATAATTCGACAAGTCTCCACTCTTCTCCTCGACTTTACTCCCGGAAAAAAATATTTACGTCTCCGGGACGAAATCACTCGTCCTGCAACTCACCTCGCCCTAATCGTCTCGGAATAAAATCTGCGCGATTTTAACTTCCCGAAGAATTTGTACCAATTACAGCATCCTCACCTCGGAGGCATCAATTCTCCCTCTTTCGCTCCACGAATGATCCCGCGCGATATAACACGCCGAAAATATTGAGAGAGAGAGAGGAAAACCGAACGAAATAAAAAAAAGAATACGCCACTTCCCATCCGTCCGATTTCCCTTCGGGAAAGATGGCATTAAAACGGCGGGGAGTGAATAAAAAACAAATGAAGGCGAGGATAAAAAACAACGAAAGGAGACGATTATAAAAAAACACCAAACTACCTCATTCGAACTCTATTCCACAGCAACTCACGGGTCGGGAGTAAGAGAGAAAAGAGCGTTATCAGCGAGGAGATCTACCCCCCCCCCCTTCACCAACCACAATCCCCCCCTCCTCGCATTACGAACGCCCACGGTGTTTCTTACTCTCCCAACCCATCTGGTGAAGAGGGCTTCACCTGGATGAAGAAGCGTGGATGGTCTTAAGGCCACTCTCTTCCCTTCTTTCTCCCTCTCTCTTACTTCAATCCTATCTTCCCTTTACCAGCTCCACACCTCTCTCTACGCTTCAAGTCGGAACAGACCTCGAGCGACATTAGCGTCAACTGAATGGTCGTATTCCAAGTGAGAGAGTTAGAGAAAGAGAGAGAGAGATATAGTTGTGGGCAGAAAAATTTTCCCTTTTTTCGGTCCTGAGAAACGGTTATGTTGCTCCCCCCGTAGCGTGGAAGATGGCCGTCGCCCACTCCCTATATCTTTTCCTCTTTTGTCTCTCTCTCTTTCTTATCTTCCTTCTTTCTCTCGAAGTCGCCGTGGAATTAAGGAGGAAGGAGGCTTTGTACGAAGGGAAGAAGGAAAAGAGAAGGCGGGAAAATGAGCATGGGAGAAATAGTAAAGAGGAGGAGTGGTAGAGATGGAGAGAGTGAGGGATGGAGGTAGGTAGGTAGGGGGATGGAAAAGAAGGTAAGTGATACGGAGTAGGTGTGATTCCGATAACGTCCTATTTGTTTTGGTGATCCCTGCGGTGATGCTCGTAATAGGTCCTCTACTCGGTCCATTTCGTCCTCATCTCAATCGCTCACGGGTAACTCGAGACGGGAAGGAGGTGGGCGTGGGAGGCAAATGGAGAAAGGGGGAAAGGGGGAGAGAAGGAGGGGGGAAGGGGGAGAGAAGGAGAGAGGAGAAGGAAAGAGGGAGAGAGACAGACTCACGCCTCTTAATGGAAAGGAAGGAGTCTGAATGAAGGAGAGTGGGAGTTTCTTCAAAGTTTATATCTTGTTGGAGATATGGACGACCGTAAAAACGTTGACAATCTGCATAATTTATATGGAATCGATTGTTAGGCGTCACGCCTGGAAAACAAAGTGGAGAAATCATCGAAATTGATGAGATATGAAAAATATATACGCGCATCGGAGGTTTTGTGGTAAACTTGAATCAAAGTAACGAGAACGATTTATTTCGAGGTGGTCTTAAACATGCCATGACGACCTTCGGGATAAAAAGATGACTTTGTATTTCCGATGAATACAGTGGCTGAAAAAAGAACCCAAGGAAAGCGAGTCTCTTTTGTTTATTAATGTGATGAATCAAGTTTGACTTTAATGATTAAACTGGAGCTCGTTACAATGAGGTATAAAATCAAATGTTTCCTATATCATGCCATTTAGTCTATAAATAAAATATCGTATCTTACACCTTTTATGACTTATTCGTTATTAAAATAAAAAGTAATCCTTTGGGCTGTGCATAATGATGGATATTCTACACAATATTTCATTGTTTCTATACGTGGATAGGATACTTTAAATAAGTTTACATTTGTAGATAGAATAGCATGCAAAATCTCAAGTTTAATTTAAAACTATAATTAAATTGGACCGGTATCAAGGACATAAACGACACTGATAATATTTTTAATTCGAGATTTAAGGATGATTTAGAATCGTGGCGAAATAAATTATATGTTTTCGGTAAAATTTATGACTCTTATTTTAATTTCGTAACATAACAGTCATCAAATGTAAGATAGCTGTACTCTTGTATTTTGAAACCATTTTTCTAAGGAAAATAGCATAACATCAGGAAAAGGCTCTATATATATATATATATATATTTAAAATTTGTCAGAAAAGTGTGACATTATTAACCCAATGTAGAAAAAGTATAATATTCCTAAAAATGCAAAAATTAGTGATTGTTTTACCCCATAATTGTTCCATAGTGAAAAAACAAAATCGCTCCGGAGGTGAAATATTTAGAACTAATAAAATATTTGTAATGATGAAATATGAAAAATTAATGTTTTTTTATGTTGAGATGATATGCTTGCAGAATGCAAGCACCTTCTACAAGTATGTTATATCCTCCTCCTCTGTAAGGAACGTCTATATATAATAACATATAACATACAAGTAGTTGGTGCTTGCAAGCATTTCATGTGACCCTGATAATCATTAATATTTTAGAGAGATATAGCATTATTAGACATTTTTTTAATTCAAAATATTTCACCTCTGCACCCAATTTCTATCTTTCCTTATTGAACAATATTTGATTAAAACAATGCCTTAAATTTGCAATTTTAAGAATATTATTCTCTATCCAATGTAAGGTGCTAATTTCACACATTTTTGTCAAATTTGAAGTTGTAGCACATCTAGAAGTGAAATAATATTTATTTAATTGTTTAAATTTCAAAAGTTTAATGCGGCCGCAATAACACTTTGTTGGAGCTTTTCAAATGTTTTTTAGTTTGAATGCACTGAGATCTACTTAAATTTAAAATTTCAGCTTCCTAGCTTGTCCCAAAGTACCTAAACATTTATCTATTAGTTTAAACTTTAAGAATTTTTACAGCCAAAGAAATTAAAATATCAAAATTTTTATTTCGTTTTTTCACAAAATCTACCAGTAAAAAATTTCAGCTTCGTAGCACATTCGATAATACATAAACCTCAAAAATATGTTTAAACAATGGCGAATTTTTAGCGGTCAAATTTTTAAACTTTTTCAAAATTTATTTTTTTAATATATAATTTTCTGCAAAATGATTTCAAAAACTCGAACCTACAGCATATAGTTTTCAAGATAAAAATTATTAAACTTTAACGTCCAAATGGGGTTAAAACAACCCCTAAAAATTAACATTTTAAAAATTTTCGATTTTTATAGTTGGTTATGAGAAAAATTCTATAGACCTGCAAAACTTCAGCTTCCTAAACTTATTAGATTGGTCTACACACTGAATTACGTTTTCCCACACTAACTTATGGGAGATATTCCGGGGTCTCTGGAGTCAAACCCAAGACACTGTAAGCAAAAGTAAAAATATTTTTCTAATAGATATTACAGCCATCTAGCAACACTGAAAATTTCATTTTTCTAGCTTACCGGCAAGTGCCCAAAATTAATTTACAAATATGGCGCAATGCTTTTCTTATGGGAAAAAACGCAACTATCGGAATTTATGGAGTCGAACTCATGTCACTTAGGTAAGAAGTCTCATTGTATCTGTAGGTTTCTTCATCATATCTACAAAATCTGAAACTTTCAGCTAGTAGTTTGGGCTGGACATTAGTATCCTCCTATATATTATCATTATATATCGACGTTTCTTACAGAGGATATAACATACTAGTAGTTGGTGCTTGCATTCTGCAAGCATATCATCTCACCTTTAAAAAACATTCATTTTTCAGACAGATATTTCATCATTACAAATATTTTTTAATTCTAAAGATTTTACCTCCACAGCAATTTTCGTTTTTCCCTTATGCAAAAATAATAGATTAAAACAATCACAAAACTTTACAATTTTAAAATTTTTATACTTTCTCCATTATGGGGTACTAATGCTACACATTTCCGCCAAATTATAAAGTTGTAGTACTTCTAGAAGTGAAATAATATTTTTCCAATTGTTGAAATTTTTAACATTTTTAATGGCCCCCGCAATGTGTTTATGGAGAGATTCAAATGTTTATTTGTGCAAATGCACTACTTTGTACATAACTTGAAAATTTCCGCTTCGTAGCTCATACGGTAATATCTAAACAGATATCTATTTGTTTAAACTTTAAGAATTTTTAACTGCCAAACAAATCCAAATATCAAAATTCGTATAATCCCTATTTCGTTTTTTCACTAATTCTACCTCTTAAAAAAATTTCAACTCCGTCGCACATGCGAAAATACATAAACCTTGAAATTGTTTAAACTATTGCGAATTTTTAGCGTCCGCACTATTGCACTTTTTCAAGATTTTCGTTTTTTAGACGGTTTTGCACTAACTCCCACCTAAGAAAAAAATTTCGAATCTCCAGGTCATCTGGAAGTGCCTAAACATTAGTATCCTCCTCCTCTGTAAGAAACGTCGATACATAATGATAGGAAGATACTGTTTAGGCACTTTCAGACGAGCTGGAGATTCGAAATTTTTTTCTTAGGTAGGATTTTGTGCAAAACCAACTAGAAAAAACGTAAATCTTGAAAAAGTGCAACAATGCGGCCGCTAAATATTCTCAATTGTTTAAACAAATTTTCAAGGTTTATGTATTTTCGAATGCGCTACGAAGCTGAAATATTTTTTAGAGGTAGGATTCGTAAAAAAGCGAAATAAGGATTATAGAGATATTGATATTTTAATTTGTGTTGCCGTTATAAATTCTTCAAGTTTAAACAAATAGATAATTGTTTAGTTACTACGGGATGAGCTAGGAAGCTGAAATTTCCAATTATTTACAGAGTAGTGTATTTGCACAAATAAACATTTGAATCTCTCCATAAACACATTGCGGCGGCCATTAAAAATGTTTAAAATTTCAACAATTAGAAAAATATTATTTCACTTCTAGAAGTACTATAAATTAAAAATTTGGCAGAAATGTGTAGCATTAGTACCTCATAATGGAGAAAGTATAAAATTCTTAAAATTGCAAAGTTTTGGGATTGTTTTAATCTATTATTTTTACATATGGGAAAAACGAAAATCGCTCCGGAGGTGAAATATTTAAAACTAAAAAAATATTTGTAATGATGAAATATGAAAAATGAATGTTTTTTTATGTTGAGATGATATGCTTGCAGAATGCAAGCACCAACTACTAGTATGTTATATCCTCCTTCTCCGTAAGAAACGTCGATATATAATGATATATAGGAAGATACTAATGTTTAGGCACTTCCAGATGAGCTAGAGATTTGAAATTTTTTTCATAGATAGGAATTTGTGCAAAACCGACTAAAAAAAACGAAAATCTTGAAAAAGTGCAACAATGCGGCCGCTAAAGATTCGCAATATTTTAAACAGATTTTCAAGGTTTATGTATTTTCGAATGCGTTACGGAGCTGAAATTTTTCTTGGAGATAAGATTTATAAAAGAACGAAATATGTTTTATAGAAATTTTGATATGTTAATTTGTGTTGCCGTTATAAATTCCTAAATTTTAAACTAATAGATAATTGTTTAGGTACTACGGGATGAGCTAGGAAGCTGAAATTTTTAAGTTATTTACAGAATGGTACATTTGCAGAAATACACATTTGAATACCTCCATAAATATATTGCGGCGGCCGTTAAAAATGTTTAAAATTTAAACAATTAGAAAAATATAATTTCACTTCAAGAAGAGCTACAACTTTAAAATTTGACAAAAATATTTAACATTAGTACCTCATAATGGAGCAAGTATAAAATTCTTAAAATTGCAAATTTTGGGGATTGTTTGAATCTATTATTTTTACATAAGAGAAAAACAAAAATCGCTGCGGAGGTGAAACCTTTAGAATTAAAAATATATTTGTAATGATGTAAAATGTCTGAAGAATGAATGTTTCTTTCAAGGTGAGATGAAATGCTTGCAGTATGCAAGCACCTTCTACTAGTATGTTATATCCTCCTCTGTAAGGAACGTCTATATATAATGATATAGAGATTTTGAAGATATGAATTTCATACAAAATGCAATCGTAAAATTAAACTTCATAATTTTTTGAACAACTTTCAACATAAAGCTGGACAATTTATTGGAATTCCGTAAAGTAATTTATGAGATAGATAATGGTAAAATGTTGCTAATCGTTAAAAATCGCATTAATATATTCCGTTTTTTTATTTTATGTTAGATAGACGTATGCCTTCGCGGATAAAGCTGCACTTCTGCACTTTCTGCAGTCTGGTTTAATTTAATTGCTTTTTCATGGCCATAAATTAGATTTTATTTAATCATCCTTTTAAAAATGAAATTAAACCTTAGTTAATCAAATTATTAACCTTCGCTTACACTGAATCAAGAAACAATAATTTAAAATCGAACCAACATTTTAAAATTCAATTTGAAACGAAAGCTACGCTTATTGCGACTTCAGCTCAATCTTCACGAAATGAATAATTATAGCTCAATATCAGCACGTTTTCACGGCTTGTTAGTTTACGTCTCCTTTTCTTCCAATTGCGTTGCATCAGTGGGCAAAGAGTGCCTACATTTCGTGATGAGACAATTAATTTAGACGATAAGAGATGGACAAGGTAAGTATGAGTGAATTATCCTTCATGTCATGCAATATGCATTTACCGGATGGGAGCAAATATACGTGATTTTATATATGAACCAAGAGGAATATCACGCTCAATGGAATCCCTACGTGACTCCTCTTCAATTTCTCTCACGGAAAACGCACCCGACTTTATAGTCTCTGTGACGTACTTCCCGCGAAATAGCGTCTTAAAAAAACCTTGCGAGCCATTCGCCTTTTATCTTGCACGTTGGAAGGAGTGGTTTTTTCCACCTGGAAATCCCGTAAAAACTGCGCAAGTGATTGGAGTCGAGTCTCAACACACATACGGAGGTTTTAAACGAGCGATGACGCACCGAGAAAAATACAAGGGTTGGAGGAGGAACAAGAAGGTGGAGATGGAGGTGAAGTAATGAGTAGCTGCGTTACGACAAATATAGGAAGAATAAAATGAGCTCGGTCGTGTAGTATCGATGGAATATTTCGGGAAAAAATTATAAGTGAAAACATCTTCTAGTAGTTGTTATATGGCGAAGGAAAATTTGTAAGAACATCGAAGAATTGATACTTCTTGGCATGATCAATGTCAAATTCTACAGCAACTTTTCTATTTATTTAAACTTAATGAAAGTTAAAATGAAACTGTTGGTGAAGTTTGAATGCAGATGGTAACATGCTGGACACGAAGATTTCTTAAAAAAATCTGATGAGGACACCACATGACTTTCTCCGTACCTGTAAGTATATTTCTAAAAATTGCAAATAGGTTAAATGATAATAAATATTTTAAGGAACTGAGAGAAAATTTTAAAGACTCCACAAAGAACAGAAATAATCTCACACCGTAGCCTTCTGATATTGGATATAGCCATGAAGCTCCAACAATTAAGAAAATAAAAAGGAGTGTTAATAAGACGTAAGCATAAAATGTTTACAACAGTCGCCGGTAGGTGGTGGTGGTGGCAGCTAAAAAATTATTTAAAAAAAAATCTTTTAACAATGCATTTTATGGGAAAATGTTTCCAACAATCATTGTAAAATATTAAATTTCCTAC
The DNA here is from genome assembly GCA_028673005.1 of Tanypteryx hageni. Classification (NCBI taxonomy): domain Eukaryota; kingdom Metazoa; phylum Arthropoda; class Insecta; order Odonata; family Petaluridae; genus Tanypteryx; species Tanypteryx hageni. The sequence goes on from CM054112.1 coordinate 163,635,844, forward strand.
AACTTTTATCTCATTACTTTTTAGATTTATCAAATATTAAAGGGAATATTGCAAATAAATATAAATGACAATAAATATAATAATAATAAATATAAATAACAATGCGTTCTACAAAAAAACGTTTCAAACAAAAGTTATAGAGAATAATGTTACCAATGAAGTTTATAATAAAAAGAAGTGGAAAAGACAGCAAGGTAATCAACTTCTGTAAAGATCATTACTGATTTGGAACTTTAAAAGTAATAGAGAGTGAAATACATGTATTTTCAACTATAATAGCTATAAATCTAACCTATTCCTGAAATATTTTTTATGGAATTCAAGTTTTACAAATCAAATTAATCCCCAGTTTTTTATTTGTAAACAGCGTTGGTGATCAGAATAAAAAGAATTCATCTCAAGACTTGTAATGCTAGTAAAAAGTTGAGCGCATGTTTTATTATTTCAATTTCTTTGTTATGCCTCTAATTAGATCTAAAACGTAAAATCTTAGAATACGCTGGATTGTATGCACGTACTAACACCACTTATTAGCACCATTACTAAAATTTACAGGTTAACGGTTGTGAACATTTTTCTTAATGTCAAGATTTTAGAAACTGATCGAGCAATGAAAACATATTTTCGAACTTTAAAAATAATAGCGTTATATTTAAACATTTTTTGACAGGATCGAGAAAACAGTACAAATTTATCGCAAAGGAATTTTGACTGTGTGATTCACGCATAAGATGATTTTAACTTATCTATGGTGATGTATGCATAATCATGAAATAACAAGGAGGTACGGGAAAACGGAGGAATTCTGCGTACGTCATAAACAATCGAGGTTAATGTTGATCGTATGTTTATGCACAGGAACTGGGCGTGAAAATGAATGCAGGGAATGTAATAAATGGATAGAGCGAATGAGGAAGAATTAAGAAGAATATGACAAATACAGTGGTTATTCAACTGATAAGCAAGATGAAAGAGAACTAATTCGGGAATTTTTAGAGATTACAGTCTATGCTCAAAGAAGTATTTAAAAAAAAACTATAAGTCAAATGAAGTAGAGGAAGGAAAATGATTCAGTGATTAAAGTAATTGGACAAGGGATGTTAGTAGTCAAGAGATAAAGAAGGCCGCGGAGGGCAGACCGGTGAGATGACCCCAGCGTAAGCTATGATCACGGAGCTGTCTTTAGGCAAACTACCAACGATAATTATTTCAACGATGTGCAGAAATTAGTAGTCGATCCTTTCAATTTTACATCTAAACGTTAGTAAATGTTAAGTATGTGATAACGTTTTCATTACTGTAGTTTCATTCTATTTCCAGGGCTTTCTCATTACATAATTTTGTAGCCTAAGTTAACCTTCTACAAGAAAATAATTGCAAACTAAATTTGGTTAAACAATTTTATCCTCACTAGAATTGAGATGTATGTCGTTACCACTGCACTCATCCCGTGCAGTGGATATCCAAAAACTGTACTGTGGTAACTTTCGAGAAAATATAATTGTACATAGATGTTTTACTGTAAACTTATATAAACAAATAAATACAAAATATAAAGTAAGAGTGATAAATTGCACTCCTGTTTAATAGTTTAATAAATTTACATAGTAAACAGGATAAAGAAGTTTGTAATTTTCTTGGAGTTAACTCGGATCCAGCCCACGCATACTTGCACATCCTCTGAGAAGAAGCCACGCTGTAATTTGCTAAGTTCCTCGAAATGGTTTCTGAAGTGTATAAAAGAAAACTTAAGCTGCTTTAGATGCACATGAAGCAAATCTAAAATATATTCTAAATAAGAATCGTATGATGCGGTATTTCTCGAAATACGTTGAAAAAAATTAGCAGTGTCAAAAAATAACAAAAAAATAATCTCAGCTCTTTTCTTATGTATCCCTTAAAAAGTAACTTCGCTGGTCCTAAAAACGTTGCAATGCAAAACTTGAGTACTACGTGAATTGAAAGTTGACAATATAAATGGAGGAAAAACATCATCAAACGAGATCAATAGCTGGCATTTTTTATAAAGCCTTATAACCAAATTTATTCTGCGTGGTATGATACTTAATCAGAGGTCTTTCCTTCATAAAAAACAAGGGCTTGAGCATACATGGTTTTATTTGTCCTCTCATAAGAAACGCCTTCCTCCCCATCCTCTTTCGTTATAAATTTTGCCTCGTTAACCGCCGCTGCCAAGGCGTTACGACAACCAGATGTTTGGGATTTAACACAAATTCAACCTTTAAAGAATTCAAAATGACCGAAATAATCCGACGATTTACGGCAACTTCAAACCGCCGCGGTGGACTCGCATCGGTATTACGAACGCAACATTGCATTATGACGCTGTTGAGCACGACTAGGGACATACAAAAAAATCCAAGTGTCACAATAAATGAATCTGCTGGATACAGTCATAACCCCCGCGATCGCCGTTAAAAAATCGCTCGCGCGTCCAAAATCGACGTTCATGTAATTCTTTCAAACCGCTCTTACATTCACGCTTGAAAATCAATCCATTCGCCAAATTCCAATCCTTGCGAGTGTCATCCTTGGGAATCGAAAGGTTAGAACGAATAAAAATTTAGAGTTTCTCTTTTTCTTTTGCTTCCCTTTCAATCCCTTCCCACGAAGCGAATCGCCTGGGTGCGAAGACTGGTTCGTAGCTCACTGCCCACGGGAAGGAAGAAGGGATTCTCCAGCAGAAAGCAAGGTGATGGGAATGGGAGAAAAGGCAGATACGCGCTTCATATGCGTGTGTGGGGGGAAAACGACCTTTAGTAAAGAGAGGGGAAAAGTTGGAGGTAGCGATGGACGAGTCGGGAAAACTGAAAAATGAAAAAGGCAAGTTTGCGAGGAAAACGCGATTCTCCCGCACAGGGTGGGATGAAGATTCGAGGAGCGGAAAGGATTGGAAGTGGGGAGAGATAGATCGAGAGAGAAAGGGAAACGGAGAGGAAGCTAGGTTGCATTAAAGTCAGGTGGATCGTAAATGTTTTGGCGGAATGGTCTAGTCCTCCACATTCCTCCAAGACGCTAGCTAACAACCGGAAAAATTACCCTTCTAAAAGGTTGTCTTTATCGCACAGTCTCTCTCCCTCTCATTCTCCTTCATCAATAAATCCCTTTATTTCCTCTACCTCACCTCCTTCTCCTAGAGAGAGAGAGAGAGAGAGAGAAGGCAAAAAATAAATAATCGTTATGCCTCGCAGTCACGAGATTTGTCGCGTAACTCCGGCAGTTTCACATATTTTTCCTCCTAAACCACGAAATACATATATTTGTGTACGCTATTATTTCCATCCTCCCTTCCCCATCCTACGTTCTTTGTTGGTTTTTTTACCCTCTTTTTTTAAAGGCCGAAGGAGTGGGAGTCATGAAGTCACACAATGGAGACGCGAGGAGGCGGTAGGGTGCGGATGGAAAACCGCAAGGCAATAACAATAATAATAACTATAAATACTAGGAAGGATGGGAGGACCGTAAACACTCACTCCCTTGAGGGTTTGGCCGGACGGGTGGCGCTGGGATGGGGAAGGAGGGAGGTAAGGGGCAGAGGAAGGACCTGGGAACACAAAGAGGGAAAGTTGAAATTGTGGGAAGGGAGCGGGTCTGGACGCGATCTCTCCGCCTTATTCTCGCCTGGATGGATGTCCGCGTGTTGTGCGAGGGGCGTGTGATTGAGAGAGAGAGGGAAAGGGTGAATATGAGAGACGTAGAGAGAGTTAGAAAGGTGGGAGAGAAAGGGAGTGAGAATCGTGGCTGTCGAGGGAGAAGCGCACGAAATAAGACGACGAAACCGGAGTGGGAATCGGGAGGATTACGACGCTGCGCATAAAAGGAAGACCTAAACTAATCCACGCTTAAGGCCGAATTAAAGGAAGTTGGTGGTTTTAAAGGGGATGATACGCCTGTTCTTTGCGCGTGGAACCGACTTGATGGCGAACTAAGCTACGGACGCGATAAAAAGCGAGGAGAAATACTTAAACATCTCGATTTTTTTTGTCACGCGTCTTGTCTCGAAGAAAGCATTTTTACGGCGAAAGACTCTTAAATGTCCAGCTTTCGAAAAATTGTAAAACGCACGACTGTAGATGCACGCGAGTTCTTTCTGGCTAAGTAGAATTTCCCGAGAAAATTTTCTATCTATCGTAAAAACGCCGAAAAAGCGAGAAGGTGACATCCGTTTCTGGCTGGGAAAGCCCATCCTTCCGGGAATGGCATTCCCTTTAAAGCCACAACTCGAGAACAGAAGTTCGTGTCGCATAATGCTATTATCTTTCCCTTATCGTAATTTTGATGTCACCATCCGGAGACTCGTTAAGCTGCTAATTAAAATTCCAGAGAGCAGTTTAAATATTTATGGAGAGGCGAATTTTTACAGAATGATTATTTAAATGTTTATCATCATCATTTCAACAAAAGGAAATAACAAGTTTAATTTTATAGATATAAACTGGTGTCGCTCAAACCAGGGTCTAACGATGCTTACATAATTAATTCTATAAAATGAGTCCCATTATTGCCTATTGCCTATTGCCCTAGTCCCCTATTGCCTTCGTACTTAAGATATATTTTTCTGCAAGTTTTACATATTTGGGCATTTTCTTTGATCGAAAACGAGCTCTCTTCATCTTATCAACCTCTGTTTCGCTTCTTTGGAAGTTTAAACACTTCCTTGGATACTTTCCCATTAAATTCGACGAGCAAAATAATCGCATGTTTGTGGAAATTCTCTCTTACTTGCAAAATCCTTCCATTTCCGAGCTAGTCATCCGCTGCTTCTTAACATTTATCCACCGCGTTTAGCACCTCTAAGCCTTAAAGACTACTCCCTTTCGTTAGCTGATTCGCGGAATTGTTGCTACATCGAATTTAAAAGCAAAGTAGGTATCCTATTTTCACTTTGAGAGAACGTAGAAGTTATTCTCCTGTTCTACTAAGGTGTGGAGAAACGAGGGAGGAGAACCAGCATTTCACTAGAGAAAGAGAAAGAGGAGAGGAATAAGAAGATAGGTAAGGATGATCGTGCTACGGGAGACAACTTTTTCCCTCAACAAAAAATAACGTCAAAATGAGATAGAAAGGCGCATATAAGAGCCGAGTGAAAAAGTTGAAAAAAAAAATAAAGCATTAAACAGTTCCAGGAATGGGAGGAGTAGGAGAAAGAGGTAACTGCGAAATTATGCATACTGGGCCAAGTGAAATGCGATACTCGGTCTCACGACTCTGCCCCCTCTGTCTCCCACCTCACTTTCCAAACTCCTCTCTCCAATCAACCCCTCATCTCTCTCTTCCTTTCCCCTCCTCCTCCTATTTTTGCACATCATCCTCGACGACGATGCAAAAGCAGCCTTCGGATATTCCAGCTCGTTCTTAAAAAACCCTTGGAACACAAAACCGGACGTTAACCGAGTAAAACCTGACGCAAAACGGCGCGCAACCGCGGGCGTGATTAAGATGTCGAAGTCGAGCATTAAAGTTACTCGCGCAAGCATGAAGAGGTTATTCCACGGCTCTCCGCTAGAGAGCGTTGGTCTCTTCCTCCTCATATTACTCCGCCAGGAGGAGCATTTAAGCGGACAGAATCTTTCCCATCCTCCCATCCATTGGAAAGACGGTCCTTTAAAAAATGTTCGCGCTGGAGCGGAAAAAATATCTGTCTATAAGCGAGGTTTTAACCATCTACATATCATGCCTTAAAGCGCGCTAGGCACATAAAAAACTAGAACGTGGAAGAATCTCGCCGGACAGACTACATACAGTAGCCTTTTTCCACCGACGACAAACCCCCCCCCCCCAACCTATTGAAGTTGGAAGGCGGTTAAGAGGGGAGGCCGAGGAGAATGTGTGAGGGCAAATTACGATATGACAGTTATCTTTCCTCTGCCTTCCATCCCTTTCACATAAAGGAGAGTTGGAATGCGACGCAGGAAGAGGTTTTGAAAATGGGGTATATTCAACCGAGGTTGGGAACAAAAGGGGTTAAAATTAAGAGGAGAACAGCTCAAGAAGAGGCTTATAGGAATTATGCGGACAGAATGAAGCGGACGTTAGTAAGTTTAACGCGACCGAAAACGGTTATTCCACAATTCTTTTCTTTTTCGAGATACCGCTTGAAAAGAAATAATCGCGGCGTAAAGGGCGTGCGATGGACGAAACGACGTCGTCGCAGCGTGCGGATCGTGAAAAGGATATGGACGAAAACGAACTGGCTGCTCACAAAAACCCCTCTTCTTTTGGATTCATCGGCAAGGAAGGTGGGGGGGGAAGACGCCAGCCGGGTAATAACCGTAATATACGCACGGTAACACTACGAGTTACCGGTGGCACCAGACTGGGAGCGGTTGGCATATGGAGGGAGAGTGGGCAAAAACGAAAAGAGGAGTTATGATCGAAGGCGTAATGAAGACGTCACAAATTGAGGTGTATATTTATAAGTATATGTATGAGGACCCTTCTGAACGGCTCCCGTTGGAAGGACGGCCCACCCACAAAGTTTTGGAAACTGTTACCACGGCGCGAGGAGGGCTTACATAAAAAGTTTTTCATTTTTTTATTATTTTTCCAACCCCTCCACTCGGTGTAAATATGATGGGGAGAAGATAGAGAAATGCTGTTACTCACGTCGGGGTTGACTTAAATTGTTTTTAGGAGGATGAGGAGCTTCATGTATATCGCCGTCGAGGAGGAAGGTTGTTTGCGGGTTAAGAAATATTGTGAAAGGGGAGTGCGTTGGAGGTGGAGGGGATCTGGTGATAATAATGGGATTAATATATTAGGCGGAGCGAGAAGAGGTTACGGCTTGCCCGGAGAAGAATAAAAGAGGAGCGTATGAGCTATGTGAAGGAATGGGGTGCTTCTTATTGAGTTTTTTTGGCTGGGAGTAGGTCCAGGAGTTTGCCGGATTCCTCAATTATTACGGCAAACCACCTTCGGAATCACAATAACACCCGAGTTTAAACTTTACGCTCGTCTATTTTCACGATAGTTTTCCTCGGTAATCCCATCTTCTCTGGCGTATAATTTCCCACGGCGTTAAAGGACCTCCTTTTTATGCTCCTCAATCTTCGCTTCCCTCTCTCAACATCGCTCATTTTACCGAGCTTTTGTTCACCGAGAACGAAGCGTTCCTTTGTGCGGTTAAAAAAATGTTTACCGCCTTTTTTCAAACACGAGAATGGAGTGCTTTAAATACTTCATTACTAGCTATTCAGAAGAGGATCAGGATTTTAGCCAGCGTGAATCTGAACAACCGCCCCTCCCCTTGTTTCTTTATCATTATTCCCCATCAAAAAAATAATGAAATTGTATCCGATGGAAAACCTCATAAAGCATGAGAATTTTATTTAAAAGTAAAGAATTTTTTACTTGGTGAGAATAAAATAGCTCTGATTAAAATTCAGCTCGAGTACAAAATGAACATCAACCTTCTCACACACATAAAAAAATTAAAATTGCATAAAAATTGCTTTAATTTTCGACTGGATTAACTTGAATCATTATAGCTGTAATGTCGATGTAACGAGATTTCTAACTTAGTAGCAACGATCCATATGTAGAACTTAGCTTTTTTATCGGTGATTGTGAGTTTAAATTATTCCGAATGTCTTCTGCATGAGGTCAGTAACAATAAATTTAGACAGAATAAATTATGAGAGTTTCGAATGTAAAGGATACTGTAAAAGAAGAATCCTACCTATTTTATCATCTACGTTTCATTGCAGAATAACTTCGGTCGATTATACACTATCATGGATCGATAAATGTGTATATTATAAATGGATGGTGTTTTAACTGGTTCTTAACCATAACTGTCGTAGTCGTGCACTAAATACTTCAATTATGATAGTGTTCGGAAAATTATTTTACAAACCTTCAAGCTAGATCCAAATCTAAGTTTCATGATTATTAACATATAGCTAAATAAAGCTCAGATTTCGTAAGTAATCTGTTTACACTTTGCACCAATGTAATAAGTATACAAAGAAACTCGGCCCCACTGAAAAAATTAACGAAGTCTTCTTGAATCCCAATTGTAAGGAAGCAGACATAAATACAAAGGAACATCATGCTTCTAAATTTGTGTGAAAAAGTTTCCTTCCTCTGTCAAATGAAATAAAACGTGGAACATAAGACAAATATCCTCCGAAAAGTATTTTTATATACATATGACATTAAAAACAATTTATTTCAATTTTATTATAATTTACTTTCACGGTCCTGCCAAAAAAATACTTAGGCAATTCATTCAATTGCTTGAAGGCGAAGGTATGACATTTCACGACGAGGAGATAAGATGTCAACTCTTTCAACACCACGCTGAAAATGTCGGCTGAAATGGGAAAATTATTTTCATCCGCGGGTTCCCTACAGAATCCAGAGTTTGAAGAACATGATACCAACCATTTCAATCTACGTGATTTAAAATCAGAACTTCGATCGCGTTTGAAATTATACCTTGCCGATTTACAAAAGATATTTGCGACTTGCTATGTCAGAAGCGATTGCGAACTAGCGGATATATGAAGACAACCTTCAATTCTGTAATTCTTTTCCATTCCGAGCAGTCATCCCACGCTGCTCTCACTCGGCTTCCAATCCAATCATCCCTTTCATCTAACCCGATCGCCAACATCCTTTCTTGAGTTAATAACTACTCGGTAAAGGAAGAAAAGAGAGAAGGAATCATGTTACACGATTTTTTCTGGAAGGCCTCCACAAAAACGATTCTGGCGAGGAAGGAAGTTTTATGCGAGGCACGTGAAATGCCTTACTATAAACAAAACGGAACACAGAAAACCGGCAAATAAATAAAAAATTAAAGTAAACTCCCGAGAGAGATTTGAAGAGGGTGGCACTTTTTCATCCCCCTTGGAAAGCTTTAAATGATTTAATATCTTAAGTAGAAATGTTTGCGATTTTCCTCCTCAGGAGATACTAAGCCAAATATTTTTTTGCCAGATATGTTTGCAAAGAAACATGAATTCTCATCGTTGAAATTTATTATTGTTCATTTATTTGGCCTTGGCTGCCTTTACTCCTGCTATATATCTAACTAAAATGGAACTACCAAGTGGCATCGATATTTTATTGCTGGAAAATACCTTATCATATGTATGTATATCAAAATAAAATTTATGTTGTATTTATTAATTTATTACATCAAACATTTCATAACATTTTCTCGCAAATAAGTTAAATGCCAACATCTCTAATTTATTGCTGCTAACAAGGTTTTGAAATTTTAAAATAAAATCACCGTATTTGGTGGAACAATCAAATTTTCACCCTTGCATTTTAACGACGATAAATCTCTTACTAGAGAATAAATTCGATCTATAATCACTTTATCTTAGCGACTATCTAGCCCCTCGTTACCTTAGACCTAATATAAAGGAGAGTTGGAGGAATGAGAAGAACCGAGGAATGACTGCACCACACCTCCACTCCTCCCACTCTCCTTCAATCCTCTCATTCGCAAAGCAATCCCACATATTTCTCACAATCCTCAACTGGTTCAATTCGGAGGTTCTTAGCGGCCCGCTGTAACGATCGGACAATATGTCATAAAAAATTTAGATGGAGCGATTAAAAAAAGAACCATATTTAGTGCTTCTTTAACTTTCTCCGAGATGGGAAATGATTATGAACAAAAGGTATATGGTTTGGAAAGCGAGAAATGTTTCCCCTTTTTTATTCCGCCAACCGGCAATATTACGCCAACCTTAAAGGAGGTCAAAAAATCACAATCATGAAACTGACATCGGAACAAAAGGAGAAAAAACATTATTATGAGCAGTTTCCTCTTCTCATCGCATGACCGCGCTACTATCGCGACCCTCTCCTGGCCCGCCCTCTTTAATTTAAATTTTATTGCGCTTCGTGCCATTCTCTCATCTGCCGTATCGAATTAGAAGATTTCACACTTTCGTGGACTAACATAGCTGTTTCGTTTTTTATTGGCTCTTTCCTGTTTCAAAAGTTAAAAAAAGCACAAGAGATTTCTCCCTCTGCATATTTCAATTAAAATAAAATAAAGTTGCTGTTATTTCCGCAATAACAGAGCCAGCCATATACTTAATGGATGATAGTCATATACCTAGATATGGCACAAATATAAAGAGCGACTCAATTATATACATCTGTTGATTAAAAATTCATATTTCAGTAAAATTAATTCAAGCCTGTCACATAAATTTTTTTATCGTTTGATATTTGCTGGTATTGTATTATTTAAAACTCTTATTTAACTGAAATGGCGATACGCAAAAAATAAAATGTGTTATTAAAACTCCGCAATTCTATGATTGCATTGTTTAAAAAAATAAACTCAAAATTCCGTGAAATTATAACTAAGCTGTGTTATATTATTGTTAGGGTTGTAATCTTCCTGTGAAACAATTCGCAATTTTATTTCAAGAATATCCTGAGCTAAACGTGCCTAATTTATGCCACACATCTTGAGTGCAGTTCTACTATATGTAACTGTTTTAATAACTGCATTATAATTAGAATATCCTTCGAACAAATTCACTAAGTAACAATTTATTTCATAAAACTTCCACTTAGATTTTTATAAGGATGTTTTTCTTGATGTTGGATTTGTTTTTTCACTTGAAAGGTTTACACTCGACAATTCTGTTAGAAATTTTACTCTTCATTCGATATGAACCAGCTGAAAGAGAAAACGTCTATTAAGATGTGAACAATAGCTCCGATTTTCACTGTTTACAATTCCTGCCCAGTTAAAGCAACTGTGTACTTCGAGGCAAGTTCGATTTTCTGATTGAAAGTATGAATGTACATTTGTCGGGAGGTGAATAGGGAGGATGGGATGGTGTGCCGCGAGTGTTCATTTTGTGAGCCGTGGAAAGAAAAAAAGGTCGGTAATTACAGATCTAAATTATCAGAAACTTAAAAACAGAATGCTGAGCGTTAGATTAGTAGAGGTAGAAACGTTTTATTTTAAAACGCACAAAATTCACTGTCAAATAACTAATTTCATTATGAAGAGGTATTTCAGGATTCCACATATCAAAATCAAGTGTTTTTGGTCAATCTTTACATGCGTAATTAGGAGAGGAAAGGAACGCGGAAAAATATTGTCGATGTCCCCTCACCCCTTAACTAACTTATGCATGTGTCCAATTACTGAAATCCATTGTAAAATCTGTCAAGTTGCACGTATTAATCAATCATCAGGAATATACTGAAAAGTTTAAGCTCTTTAAATTATTCTGTCCAAAAGTAATGATTAACTGGAAAGTTATTCGGAAATTAGGCTTAAAAAGAGAAATCATTAAAAAAATCTTTTATTTTTCCTCTATTCGCCATAATTCGAAGCTACCCAAGGGCTTCGTGGCCTGAGAAATTTGGCCATCCATGCCACCCTATTGTTACGGCACTGGTTGTAAGGCACGTTAAATAAACAAACGACGCAGTCCAAAAATTCGACGTTAATGAAGCGAATTCGCGAAGGCAGAACAAATCGGAAAAAAATTCAACATTTGCGATCCGAAATCACTTCAACGTATCCAGAAAAATACTGTTAATAGTATAGCCTTCAATGTTATCTTCCAAAATAGGTGGTCCTATTGGGGAGGGTCGTCTTACATTCAGTCATCTTATATCCGGGTAAACACGGCAATTATTATTGTGGTCCACAATGCCTTTTGTTACATAGCAAAATATCTCTCGTACCCTCCCAAGTGGTATCTCCGGATTCACAAGTATGTGCAGCCCACGCATCAATATTAATAACACTTTTCTCATGCTTAGCTTAAAACCATCATTCCAAGGACCTCGCTCCAAGTCATCCGTTTTTACGACACCCAAGCGGACCAGACAAAAAGCGAGAATCGTTGGTGGTCGGCATCGGAGGAAGGAAAAAGAGAGAGGTAGAATTATCTTCGGGAGATTGGGGTGCAATAAAACGGTGAATGGGGAGATCGCATGGACCCAAGAGAGGAGAGAGAGGAATCTTCTTCGCATGCTCTCGTGAACTACATCACTCCACGCGACACTTAAAAAGGAGGTGGTCATTAAGAGCGGAGATATTCCACCGCTTTGGCAGACATTGTTCCCGAGGAAAGGGACAAATGTTTGGACGCGTGTATGTGGATAAGAGGGACTTGTGAGACGATCATAATTGCATGGCTGTTTGGCGTGGGATCGGGAAGGAATCAAAGGCAAAAGCGATGATTGAATCGTTTCACGCTCTCAAAGTAAAGTTAAAGGATGATCATTAATTCCGCTTTTTTGTTAAAAAAAGCATGGTTGTGGTTTGTGGCGCATTCTGTAAAAATCTTTCTCAACGTATATTAATGAATGATATGGAAATTCCAAGTTTTTTGTATTATGTAATACTGAAGAAAAACGCAGCTTGGGTGCTGCACCATCTAAACATTTTTTAGTATGGCTAGAAATATATGGAAATGAGCTTCACGGCACAATTCCAATGGTAAAAGGTAAAAAACTCCAACATTTTATTTAAAATAAAACATACAAAGTTAGGATTCTTTAAAATTTTTAATAATAAATCTTTCTACTTCTTTGCACATCTCGGCATTATGGTTAGACAGAGAATATAGCAAATCGGATAAAATTATGCCACACACCGAAATTGTCCGTTCTGATAAAGTGTTTGTAGCCTGAATTGCCAACAAATCTCTTCCAACTTCTGCCAAAAATGGGTAGGATCTACTGTTATCTTTCCAGTAAAATAATGGATCACCTTCGCAGTCCATCACAGATTGTTTTGTGTGTTAGTGTATTTTCTTATCCACTTTTTAAGATGCTTCTTTTTGCGAGTGATTACATTTAAAAAACAACGTATCCAAAAGGTTGTCCTTTTCTGCATCGCTTTTTTTACATCCAGTATTAGAACAATTAGCTCTCCGTCTTTTCCTTCTTTCCGGAATGCATCTCCTAAATCTGGAGTGAATTCTTCCAAAAATGCTTTATAGTATTCGCTTGGTTTTCCGTGAATAAAACGAGTATAAATCTTGGATCAAGACATGTACTATGTACGTATATGTTTTATTTGATTATCGGTAAGTATAATATTTAATTTCGGTTTTATTCCATTTAAAGTTACAATACAATCAAGTTCATTGAATCTGAAAGATAACCGAAAGTACGATTATTTAACGTAAATAAGAGGTTATGCTTGAAAAATGTGAGAGAGAATGATGAGTGATTGATTAATTAAATGTGATTAATAATTAAATTAATTATTTTCAATATTAAATTCGGCAATTTATTTAACACTGCAATGCTGTATGTATATATATACACACGTACTTTGAAGGATTTTAACGTTTTGTCTATTTCAGTTCCTTTTACTTTTTGCTACGATCCATTAGTTTCATAAATTAAATTGAATTTAGAAAGAAATCTAGGTATCCACCGGATTGATGTAATTTTTTGCTATCTATCAACAAACGCTCGCCGCAAATAGAGAATAAATGTTCACTGCATTTACACAAGTGAGTGAATTCAAACCATTTCTGCTGTTCTTATTATGCCGTTGGTATTTTGTTGCTCGTTTTTCGTTTGTCATTGTTTGTTTTATGTTTTTCCCTTTGGTGTAGTTTTCAATTCTTTAATCTTCGATTACCGCATCGCAGACAATTCCCGATCAAATAGTCTTATACCATGACAATAAATAAATCGCAAGGCCAAATCTCAGCCAATGTTAGTATTTTTCTGTCTAAGCCTTGCTTTACACATGGACAGTTATATTTGGGATGTTCAAGAATTCGACATAAAAATTCTTTAAAAATTCAAATTATACCAGGCCTCAAGCAACGGCCAACTGCCACAAACAACAATATATATATATAGGGAAGTTTTGTAAATTTAACAAGAGAGAAAAGATACATGCATCACGCGTGCATACACGCGAGGCAGAGGCGTTCTTGACGATTTATGCAGTCATGTCAAGAAAGATAAATATTATTGGCTTAGTATAATTTCTAAGAACTGAAAATTGATATGCCAGTAGCGATGCCAAGAAAATATTGAATTTTTGATTCACCGACTAATTTCCTATTCAGTTGTAATTAATAAAAAAATGACAATTATTTAAAACATACCTCAATCAAATAATAGTAATATAACCTTTATGTTCACGTTCATTCCTTCGCCATAAATTACCAATTTCTTTTTACTTACAAATGTTCTGTATACATAAGGATAATAGACACATTTACGTTCATTTGTTCGTCGTAGATAATCCATTTCCCTTCATTTACCAAATTTTGCATGAGCACGAACGAAAATTAAACAAATTAGGTACTTACAGCAGGTATTGTTTACTTCAGTTACCACGAAGATTGTTTTCGTTGACAACAATTAAATAGCATGGGAAATTTTTTCGAAGTTCAAAGTAAATTATGACTTTCTCGTTTAATTTTCTTGGTAAAAATGTACTGAACAAAACATGCTATTTGACTTGTTCTACAAATTTTGTTTGAAGACTTTTTTGTTATAAATGATATTTTACGAGATATATGGAAAAGTAAATTTTTGTCACCAGTCAAGTAGCAATCCCAATTAGGCTACGTAAACCATTTATATAACTTTCTTATTTTCTTTACCCTTATGTCATAAATATCAAATTTCATTAACGTCCGCCCAGTAGTTTTGCAGATGAAACATACCATAAGGCGTTCTTTATTTACTTTTTGTAAAGAACGCCTAATAAAACACAAAAAGAAAAAAGCCCCATAACACGAAATTTTATATAAAGAAATTTTGAAAATTAACATATAACGCGGTAATTTTGTAATTACTTGCAATAATCTTTTCTTTAAAAATCCAACTGCTAGCACTCGAACAATTTCTAAACGAGTAATCATCGCAAAAACTTTCACAGGATACATACGGAAACTTATTTGTAATTAGTCCAAAACAATTCATCTGGAATGACAAAAATACAGCATTACATGGAAGCTATAGAAGAGTTACATAGAAAAATCATCAAAATTCGCTGAGAGTTATTTGAGTTGAGGTGCAACTTATGATTATGTACAACTGATCTCACGATCAAACTAACAAAGGCGATTTTGATGGTAAGAATTGCATCTAAATCATTATACATATTATAAAAAATAGCACATGCACGACATCAGAAAAGCAAACTAGTAATTGTAACATAACGTTTTTAGTTTTCGGGAAAAAACTTAAGTTTTTATTTTATCGTCTGCTAAAGCTTTCGGTAGGATTGAACCTCAAAGTTCACAATTTGAACCGAATAAAAAACGTCTCTCGTTTCCTCCCTTAGTAGAAGAACTTAAATTTAGGATATTATTGCTTCGGGTTTCTTATTTTTGACGTTTAATCTTTAAAGAACCAATTCCTGCTATTCGCCTGTCTACAGAATAACAGCGTTTCCTCTCCGATAAAAATTACAAATGATTTGAAAATGACCATGATATCAGTACCTATATAAGCATATCCACAATTCTCACATCCAATGGATCTACAAAGAACTCGGGATTTTCGGAAAGCCGTTTAAACTTTTTGATGTCTTTATGGTCGCGGATTGGAGAGATAGCAGCGCTTTGACTGAAACAAGGAAGGGAATTGAATACATAAAAAAGGAAGAGAAGGAAGGAGAGAAAAGGAGGCGGAATATTCAATAGGAGAAATGGAAGTGAAGAATGGGAGAGTTAGCAAAGGATAGAGGATGAAAAAGAGAGAGGGAGAAGAAATCCTAGCCTTGGGATATATTTAATATTAGATATGTATTATTGAAGGAGAAGATTCCAAGAGAGAGAATAGAAATGAAACATGGAAAATGAGAAAGGTTTTTCAAATAAATTTACAAATGATGACGAGGAAGACCGAAAGGCAAGAGAATAGTATTAGACAAGTGACGATATAAAAAGGAGTTTTTATAAATAACTTTTTTATAAATTACACGCTTAAAACACGTTTCTCTCATACCTCTCAGCCGGCGACTCGAAAAGCGAGCAGCTCCTAGACCTAGACGATGGTTTTCCGTAGCTGCGCATGCGTTTCTGTACCAGCGCATGCGCAATGAAATTTGAATCATGAATCAGGCAAGAATACATGGCGCTGCTGAGCATAATGAAAAGTCAAAAAGATAGATCATGGCAAACAACAAAGAGATGCGTACATATCGTAGAGAAGACTTGGTGGCTGAAAGTTAAATGAGAACACTTAGAATGGAAGTAGAGAACGCTGAATAAAGTGGTCAAAAGAAATCAACCTGAAAAAAGATGAGAGTAAAAAGAAAAACAAATAGAAGGAAAATTTTCAAAGTAAAATGAAGGAAGATGGAGAACGTAAGAGGGTGAATAGCAGAAAGATGGCCGAAAAATTAAGAGAAAATAAGCATCAAGGGAAGAAGATAGAAGACAAAAGGAGGGACTTGATAGTGGAGAAAAAGGAAACAGAATGAGATGGAGAAAGAGCGGGAGTGCAAGAACAACCCATCCGTTTCGGCGAGGAATGGATAATTCACGATTCGTTGTTTTCCTTTTATTTTTCTTCTTTCCCCGTTCGAAGACTCGGGCGAGGGAGAGGGAAAGAGAGAGAGAGAGTTGGGAGGGGGAAGAGAGAAGTTTAAAGACGGGAAGGGATGAGGATGGAGAATGGAGGCTGAGGGAAAAATAGGAGGAAAGATTTGAAAAATACGATTCGATTCACGTAATTAATTAAAGCGAAGGGTTTTGGGAGTGTGAGAGAGTGGAGTTGGAGTCTGGGTGTTGACGTTGAAGAAGCGAGTGGGAGGGATGCGAAGATAAAGGTGAGAATGGGAGGAGAAGGGACTGGAAGCGATGAATACTCGGAGAAGGAGAGAGAAAAAATGGAGGGTCTTTTTTTTTAAAAAAAAAAGGTTCATGGAGTCACGGTAAGTTAGAGCTGGAAACCATTGGATCTTTTGCTGTCAACTGCGGGAGGCATCAGATTATGGGAAATTAATTGTTTTCTCTTTATGTTTCAAAATGTATGTAACGTTTATCTGCAAAGAAAGTTACCGTCATCTCTTTTAATTTCTATTTTTAAGGATCAGCTTAGAAGACACTGGACCTGAGGTGAGAACAAGGAGGAAGCTCGTGTTCTGTTACTTAAAGAGTTTCATATAATTACGTATCTCATTGTTCAGACTGTTTTAATGGCATTATGTGTATTAGGTGGTAATTAGGGAAAACAATATTCAATATATCTTTTGGTAAGAACGGCATTATTTGTCTTTATAACTAAAATTATATCTAGCTCCTTAAAAAGGACGAAAGAGAAGATCATCATCATTAAGTAGATTACTTTTATTTTACCAGTTATACAAGTCATAACTTTAAGATAATCAACAGAAAACTTAGTATTAAATAGGAATGCGACCTTCGCTGAATCCATCGCGATCAGTTAATTTTATTCACAGCATGATAGGAAATGTATTCATTATGTATTAGAAGAATTATGAATAAATATAGTAAATGTTGACTCAATTTTCTTTTTATTCGTTCACCAACAAAAACCTAGCCATTAAAAATTTAATGTTAGAAAAATCTTAACAAATAACATGACAAAATAAGGGAAACTAAAATTTCAGAAATATTCCCGGTTTCTGAAATTAACGAGTCCATGCTGCAAAAGCAATTCCGATGTTTTAGTTAGACTGCAAAAACAATACCTTCTTCAAAATGAATAAAAAATCACGGTTATTGATTAAAATGAAAATCGCGAGTCATGCTAAAAATAATTGAATTGCAAGATGGTGTATTGTTTACAACTTAACCCATTTATGCCCAATGGGTCGTTAGTGACCCATGTAAACAATTTTTGTTTCCTGAAAATTTGCCTGAAGATATTTATATCACTCCTCCATATGATACTGCGAATGACACTGATTGCGACTCCGAAGATGAGGACTGCAATGATCCAGATAGGCTAAGCAGAAATCAACTCCAGGATTCTGCTGAGGCTGACTTTCGAAATAAGGACGTCATGGAAGATGATTTTGGGGAAGACTTGACTACTCGTGGCCATAGATCAACGAAGAAAAGGAATATTTAGAAGTGGTCTAAGGATTGTGATATGCGAAATGGGACAAGTTATGTGACTGAAAAAATAAATGTTCCTGTATTGACGCTAACATCTGAAAGCCATCCTGTTGAGTTTTTTAAAATTATTTATGAACTCTGAAATATTGTGAAAGAAAGTGTGTGGTACGCAACTTTAAAAAAAAATAAAATTTGAGTTAGGAAATGACGATCTGTATGCATTTTTTTGTATTTTCTATCTCAGTGGATATGTTCCCGTACCAAGACGAAGGATGCTTTGGAAAAATTCTGATGATACCCATAAATTGCTAGTCTCTAAATCAATCAGGCGAAATAGGTTTGAGGAAAATTTTCGATTCTTAGATGCTGCAGATAATAATAATCTCCCAAAAAATGACAAACTTAGGTAGAGTGAATCTCTGATAGAAATGCTAAACAGTAGATACATTCCTTCGTTATCAGTACTTCAATGTCAATAGATGAGTCAATGATTCCGTATTTTGGGCGTAATGGGTGCAAACAGTTCATTCGGGGAAAGCCCATTAGATTTGGGTACAAAGCTTGGGTAATGGCTGCACCCTCAGGATATTATTTGAACTTTGATATATATCAGGGCCGAAAGAATGTGGAAACTTCAAACACTAAGTGCGGCCTAGGCGAATCAGTAGTGTTAGATTTTGTAGAAATTGTAAAACAAAATTTTCCAGATATAAAATTTTCCATAAGAAAGAAAGAAAAAAAGAAAATTGAAATAGATTAACCATCTCTTGTATCGAAATATAATAAACTCATGGGTGGGTTTGATCTATTGGATAACCACATTGCAAATTATCGATTTGCATTTAGGGGAGAAAAGTGGTATTTTCCAATTTTTCTTTGGATGTTGGATGTTTGCATGACAAATGCATGGATCCTTGCTCGCAGCTATGGCAACAAAATAGATAATTTAGGGTTTAGAATTCATGTAATCAAAACACTTTTATCCAAATATGGAAAGCCTCCTAATCCAATTGGACCCCAGCTAGCTTCGATTCTGGCTGTACCATTATCAACCTCTTCTGGGCAACACATCATCGTAACTGGAGCCAGAAGAAGACGTTCTGTTTTTTTTTCAAATAAAACAACAAAAGCATGTAATAAATGTGAAGTGGCCTAACATGATAAATGTTTTGAACAATATCATAAGAAATATTTCATTTAATTTTTTGTAATCAGATTATGAAATCAGATCTTGTTTAAACAATTTTGGCGTAATCATTCTTCATAATAAACTAATAAAAATTAATTCAGAGTTAAAATTAAGTATGTTCTAGAATAATAAAAATCTTGACCTAAGATATTTCGTCATGTTGCATCCCTATTTGCCCAATGGGTCGTTAACGACTCAGGTAATAAGTCAGCAGTTTCAAATTGTTAAATTTTTAAAACATATTTTGGTGACTTTTGGCACCTAAATATACCATATTTGAAAAATAATAAAAAATGAAATAAAAAAATTAGCATAAATGGGTTAATAGTACGCCTGAAAAATAATATGCACTTTCCATAGACATTTTCCAGCTTAAAAGTATTCCTTAAATTTAAAAAATCAACTTTTATTAAGAATTATGTCAATATGTCCTACGACGCTTCTAATGAATAATTAAGAAAATTTTGCCATTTTATCAATCGCACTAGCATAAATGCTTCGATGTTTGACTCGTCACTTTCGTTCGCCAAAAATGTTCCTCGTTCGAAACATTTAATGCAGCTTCAATCATCCACTATCTTAATTCTACGTTCGGAGAATAGTATTAAACGTACGTACAAATTCGCAAAACAAATTAAAATAATCGATATCGGGAGAAAACCGAAGAATAGATTCAAAGGGTGCGTTTTTTCTTCGTCGGGGAACCAAGTGGCGCTCCTTTGGAGTTACAGAGAAAGAGAGAGAGAGAGAGAGGGATATGAGATAGAAAGAGTTAGAGGGAGAGAGGGGGATATGAGAGAGAGAGAGAGGGGGGGAGGGAGGGAGAGTGAGGGGGGAGGGAGGGAGAGTGAGGGGGGAGGGAGAGAGAGAATATACGAAATAACAACCCCTGACCCTTAAAACAACGACCGATGGTAATTCAAGAAGTCCAGACGGGGTTGAGAAGACAGGAGAGGAAAAAACCGAGAGAGAGAAGAAGAAAACAAACCCTCGTGAAAGAAGTACGAGGAGGAAGGTGGAATCAGACGAAAACAAAAAAAAACACGCGTACTTTATTCCTCCTTTTTTGTTACAGGGGCGGCGATGAGGGCGAGGCCCCTCTGGCCTTCGCTAATACGTCACCTCGTGTCGGCCCCGAAGGTGGCGACGGCGTGGCGGTCTTTTGAGGATGCGAGGACCCGTTCCTCCTCCCCCACTCCCTCTCCCCATTCCCTTCACCACTCCCTCCCCCACTCCCTCCCCCACTCCCTCCCCCACTCCTTCCCCCCACTCCCTCCCCCAATCCCTTCCCCACTCCCTCCCCCACTCCCTCCCCCACTCCCTCCCACCACACAAACCGCCAGCCCATCCCACCCTAAAAACCTACCAACTCCCTACCTCTCTCTCTCTCTCTGTCTCCCCTTTACCTCCCCACTCTCAACCAGGTGAGGAAAAAGGGAGGGAGAGTTGACGGAACGGAGTGAGGTGGAGAGAGGGTGAGAGAGAGAGAAGACCCATCGCTTGTTATAGGCTCACTTCTTGTCCACGGTCCTTCTTTATGTCCTCACCTCTTTCCCAACTCTTTTTCAGCCGGGGAAAGAAGTGGATTCGGTGTCTCTTAGGACCGTCTTCTCTGTTTTTATCCCCCACTCCTCTTCCCTCCTCGTCCTCGTCTTCTTTCGCCGGCGGTGGGGCTGATGAGGGAGACGGAGATGTTTGAAGAGAAGAGAGAGGAAGGTGGAGAAAGAAAGAAGGTGGAGAAAGAAAGAAGGTGGCAGGAGTAGAAAGAGAAAGAGGAAAAAGAGAAGGGGTATAGGATGAGGGAGGATTTTTAAGGCGAAGGCGAGAATGTATGAAGAAGATGGAAGGTAATGGAGGTGTGAGAGACGCCCTTAAGTTGCTCTCTCCTTTTCTCTTTCCATCTTCGCCTCCCTCCCTACCTCCATTCTCCCACTCCCTTTTTCTCCAACTCCTTATCAATGCCATCTCAAAAAACTTCTCAAAAACAGACCCTCAGACTTTACCTCTCGCTCTCTCTCCCTACCTCTTCTTTCTTTCTCTTTCTCGCCTTCCACTCCGTACCTCCGCTGCCTACCTATCTTATTTCTCCCGCTCTTTCAAGCTCTCCTAAATCTTTTCCTACCTCCCTAACATCCCCTCATCTAGTTGTTCTCTCTTTCCAACTACTTTCTCCTTTTTCTATAATTTCGTTTATTTCGATCACATATTCCATATTAGAGAATGGCCGAGTTCGAATTATGGATGAAAACAAATAAACAACTTGCCGTTCAAAAGACTAAAAAAAAGGAACCTATCATGTATCTCGAGTAATCGTTTCAATTCAAAGAATTGTCTAGCTCATCTTATATTATGGCTAAGATTAAACCGATGAATCAGAATTCTCAAAAAGCCATAAAATGGTTGTGAAAACCAACTGCACATTTTGTATACAAGACAGCCGTCATCAATGGTAATTCGCTGTTGGTGAGTTCTAGAATTTTAGAGACGAAATGTGCATTTGGTTATCACAACAGTTTTTATGGATTTTTGGACAATTCTGACTTATTATTCTTTACAAGTTTAAGGTTTTTCATAACCTTGCTGTGGATACTGGAGACAACTATGATAACGACTTATTTTATCAGTTTTTTATTCTAAAATGCTTAAATTTAATCCATACTCTGCTGTCGCGATAGTCTAACAATTATTTTTCTTCTTTTTCCAACTAAAATGCTATTCATTCAACTTTAAATTCAACTTCCCTTCACTTGCAACCTTCCTCTCTATCAAACTCGAATCGCACATTGGTCAAGTACAAATATACTCTATGGCGGGCATCATATAACGATGATTATTATAAAGAAACTGTAACACACTAATAGGTATGGTAAATATTTTAATAAAAACAAAATTTTTCACAATTTCTTTGCACTAAACATTTTATTATTGTTTCATATTGCAGTGTTACCCCATTATCACGCTCTCTCTTCGGCCTAATAATGATAAAATTAAAGTAATGAGAAGGCGAGCAGCATGATTTAGACACTTGCCCTTTACTCTCACAATCAGTGGTTATTCTAAACAACCCTCTCCTTAATATGCATTATTGTAAAGTACGATGGGTAATTTTCAACAAGGCTCGACGTTTTAGTTCAAATTCGAATGTGGTTTGCGCATATATATTTTCAGCTATATGAGTTAGGTAGATTCGGATTCAAGCCATAAGGAAAAGACAGTTAATCGTTTTTGAAAAAAATTCAGTCTCCTTTTACATTTCTTACTTCATTCCACGGTTGTGTATCTTAAATTTTCCAAATTATTAGGAGAAAGTCAGCTCGATAATTCATATAGGCATCAATGGAACTTATCCTGGCATTGACTACTTTCATCATATTCCTTTAACACAGATCTACAATCCTTTTTCGAAGGCTGAATTCCGAATTCATGTACGTTTCTGAAGTTTCTTGTTCTTTACCTCTTTTTATGTGTCTATCAAAATTTCTCAATTCACACTAATGTTCTGTTCAGGTTCCTTTTCCTAGCCTAATCAAAAGTGATGCTTCATCCAGGATACACATTTGTTGGATTGCGAAGCTATTCATCTCCGGAGATGGAATTACCCATAAAAGGAATAACAATTTTGCTAAACAGCACAACATCCTTTAAAGACGCTTTGGAAGAGTTTAGGAAATGAATTTCTCCATTTATGAGAATGACAGCACTAAGCTGATATTCGATGTACTTGATATAGAAAATAACCTCTAATATAAAGAATTGATATTAACAATAAATATATCGCCCACTCATGATTTAAGTTATTGTCATCTGGCAGCAAGATTGAAAAATGTGGTTGGTGGAGTGGAATGTTAATCTGCAATATATTCTGAACTGTATGACTCTCTCAAACAAAAAAGATAAATTTATTTGTTACAAAATAACCCATCTAATTCTCAAGAATTATACCATATAGCACTCAACTCAAAATCACATTGAACAACGAAGATCAAAGTAGTGATGTTAATGTAACCTTTTGTAATAAAAAATTGAGAAGAAATTTCAATTAGATTTCATGTTCTAGCAAATATTACCCATGTTTAAGAATATTTCTTGGAATTTATAATATTTACTACCTTGTATCCCAATCAACACGACACAAAACTTTATAACGTTTACTAAAATCCATCCGAAATATTTTTAAAGCGAATTATTAAGTTCACCTTAACAAAATGAAAAAAATATCTTTCCATGCTTTCTACGCCTGCTGAGAGTCATGGTGTATTAATTTTCTTCCGAAAGTACTGTAAGTAATTTTTTATTTCAAAGTTCACGGATGAAATCAACATTGGTTTAAGGCGAAACAAATTAAATACCAAAAGATAAGAATTTAAAATCATATTGAAAAAAATACGTATTCATCTCATGTAATTCTATTGTCATAAAAATGTCATGAAGGTCCATGTGCTCAGTAGGGATACCAGGTAGCCGTTATCAGTGGCATTAATCGATTGTAAATTCTAAAAGAGCGCTCACAGAAGTTCGCTCATAGTTATTCATAGCATTTAGCGGCATAGGTTCTGTAGATTGATATTAAATTCCAATTTCAAGTCACAAACTTGGAGATAAGAGGATATCGAAATTCAGATGAAAATAATTTCTGTTGTCACACGGAAAAGACATTCAACTCCGAGACCCGTGGTCGCGAAAAATGGAAAATGAAGACCGCTGGATAAAGATGAAGTAATTTTGGAGGACGGAGTCGGGTCCTGTAGCCACTTCGGGTTGACATGAGAGGTGCTGAAGATCTTCGCTCCGTAAATTGGTCATATTGTGTGGTGTTCTAACGATGGGCGGGGGAGAGAGAGAGAGAGACAGGGATCCCGACTGTAGAGGTCGGGTCGGTAGGGAAAAAAATAAAAGGGAGGAAGACGGCGGTGGCGTCTGGAGTTATCTCTAGTAAGGCATCGTGATAGTATCATCCCAATGGCGCCAACTGCTAAGGGTGGTCTTAAGGCAAAGGGTGTTAAAGAGAGGACGTTAAAACCCGAACGTGACGAAGGTTTCTAAGGAGAAAAAAAGAGCGAACAAGGAAAATGTTATGGAGAGAAGAAAAAAAGGTAGAAGAACGCACGGGGAAGGATGAAGAAAAATAACCGAACGAGAGGCTTTGTATAGGCGCCAGGTAAGAAAAAAAGTCGTGAAAATATTTATTCACGCAGTTAACCTAACAAGAAAAGCGCATTTGAAAAAATCGATGGGTTTTTTGTCCAAAACGACAAGGATCTTTCGGAATCTTCGCGATGATAAAAGGCTGCATCGTAAAAAAAGAAAAAGAGAAAAAGGTAAGGTTTAAAAATAAAAGCAAACACGCGCACACAAAAGCAGCGTAGGCAATAAAATTGTGTTATACTGATGTATATAACCAAGGATACAAGGGTTTCCGATGATTCAGTACATAAAAATGCCTTCGAGGTTTTTTTCGTCACAATTACCTGCGAATTAGCTCTGATAATATAAAAACTGTGTCAGAAATTGAATGATTCCGGTTAGATTTTGTTAAATCGGTCCCTCGCAACAAAGAAATATGAAATAACGCGAGGCGATTTCATTGGCATAGTATGTTTTCTTCAGCAAGATTGACCGCTTATCATCCGTGGACTCACAGGAGGCTGTTAAAAGATATCGAGTGTGTTTTCGATAATAGCGAATCATAAAAGATGCCGAAGAATTTCACTCCTTTTTATCGCTGAAAGTGAGTCTTTTGCTTTTAGATTTAATCTAGCCAATTTATGTTTGGTCCAATATAATTTTTTTTTTGTTTACAACACAGATGAATGAAGATAAAAAAGATTCAGGGCGCTTAAATGGCGGTTTCCATTTAAGAAATAGAGCGTAGTTTTTGTATACCCAGTTACTCGTAAAACATTATATAAAGTTAATATATACGATTGCAAATTCTATTTTCGTTCCAGATCCTTCATAAAATTTAAGTTTATTTTGAAACCATCACACGAATTAGCAGTCGATTAAATTAACATACCGCATGCTTGCATTAATCCTCCAAATCGGTATGAAAATGACAGCGCTGCTTAGTATTTACACTAAAGAGAAAAATAACACTATCAAACAGTCAATTTCTGTCACAAACCGAAATACAGAAGTTCATCGTAGAGACTGGTTTTTGGCTTTTATCAACCAAATAATTTAGGAAACTCGAAAGGAAATAAAAGTGTCGAATAAACATTTTCTCTCACTCCAAAGTATCCGACTGGAACGATAATTCTCTTATCTTCATTTATAATAATAGGAATTAATTTCAACGATTTCTCGGAGATTGGCTACCCCGAAGTTGAAATGCGTATATGGTTTATCCAAATCTTGTACGGCTGTAAGGGATACCTATATACACATATTATTTAACAAATAGAAATATTCATCAAGTTTAATTGGTTTTGCCTATCTTTTAGATTTGCAATAGGGAGTTATTTAATATGCAACTATTGGAAAAAATACTACATAAATATCCGTATAGCTCATATTCACACATCGGAACATTTCAAATTCTCTTATAATAGACCTTTTAGGGCAAAGAAAATTGAGTTACGATTATGGGTAGAATGATGTGGAACTTAATTCACAAAAGTTATTTTTAACCTTAAATTCAATTTTGTTTATGCATCAAGAAATCATACTTTTGCGAATAACGAATAACATTTTAATGTAGGTAATAATTAACTCTAAAATTATGTCCATAACTTCACCAGTTAATGAAAAATCTACTTCAAAAATGTTGCTATGTTTATTTTTAGCGCACCACATTAGCGGAAAATGAGTTTTATTTCATAATTAATATCAAGTGTTGACGATCAAATGAAATATTTCCTTTCCACCAGAAGATAATTTAAAAGTATTGTTCACCTAGCTATCGATGTATTCTGAAAGTACACTGTTTCTAACTTCTTTGTATAACCTTTTAACGCATGAAATAATATGTTTAGAGAAATATTTTAGTTTTAATCGTTATTAATAGAGTTACTGGTCTGACTTGGTAGAAATCGTCCGGTAAAAATCATTCTCAAGAAGTTACTGAAATTATACAAGAACAAAGCGAATCAACCGCTCCGTTGCTCTGCTATATTTTATAGCGAAAAACAAATGCGCCCCGAGCGTTTTTACACCTGCATTCGGGACGGCGATCATAAAAATTAATTTGGACAATGAGAGAAACAGGTTTCCGAAACAGAGAGAAAAAAATTAATCCTCTTTATTCTGAAAACAAACACATGCCCTTCCTCCCTCCCACCATCAAACCATTCCGTTGAAATGGAAAAATACCTAAGCATTCTCTTTTTTCCTATCCGGCCAATAAAACTTCACCAATGGAGGAATTTTGACAACCCTCCCTTCCTCACCCTTACCCCTCTTTCTTTCTCCTCCGTAATAGTCTTGCGGGAAAATAAAACACACAGAATACTCCGGAGAACATTATATGCACCTCTCCCATCCCAACACACACACACACACACACTCAACATTTTCCCTCGAAGGGAAAAAAAGCAATCTTCATCGGCTTAGCCTTTGTGTTCTCTCGACGCACCGCACCATTGAATGCCCTCGAGAGAGAGAGGATAGACGCAGGGTAATATCTCCACACGGGGCCAATAAAACGGTAATAAAGGGTTTCCTGCCACCGGCAAATTGGAGAGAGAGCTGAGGAGGAGGAGTGAGCCAAGTAAGGAGGTTAAGGCGAAGGGAGGAGGAGAACTTTGGCCGGGAGGTGTGCAAAGGCGGCGTCTGTGAGCCAGTCTATCGCATGGCCGAAGGAAATGAGACCACCCCGGAATCGAGGCACGGCGCGATCGAAAGTTACGATGCCGCCTGCATCTGAGGTCCCGGCTGCTGGGGAGGGAGGAGTTCCATCCACCCACGACCGGGGAGGGTCTAGATATGAAGCCGGTAGCCTTTACAATTCATCTCATCTTTTCCTTCCGAAAAGAGGTTTCAGTGGCTTACACCTATGCAGGAGAAGATTGGGGCCAAGAATCGCGGGTTTTGAGATCTTGAATAGAGATAGTTATGAAAAAATATCTCCCTGGCCCAACGCGAGAAGTGATTTTCTCGTTAAAATCTCGGGTTACTTTTGTTTCTTTGTCAGGATTCATTCGTGCAAATATACCGTTTTTCTGAACTCACAAAAGCAATATTATGATTCGCGTAATTATCCAATTATTTCGTTTCGCATTAGGGGCAATTACGGACCGAAAAATAGAGCTAATACCTTTATTAACCATCCGAAACCAAATTATAAATTCTAAGAAACCTTTTCCATTAACTGACTTGGAGATCGTGTTTCTTAACAAGAAGTGAAAGGTGAGCGTTAATGACTATCTCTTAAGCATAATTTTTGGCTATTTATATTTTTTAATTGGGCAACGATTGCCGTAAAATATATTTTTTAATTTGCACAGAAAATTATTAAATCCGACAAAATGGAAGCAAAATGATAGCTTTTATTGATCCTAATTATCGGGGCAGGCTTCTGATGTGGCGATAACGCGATTGAGTTGTAATTAACTTGTTTAATTTTGAGATGAAATCAAACGTAATTGCTTCTGTTAACCCTTTTCTTTCCGGTGTCGTATGTAATTAAAAAAAGCTGTTTACTTGACCAGTTATAGTATTTGTATTAAACTTCTGCAAACATTTAATTTGGATTTTGGCTGTTTTTTCTATGCAATATTGTTAGCCCTTGCCATTCGTATTTTTGATATTTTACAGCTACCCATTTTATGTCCAATATGGCCGATCAAGCAAAGAATTTTGTTTATAAGCGGTTCTAAACAATATCACCATTAATGCTCGCCGGAAATCCTATTTCAGAAATAATCGATGAAAACGTTATAATACAAGGGATTTTTACCGTAAATTAGTGTCTAGCAGTGCAGCGAAGTAAGTGAAAAACTAAAGCAACTGCTGGGAAACATTGCACGTTACGTGATGTTTTCCCCTTGTTGTAACATAGGTTCCTTATCATTTAATGGGTAATTATACCATTCTTCAACTTTAAATGTTTTTCCGAGGATTATTTTGATCTCAATTCATGGGTCAAAGAGTAATAAAGTGAGTGTTCGCCCCTCACGACGTTGCTTATTCCCGGGCATCCGTCTTGTGACCAAAATCGCCGTTCGCTGCGATTGAAGAGCATGTAACAAGAACTCCTTAAAGTGAGAAAGCCATGCGCAGGCTGATTCACCTACCGTGCCATGTCCTAAATAAATCCTGTTCAAAGCCAAATCCTACAGTTTTAGCTCACGCATGATCCAGTCATATGCCGTGAAACACTTAAATGAACCAAAGACATGCTATTTCGTCTAAATTTTAATAGTTTAAACTAACAGCTAGCAAAGATTAGTAATATGGAAAATTGGCGTCACTTGCACTATTGGACGTTAACCTTTGAAGTCTTATCCATTAAAATCCAAGGATTTATTTTTCGGGAAGGATCCACTGACATTTGCTTTTCACTCCTCATCGCTATGTCGATTATTTATCTCGATCATAAACGCATAATATATTTTCATTTCAGTATCTTTCATTTAATTTTACTCTTAAATTGATTTTTTAATATAATAAGTTTTTCAGTAAATTTGACACTTTTCTGTGAATGTGACGGTTTTCACTCGAACCTATGGAATCCGATTTCAAGTATTTCTGTTTTTCTTATGGTTTGACGTTCGCGGGGAGATAAAATGATTTACCATAATCTATCCCCCGCGAACGACTATGGAATATCTATGATATAGCTCAAAAGTATTGGGAATCTTTTCTGGAAATATTAATCGCAGCAGCATACAATTCTTTCGTCAACTCGCCCCTATCACAATTGCTTCGCGCGTTATTCCGGGTTACCCTCCGCCAATGAGGACCTCGCTATTACACTGTGATGAATGACCAAAATAAAACAAAATAGATTACTCACTAAAGGTAATAAACAATGCAACTATATTGTTCCTCACACCATTTACGGCACCAAATAAATATCATTGTATTAATCAATTCAGTTCCTTGAATAATGGTGAACCCAAATGCGGCAACAATTCAAAATGCTATAGTATTTAAATTTCTCACAGTTTATGAATAGAAATGTTCGATTTATTTTTATTCTTAACTTTTTGGCTCAGAAACAACTCAACTTTCTTCTTTTGGCCGTGAGAAAGTCGAAGTCCCAACTTCATTGCTAACCTAATTAAAATATCATGCAGCATTTCTCACGTTAATCAAATAGAAAAAGAAACGATTTTGCAATCAAACAATCTTGACAACATTTTTAAGCGTATGCTGAAATAAATGTCTTCCTTTTATGATTGAATTTTGAGATATCTTACGTTATTAGACGCTGCGCGTTTTGTTTCAAGGGATAGTTAAAATGAAAACTTCTACTCCAATGCATGTTTGAAGATGTATTTTAGGCTACCTATGAAATAAATAGATCAATAAGTTTGTAGATAAGAATATAGATTTTAATATCAATAATGTGTACGACTTTTTCGGTTATCACGACCGCCGTGTATCATTTGTTCGATAACATCATTAACGGGTTCGAAAACGGACGCGGGAGTATACGTAGAGAATTAAAAAAAAATATTACGATTCACTTGTTCCTTGACCTCACAAAGTAACTATTGTCTCGTGAAAGGAACGGTACAGAAGAACCTTGTATGACTTCCTCTCCCCCCAAAAAACTCACTTGATCGTGATGCTAATTAAATATTCTCGGCAATGATTTCACCTCGAGCGGTAAAGCGACGCATAAAATTCGATTTCACGGAATCGTTGGAAATCGTGATGGGGTCATAAGCAAGATACGCTCCTATCCTCCACCCTCCCCACTCTGTCTCCAACAAGCGTGATGGACGATCACAATAAGAAAACAGTAAGCGGAGGAGGAGGGAGATGGAGAAAGAAAACCTTTTCAAATTCCCCCCTGTATTATAAGCGTAGATTGTCTTCCACCCTTTATACCATTGCATATAACCCTTCCTTTAGCTTCCGTCCCACACTTCCCTCCTATGTGAATCACCATCGATAAGAGACAAAAGAACATGCCGTTGTTCTTCGTGATACACACGCAAGCTTCTTCTTGCAGCCTATCGCCAAACGGTACACACAAACGCCACACAAAACCTGCAGGAGCCATTCAAAGCAGTCGATCCATGTTTTGCATTCCCTGTATCATTTACTCCCTCTCTCTCTCATCTCTTTCTCAAAGGTCAAGAGCCATAGGTGACCTCACATTTCATAAAAGCGTCTGAAGTTCAACCTCCCACCCCATTCTCTCCACACATATAACTCCTCACCTCGTGTCCCCTCCTGACGCATGCATGTAAGGAAGTATGACTGACCATGTAGACTGTACCAGCTCAACAATGCAATTAAAATTCATTACAGCTTCGGAGGTCGGAAGGCGGACACGTAGCGATATTCAGATCTCTTCGTGAACGGTGGGAGGGGTTGGGGGCGGGGGGGACGGGAGGGAGGGCGGAAGAGTTGGGTGGCCGAGGAGGAAGAAGGGATGGGGGAATATGAGGGGGACCGCTGGGCTGACGGGGTGGTTTCTTATCAGGTACTTCGTAGTAGAGGTTGGAAATTAATGTGGGTGGGGGGTTGAATGCTCCGTTCCAGGATTGGGGGAGGGGAAATTAGGTGTAAGGAGAGGGAATAAGGGGTGAGCGGAGGAAGGAAGGGAAGGAGAGCTTACGGATAGGAAGAGGGATGTGGAAGGCCTCATTGCACCGAGACTTCCTCCTCCTCCTCCTCCTTACGGTCTTCCCATCATACACCCCTTCTTCCCATTTATGGAATCGGCCGTGACCGGAAGCATGAGGCAAGGCTCACGTTTGATCACTAGGGATAGCGGGCGAGGGAAGAGGCGATGGGAGGCGGCGTATGGAAGTGATGAGGGAGGAAAGGGGTGGGGAGAAAGGCGAGGGTTAGGCGGGGAAAGGGAGTAAGAGGACGAGGAACATGAAGATAGGGAGAACGGGAGGGTTACAGGACGTGTATGGAGATGGGCGTAGGGAAGGCATTGTTACAAAAAAAAGCTAAGAGAGCAACCATATCATACTGGTGCATTCCGGAAGAGTTACCTGCTTATTTTTAGGGATCCATTCTTGCCTAAGAAAAATTAAGAACTGCGGTTTTTTGAATTATTCGTGTCGAGGAACATTATAAAATTATACGTAGAAATGTGATCCTTATTAAATATTGTCTCAATATTTCAAAGTCATTTACTCGCTAGATTTTCAAGATTGTGCATACAGTATGCGGTTAGCCTTTTTTTACTTAAATTTGATCAATGATTTCACCTCATAACGAGATTATACGATTCATAAATAATTTTCAGTTACAATGGAAGGTAAAAATAATTTTGTTTAAAGAATGTGAAGACAATTGAGCAACTCCGTGAGACATTGCTTATCCAAACAATTTTCGTGGGGGATGCGCGAGCCATTAGTATAAATTAAATGAATTAAAACCAATCAGAGACGAATATTTACATGACACAAACCAAAATTACTTCCTAAGGAAAAATACTTGAAGATATTGTTATAAAAATTATATATTTACAATTGATTTACAATGGATACACAGCATAAATCCGTGATTAAATGTCACAAAAACAATACAATATGATTATGCGTGTTGAAGGCGGCCATAATTTTGTCTACGTTAATAATTTCACACAATTAAAAAATTCGTATTTTTGTGGATTTTTTAGCGTTGAGTAATTTTTATGGCCAATTTATTAGAAAAGCCTGCAATTGAGGAAGCGCAAATGACGCTCTCTCACGGCAGCCAACTCGAACATATGGAGCCATAAAACAAATCTCCCTCCACCACAGATATAAGCTCCATAAGAGAGAAGAATCCCGCCTGAAAACAATAACTGGGAAAAAAACATTAATTAAACCCACTGCCGCCGCAAATAAAGTGCGAGGAAACATCCCCGAGTAGTATAACCGGCAATTACTCCATCTACGAAAACACATTTATTGGAAGAGAAAACGAGATCCATCCGGAGCGTATAAAATTTGATAAAAAGTTCAAAGAGCGGACGAAGAGGGAGGGACGGCATTGTGGAAGGGGCTGGTCGTGTAGAGGAAGAACCTAGAGGTGAGTCATCACCGGAACCACGGGCGCAATCTCCGCGAACACCGCACCGCATACAAAAGGATCTTGACTACAGCAGAAGGCTTTCCCCTTTTACCTCCTTAGCTCAAGGAGACCGTGCGACATATCTCACCCCATTATCTTTCTGACTTACCCTCTCTTTCCTTTGCCTTGTTCAAACCCTTCGCTTCATACTACCACATTTTATTGTGGTATTTCGTGATCATTTTTTGATTCTTCTTATCGACGCCCTATTATTGTAGTCATCCCCTACTACATTCACAAAACTTTCTTAGTTCCTAAGTCACAAATCGCTTTAACTAGCCACCATCTTTACCCTTTCTCCTCTCTCAATTCTCCACATTATACATTCTTCAATATCTATCTATTCGTTGCCAAGTGCACTATCACGCTTTCGGATTCACAAAGCCCTTTTTTATCTCAGTTGTCTTTTCATTCTCTCTCGTTTCTTCGCTATCACCTCTTATTTTTTCTTTTTTTTTGTAGTTTATACAGAAAGTATAGGTAGTAATCGCGAAAAAACATTCTACTTCGAGATTTTGATGGAAATACAAGTCTCAGGTGTCTCCGAGTCCACAAAAGTGGTTTAAACCATGCCATCTGCCTGTGCGCGGCTCTAGTACCTAAAACGTTAAATAAATCAAATGTTATCTCGTATTTAGTCCGTCATCCAGAACAAATCCTCTGAAAAGAAACGATATAGTGCAGGGGTGGGCAAACTTCGGCCCTTGAGGGCATTTTCAGCGGCCCGCGAGATGTTTTGGGGTTGAAATTCATATAATAACATAAATATCTTTTGCACGGCTAAATAATTTTTGTTATATTATTTTCATCTAATCTTTAATAGGATAAAACTTAGACACGGTGTCTCTCATTGCCCATTAATATTTTTTACTAAAATATGATGTTCAGCCTTATTGGAAGCCTCAATTGTAATATATAAAAGAATCGATTAATGATAGTTCACTTTCGTAATACCTCAGGAAACATGAAGGAAAAGTATGTTGTACGAATATAAATTTCCATAAGCTGATTAAAATGAAACCTCATGTGCACAATGGAGTCAAAATATCTTTCTTCGATACTTATTAACTTGCTTCTGTCAAACTTCCGATATATATTTTGTAAAATTTCTACAAAGCATGTGATTATCACTAGTGCTTGTCATCCCGGGATCCCGGGGGTAAAAGGGTTTTCCCGTTTCCCGGGAAATCCATTGAATATTCCGGGAATTCCCGGTATATATATCATAAAGAGAATTTTACTCTCTAGCCTTTATCGTCCGTGCGGTTCCTAAAGGGACCACTAAGACTCTCTTTGTTTCCGAGTAGCTTAGTTTCACTTCCAATGCAATAATAAGGAAGAAATTTATATAAAGCACTCACAAATGCTTGCATTCTCGTGTGAATTTGTATATACAGAGAAACTTTGATTTTACGTCCTCCGACTTTACTCTTCCCTTGAATTTACGCATTTTTCTTGCGGTCCCAGTGTTTGGTCCATAAGAACAATGATAAATTTTTACGGATTTTACATTTTCGCGATTTTGCGCTTTCCTCGAAATTACTACAGGAATTTCACGTCCGTATAATATGTAAATGCCCCCGACTTTACGTTTATAGTATTCCCAATTACAATTCAACTGAATCGTTTTCCATATTCTCTAATTAAAAAACTATATTGGTGTATTCCATATCCAAAAATCATTTAGATGTAAACAAAAAGGCTTGAAGACCACTACGCTATAGGGTATGAGTTGACATTGTATACAGATTGTCTCCCAAATTGAGTATATTTTGATAAACTGTTTGGGGTATCAAAGTTCAGGTTTTTCTCAAGACTGCAGCTGGTTTTTTCATAACCAAAATATGCACATCACTGAGCGATCGTAGTGTGAACACATGTTTTCTTAAAAGTTACTATAAACCAATTACTAATAGGAAACAAGAATTAGGACACTGTTGTCGATATGATTTTGTATTTATGTGAGAAATGTATGCGAATTGTATAGATGTTTCAATTAATATTTTATTTTACATACCGTGTGTATTGGTAACTATATTTTTTTATAATCAACATGATAAGCAATTTTCAGGTCAATAAATGAATTCTCATTTCGATTATTTTATTTTATTCGTGTAACACATATTTGTAAATGATTTTAACAAATTTCTTCGAACTTCTCAGGGTCCCGGGAGCGATTAAAAACCGGAAAACACGATCACATCAATATGTAAGCGTTTTGTCTGATACGAGGTTCAGATAAATAAAATGGAATAATTTTCTACTAAAACATTAAATAACCCGAATGAATTAATAAAAAAATCCTAAAGCTAGAGTAAAATTACTTCATAAGATTCACCTGTTCATAAAAAAACTTGTAACAATATTTTTATTTTATTCTTCCTTTTTATAATTTTTAAAAGTTTTTATATCAACCCTGGTTCATAAACAAACAATTGGTAACCTTATTTTTATTTTTCTCTTCTTTTAAAATGATTTTTAAATTGGTTATTGGAATCCCGGGAAATTCCCGGGATCCCGGGATTTTTAATTTTGAATCCCGAAATCCCGGGATTTTGAAAGAACCGGGAAATGACAAGCATTAATTATCACATTCAAGGAAATATTTTCTCCTGCACAACGGCTACGTTATCACAATGTAACTCGTCACCCAAAACTAATACTTTGAGAGCCATGCTATAAAAAAACGAGTCTAATCGAAAGCACGTCCATAATAGCTTACAAATGCGGTTATATCTCCTCCTTCTATCGTAAACGTACTATAACCATAAGAAATATCGTGTGTTTTACCCTTTCAGAATGGATACTAAGAAGAAAAGAAGAATAGAAGACGAGTGGAGAGTTTTTAATAAGTCGTGGACGGAGAAATATCTTTTTGCCGAGTTTAACTTAAAAGCAATATGCCTCGTTTGTCATGAAACAGTTTCCGTATTTAAGGAGTTCAATTTAAGACGACATTTTACAGATAAGCATGAGAGACTTTTTAATAAACTATCATTGGATGAAAGAGCAAAAAAGGCTGCCGAATTATTATCACAGTTGAGAAAACAACGAAGCTTCTTCACGTCGGAGAATAACATTCAAGAAGCTGCGACTCATGCAAGTTTTATTGTGGTGTATAATAGTATTGTGAAGTTCAGTAAATCGTTTTCCGATAGTGAATTTGTAGAAGAATGTATTGTCGATGTGGCTGAAATTATGTGTCCTGATCAAAAGACAAATTTAGAAAGTATCAGTTTGTCCAGGAGAACAACTGTCCGTCGTATAGAAGAAATAAATAATGACTTATATGATCAGTTGAAGGTAGCAAGTACATCTTTCCTCTGGTATTCGCTAGCATTGGATGATAGTACAGACGTAAGATACACAGCACAGTTACTTATTTTTATAAGAGGAGTGAATGAAAATTTCGAGGTAACCGAAGAATTGTTATCCATGGAATCTATGAAAGGCACAACGCGGGGAGAAGATATTTTTGGAAGAGTGTCTGAAACCCTGGAGAGAGTGAATTTATCGTGGAACAGGTTGATTTGTGTCACCACTGATGGGTCACCTAATTTGACGGGAAAGAATGTTGGGCTAATGAAAAGAATTACAGATCGAGTGAAGGAAAACTTTCCCGAAAGAGCTATTTCTACATTGTATTATTCATCAGGAGGCACTATGTAAAAGTGTCCTCCTCATGGATCATGTAGTGAACACGGTTCTAAGAATTGTGAATTTTATTCAAGCAAGAGGGTTGAACCATCGACAATTCGTATCTCTGTTAGAAAATGTGG
Organism: Tanypteryx hageni; assembly: GCA_028673005.1. Lineage (NCBI taxonomy): Eukaryota > Metazoa > Arthropoda > Insecta > Odonata > Petaluridae > Tanypteryx > Tanypteryx hageni. Next base: position 163,672,038 of record CM054112.1, read on the forward strand.
GCACAGAACAACAAGATGTCCCATATCATTCAACTGTTCGATGGTTGAGCTTAGCTAAAGTTCTGAGGAGCGTATGGAATTTGAAGGAAGAAATTATAATGTTTTTAGAAATTAAAAACAAAGATAAAGAGTTCCCAGAGCTGAAGGAAGAAAAATGGATGAGTGATCTTGCCTTTTTTACCAATATTGTGGATCATTTCAATAATCTAAACATAAACCTTCAAGGAAAAAACAAAATTATTCATGAATTATATTCATAAATTAAAGGGTTTAAATTAAAACTGATTTTTTCTCCAAACAGGTTAAAGTGAGAAACTTCGTTCGCTTCCACTCTCTAGAAAAGATTGAAGTGAATTCAGTAACAGCAGAAATATACAGTAATGTGCTTTCTAGTTTACACGAAGAATTCTGTCGCCGTTTTCAAGATTTTAAACTATTAGAAAACGAAATTAACTTGTTCTCCAATCCATATTCTAGTGATGTTGAACAAATTTCATCTGATCTTCAGTTAGAAATGATAGATTTACAGAGTGAAAATGTTCTGAAAGAAAAATATAAATCTGAAAGGCTCTTAGAATTTTACAGATCTCTGAATGATTCTAAATTTTGCCAATTAAAAGACTTCGCAAGAAAAATGTTTTCTTTATTTGGATCAACATACATTTTTGAACAAACGTTTTCTCTGATGAAGAGGAATAAGTCAGAGTTACGGTCACAGATGACTGATGGGTATTTGGCTGCTGTGCTGAGGATTGCCACGTCAGAATTTACTCCAGACATGGGAAAAATGGCCAAAGATTTCAAGCAGTTCCGTCTCTCGCATTGATGGTGGTAAGTATTTAAAAAATAAATTACCTTTTAATTCTATTCAAGCCAAACTTATTTATAGTGAGGATAAATAACTCAGTCGTTTTTTTATTATAGGTTCTGAAGAAATGTGATTCAATAGAGCTGATTCTTTAGAAATTTTCCACAAAAATCCCGAAAAATAATAATACTAATTGTAACAACTGATTATGTTCTGATTGTTTGAAAAGTAATATTGGATGCAATTATGTATCAATAAAAGTATAAAAATTGTATTTAGGTGTTCGTTCAGCACAATAGCCCTTAAAAATATTTATCTTCACCATGGAAGTGAATTACAAGTTGTATTATTAAGTTCATGAGAAACACTGCAAACTAAAAAGAATTCTCTTGCTTTATTTTACCACTATATAACTGACTTATACAATTCCGAATACTTTATGTATTTCAATTTTTCTGTCTCAATTATTTTCTGAGCGTTTAATTTGTTCAGCAATAATTTGACTATTCTTATAATCAATTTAGTAATAATATATGTTTTTTTCTGTTGAAGAAAGAAACAATAAAGGTGCTTATCATAATGGAGATCCATGCACTACTATAAGTAGTGTTTGGTTTTGTGTAACATATTAATTTTCTTTTGACCGAAAGTCTTATTTTGGCTGTAGTATAGTACTGTGCCCAATGGGTCAAATTTTCATGTATACGTAGATCAACTGTAAATAACTCCTGGGAATAGCTGTAAAAGGACACCTACAATAAATTTTATTATAGTTGCAATTTCTAGTGGCCTGCTGAAAGATTACAAATTATATATGCGGCCCGCCGAAAGATTAACAACTCTCTCTATGCGGCCCGCCTCATAAAAACGTTTGTCCACCCCTGATATAGTGCAACAATCAAGGTTAGTTTATTCTTGTCGATTTTCTTAAAATGTCCAATTATACGAAAACGGCTTCAACGATTTTGATTAAAATTCTCAATTTATAGAGCTTGGTATCTTAAACTATACTCCTTAAATATTACTTATAAAAAATAACTATATTACGTTCAGCGAAATTTTAATATGTCGAGATTTACGTCCATCTACCGCAGTGGTTCCCAAACTATGTGCCGCTGCACACTGGTGTGTCGCAGTAGATTTTCAGGGGTGCCGCGAAAAACTTTGTTTAGTAAATAAATCAACGATTTGCATGTGTTGGTGGCTAATTAGGACAATAAATTTTCTTCTAATAAATTGATTATGCAGTAGCATCAGCAAATTAATGTGTCCAAGGGTTGTAGTACCCGTATATAAAAATATATAGAGCTTACAAGATTGGGGTGCCGCGAAATCTTTATATTTATCAAAAAGGTTTGGGAATCACTGATCTACCGTACACTTTTCCCCAATCCTCTGACGTCCTGCGACAGTCCTCGTACAGTAATAATGCTTTTGCGCTTCTATGAGTTCGCCAATACACACAATAATACTTGACATTTATGTATGGTACAACTATTTATCAGGTTAGATTATCACATATATGAAGTTAACAGTATATAAATACAATTTACGTGCGGAAAAATTCCACGGTTTTGTTCTTTTTGCAGTAGTAGTGCTTCTTCTAGGATCATTAAATCGGCGATAGGAAGGAGTGGGAACAGAGTTTGGATGCAATAACGTATATGAGGAAGTTTATGCGATGTATATTGCGCTCAATAATACCCCCGGAAACTGAATTGCCAAAAGCTATACACAAAATATTGCACAGATTTTTATTCACGCACTCTCTGCCTGTCAAACTACATTTATCTCTCTCCCTTTATCGTCTTTTCTTTCTCTTCTAATCTCACATATTTTTGCTCTAACTTTATCCCTTTCTCATAATCTCCCTTTATCCTCCACTCATCGTTCTCTTCCCTTCACCTCTCCACCTATCCACCTCTACACCTCCCCCTCTCCGTCTCCCTCTCCCCCCTCTCCCTCCCCCTCTCCCTCCTCCTCTCCCTCCCCATCCCCATCTCCCTCCCCCTACACCTCTCCCATTCCATCTCTCCTCCTCCATCTCTCCTCCTCCATCTCTCCCTCCACCTCTCTCCCTCCCCCACTCTCTCTCCCCCCACTCTCCCTTCCCCCATCCCCTCTCCCCTTCCCCTATCCCCCTTTCCCTCTCTCCCTCCTCCTCCATCTCTCCTCCTCCACCTCTCCTCCTCCATCTCTCTCTCCCGCCTTGTCACTGCGCCCCATCCAGCATCAAAGAGCTTTTCATAGAAAGATCGCGCCTCTCTCCTCTTCTCGCAAGTGTTTGAGTTGCGTCAACGTCGTCATGGCGGAAGCTATTGGGCACTAACTCATGTTTCAGCTCCTTTACGGCGGGTATCGACTCGGTCGTTAAAGGAAAGAGGAGAGTGGATAGGGAGGGAGACGCAATGATGAGGGAAGAGAGAGAGGGAGGGAGAGAGTGGAAGGTAGGAGAGAGAGAGAGAGGGAGGGAGGGGTGGATGATTGATTGTGCTGTATAATAGTTAACGTCGTGTTGGTCGTATTTAGAAAAAAACGCGAAAGGGATCGTAAATCAAGGGAACTAAGAACGACGATGCATAAATGCTTAACGATGAGGTGGGAGCGAATGGGGATGACATGCTTAAAAGGGAGGCGAAAGGGATTTTTAATGCCGGCTCGGTTTGAATCGGTTCGTAAACTGCTAAATGCCTTTATTACTTGATAAAATAACTCGAATTGTTCGGGAATCCATTTACTTCAGCTTGGGTTAATTTTTACAAATTGCTCACTGTGCTCGCGCTAGCTTTTACTAACGTTTGCTGAAGCGTGGTGCCTGATTTGGTATTGCAGAGATGCAGCAAGAATGATGGACTCGCAGACATTTGGAATCCCTATTAAAAATTAATAGCGGGTTTTTGAATAAAACCAACAACTTTCATTGGAAAGAAAGAATTGGATTGACGCATTCCCAATCCTAAAAATGGGGCATAAACTAAAAATAGGACTTCAACAAGTACGGCAATGCAAGAAAAGAAATCAATGTATTTGTCAGGAAAACCAACGAACATACATAGACATAAAGAGTATAAGAAAACTAGAACATATATATCCATGGACGGAACAGAGGAACAAAATGATTTGTGTTAGAAGCGAGAGAAAATAAAACCTAGTCTGAAAAGCTCCACTAAGAAAAATGTTTTCGATTTCTTTGAGTCTAGATGCCTAGGAGACCAGTTTACATTTAATTAAAAAAAAAACGACTGGGATTTCATCCCGAGTTTCCAAAGTGTCTTAAAAATACTGTAATTTAAGACAGCGTATTAATCATTGATTTCATCAAGACCTGAAGCCAGACGACTGAAACTCAATAATTACTTTCTAATTGTAAGATTGTTTTAAAGAAAAAAATAGGATTAATGACATAACAATAAGATGAATGGCTACCTTTGGTACAACCCTAAAATTGGCCATTTCATTACTTTAATTCTGAATGTAAATTAACATCAGAATAACAAGCGACGATATAAGATGTGAACAATTAAATTTAAATTGAAAGAATTAATGAAATATAGTAATCCCTACATATGGGCCGATTTAATATCCGCTATTTCGTGCATTCGTGAAGAAACTATTGTAGCAAGTTTCAATGTTCGCAGGAGGTAAATGTCCCTCGCCTACCGCAGCACACATTGCAGAGACTACTTACTACTAAATGTATTCGTGAGTGGTCCCTATAGAGACCAGAATGGTCGCCTTTGTTTTCTAGCAGTTTAGTTTCGCTTACAATGCTATACAAACAAAGATATTTTTAGACGCATCTAAGAAGGCATACTCTTTGTGATAATTGTGAGAGAACTCATCTAATGTTTGAGTGGTGGCGGCAGGGCTGCCAGATTTTCAGAACGGTAAAGCGGAACGTTTTTATTAATGCGTTAAATTATAAATGAACTATCGTATTTACTCGAATAATTTCGCACTTATTCTTAAAATATTGTGAATTGGGAGGTTATTACGCTTACCGCGTATCATTTACTTGTTTTTAATTCCGCGTCGAGAAGTAAGTATGCCTGAATTACAGATTGGCGTGAGTTTGAAATATTTTATTTTAAATGAATTTTTATGTAAAAATGCAATAGATATTAACAACGATTGAACCACAATTTCGTAAAATCTGTTCATAAAAGTAGATTAAAATATCAATTACTTTACTCTGGAAGTTGATAAAGTTAGACCCCATTATGACGTAAGTTCCTGAAACTGAATCAAATATCAGCTTTTTCGTGGCACGCTACATTTTCCCCTCAGTCATCTGTTAACGTTAAATTCCATTCAGATAGACATTTGATCGAGAGATAATTTTTTCTATTCTCTTTCACCCCTGTTATTAGTTTCATTTATGTGAATTTTTATCCGAAGTTGTATAAATGAGATTCCATTAGATCAAAATAATGATATGCATGTTGAATTAAAAAGAAAGTTTCGTGCTGAGAGGACGTTAATTACCAAGCAGGATTAAAAATCATAATTTGCATTTCCATCGGGAATTCGTTAATAAAGAACTCTGTCTTGTAGCTCACGCAATGTAGATTTTATATTATAATATGAAAATCCTTATCCGAAACAATTGAATGAAGTGTCAGGAACACTGTTAGCGCCATCACTTTGGATTTTCGCATCGAGTTACTTCCATTTTATCTACATATCTTAAATTTAACACCCATTTTAAAAATATATAATTTTAGCAGAGCGATACCGTCGGGCGGAATTTAAATACCTGTTTAGACTTTAAAATATTTTTGTAATAGCATTTAGTAAACCGTAAATTATAAAACCTCTCGTTGTAACCAATTCTTTACAATAACACTTTTCATGGGGCAATAAAAAATAAGCGCATTTAGTCAAAAATCGAGTTATTTTTTTAAAAGAACAATACATAAATATTTTCAAGTCTAGATCTTCTAAGTCTCTACGCTATACGAATCCGAAATACCCCATAGGTAATCCCATTCTCGTCCGCATTTATCCTTCTCATTTCATCACTTCCGTTTGCTCAAAGGCTTACGTCCTTTCCTCTCCCTCACCCCCTTGTCCGTCACATCGCCCCCGCCACCCATCCGCTTCTCTCACCTCGGCACACACAGGAATTGCCCCATTCTGCTCATTACCTATCCAGAACGACCCTCACCTCTCCGGTAACGAGGAGCGGACGTCGGTAACGAGGGGCGGGAATCCGTCTCCGGACGAAAGAAAAAACAGCATCGCCCCTTGACCGGACGGTTTGATGACATTGAGGAGTATGAGGAGGAAGAAGGGAAGGGGAGTTGCTTGGAGATGTGGAGGGATATTGGGACTCGAGAAGGGATAGGGTCGTCGCCATGGCGCCGTCCGTCCGTCTTCACCCACCCCGCTCATCGTCAAGACCACCTCCGCAACCTTTCTTACCTTCGCCCGCAGCCTTTAAGCCGTGAGGTTCCCACGGGTGAGGTTGGCTCCTCCCTCTCTTTACCTCTCCCTTCCGCCCCTTGGGACAAATTTGCCTCTGCCCACCCCAATCGCGATCGGGAGGGGAACTGGGAGAGGAATAGGTGGACGAGTTGAGTGGGAGGGAAGGCATGAGGGTGAGTGTCAAGGGTCGTAAATAATGGAGAATTAGGAGATAGACCTCTCTCTCTCTTCCTTTCAAGAGGCGTCGCATAAAAACTCACCCTTTTTTTCGATCCGAAAGAGATTGGGGAGAGTTTTGCCAAACGATCGCGGCTGTCGAGTCTCTTCTTTAGTTTTTTTGTTCCTCTTTCTCGCCTCGATTTTTATTCTTTCTCGCGGGCACGAAGTTGCCTCTCTCGTTAAAAAAAGATCGATACGAATACGGTCGGGAAGGAGCGAATCAATACGATTCGGAGCAGGTTTATTTTATGCGTAATGTCCTCTCGATTTTGCCTTAATGTATCGAACTGTTCGTGGCTCCTACTAACCTGTGTCGTTACTTTTTGGTACACTAATTGGCGGACGGCTTTTTAACTGGCAGTACTTGGATTTATAAGAAAACGTAGGTGACATACGGAGTGAGACGTGCTGAATTCTACCTCAGTAGTAATTTAGGACCACTACGAAAAAATAACAAGGGCAGAATTGGTTGTACTTAATCGTATAAAATGATGGTTTTTAGCATTTCGGGATCATATATATATATATAGATGGTTCTTTCACTAGATTTCCTTTTTCTACATACTGTAGCAACTCAGGACAGTGTTGCCGAAAAAATTTGTCCAGGCATTTCCATTGTCTGATTGTTCTTAAAAAATGGTGAATTTTTAGAATCGTTTTCAAATAGAGATATGCCTTCTTTGTTCCCACAAATATTATTATTATTTTACTGACTTTACAAAATATTTTAAACATACATGCTACGTGAGAAACTCGAGCATAAATGGCTCTTATTGAAACGATGGGTGATATTACAAATCGTAATTTTTTCAGTTTTCTTGCAATTACATAATTTGAAGCAATTAAAAATATTGCTACAAAATATGAAACCGCGAAATGTCACTTAGGCGTTATAGTTATAAGAAAATATGTTAGGCGAAGGCAAGAGGCGAATAATAAGTTGAAACTATAATTTTAAGCATTATTTTCGCAAAATTTAGCCAAGGGTATTGCAAGACACAGGAAAAAAATCACGAGACAGACGTTCAAATAAATTAATTAGCCGTATTCGAACGTGACCCAAAAGCGTTGGCAAGACGTCTCAATTTCGCCCTCCTCACTCTGAGTGACACGTCACCTCCGATATTAATGGACGCCGACGCGACGTTAACGAGAAATTACTATGGGCGACGAACAACTTCGACAAAGCGTAACGGACATCCGAAACCAAATAAGCCGGCGGGCGGGAAATCGGCAGAGCGGAGTTAAAAAATAAATAAATAAAAAAGCCGAAGAGCACTCATTATCCGCACCGGAAAACCGAGCTTAAAAATAATAATACGTGCAACCTCGTTATCCGGAGACGGAGATACGTTTTAATCCCCATCTAAATATTCATCCCCGGACGAGTACAAACGTTAAGTAATCCCTTTCAAGGGCGCGGAAGACACGATTAAGAGGCGTAGGTATCCTCCGCTGCCTCCGTCTCTATCACGGGCGCGCCCCAATGACATCGGCGCTTCCGGAGGAACGTCCTCCGCTATCCTCCTCCCCCACCCCACTCATCCTCTTTCTCCTCGCTCACTCCTTCGAAGACATTTGAGTCACATGGCCTATCAAGCGCACCCCCAAATAGCGTCGCGAGGGTGCACGTCAACGATCACGCCTATATGCCTATAAGAGATAGAGAGAGCCATTGACCTCATTCATATTCCGTATCTGATAATCTTATGTCTCCTTTCTTCCCCTTCCACCCTCCCCCTTCCATCCTCCTTAAATAGGCGTAGGCGGCACGCGTGCGGTTGACAAGCTGTTGTTAAATGCACGAGAGGTATGCGGAGAGGGGGAGGAATCACGGCTTGACGTCTCTTATATGAGGAGCGTGCGTCCCGACGACGAACGAACACTTCCGCGAAAGGAAACACTCACGATGTTAGAGGTAAGGGAACAGAGGATATTGTTATAAGGGGGTGTGATAGGGCCACCCACGCCCTCTTGCGATCGCAGGTTAGAACTTTGAGAGTGATGGGGGGGGGGGTTGTAGAAGGAGAATGGAAGATATGCACCGTGAAGTTTTGTTAGAAAGACCTTTTCCAATTTGAAGTTTCATATAAAACTGCTACGAATAATTTAGGTTTTTAGCATCCTAAATAAAAGAAAATAACAGCTAAGTTTTTATAAAGCATGGTGACTTACTGATACTTATTCGTAATGCTTTCCAAATCGAAATGTCCGGTACTAATTATGTCCTAGATCAAATGGATGATTTGGATAATTCCAGTGGCCATAAAACAGTCAAGTAAAAAGGTAATCGGCGGCTAACGCTACTATAGAGCAGCGATTTATGGATTGGCATTTAAATACTAGCATAATAATTATATATATATATATAAGGAAAATAATATAATAAATAAATATAATAAGATTTAATTGTTTGGGTCACTTAGGCAATTACTCTCTAAAATAGCTTTTACTATACATTTATGTTCTATAGCGCTATTTTACGATGCCATTCAAACTCAAATTATAATAAGTTTCTGAAGCACTACTCGCTTTGCAGGTGGATGTTATCGGGTTCCACTACGCTGAGAACATGTTTGAAGCTCGTCGTTTCGCACGCGTTGCAGCGTGCATCTTCAGAAACGTTGAGCATCAACCATGCTCTCATCACAGCGAAGCCAGGGAACCTCCACCTGTAACCAAGGACGCTGCGAAACCCTCGCGAAAAAACTCGCATTGTCTCATTCATGTAATTGCAATTATATTTATGATTGTGTTATACAATCAAAATAGAAAATGAAGTATCCGATTAGTTTCATTGTTTAAAATTAATACACTTCAAATTTTGAAAATCGCACAATAGAGTAACAAGCAATACGCAATTGTAAGATGGCAAAATTTAATCGTTTAGATCATTTATTTATAGATATTATTCATTATTATTAAAAAGTTATGCTATTAATATTGTAGTTATTATTATGATTATTATTATTTAATTTTTATATTGCACCATGAAGCAACAAGCCTTAGGCAGGCATGAGTTGTAAAATAAAGCCTTATTTGTAGTTCATATAGAAATTATTTTCAATTTAACTTCAAGCATCTTAATTCCGCCCATTTATAGAACTATATCTACTGTTAAAACAAGATTTCGAGAAAAAATGAGAATTTATAGCTGGCGCTTGCTAATAAAGATTTAATTTGAATTTTCTCCTTTATTTCAGTCGCGGACGAATCCAACACGAGCAATAATAATTTCAAACAGCCCCGAAGCAATTCTCCCTTTTCTGCATACCGCCTCGTCTATGAAACAAAAATCTCCCTCGACGGTTGTGTCGCAGGACGACGCAATAAAAAGAAGCCTTCTCGTACGTACATTTATGACAGCCACTCATTACCATCGTCGCCCAGTCCCGTCTACACCGAAAGTTTACGTAAAATCAGCCGTAGCTCTTCGGAAATTAAAAGACAAAAATGCAATCACCCGTAGGACCTTATTCACGTACAGCCTTCCTCTTTTTTTTGGCCACTCCAACTTCAAAGTTTATCCATTTATTTTATATCCCCGGGGTATAAAGTCTCCTCCGACATTATGCTAAAAAATGCTGTCCCTCTCTTCTCGTTTTTCCTATTCCGGAAAACTTCCCTCCCTCAAAAAGCGCGTGGGAGAGGGGGGTTGGAGAGGGAGGAGGGTGGGGATAACGCGGGACGAAGGGGAGGCGGTGGGGTGAGGTTGAAAACACCATTTGGCTGAGAACACATCGTCCTGGCACGGGGACCCTGCAAAATTTAAAACACGAGCGAAACTGGGAATTATGTATGTAGCGAGAGAGAGAGAGAGAGAGAGAGAGAGAGAGAGAGAGAGAGAGAGAGAGAGAGAGAGAGAGATAGAGATAAAGAGAGAGAAAAAGGGAGGGAAGGAGAGGAGCGAAGGGTAGATGAGAAGGAGGTTCTCTCCCTTTATCTCTTTTTGAGTTTGGCTCTGGCGGCAGCCGCTACGAGGAACAAGACTCTGGTCGGAAGAGAGGAGAGAGAGAGAGAGAAATGAAGAACGGGGCTGTGTTCTTGCGGAAACTCCAGTTGGACTTCGTTTGCTCCCATTCTGTTCCCTCCACCTCACCTCTATCCTCTTCCCTCCTTATGCATTCCTCCCTTCTCTTTCATCCGGTCTGCAGAAAAGGAAGAAGCACCTCGGAAGTCACATGCCATTGTTAAAACCTCCCTCTTCTCAAGCTCTCTCTGCTTCTATTTCCCTCTCCCCCTCCCCCCTCTCTCTCTCTCGATATTACTTTTGTAGTGGGATTTCACTTCTGCCTCATAAACGGAATGGCGGCCAATCGCATCTTTCCCAGCTGTTCTCTCTTCCTCGTCTTCCACACTCCCACGCTCTTCTGCATTTACACGCGTTCCAAAATATGCTTTCTTCCCTCCCCTCCTCACACTTCTCCCCCTTTCCATCCTCTCAAACTCACTCTTCTTAGCGCGATTACCACTTCCCTGTTAGAGTTTCTAAAAATCTTTCCGCGGATATGAGATTACTCCTCAGCTAAAACTCACTCGGGTTCCGCACCCACTTTTATCGATCGCGTATCTCCGGTTTCATTTGCTCATTACATTCCCATTCGCGCAAGTGGGACAAAAAATGTTAAAGCAGTCGGATACGAGGTAAAACTTTTAATTTTGTTTAACTTAACATTGCTGATGCGTCTTTCTCATCGGAATTACTGATAGTTGGTAAATATTGCAGGGAAAAAATGCGATTCCTTCATCATGGCATTATTTCCCTTAAAATAAACGCGTAAAAATGTATCGTTATTCTTTATTCATATTAGAACAGTATTTATGAAGAAAGAGTAATATTTGCTGGCTGTAACTAAAGAAAAAAATGTAATTATCTTCCAAATTTAATGTTTCTACTACAACTTGAAGCACATGTAATACAATTTTTCACCGAAGCTCTTTTTTAATTTCGAAATTAATTTTTATTGTAAATATCCTTCGAATTCATTTTAACAAAAAGCAATGATTTACAATATATAGGATTTAGCTATTTAAAAAAATTAATGATTAAATATGCATGAAAAATCTTCACTTATTCGTATATTTTTTCAATTATATTTCTTGATAAAACAACTCCAAACAAAATGCCATTAATAATGTATATCTCCAAAGCAATTTTCACGATGAAAAATCAGGTGGTTGTGTTTCAAGCTCCCAAGTGTGATACACCGTTCAATAATTTCCCCCATTATTTCTAGTGTATTCCTTATATTGAACTAATGATAAAAAAATATAAAAATTTAAATTTATCAATAACAAAAATATTGTAACATTTCGAAATCCTGTCAATCAAATTGGTTCGTATTCTCCTTCACATAAAGCTATTCCCCCAATCGTTGCATGGACAACGAGAAAGTCGTTCAATTTTTTGCGCGTCATTTAAATACATCATTTAGATTAAGCGACCGCAAAATATTTTAGGGCAATAAATGTACCTACCTTTAGAGTCGACAAATAATTACGGCGATCGCATTCATCGGCGGTGGTGAATAAAAATATATGAATTCAGTACCCTCAAGCCCATCTACAAGGTCTTTTCGCTCACTCTCGAAACTATTTTTTTTTTAACTGTTCCGCGGTTAATCGTCCGCGAAAAAAACGATAAACAACTAACAAAACACAAACATTTGTTTGGAACGAAGCAGGGCGTAGATGCGTGGTTGTGTGTGGCGTAATGGCCACCCGGTCTAGTACAATAAAAAGGAATGAGAATTGCTCCAAGTGTGGAAGATTAAGATTACGCGAGGCCTCAGAATGATGCTGAAGGAGCCCTGAGGCTGTTCCGGGAGAGAATGGGAGATTTCGCCAAGATGGGAAGGGTTGAGAGGGAAGAGGGATTGGGTCGCGGGGTGAGGTGGCAAAAGGCAATAGAGGCGATAAAAGTGGAGGTGGGATGGGTTGTTAAGCGGAAGATGGAGAGGTAAGTGTGGGAGAAGAGAAATGGAGGGTGACGGGGAGTACAGAGCAGATAGCAGGAGAGAAATAAGGAAAGGAAGCGGGGTTTCGGTCGGGGTGGCATAGAGTGGAATGCAGGAGGAAGGATACAGCTATGCGCGGACGCTCACGTCATTAGACAGGGAGACTCTCGCGGAGAACTGACATGAGCTTGCGCATGCGCCTTGCCAGTTAACAACTGGATCCCCGTATAAAAAAGGGAAAAGGAAGAAGAGGAAGGTTTAAGGGGAGGGAGGAGGGAATAAAAGGGGGTTCGAGTTGGAAAAAAATAGCAGCAAGGGAGAATAGCGCCCTCTATGGGAGGAGGAAATGGCGAGTTAGTCGAAGGATTAAGGTGGGAGGGATTTAAGGGGAAACGCGTTCCCGCAAAAACTTAGGGAAAAATAGAAGTGATGGCAGTGCATATTGTTTAATAGTTAATATCGATTGATACGGGAATTTTTGATAGAGAAGGTTTTGAATAAGTGGCTTTTCCTTTGGATAAGAGTATCTATTTAATAACGACTTCTTAAACTAGAGGGCAGTTCGCTCATGTTATCAGGGACAATTTAATACCAAAATTATTCTGTAAGTTATTATTCTCAATATACAAACATGTCCCAGTTATTGTTACTTTATAGCGTAAATGATCCTAACTCATTTGGAACGGACCTAGTTCATATTAACGATTTTTTCCGATAATCGAACAATTATGGAATGAAATAATACATGAAGTAGATGCTCATGTACATAATTATTTTGTATTTTTTACTATTCCATTAAAAAGTACGGTGTATTACAACAAATGAGTTTGAACAAGTTCCTAAAATTGTATTCAATACTATAAAAATTTATTTTGTTTTTTACTAAAGTCGATCAGTGCTTCCTTAATATGAAATCAGTCGAAATTCGTTTTAGATAGAATATAGTTCAGATGAAGGACATTTGTACGATCAAAGCTCTGCTCTGTGTGTTTTTGCGATAAAAAATAAATTGCCATGCAAAAAATTGATTCGCGTAACTTTCGTCTGATTGCCAAAATTGTAACCAAACAAGTGAAACTTCAAAGACTATTCGTAAAACAATTATTAGAATGCTAACAGAAAAACCTGTTCAATGTTTCGTACCATAAATATATGGTTAGGAGTTAAATTAAAAATATAAATTTATTTTAAATTTATTTTGATACACACGCACCTGATTATTCATATACATATATAAGAGGATACTAATCACTTCTTACTCTTTCTGTGGAATGTATTTGGAAAAATATTAGATCAAAACTAGAATTTATTACTTTTTAATCCATATAAATCTAGCAAGGGAAATTTAAGTAAGGTTTTTACATAACGTGAATTATTTAATATTAGTTATTAATCTGACCAAATATGAGTATATTTGCTTTTCGGAATCCAAAGCCATATAAAAAGGGCAAAATGTTATAATCGTCTGTTATCTGATATCCACAAGGATCCGAGTCGAAAAGTTACTATGTTGCATTAATTATAATCCGGTTAAAAAAATTCAAGCCCAGATTAACACCGAAGAAATGAAAACACGCACAAAGACGCCAAATAATAATATGCGTGCGCTTGTAAGCAACTGCTTCCCTCGCCACCTGCCGATATTCAAATTCATGCCCGCGTTGCCGACACGAATGTATCTCAACATTTCATCGAACGCAAGCAAGGGCAATGAATCCTCACGCGATTACCACCCCCCCCCCCCATCCCCTTCATCCCAACATATCCCTAAAACTCAATTCCTCCTTTTTTTATAGCCGCTGAATAAACCTTAACGAGGCGATGATATACACGAAATATTGCATGGCGGAAGAGAAAGGGCAAGCACAGGGGAAGCGGGGGTTTAAGTGGGGAAGGAAGAAATGAGAAAAGGAGAAAGGGTGTCTGTCCAACGTACACCAGCCACTTCCTAATCTGCCATCTTTTCCCTCCCTCCCTCTCTCTCTCTCCTTTCCTCCCCCTTACTCCGGTAGTTTCATTCCCGAAGCGCAAATCTTTAGAGCGTGCACATCCGCGGCGGTTCGAACCGCGCCGCCGCCGATGACGACGCCACCAAACGTCGGGAAACTAAAACAACGCGTGTCTGAACGCCGGGATAGGGAAGGGGAGGTGTGGGAGAAGTGAGGGAGAGAAGGAGGAAGAGAGCTCCCTGCAAGAGGAGCGGGCGTCTGCGGCGACGCGAGCGGCGGCAGATGTGTGTGAGAGGCGGCTCGAGGTGCGGTCTGGAGCACCGGTGCTCGGCCCCATAAACACAGGGACCTTCGAGGTAGACTCTCTATGCTTTCTCCTCCGGTCCTTCCCCTCCTACAACTGACGCTATTCGCAATCCTCCTCCTTATGCCTCTAATCTCCTACTTCCCTCATCGATCGATTCAAAACGAAGGTATTTTCTAAACAATACTGCATCGACATTCTGCTTGGAATCGTCCTTTTTTATCTATATTGCGCAGTTCTGGTTAATCCTTGCACATAATGCTATTTAGAATCATTTATGACATTCTAAACAACTCGAGCATTATATTGGTACCAATTGGCCAGCTTGGTCTATTAGTGACATTTGCGATTAATAATATCAATAATAATTTCCTATTTGAACCACAATAAAGATTTTAAATGAAAAATTAGAGATTTCAGATTTTTTTCCATCGGCTGTATGCTGAGACGGGGCAAGGGCTAAGCGAGCGATGCACCCACCTAGATCGCAGCACGCTTAGAGGCGCGACGAATGACCATTTGAACTTTCAAGTTTAACATTTTATAATATAAAATATATTTTATTTAATTAATCACTACATTGTAAATAAACTAATGTTTTGAGAGGGAAAATTGTGTACTGTATACTATAATTGGGAAAGGGGCGTAATATTCTAACCATTCCTAGGTAGCAAAAATATCCTGTCTCTGCTCTGGATGTGCCCATTAACGTTTCCTCATGCCCAATTTCAGGTCTGTAGCCCATCTAGAAGTACCTAAACATTTATATCCTCACATATCCTATCTAAGAGACAGCAATATAAGGAATATATAAACTAGGTTTTGGATACTATATTATACGAGTAAAAATAAAACTAAATGCCACTTTTCACTTTCCTTTCTCTCGGTTCATCTTCGTCTTTGTCCCTTCTCTTCTCTTCCCCCTCCCCCTGCATCTACCTTTCATCATCGATTTCTATAACCCGATGCATTTCTCGCTTTTTTGGCAACCTTCCTTCTTTTTCCTCAACTTCCAAGGGACAAAGGCAATTTCCGAATCGCCGTGACATTTATGTATATCATTGCGATGTACGAAATCGTGATAGAGAGAAGCCCTCTAAGATATCTTGGGGGTTGGGGGAGAAATGACTAAGAACGTAAGGTTGGATTTTCGGAGGGTGGAGAGTGAGGATGGAGGGAGTTGTTTATTGGAGCGGGAGAGCGCCAGTTTCAACCTCTTTTTTACTCTTAACTTCCTACTCCCTCCAATCTCTCCTCTCTTCTCCTGTTCCCGTGTTCGCCGGAGAAGGGAGATCGTAAAGGCGCAGATGTTCCCAAAAGGGCGCGCGCGGAGGAGTATGAGAAGTATGCATGGATGCGTGTGTGTGTGTGCGCGCGCTCGCTGGCATGTGATTCCAGGAGGACGGAGGATGTAAAGCGAGTGTTGTGTATCTCGACGAGAAGAGAGAGAGAGAGAGGGAGAGTGTGCGATGGCTCCAAGAGGTTTGTGTGTTGCCGCACACACATAATGCACGTAGTTTCTCAACCTCATGAAAATGAAATGAGAGATCGTAAAATGAAAAGTGCCGCGGAGGTTGAAGAAATATGAAAGCGCTTTCGGAGGGGAATGAAAATTTTTGATTGAATTATCCTCGAAAGTGCTTGTAAAACGGTCCATTGTTTTCCACCTACGATTTTTGTAATCGGAGAAATTGATTACACAACACTGCACTAAAATATATGGCATGTAATTAAAGAAAATGTAGGTATATATATATATTCAATTATATATTTATGGTCCTGCGAGTTTTTCGCGATCATAAATATGTATCATAAATTATTATCTTCTCAGAAAATAAAACTCGGATGCCGACAAATCAACATGTCGATAAATATCCATCTCCGATAGCAACTAACTATTAAAGTAAATTATATACGGGGAAATAACCGAAATTCAACCGAATCGAAATCTTCGAGAATATTAAATTGCCAATAAAGAAAACGTCACTCGAGTTAAAAAGATCCGATTAAGAAATTATATTTACATTTGTCAAAGCAAATTCTTACATTAATTTAGGATAGTCAAGTTTATTGGGTGTTTTACTTTATTACCTGGGTTATTTTGTTTCGACTTTGTGGAACCTAAATTTGTTATTATTCCAGGTAAACTCTTTATAATTTAGATTTACAATTTTTCGTATTGTGGATACAATAACCTAAAGTGTTTTTCAATGTTCTAAGTTAAGATATTTGTAAATAATTTTTTAAATTCAATCATATCATCTTAGCATTACTCAAAAAGGGTAAAATTAGTCAACACCTACACGAAAGTCATACAATAACTTATTATATTTAATTTTATTATTATGGCTGAATTCCAATAGGTGATTTATATAGTAGTAATAGCTAGTTGGGCAGTTTATATACTATTGGAGCTACTAAAATTGTCTAAAAGAGCAAATGTTTATTTTTCTAGGGTTCTTAACGTAATGCAACATTTAAAACGAAATAATTAATAAAAACGAGTCATACAAAATAAACTTACGTGAATGATGACTAAGAAAACTACCATTCGAACCAATAAAAACTTTGATAGTTATTTCGCAATATAGCGTTCCATGAAGAGAAAAAAATCAATCTCTCTTTCAATTTCCATTGCATTCTCAGTCAAAAAAACATTAATGAATACGAGAGTAATAGTTTTAAAATGAAAAAAAGAAGTATTTACCCTAAAGTTATTTCTCGCGAGGTTGGTAGGAAAAAGTTTACGATGAGGAAAAGAAATAAATAGAAACCGATGGAGGAAAAGGGAGGGAAATGGAAAGAGGATGAGCAATCGTGGAAGAAGAAAAGTTTAATGAAGAAAGATTCGAAAGAGTAAAAAGAGGGGAACAATGAGTTTGAAAGTGAGAGAGAGAGAGGAGCGAAGATAAAGAGAGGATAAATACGCCCGAGGGTAAATAAAAAAAAGAGGGGAGTTAAATAGAGGGTAAAGTAGTTTTAAAGGAAAATCCGGGAGATTTAAGCGGGGTGAGTGGTCGGTCGGTCTCGTTCGCCGGCGATTCTTTTTTATTCGTCGAATAGGCTATGGCAAGGAGTTAAAGGAAAAGAGTAGAACCCCCATCCCCCCACCCCTTTACTCCCTCCGCAAATAAAAAAAAACTCTCTTTAACCTCCATCCTCCCCAAAAAACACGGCGAAAAATCTCAGTTCCCGTGGTAGTATGGCCCATTTCAGGCACCGCCGATTAAATAAACCCTCAATATATACGTATAGATACCTTTAGAATTTGGTTCGGGAGAGGAGAGCTAAAGGGAGGGTTAATGGAAGGGGGAAATAAATGGAAGAAGCAGATAGGGGAGGGTTCATTCTGAGGTTAGAGAAAGAGAGGAAGGGAAGTAGTGCGGCGGAGAGGCTAAAGAGGGTGGAGGAGGAGAGCGTAGGTGAACATTAATCGCAAGACCTCTTTCCACCCTCTTCGGGTTTTTGGGGACTCGTATAAGAGTGCGGTAGAAGGTGGAGGAGGGAAAAAGAGGGAGAGAGAGGGAAGGAAGAAGGCGATTTGTTCAGACCACGCTCATTTTTATATGCGAGAGGAGAGAGAGAGAGAGTGGGGGGGGGAGACCCTCGCATCAAAGGACCATTTACGAGAAGAAAAAGAGTCGGAGGGAGAGGGAGGGAGAAAAGAAGTAATGTTTGTGGATAGAGCGGAGACGCAGGAGGAGGAGGAAGAAGGGGACGGAGTGTGTGGAGGGGGCATGGAGTGGAGGAGGGAGTGAGGGCAATGGAATAGCTTAGCCTAATGTGGTCATTATCCTTTCCTTTTTCGAACCTTCTCGATTGCTTCACTTATCCCCCCGTCCGGTTCCTTTTTTTCTGCTGTTTTATTTTTATCTCTTCTTCCTTCTTGCGACTCATTTTAATTTTGTTTCTCTTTTGTTGACGTTTGTTCGGTTCGTATGTTTCCCTCTCTCTATCATCCGGTTGAGTTTAAGATCAAATTAAAGCTTTTTTCCGCGCAACTCGATATAAAAATATCTCAAATAAATGCAGGAATTAATATTCAGCCATGCTTGTATTACTAGAAAGGTGCGTAGTCCCATAGGTTCAACGCAATGTTGTTCTTAGTAAAATAATGATTTGATGCGTTATTTTGGCTCATCCGATGAATTATAACGAACTCGCGAAATTGGCGTTGGGAATTGCTCAGCGATAATGATGTCAGTTTACGAGAATTTTCACCTTTCTGTACAGATTTAAGTAAATACAGCTTAGTTTTCAAAATTTTTGTATGACATATGCCATCCATCAGATTGGAAATCACTCCATATATTTTTCTAACGGCTTAAGCAGGCGAGAAGAAATCGAAATCATATCCCAGGAAAATCAAACTTTTTAAGTTCCGGCCGGAAAAATTAGATCGCTTTTTTGGAAAAAAAACATCTTTTTCTTTCGAAATGAACTTTTCCTCGCCATTACCGTGACCGACCCTCTCATCTTCCTATCTCTTGCACTCGTCCAAAAGCGTCATTTGCATATTCCAATGTTTTATACGGACGGAAAGCTGATCTTTATCGCTCACCTTCCGCACTGTTTACTTAACCCCTCCCCCTCCATTTCGTATTTTTTATCCTCCGAACACGCTCAAAGAGAAAAGATTCAAGAGACATCTATTGGGTCAGTTTAATGAGCCGCGAGGAAGGTAAAGAGAGAGAGCGAGAGAGAGAGAGAGAGGGAGGGGAAAGAGACAAGGAGAATGAGACAAAGAGAAAGAAAAAACGAGAAAGGAGGAAAAATAAATCCGGACGAGAGGAAGGCTGTAGACGGAGGGTGTAAGTCACCCCAAATGAGGGTTGAAAATGGGGAGCTTTAGGAATTGCTAAGCAAGTGAACCAGAAAGGAAGGGGAAGGGAAAAAAAAACAAAAAGAAAGTAAATGGAGGACTCAGATTTCATTTAATTTATTTTTTTAAACGGCGATAATCAAGAGAGAGCGGCGAGGAAAAAAAGAGTGATTAAATGGTATTAGTCGCGTCGAAGTAGGAGGGGAGTTTTGGAGAGGGGAATATGGGAGGTGGGGAAGAGGGGGGAATAGGGATAGAGGAGGAGGAGAATGGGGGGAGGAAGGGAGGGGGAAGACGGTTGGGGGAGGGGTGCGGAGCAGGCGGTATTCTCCTTAATATCCACTCATCGTTATACCGGTATTTTTTATCCCCTCTCCTTCCCCATTCCTTTCTCTCCCCGCCTCATCTCCACTCTCCGACGTCCTCCGAAGTTCCTCCCGATTGCATAATGGAGAAAGCGAGGAACGACTTGGCAGAGAAAAAAATTCCGTTTGAAAGAGAGAGATAGTCAGCGGAGAGGAGGCTAAACCACGGCGGGATTAAATACAGTCTATTCTCGCGCGGATTGCAGACGTCGTTGTTAAGGATGAAAAAAGAGGAACTGCGCGACTGTAGGGAGAGTTTTTATTGACATCGGTTGCCAATCAAAACGGGGATTTGAGGAAAAAATAAATGCCGACCCTTCGGCGCGACCGCTACGGCTGAAAGGGGGATGAGGAAAAACAAAAAGAACGTAGCGAAGGGTTTTTGTCATAACGCGCGTGGACTATCTTGGAGATACTCGCTAGGGAAATCGATTTCCCAACATCTTCGCCTTGGTTGAACAATGTAGCTCTCGACTCGGCCTCTATAAAGGCAAGTAACTAGTTTGGATTTATGGAACGATAAAACGGCAAGTACCTATTTTATCAGACAAATTTGTGGTTAGAATTTATGACAGTGGTATTATCGCGGTGTACCCTTGCGATTTACGGTATAGTTGTGGAGACGATCCTCTGAAGCTTCGCAAAATATCGCGAGTTTCGATGTCATCATCACGGCAGGTTCATAAATTTATTTCGCGACGCGCAAAATAACGGGCAACGAATCAAGTACTGCACGAAATACTAATATTTTTTGTGTTGCTTAGTCCACCAAGAGAACAGGAAATTTAATGCAATAATTTTATGCTCTCTACTTTTAAAAAATAATATAACCAGACTCCGCTCATTATTTGGAATTTCATATATGAAACTTCTCCGGCGTTTTTACAGTGTGGCCGTCAAAGGGAAAGCTAACTTTATTTCTATTAATTCGATTTCGCCGTTGTACTCGAGAAGTGAAATCCTACTCGATCGGGATCGCGATAGACAGTGGAAAAAAATACGCGTAATTTTTTTAACTTAGGCAAAATCTAGCAAATTTATTTAAATCTGAATTTCCATTTTAATTAACGCTACTCTTAATGAAGTCTTCTTGGTTAAACGGGATTTTTGAATGTTTCTATAACTATGTAAGACCGTAATGAAACGTGATTTAGTTTTATTAGTAAATTCCTATTAGGATACTCTCCTTTGCACTAAATCGAATCGACGCCGGTACATACAAGTTCCGATAAATTAAAATTATGAAATTAATTTAACGCAAACTTTAAACTTGCGTTCGATAGCCATCAGGAAAATTTTCATTGTGCGATAGCTGTTTATTTTGATCTAAAATGCTATTAATAACAGCAAAAAAATGATTCAAGTATAATAAAACAAGACATAACTCCAATCACGCAGCAATTAAAATCCGCATAAAATTCACTCCTAACGCCAAAATTGGTTTCAACTGCGCGAAGAATTCAAAAGTCGTCCGTTTCGGAGAAAAATGGAAGACAAATTCGACTCCTGCTTATATATTTTTGAGTTCCATTTCTCAGAAGCTCTTGCCCAAAGAGCTACATGACTTTTTCGCTCTCTCCTTCAAAATAAACGAAAACAGCAACGTCCACTTCATAGCTGCGGAGATCGGCTGCAGCGACGGATATGTACATACATCCGCCTACGGCAGACCCCAGGATTTTAGGCAGCCTCATCCACCTCTGCATTTCTCCCTCCTTCGCCGTTCCGCCTCCATCCTCTCTCTCCACTACTCCCTCCGTCCTCCTCCTCCGTCCTCCTCTTCCGTCCTCCCCCTTCACCTTCCCACTCCACCCGCTTCTCCTTCTCACCTCCCCCATCCCCCACGACTGCCACCCGATTACTCCCTCACTCAAAACCTCAGGTCTCCACGCACTCCCGTCCATTCCTCACTCGCAACCACCACCAATGTATGCTAACGAATTCTCTCTTCTCTCCAGCAGAATGTGGGTTCAACGCGTTTCGGAGGGAGGGAGATAGAAACAGAGAGAGTAGAGAGACGGATTAGATGGCAGGGGTGGAAATGAGTCTTTTGGGGCACGTCGATAATGGAAAATACTCGAGAGAACGGAATTATTTTGGGATGATACCTTTATAAAAGACATTTGTTTTTTATAAGAGATAGGAGCACGTTTGCGCGCAATTCAATGCAATGGCATGGTTATAGGAGGAAAATCGGAGAAAATTGTATATCCATAAATTTTGTGTCGTTTTGCAACAACTTTTAAGTTATGAGAAACTTCAGAAACAAAAAAATCCTGGTTACTGAATCGTTAAACAATTTATCCAACCGATTCCTAAATCTACCAATTTCTTAATAAAATCTTGTCATAATTTTGACAAGTAAAATACTTATCATATGCTTCGAGCAGCAATATGGTATTCCTTGTTTTGTTTGATTAATTGAATTATGTAACCGATTAAATTTTCGGAGTAAATCTCTCAAATAATTCATTTGTCATCCACATGTTAGGGATACTAACGCTCCTAAACGTTATAAATATTTGAGTATTTTAGATTATCGAGAGAGTTCAAGTTAGACAATTGAATCAACTCTAAACAAAACTACTTTTCTCAAAATTTAAGCCACTCAGTTAAAAAAATCTCCCTATTTAAAGAGATATTTAGTGTCAAAGTTAAGCTTGTTAATGCCGTGAGACCAACGATGGAAGAATGGGTGATTTGATAGGAGCGTTGGGTGCATGGAGAGGAATACGAATTCCGACCAAGAAGGTAGTCTTTGAGGAATCTTTACTACAAATGGTGAGCGATGTGTGAGAATCGGCTCTGAGAACAGGTTGTTAAGAAGGAAATAGCTATTAAGAGAAGAATAGTGGGAAAGCTGTAAAGACATCAAAGTTAGAGGAGTTGATGAAAGCGGCGAATTTCAATAATAAATTTTGAGGTTAGGAAGGGTCGGAAGGAAAAAACTATATGATGATATTCGAGATTATTAACATGTTTGAAAACTATGAGTACACTGATATATTCTTCCAAACAGCTGTATACACAATTAAAAAAATTAATTTGCACTCTTTGCGACTTATGATCGTATATTTCATTTGACCCACAGAGATCCTTAAAAAATAGAAGCACCACGGAAGAGATAAGCCCTACAGATACAAGCACCCGTGGCATCAAGAGAAGTTGTTGCTTACTTAACGAAAACTTTTGATTTGATTGGCGTAAATCCGAACATATTGAACTCCTGTGAGGCATAAAAATAATCATAATTACGAAATATTTGATAAATAGAGTTGCGACAAAATTAATGGAAATAAGACTTTGGCAAATGGATTTTTTATTCGAATACACCAGTTGGTCGGTAACCTATGACCAGCGGTTCAATGAGTGACCCGACACCACGATTTTGGTCACCCCCAAAGGTAGACGGGTTTAGAATGGTTTATGTTTTGAAAAAAAAAAATATAAAAATATATCAACATCCAGGTTTTATTTTTATTTTCATTCAAATATTTTAATCGACCAATCGCGTTTTCCAAAAAACTATTAAGTGACCAACCATCAAAAAAGGTTGCCGACCACTGGATTACACTATTCCACATGTTTTAATTCCTAGTTTGGATTCTTACAAATAGTTTATATTAAATAGCGTGAAACAGAAACCCACAAAATTGTTCATAAAATATTTACGCGACGGCTAATTAAAATAAGAAAAATTTCGCAACAGCGTAAAAACACGAACGAATGACAAAACCAGTTGAGACTCGTGTCGATTTAAAGTACGAAGTATGCTCATCTCTGTTTTAACCACAACAATCGAACTAATGGCCGAGTAAAATAATCACGGTAGATAGAGGTAAGGATAAAATAGACGAGAAAAGTGCTAGTGGTTGAGTTGGATGGTGATTTGGTACTAGAGGTTGGAAGGAGAGTGAGAGAGAGTTTAGCTGGAGGTGAGGCAGGAAGAAAAGGAAGGCGGAGGAGAAGAATGAGTGAGGAAAAAGAGCGGGAAGGTGGAGAGAGAGAGAGAGAGAAGTCGAGAGAGATGGGGGAGAGGAGAAGAGAAAGAGGGGGAGTTGGAACCGGAGAAGGCTCTTTCTTTCCAAGGATCATAGGGGCCGCCGCCATTGGGAAGGGGAGGACGGATAGGGGTTTTTTGGGGACAAGTGCGTGTGAGAGGCGTTAATGTTTCCCAGTGAGGGAAATGGAAATTAATCTGACGTGTATAGAATGGGATTCTTTGCGGATGGGAAGGGAGGATAGAGAGAGAGAGAGTGGGAGAGGAAGCGTGGTAGAGGAGAAGGGAGAGAGGAGTTGAGATCCAAAGAGTGGTGGGTTGGGCATCGAGTGTGGACTTTAGGAAGAGGTGGGCTGTGGTTTAAGGAGAGGGAGGGCAGAGTAGTATTTTTTCAAGAGAGAGAGGAAAAGAATGGGCAATATATACAGCGGATAGGAGAAGAGAAAAGAGTGAGGGGGGACGTGGTGTGTGGCGGTAGGATAGGGATATCGACTTTAAAAGGAGTGGCGGATGGCACTTGGATATGTAAATAAAAGGAGAGGAAATGGTTTTTTGGAGGGTCCGTGGAGATTTTGGATGAGTAGGAGGTTTGAAGCTTTGAAATAGATACATGGTAGATGGGTAAAAAAAAAACGAGTGGAGTTCGAATAATAGAAAATTTGGAAAAAATGAACTCCGTCGGTCTTTTTGTTTATGTATCGCTTAGACACGACAAATATCAGGGTGGCGCAGTTAATGGCTTGGAATATGTGAAAGGTCGAGGGAGAAATGTAAGATAGTAGTAGGATGCAGGATGAGGGAACAACGCGGCGTAAATCTGGACGAGAGCATAAAGATAAAAATGAAGAGTGGTAAGGCGGGCGAGAAACATGAGTTAATACAAGGGACCCGAACAAAGCTGTTAGACAGAAACCATTATATGACAGTAAAATGGCATTAAATGTGTTAAATTTAAGATTGTACTTCGTATCTGCGGCCTCGAGAATAATTTATAACCGTTGGTATCCGTTTTTTAAATCGGTTTAGGTAAGAGAAAATTATTTTGTTTAGCGATTTATGCGACCGCCAATTTTGCAGGGATCAAAAAAATGGCGGTGCATCAACAAAAAATACGAAAAATAAATAAATAAAAGCGGTTAATTTTAAACTGAATCGTGTAAATTGGCTTGAAATAAGAATACACAAGCAACTCCCTTTCAACGTACGACATGCATTCCTGCATTCGTTAAAACAAAATTCGTTGAAAGATCGCGGTTTTCCCATTTTGATGCGTTACAGTCAAAAGATGTTTTATTCTTGAATTTATTTTATACTTTTTAGTTGTCAAGGCGCCTATAATAATGGATCAACGACACAGACGAAACAACAACCTAGCAAAAATAAGGGAGAGCAAGCACGATCCACGCGAGCACGGGACTAGCTTGTGAACAAATCTTCGTAATGTAACAATCCTAAGGCCCGCGATAATTTGAATGCAGCGTAGAACGGCGGGCGAATCATTGAATGGCTAGGATTCCCAACCTGGTGCTTGGCGAGCACCGCTTTCCTGTTTGGAAGCCTGATTATGCTCTATGACAGCCTGGTTGTACTCTTCCATTGTGCTTAAAATCCCGTTTCTCAGAAACAATAATTTAATTTGCTGGGCTGATTTCTTTATAAATGCATTTAAGAACATTAAAAATAAATTTTACGTTAGTTTGACTTGATTCATAATCAGTCTCAATTTTTCAGAAGCATAGTGGTGCTCGTTTGCGTTTTCCAGGATGAAACTTGGTGCTCGCCACGTCGATAACGTTTGGGACTGCTCTATGGGTATGCAAGAGGACCTTTGAATCTCCCAGACCTTTCGTAAACATCAATTTTTATAAACTAGGATGGATATTCGCTATCGTACGTTTGAGTGAACAGTACGCTCGGTTTTGGGATGGGCTTTAAAATCCCATACATCCGTTAACGCCAACGTACGTTGAAAAAGAGTTGCCTGAACACACAAAAATTAAAAGTTCATGGAATTTCGAAGGCTCCCAAAATATTCCGTTATATGAAAATGTCACCGAGAAATGTAAAACGGGCGAGTAATTATACATGTTAATAATTCCTTTTCTCCGAAAAGGTATATTGGTGAGAAATATTTTGGAACGGAACAATATTTTTCGTGTTAGGAAACACTGGGTTTATTTCGGGAGAAGTTGCGACGTGGGATGTCATCTTCAGGCACGTGAATGAGACGAGTTTTGCATTTCCGGGCCTGACGATGACATTCCACTTCGAAGCCGGATATCGCCGCTCTCTTAACAAAACCACTTGTTCCTTCATGGAAAACTGTTCTAAAATTTTCAAAATATTATTGATTCGAAACGCTAAAAACTGACAGTTTATTATTCATTAGTAAACGATTACTCAATTAACGAAAACATCGACGTTACAGGCGATTGGTGGACGTCATTCACATTTACCAGTGGCCAAGCATAGACCATCTGGGGCAATATTATAGAATGTGAAAAAATGTCTGATAAAATAATATAAATCTCTGAAAAAACCTAATATATTAATATTTCCGGACAATCGGGCTAAAACATAGCGTGTGAAAGTAGTGAAGCGACGAAAATTTGTAGCCTTATGTCAAGAAAAAGGTATTACTTCGGGAGATTTGTGTCAGTTGCTTTCTTCGTTTAAAATTAAGACTCCAAAGAACCACGCCATTATGAGTTAATCTATTAAAAATGTTAAGGGAGAGAGAATCGACTTGCGTCTTGAGTTGTTCACTATCCGCCGGAATTTACACGCGTAATTAAATATTTTTAGGACTCTTAAGAGGCGCGACTTTCATTCTAAAAAAATACGAACAGGCGATAAAGTCATGGAAGACGTTTATTTCAGGTAGATAGGAGAGAGGGAGAAGTGGAAGGTGATGAGATTCAGGATGGGTAGTTGGAGAGAGATGGATAGGAAAGAGAGAGAGAGAGAGAGAATATGCGATGGCTAAAGAAACGACTTTCGCGAAGTGATGCGGACGTAGAAGAGTGGGGCGAATGAGAAAAAGAAATAAAGAAGCAGTAAAAATGGCGGAGTGAGGAGAAAACAAAGGAAGATTTGTGGCCTTGGTAATCACTCTCCTTTCCTCCCGACCCGCCAACTCCTTTCTTCACCTCTCTCTCTCTCTCTCTCTCTACCTCTCTCTGGCCAAAGCCGACTCTATCGGACCGCTGCGCATTACCGTCTTTTTTTCAGTTCTCCCTCTCTTTCTCGGGGTCCTCACCTTTTGGGTGCTTTTAGGGTGACCGCTCACCCCTTTCTGAACTCCCTCCCATCCACTCCCCCTCTTTCATTCCCTATCATTTTACGGTGCCAGAAAATGTCAACTGTAGAAGGTATGGGCGGGGAGGGATAGAGACAGGAGGACATTAACTATGAGGGAAGGAGGGAGAGGCAAAAGCTATAGGGAAGGGGAGAGAGAGAGAGAGATGGAAGGGGAGGGGGAAAACCTCCTCCGCTCCGACGGTGTCGCCCTCTTGGCGTTGGCGCAGACGACGGTGGTTTCCGACACGACGGAATTGGTGGCGTTTTGGACGGTGGCGCCGCATCGGGAGGGTTTTAAAAAGGCGAGCTAGGGAGAGAGTTAGGTGGGGGAGGGAGGGAAGGGAGGGAGGAGGAGGAAAGAACCGATATGATTCAACCGCCATAAACATCAGGTGAACATGAGTCAAGTTCAAAGAGGTCCTGTTTTTTGGAGATTAAAAAAATAAAGAGAGAGAGCGAGAAACCCGCTCATCTTATCGGGAGCCAAAAGGTATCAAGTATCTCTGTAAAGGAGTATTTACGTCCCGCTTGAATACAAAGATTTGTTCTCGGTATAAGTGTCACTTAAAAAACTCCATTGTCACTCAGGATAAGGTTTCTTATTAGCGCTACCGAAATGAGAAGTATTTGAGCATGGCGAATTGAGTACAAAATTGTTGTGCAAGTCAGGTTACAGAATTTATATAGTATTCGAAAGCATGGCGGATGGATATGATAATGATTTAAATTGTGTGGAAAAAACAATTAAGTATTACACATCGATTTTTTAAGACTAAATATTTCTGAACAGCAAAACAAGAGAGGAATAATATTTCCATATATATACATTTCAAGAGACTGACTGTCAAATGAATGAAGAAGAAGAGCAAATTTGATCATAAAAAGAGCACTAGAGAAATTTTAAATATACCACGTTAATTCTAGTAATGAAATTTCAGACTAAAATTAAATTAATGTATTATTAAAAGAATTTTGGATTCTTATATTTACGTACATATGATGAAACTCATTCAGATTCGAATTTTCTGACTTATCTGAACCAATATCAAAGAAGTATTTTGCCCATGCGCAAGTTGACTAACCCGATATTTAAAAAAATAAAATCAATTCAGTAGTAATGAGCTAAATTCGACGGTCTGTTATTAAATAAGCTTCCTAATTGCATTTTAGCGCAGCTAACAAAATAATTAAAGAAACAAATTGACTAAATGTGCAATTTTTCGCCTTCTCTCCTATGAAAGAAGCATACATGAATTAGGACGCAAACGCTTAAAATAGGCATTGTTAACTATTACCTAAGCAAGGATATTTGACCGGAGCAACATAAAAACAAATTTCCCCTCCCCGTTATTCGAGAAAAACGATCCAGGCGATTCCACCGGTCGAAACGAAAATCACTCCACATCGAAAGGTTCGGAGAAAAGAAAAGAAGACCTTCCCGCAACATCTACTCTGCCAAACCGAGTCAGACGGCACATCTTCGTACTCATCCAAATCGAATCTTGAATATCCGCGGCTTCAAGAGGGATGAGGAGGTGGCAGAGGAGGGAAGTGGTCGAGGAGGTCACGAGGCATGAGAAGGGCGAAACGGGCGGGAGAGAGATAAAGGCGGGAGGAAAATGGGGGAGAGGCTGGAGAGGGAGAGAGGGCCTGATGGGTGGAGAGGAGTCGGGTCGGATACATCAACACCGTTATGGGCCGTCAAACCCATTCTAGGCGCCGCTTCTCTCATTAAGGGACATCCCAGCGACTCTCTCCAGTCGGAGAGGAGGATTGCGGGGAGGAGAGGGGGGGGGGGGCGATGCGCGTTCCTCCTCCTCGGGACGGAATCAAATTAAGAAAAAAAAACACTCGAGCAC
The DNA here is from genome assembly GCA_028673005.1 of Tanypteryx hageni. NCBI lineage: Eukaryota > Metazoa > Arthropoda > Insecta > Odonata > Petaluridae > Tanypteryx > Tanypteryx hageni. The sequence continues at coordinate 163,701,048 of CM054112.1, forward strand.
ACAGAAAACCGGGCGTCAGCTCATTAGGCGGCGAGTCACAAAGGAAAAAAGGAAGGTAGATGAGGTCGAAGGATAGGGCGGCTTTTCGCTTCCTCCCTTCATCCCTCTTTTTCTCCCTCTGCCTCCATATCTCTCTCTCTCTCTCTCATCAACGCCCGTTCTCCCGGAAGATGAATCGATCACGCGGAGCGAGACTCGTGTATCTTCCATTTAACCGCCTCCACCCATATCCGCTCTTTTTAGGATTCCAGTAAAACGCGATTCGAACATGGTTCTGCAGGGAGCGCTGCCGTATCTCTCTCGCTCTCTTTCTATCTCCTCTCTCTCACGCTCTTTGCTCGACGCACATGCATCGGCGGTGTGTTATGGTGGAGAATCGTTGGGAGGAGTTAATTGAATGGGAGGAGATATCCTTCGGAGAGGAAAAGGTCTCTGGTTGGACGCGAAGTCGAGGCGATGTTTCAGATTTTTCTTTTCTTTTTAATTTTTCTTTTTTTCTTTTCAATTTTTCTTTTTTTTTTCTTTTTTTTCCTTAGGTTTTTTTTTTTGTAAGAGGAAAAAATTGAACGCCTTCCGAGGCAGAACCTCGATCATCCTTCTTCTCCTTCTGTTGGATGCGCTATCTCCTTCCTCTTTGGTAATACAAGGTTGTCGTTGCCGCCGCCGACGGATATTTTGGGAGTGATTTCTGTTTGAGGAGGGAAACTTGTTAAGCCTACCGACCGATGGCTCCTGCGACCAGCATCATCTTTTCCCACCAGTGTCCTCCTTCCGCAGAATGGATTGTTGCGCAATTATTTCGATTTAAAAAAATCTAATCGATGGATAACACGACGTCAAAATTAAATGTGTCGTTAAGACTTGTATTCGGATGAGGCGCTTCCTAGGACACAGACTCAAATTTGGATTAGTTAAAACGATAGTCTTCATACATTTAAAAAATCGAAGTATTTATTCCGTAATCCACATTTACAGATTAAGTTTTTGAATCAAATGTGCTATAAAAAATAACATGTTTTCAAACCCCCATGACTTTCTACTCCCTATATTAATTTAGGACTTTGAGTAACCGATATTAGGCTAAAGAAAATATACTTACTTCAACGAAAATGAAAGATGAAATTGGTCAAATCTATCGAAAAAAATTATGAAACAGTACAGGCGCGCACCCAGAAGGGGGGGAGGCTGACGAGATTTAGCCCCCCCCCCCCCCCAAACTCGAAATGTTCTTCCTTAAGAGCAGTGCTCGCTTGGGAACGCCGTTCCACTTGTTACAAAATTAAGCTCTTTGCGTTCCAATTGTTAAAAAAGTAGGGATGCACACGGTTTTCCCGTGACACAGAAGTGATTTTCGTCAAATTTGCCGTAGTATAATCGTATACTAATATACTTGCTTTGAAATCAGAAAATTATTTTTCCTTATATTGTGGCAACTCTGCTTCTTAGATCCGTTTTAAACATGCTCATTTCGTTTTTTCATACTAGACTCTCCCAACAAACGAAGTTTCTTTGAAATCCGTTCAGCCAATACCTTCGAAATTAATAGTTACAGACAAATTCTAACTTTTATAATGTGGTACCCTTGTTTAGTCGACCCGGTTTGAATATAATAATTTTGTTATTTATTTATATAAAGATTATATACATCATATTTGGTTAAAATTCATTCCGTCAGTTCTCTAGAATTACGTGTAAAAGAAATATTATTTTACTTTTTACTGTGGTAGCCCTGCTCTCTAGCTCGGCTTTAAACATCTTGATTTCATTATGGTATGTTGTATAAATCTTACATTCAAAATTTAATTGAAATCCGTTCCGCCAATTCCTTCCAACTTCATAATCCGTGAAAAAAATAAATTCGTAATTGTAGCACCTCTGTTTGGCTGATTCAGTTTAATTGTGGTTTTCTATATATGTGTACATTATAAATATTATATTTGGTTCAAATTGATGAAGACATTTCAACAAAAATATGTGTAAAAATAATGTTTTTTATTTCTTGTATTGTGGCAGCCCTGCTTTATAAATGTATACTAAACATCTTGATTTTGTTTTTTTTTATGTTACACGCCTCCTTCCAACAAATTTTCATTGAAATCGGTTCGGCCAATTTCTTCCAATTCATAATTACCAAAAAGTTTAACTTTGTAATTACTGCATCCCTACACAGTCGATTCGGTCCAAATATACCACTTTGGTCATTAATTTATGCGAGTATTCCATGTACCAAATTTAGTTGAAATCGGTTAAGCCAATTCTTCCCTGATATATGCGTACGGACGGACGGACGGACGGACATCATGAAAATAATAGTGCTTTTCAGCAATGACGAAAAGCACTAAAAAGCAGATTAGAATGTTCTTGTTGTTAAAATATTTCAGAAAGTCGTTTTCATGCATAAGAATTTTAAATTTACGCTGGCGATTTTATGTTGGACCCAGAGCCGGCTTTAGGGCATACATTTTTCTCGAGCGACAAGTGATGTAAGTGAGCGGGGTCCTAAAAGGAAGCGTGGGTGCATAGGGAAAATCCACAGGAGGCCTTACTGCTGCCTACACCAGGGAATCGTATGTCTGGTGGCACATCCAAGGGGCAACAGGGGAGGTGGCGTTGGTTCGCGTACTCTTAGAGAAATACTGATTCTGGGAAGAAGACACTAGAGACGGAAAATGCACCTCCTTTTCTGGAAACGGGAGAATTTGTCAACAGAGGGTGAAGGGTGAAGTCCATGGGTGATTTAAGAAGTAAGCTTACTTTTCAGAAAAAAAGGTCCTCAAGTATGCTGGAGGGAGGGGTAACATGAAAAGGGCGTGACAATGGGTGAACGCTGCGAAACAAACGTTACAACAGATTGGTGCAATTTAGAATAGAGTCGCCCGCTAGATATTCTATACGTCACATCATATGGTTATCTGGTGTTTGACCTCTAACAATGTCTTGGGAAGGACTCTGCCATTCTCTTTCAGGAGTTTGAGCTGTCCTAAGCTCAATTTAAGTCTCTCAGTGCTGTGAAGTAGGCAGCGTGAAAGGGCTCTTAGATATTGTGTATTTATTTGATTTTGTGTGTAATTTGTTGTGTAAATCGCATAACTATCAACTAGTCGTTGATCATTACAATTATTTACTTCTGATTGTTTTCCACGATTAGCGATCTATATAATCCATCTCTTAGAAGTTACATCGGCAATAATATAAGAACGCATCGTCTCACAGTTGGAAAGTATGGGTGTCTATCTCAAATTTTATAAGTTTAGCTCTGTTTAGTGGTTCATTCATTGTCTTAAAAAACAACTATTGATTGCATAGCCATGATTTGAATTGAAAATATCAATTTACATTGCTCTGTCACAGTAGTTATCTTTCAATGAAAGTTTTTGAAAATGTCATATTCTAATTTTCCTTGGAAATGATTTTTTCCGAAGGTATGTTGTTACCTTATGCTAAGATTTTGGTATAATAAAATGGAAATTTCAACTCATGGTTCGCTATATCTAATGCTATGATATAATCAACAACTTTCGTAAATCATCAATGAAGCAAATACGACAACTCTTTTACCATTTTATCAGTTGAGTACTTAATCGTGAAAATTCGACCCTGCGATTTACTTTCGTGCGTTTTGTTTTCTGTTCTGCATATCGCTCTGCGAATTAACATGAACTTAAATTAATAAACATGCTCCTGAATCGAATTAGAAAAATTGCGACAACTTGCACCTACAAGATGAGTAGAACGGCAAGAATCCGTAATGGCGATGATCGAACTGTTTGATGCAATTTACTTTACTCTTGAAGTTATAAGTACCTAGCAGAACCAAGACGCTTCGTCAGGCGCCAAAATGCTATCAAGCTCCATTTGTGAGTTTTGTTTTCTAATTTCACTATATACAGTTCAAACATTATTTTCTTGCACATAGTCGTTGCGCAGATAATTGCAGAAAGTTGATAGTGAACTTTATTCAGCACTAAATCATGTGTGATGCCATTGAACAAATAAAAATTATGCGAACTAATATAAACTCTTGTTCTCCAATATGGCAGGCACGAATAGTCGGGTAGACTATGGTGATGGTTTTATTTTGAGAACATTGGATGAAAGTAATACGAGTGCAAGTGAAAACGAATGCGAAGTGAACATGAAACTGAAAGTGAGCAATCCGACACAGATGATTCAGAAGAAGAAGATGATGAATCCCATGGCAAAACTACAGAAAAATACTACTGTGTAAGAACCGTTTCAAATGGAGTTCTCATGAGGTAACTTGAAGAGGACGGCCTGTAGCCCATAATCTTATTACACAGCTATCTGGTTTGAAAGAACCGATGAAAGCTCTTGCTCATGAAGCGAACCCAGAAACAATTTGGAGCTTATTATTTACCGAAAATATCCTCAAAGAAATTGTTCTGAGAACTTATTAAAAAATAGAGAAGGCAAGGAGCAAGTACGCTGACACAAACAGATGCCATCTAAAGAATGTTGATATTATTGAACTATAGCCTTTATTGGTCTTTTTTACTATGGTGCGATTTTCAAATCCAGTAAAGAAGATGTCTTCCGTATTTGCCATGGATGGAACTGGAAGAGAAATATTCAGGTTAGTCATGCCCCTGAAACGCTTCCTTACCTTAAAGTCATGCATTCGATTCGACAACGCAGAAAACAGACCCCAAAGGGAAACCAGTGATCTATTAGCAGCAATTTCAGGATTATTCAACGAAATTATTTTGAACTTTCAAAAGAATTTCTGCATCTGAAGCTGTGGTTGTATCGACGAAATGCTCGTTCCTTTCACGGGCCATTGCAAGTTCCGTATGTATTTACCAAACAAACCGGCCAAGTATCGTTTGAAAATCATGATGTTGTATGATGCTAGAAATTCCTACTGCTACAATACCTACATCCACTGTGGGAGAAATTCTGCCTGTGATGGCTTAGACACCGAGTGTAGGAAATTCAGCAAACCTACGCAGTCCGTCATCAAGCTTACAAACTGCATCACCGGAACGAATCGAACATTACAGCGAACAACTGGTTTTCGTCGATAGAGCTGGTGAATATTCTAAAGGAGAGAAAACTAAAATATGTTGGCACCCCAAGAAAGAATAAGAGAGAGATTCCAGTACAGTTCCAGGCCAACAAAAGCAGGCCAGTTGATTCCTCAATCTACGGGTTATCGGGCGATATTACTTTGTTGTCACATGTTCCGAAAAAAGGTAAACCCGTAATTATGGTTTTCCCCATGCATCACAACAAGGAGATTGATACATTGTCCTGAAAACCACAAATTATATCGTATTATAATCAAAGTAAGGGAGGTGTTGGCAGCCTAGATGAGAAATGCGCCAAATATTCAACCAGTAGACGAACACGAAGATAGTTCATGGCTATTTTCTATGCGATGCTCAACATTGCAGGTGTCAACGCCTACATAAGTCATAATTCCTTTTGGAACAACAAATAAATTGCTCGATTTCATTTCTTGAAGGATCATGCCCACTCTCTAGTTTTATCTCATATGAAGAATCGCCTGTGCAGCCAAATTCCTCAAGATATTCAGAATGGCCTAAGCCGCGTTCTTGGAATTCCGATTCTGGAGCAAAATACGAGAGACGCATCAGTTCTAAAATGTAAACGTAAGAGGTGCTACACCTGTCCATACAATAGGGACAGAAAAACTTCAATTTTGTGTGAAAAGTGCCTTAAACCAATCCGTAATTAGTGTGCAAGAAAAATTTGTAAGAACTGTTTTAGTGATTGAACCTATAGAAACAAATTGAACTTAAAGCTAACTTCTTAATGTACTAAATGTATGTCGTGCACTTGTCCACTGTTGCGAATTTAAAGAGAAGAGTTCTTAAAATTTACTACTGGACATTTTAGGTTCTTATATATGCTCCTTTTTTCTTAGAAACTACCTTAAAATCAAGAGAAAACAACTTTTTGTAATGATTCATTCAATATTGAGATAATGTTTAAGATTTGGAATTTATTAATAATATTTTATGGAGGATATATGCATATTTTATGATTTTTTGCATTTATTAATGTTGGAAAAAGACAATAAAAATTATGTATTTGCTAAATATTTTATTGGAGTCCTGTATAAGGTAATTATGATCATGGGTCCTCAGGACCTTGGAACTCCATTAGCGTGACAATAGCTGTATTGCTCCAGTTAAGGGTTAAGATCTAATTAAAAATAACTTATTGATATATTTTTAGCCAAGGGAAGTTTCGTAGGCGACAACATACAAATTAAATCAAACCTGTTATGTAAATTTCTAATAATGTTAACAATTTAATTAAAGTGGAAATTTACATGTTGTGTTTGATTTAATCGGTAAGGCATTAATAGTTTTTGATAAAGATTCTTTGAATTTTCATGTGTGCTTTACAATTGTTCACTTGGGAAAGATTATTTCATTGCAATGCTTTCGACAGCTGTTTTATATTAAAAAATAACGTTATTAAACGAAATTAGCCTCAAGAACTCTACTTTCAGACAAACTATAGTAATTAGAAATTGTTTTTATCTATTAAATTACATTGGCTATTTAAGGCGACATCATCAGAAATTTTTATTGCACCCAATTACAATAATTGTTTACAAATTATTATTAATATATGTATACATATATTATTATATTCTCCCATTCATTACGTGATAAAATATTTATTTCAAAATAAATATGAAGGAATGTTCACTATTTGAGGAAACGCATTATTTTTGGTTTTTGTCTATAGTTTGAAATGTTATGCTAATTGCATGTAAAATAGCACATTTCTTCATTTTTAAGTAAAAAAAACACAGAAATATGATATAAAATGATGAGGAATAGACCATCATAATCCAAGAAATCGATTAGTTACATTTCTCCATCCAAACCTCGCATAGTGAATTAGCATCGCACGTTGACCCAAATACGTCTTTTTTCTTAAAATTATGAAAAATACGGTTTTAATTAACCAATTAAGTCTCCGATGGCGTGTCGCCATAACGCGTAAGCAAGAAAAACATCCCCATCAATCTTCTAAAATTTAAATCTCCCGTCTGCTTGACCCTGACCTTTCCTGGGAAAGAAAATGAGAGAGAAAAGACTTATTTCGCAAAATAGGACATTCGCATATCGATACGCTACTTCTTACATATACATTTTCATCAGATTTCGAAGGAGATAAAGATAGCTGGTAGAAAAAAATCACGGAATGGGCAAGATTGCGCAAAGTAGAGAGAGAAAGGGGGGGGGGGGAGAGTATGGGAAAAATTGATTCGCGATCTGTCGACGGAATTATTATTTTTTTGGAGGTACAGTTTCAAAATTCACCAGGTGCATGGATGCGATTAAGAGTTCGCCGCCGCAAGGTATCAGGGAAAGGCAAGAATGAAAGGAGGAAAGAAAATGGAGCCCGGGTTTGTACTCGATAGAAAAAGAATAAAGAAATGAGAACGGCAGGCCAACGACCATGGGAAAATGAAAACGTCGTTTTCGTTGGCGAAGCGGTTGATGTTTTCGATGGAATGTTTTCGAGGAACGAATTCGAATGAGTGCGAGCGTGGCATGGAAAGGGAGAGATCACCGATTCGTCATGATATGGGCCGTAAATTTAATCGTGACCCGAGCTCACGCCAACGTGAACGCTATCCTTGTTCTACGCGTTCCCTTCCTATATGGCTGCCTGCACGTGCGAAGGTCACGAAGTATATACATATGTGAGAGAAAATTATATGTGGAGAAGTGGCACTCTTCGCCGCCATACCTCTTTCCTTATCACTCACTTTTGCATAGGCAGCTTTGCGTGTTTCCTCTTTATAGAAATAGGCCCGCGTCCCGTACGTTTTGACGGGTTCGCCATCCCTATCCTATCATCTTGCGTTTCCCTCGAGAAGACTAGGAATTTTAATTGCCAGAAAACACCCTTGGTTTTCCCTTAGAAAATAAGTTATTTTCGTAATTAGTATGCCAACTTCACGCCAACTATCAATTTCGCATAATTTAAGAAGTTATTCGGGTGAGATCGTGGTTCCGTTGCGTTAGGAGTTAAGGAATTATGATGCATAATGTCAATATCCAACGGTGAAGTGAATGTGTGTATGTTACGGGTAATTTCAGTAATGTGAATTATGACGGATAGCGCTTTCTCGATGATTTTTACAATCAATGGTTTCAGTGAAATTGTATAAGAAAAGCTCTTAAATTAAAACTGATTCTAAATATACCCATCCATAATCTCCAATTTTCTTTTGTAGTGGTCACAACTCATCAAGAATCCTATGTTTAACGAATGCGGGTTTCATTTGAACGATATTACACGGCTCAAAGTCCAAAACGCTGATGTTTTACCCCCTTGATCGGAAATATTTACTGAACATTTCAATCAAATCGGACCTAAGAGTAATATTCGACAATTTCCACCTGCGGATAATATAGCACCAAGTACATCATTATTATCTAAAAGAGTATTTTCCTGGATTTAATTGCCAGTAAGGATATTTTAAATTTTGATTTTGGTGTTAATTCCAATTTTTTTACGAAATAATTTTAGTCGTGAGACAGCACTTTTACATCCTCAATAGATATTTTTAGATTTTTCCAGTTGTTTCTTAAAACATTTTTGAGGATAAAAAGATACATTCTGAAAAATGCTTTAATTGTATTACCCTGAAATAAAAGATTCTTTATCACGCAGATAAACCAAAAACCTCCCGTGTACAGGGCTTACAGCCTTGTGGAAAATTTTCTTTTATAATATAATAATATTTAGACTTTCAATAGTCATAAATGCGACAGTGCGTGAGAATCGATTCGTTCTTTTTATTAGCATAGCCATTCCTTTTCAACATTCAATTGAAACTTTCGTTTTGGAATATGGAAAGCTGTGGAAAGCAGCACCGAAGATTTAAGAAAGAATTATTACCCTCTCCTTATAGTTTGAAATTGACATGATCTCTCCAATAAACTTAACAATGGTAGGAAACCCAAATAAATACACATTAGGCTACAACTCATCACCGATGACGGATGATTTGCAGCTGAAATGTGTTTTCCAAAATGTTTATGATTATTAGAGAGAGAGTTTTTCATTACGAAATAATGGCATAACCAATTGAAATTTACGATGCTTGAAAATAAAAAGTAACTCATTGGGCAACTGAAATTTTTAAATGCCTTTACATTTTACAGCTATTGTATAGACATAGTTTTTCAAATACTAAGGATAAAGTAAAAAGCATATCGTATAATAATTAGGAAAAATTTACTCCATTAAACCAGTGGTACCCAACCTGTGGTCTGCGGACCCCTTGTAGTCCTCAAGGCTACTATATGGGGCCCGCGGAAAAAATAACATCCTCATTGTTATACTCCGAAAATGTAATCATTGAAGTAATGCAGCGTTTCTTAAACTTTAGGATCTGAGGATCTCTTTCATGCGAATTTTTTTGTTGCTGGGACCCCCTGGACTAGTGCTGGGGACCACAGTTTAAGAACCGCTGAAGTAATGGATAAGAATGTAACAAAATTTAAGATGTGAATATTACGAACAATTGTTAACTGCACATTATTTTTTTGTTATTAAGTTAGATTTAAATATATAAATAAAACAACTAGTAGCATGATGTACAGGGCCTGTCAAAGGGGAGGTGCGACGCAACCGGGCCCCCGAATATTTAGGATCCATGAAATTTTGAGATTTCAATTATTAAACTAATGGGTGTAAATTTTCATAAACTTTTACTTAATAAATCACTTGCCCAATTTATTTCCAATAAAAACATCACGAAAAAGTTATAATTTAAAACTGGGAGCATCACAGATTTCGTTCGTTATTACTATACTACATATTAATCTCGTGGGGCCCCCCTTCAGTGCCTGGCCGGACCTGATGATATGGTCCGCGAAAAGTGTGAATATTGAAAAGGGGTCCGCTCACTCGAAAAGATTGGAAACCACTACAGTAAACGATTCGCTCTATTTATTTTTTTAAAGATTAAGAACAAAGCATAATCGGATGACCTCTTCTAAAAAATAATTCATCTAACTCTTATAAATACGGTAGAGATTCTCCGTAACCTTGTGTTTCGTTTCGTTTTCCTAAATTTCATTCAAGTTTTTCTTTTCAGTTCAAGGCAACGGTGTCTAATAGATAAGCAGCTAAATATGTTATTCAAACATTAAAGCGACTAAGTCCATGGACAATAAGGTTAAAATCAGCGTTCCTCAACATTATTAATAGCACGGCCCACCTACGTTTATGGAGTTTACCTGGGACCCACCTATTTTCTATATATTAATTTTTTCAAAAAGTAGATAGTACATTTATCCACAGAGGGCGCACGCTGTACTATCATGAGTTCTTTCTATTTTATCGCAAACTCATTAAGAAACTGGGAAATTTATCAAAATAATCTCTTTAGAAATCTTTCCACGTTCCACCTCAAGTTCCTTTGCGACCCACAGGTTGGGAAACCCTGGATTAAATAATCTCCTGAGACTTTGATAAGGTGATGCATCCTCTTTCGTTCTATGCTAAATCGAATGAAATAATTTGAAAAACTATTTATCGTTGACGATGAAAATTAAAGCAATAGAAAGGTTGTCTAAATTCAGCATTTGTAGAGAAAATTTGAAAGTCAATTTATCCGTGATTAGAATAATTCCGCGAGAAATTTAAATTTATGTTTATCTAACAAAGAATGTCTATTTCTGAGTAACAATTTTAATGAGTGACTGTTACGAAAGGAATTTTGCCTGTCAACATTGGAGAAAAATTGTTTTTCTTAGTGAGCTTCGAACCAAAGAGCGCCTATTTATATACTAATTAACATTCGATGATTTTAAAATAATTTTAGTTGTATAGAAGCGTAATTTTGTAAACCGAGAAGCAATATAATAATTTCCTTAAAATTAAAAGTAATTAACGCCTTCTAAGGAGAGAGATTTACTATAAAAGTGCGTACATCCGTTGAAATTTGAGAAAAATCGTTACCTTTTCATCGTCCCAATTAAACCCAGAAATAACTCTCGACTATCCGACTCGAAATTATCGTCATTTTAATAAAAGGAAATTTCTCAAATCTTGAATAGGCTCATCGTGCACGAATTACGATTCCTTTTTACCTTCGCCATACGTAGTAATGAGGAAATTGTTTGCATGAAAAAAATCGATTTCGAGATTTCAACGGAAATACACATTTTGAGGTCTCCTGAACACGTTTTGACCATTTTCTCGATGATGTCTGTGTATGCGAAAGTTTTTTGTGGGTGCTCTAACTCAAAAACTATTGATCAGGTCAACGCAAAATTTTATATTTAACATTTTTATAAAAGTTAGAAGAACTGAGTATTTTTTGGTAAAAATCGGTCAACCGAAAGTAGGTGTTTACTCTTGTCACTTATCCGTTATTTTGATATATTTGATTAATATAAAAATGTATTGGCACAAAAATTGTGTAAAATTTAATTTTCTACAACCTTTATTTGAAATATTTTCCCATATAATGAATGCATTGTTTAAGAGATATCTTATATTTTTTGCTACCACTACCGCGCCACCAACCGATAACTATTGTTAACAACTGACGCTTGGTTACGTCTTAGTAACGCTCATTTTCTTTTCTTAATTTTTGGAGTTTTGTGGCTATATCCAATATCAGAAGGGTATGGTTTGAGGTTATTTCTGTTCTTTGTCAAGTCTAAAATTTTCTCGCAGTTTCTTAAAATATTTATTAATATGTAACCTATTTGGATTTTTTAGAAATATTACAGATATGGAGAAAGTCATGTGGTGGCCACATCAGATTTTTTTAAGTACCCAGCACTTGCGTGTTTGAAACCAATTAATCTTTATAGTATTTTTGGAAGAAAATACCAGCACACCCGCCGATTACGCAAAATTAAAACGTGAAAATAATACTATTGACAGGAGAAACATTGGATAACGCGAAATTGCAAAATCAAATATTTGCTTATGTTTACGTTTATAAGGAGAAACATTGTTAAGGTCAATGCACATGGCCATAAATCCGGTTACTCCCTGAAAGAGAAATTATGAGTTTGTACCTTTAAATGTTTGGAATAAAACGAGCCATTTTAGTTAATACCTATCTTTTTCACTTGAGAAACCACTATGAAGTTTGTGCCAAGACCCATAACAAATTAGTTAAACTACTTTCATGCATTTCCGTACTTCTTTGCAAGAAATTGATTTAAACTAATAAGGAGCGAGAGGGAAAGGAGAGAAAAGAGTTGAAATTTCTTTACGATGTATGGATATTATAAATATTTTGTAGCATTAAGTAAATCAGGATAATGCATAAGGTGAAAATGCAAATAGGTCTTCTCTATATGTCTAACAAGATTGGAAAGGTGTACACCATGCCGGAGTACACGGAGTTTCCAAATGCGTTCTTTGAAATTTCACAATGTTCTCAATACTTTTCGCTCAGATGAGTATTTAACGAGAAGTAAGCGAGATATGTTGTAAAATATATGTAGGTCTTCATGTAAAGTGGTCGTAATTGTTGTCCAATTTTAACCAAAATTGGATTTTCTCAACCGATTTTAGCAAAACTCCTCAATACTTCATTTAAATACGTCCAGCGGTTTCCGAGTTGAAACAAAGAAACATTGTAAACTACCTGTAGGTCTCCGTGTAAAGTGATCGTAATTGGTGTCCGATTTTAAACAAAATTGGAATTGATTGACCTATTTTACTAAAACTCCCTAATACAAAATTTCATCAAAATACGTCTGGCTGTCCCGGGTTGAATCTATACGTAGATCTTCACGTAAAGTGGTCGTCATTTTTGTCCGAATGTAACCAAAATTGGAATCGGTCGAACAATTTTAGCAAAACTGTGCAACACCAAATTTCATCAAAATACGTCCAGCGGTTTCCGAGTTTTGATATGTGGGCGGACGGACGGAAACGACCTCCCCCTCCCCCTATATGCGTTCACTTCGTGCAAAGAACGCATAAATAATTGTTTACAGATTTGAAAAAACTAGGACATAGTTCGTCTACGAAGAAAATTTCCATTCGTCTCTGCACCACATATTTTAATCCACGGGAAAATAGTAGCTTAAATTAAAAACCGGTATAAAAATTTTCAATTGCTGCATTTTTATGCGATTTAATATTTTTGTGCAATTATCGAGTATTCACCACAAATTGCATTGTTTCTTTAATGTTGGATGATATCATCATAATATCATAAACGCAGCTGTAATTGTTTAGATACAATCTCCTAATCAATGAAAAAGGAGCAGTTTTAATGTTGATTTCTAATGCCTAATGACAACCCTTATGCCACGAACTTAAAAGTCGGTTTTCATATCTGATAAAGTACTTTTCAATAAGTTGTGACTACGAAAGTCTCAATAATGTCATTAGAAGCAATTTAATTTCACAATTAAGCGAGACAATCTCACAAGGAGAGGACGCAGTAGTGGGGTCACGGATTTTTATGAAACTTGGTAGCTGTATAGCTCTGGATTCCAGGATCACTGCAAATTCCCCTTTTGGGCGTATACGGCCGGTAGTTTTTCCGAAAATCGCGATTAAATATTGCAATTTCACTTTAACTGTCATAAATTTAATAATGCACAACCAATTAATCTAGTAATTGTTGGCGGTGAGCGTATAGTGGCTGCGTCCGAAACGTAAGGGCGCAAGATCGATTCCCTCCTGGGTAGATCTTTTTTCATTTCGCCTCCTTTTACAAATCCTTTTTCGCATTAAAATTTAACTGGACAGCCACGTTGAAGTTTTTTCTATGTTGTTTGGTGCTGATTCGGATTTTTTCTCAAGTTATTCAACGCACGATCGTCTCCACAAAGTTTACATTAATAAATCGCATATTCTTCATTGATCTCGGCACACGCTACATCCTATATTGACGCTTATGACATGGAAAAGATCCCTGAAATTATTTTTGCGAAGACTTCATCCGAATACTTATATTATAGGCGGAGGTATATCAGGCAAAGGGTCGTTGAAAGTATAAAAAACATGAACTGGTGAAAAGTCCGTTAAAAGTACAGTAATATAAATAAATAAAAATATTTCTTTTATGAATCCCTCATAAATTTGGTTGATTGATTGAAAGCTTTAACTTACAAATCTACTGGAAATTTGTTTGCGTTCTGTGGTTCTCCGTTTGTTTTGTATGGCTTTTACGGAGTTATTTTTCAACAAACAAGCAAATCGAAGAATATTTTTTTGAGTCTACGATTCTATCAAGTATTTTTATTGATTTTTTGTTATTTTTCGAAATATCTTTACATCGGTCAACCTTTTACAGGTCGTTGAAAAATTAATTTCTCCGTACAATTCCAGACTTTGAAATTGTAGTGTTGAATATTTGCCAGATCCATCTTCGGCAAGATGCATCCCGCCGATCGACGATGAAAATTCGGAGAACCCTCGTTTATTTCCTGATGCGTTTAACTATTGCGCCAACCTTCTTCGCGAAAGTGGTTTAATTTCTGATCACATTAGTCAGGAGATTGCTGATCGTGCCTATCGCCATCGGTCGTGAGATGTACGATTGCATTGTGGGAATGATGGACAACATGATCCTCATCGATGATGATTGCCTGCTTGGCGAAGACGACCCTGAAGTGGATGTAGATTCCTTACAACAATCTACTGAGGAAGAAGGCTGTTCTAGCCCAACTTCTAATGACGGTCCATACGCGCCATCCCCGAAGAAAATTAGCAATTCTATCATTCCTCTGGAAACTAAAATTAATGTTGTTACTGCTGCGAAACTGCATCCATATTGGTCTCTAAAATCCCCTAGGGCACGAGTGTCTCGACGTATTACGAGATAGGACAGAATCAAAATATGGAAGATAGATATTCTATCTGGAGTAAGTTTTAAGGATAAGCAAAATGCCATCGACAGGTGGGTTTATGATAGGTTTTGTGAAGCCCGAGTAAATGGAGACCGCGTTACAACGAGAATTCTGCGGCAGTGGGGGATGGCAGCTGCTCTTCAACATATTTCCGGCGGATTTAAATTTGAGGCGTCACAATCCTGGGTGAAAATATTTAAAAGAAGGCACAAGATCCGCCAAAGACAGGTCACGAGATAAGTTAGTCGCAGAGAAAAAATATGCCCTGAAGAGACTATGAAGGCTGCCATGCTTTTTCAAGAGCAAGTCCATAAGCTGATTCCTCTGTATGACCCTAATTTGGTAATCAATACAGATGAAACTGGTAGCGAGTAGCATACCCAGATCAAGCGTACTCTATCCCGTCAGGGTGAAAAGGCGACCGAAATTTATTTAAGTAAACTGAAGAAAATGACGCATTCGTATACGGCCCAATACAGTATCACACTTTCGGGAAAGCTTTTGTCGAAAGTTTTCATTTGCCTGCAAGAACCTATGGGAAGATTTGGGCCTAAAGTGCAGCAGGGTGTTAGTGATGCTATCGGCCGCTGTAAGAATGTGTTCGTGACTTGCACGAATTCCGGGAAGTTGCATATTACCAACTATGAAATGTATTTGGACGAGGTATTGAAGCCGTATGTGACAGAAAAAAAGTTCCTGCTTCTTATAGATTCGTGGTCAAGACAGACAAGCCAGGCCTTGTACGACGAACAATTCATGGATGTGAACAACGAGCCAACTTGCGGCGTCAAAGTTATTCCCCCAAAGTGTACCTCGGTGTGTCAGCCTCTCGATGTATACTTTTATCTTAAAATTAAAATTTTCATTTCGCGGCTGCAAAATGCTGGACAGTTGCTCCAGCAAAAGAGGGAAATCACCAGCCGTATGGATGTAATTAAAATACATGCGTTAATTCATAACCAGCTTTCAGCTCCAATTTTCCATGAAATGATTAGGTATGCGTGGTTTGCATCCAAGCTCACCGATAAAAGAGAAGTCTTTTTCAACGTTAACCAAGTAAATTTTCCAGATGACGTATTAAATGGAAAATGCATTTGCGAAGAGCAGAGTTTTGCAAAATATTCTTGGTGCAGAAAGTTTTTCTGTTTCCAATGTTACTATGACTCATATCATCCAGGAGACTGCGAAGAAATTTGCTAACATAAAACAAAAGTTCCGTTACCTGTCGATTCATAAGAAAATTAAAGTATCCCTTGTAACTCTCCCCATCATTGATCCCAGTGATGATTGGTGGTTGTAGATTATTAATGCTTTTAATCAATCAACCGAATTTCTGAGGGATTCATAAAAGAAATATTTTTATTTATTTATATTACTGTACTTTTAACGGACTTCCCACCAGTTCATGTTTTTTATACTTTCAACGACCCTTTGCCTGATATACCTCCGCCTGTATTATAAGTATTCGGATGAAGTCTTCGCAAAAATAATTTCAGGGATCTTTTCCATGTCATAAGCATCAATATAGGATGTAGCGTGTGCCGAGATCAATGAAGAATATGCGATTTATTAATGTAAACTTTGTGGAGACGATCGTGCGTTGAATAACTTGAGAAAAAAATCCGAATCAGCACCAAACAACATAGAAAAAAAACTACAACGTGGCTGTCCAGTTAAATTTTAAGGCGAAAAAGGATTTGTAAAAGGAGGCAAAATGAAAAAAACCTACCCAGGAGGGAATCGAACTCGCGTCCTGACGTTTCGGACACAACCACTATACGCTCACCGCCAACAATTACTTAACCAACTACGCGTGCATTAAGAAATTTATATCAGTTGACGTGAAATTGTAGTATTTAATCGCGATTTTCGGAAAAACTACCGGCCGTATACGCCCAAAAGGGGAATTTGCAGTGATCCTGGAATCCAGAGCTATACAGCTACCAAGTTTCATAAAAATCCGTGACCCCACTGCCGTGTTCTCTCCTTGTCAGCTGAAAAGTAACTGAGGGCGGCCGCCTGAGGTCGAAATGCGCAATTGGTATCCCAACATTTTTTTATGGTTTTACGAGTTACCTCGATTATCAATTCCATGCCAGGCGATCTTATAAGAATAATTTCTGGAACTAAAGTAAATTCTTTTCAGCGAATATATTTTGACGCTATAATCAATGCTGAATCAATATAAAATTTTACTCAATCTAAAAAATATATTTTCCATATTATTTGATTTTTATGCTAATCATTGCCGAATTTTTTTGCCCGCCAGCCGTGGAATTATCTTCGTAACTTTTAAAAACAGATATTTTAAGGGATCATTTTGATCTCAAGAGTACTTATAACTTAAAAATATGAGATGCGAGATGCCTTACGATGCTGTAGTTTCGGTACACCATCTTAGGATGCGACTTTTTAAATGTTACGGCTCTGAATATCTTTCTGAAGCTTTTATTTCCGGCAATTCACTTAAATTATGTAACTGCTTTATTTATTTAGTTGATTAAGTCAAGGTCACGAGGCAAAATTACTTGGAAATTCCACGCGGAAAATTCTTTTCTTTTAAAAAGGGCAATTAATTTTAAACACCGAATCTAGAGAAATGCATACCGATCGAAGTTTTACAAACCGTAAAAATAATTTTAAGATAGACGGACTTAATCTTCGAGAAAACACAAAATCACTTAATGGTTGCTTCGTGTTAGGTCTCATTTCCGGACAACCTTGACCAACAGAGCAGTTAAAACAAAAATCTTTTAAGGGATAGTCGTCATCGTCAGGGTTTATCGGCGTGAAATTTTTTATGATCTCCCGCTTCGAATGACTACGTCCAGCTTCGGAAGCGTTTAACGATAGGCATCCCTTGTTCTCGGTTTGAGTGCGCCTCGGAGACAAGGCCAAAAGGGAAGTGAAAAGCAAGCGCAGGAATAAGAAGGGAAGAGGTATGAAGTAGAAAGTGGGAGAGGAAGAGAGGAAAGGTGAGGGCACCCATGAAGAGAGAAAGAGAGAGCTGAAGCTGGTGGTGGTATGTGGAAGGAGAGTGGGTGTCTGAGGAAAGGAGGAGGGGGGTTGGAGAAGGTGAGGGGGAGGAGAAGGAAAGGGAGAGAAACTAAAAGAGGCTGGCCGTTGATTGGCTCCCACAAGTAGAGGATCACCCGGCGACCAAGGTGAAGAGGGCAGGTTGAGAAGGCCTAGGCGTCTGAGGATTGGTTCTCGGCGTATCCTTGGGTGGGAGAAGATGGAGAAAGTGAGAGAAGGGAGAGGAGAGAAAGGAGAGAAGAGAAGGGAGAGGAGAGAGGGAGGAGGGAGAGATGAGGTGGGAGAGGTATGGGGGAAAGGAGGGCTGGGTTGGGAGACAAATATGGGGGAGGGAGTTAGGGAAAAGAGGCAGTACCACGTGATGTGCTCATTCTTGCCTAGGTGATGCTGCGGTGCATTCACGGCGGAGGATGTGCGGTTATTCTGTGGAGTGAGAAGCATCTCGGAAAAAAATGATCGTTGATGTTTGTTCTCCGTATTATGATGGCAGTATCAAATGCCAAGCGGAAATATCTTTCCTTTGCTGTTTATGCTGCAAACATGGGTATATTAACGGATTCATTGTTGCACCATAGTCATGAGAGTCACAAACTTAAGCTCTTATGCATGAGATTATGATACTGAAATTAGAATAGGAGAAGAGAAGATTTGTTCATTATTCTGAATGTAATTACTAAAGGACTTTCTTCTACAATTTTTCGTAAAAGGCATAAGACAATTCCAATTACCCAAACAATTAATTCTATTATACCTATACATATAATGTTACAATTTACAGTTCAAACTGGAAAATTTTCAATGGGAAATTTCCCCTTGGCAACAGCTTATAAACTGCGCGCGAATCATGAATGAGGTACACGCAAATACTCGCTTGGGAGCATTTTTAAAGGGATATTATCATCGGTCATTATGGACCAAAATGAATTTTGCTCCAACTCTTTAAATGCATATCTCCCATTTAAAGATCTCGTAACAATCACTATATATTCAGCTGATTCTCTCGTGCGATTTGGAATTTTTAATCAATCATTTTCTTTTAAGAATGAATGTCATATCGTGGAATTCTTCCAATACTGTCGATATACACTGGTGGATCTCAAACTCTGTCGTACTTTAAGCTGATTTTTGGGATGCCGCGATAAAAGATTTTAAATAAATAAATCAACGATTTAGTAATGAAAAGTCATTAGGACATTAGAGCTTTCCTCTGATAAATTGGTGATGATGTAGCAACGACAAGTTGATGCATCCCAACGCTGTATATGTAAGAATAAACGATCTTGTTTCAAAGTGAGAGTTCTGTGAAAATTTGTTTATATTTGAAAGGGTGTCGTGCCTGCAAAAATATCGGTAGCACTAATTGATAAATTTGTAAATATATTTGTAATTTAAGGAATATTATGTTATTAAATCTTCAAAGTTACGCTTTATTCAGATGACAACTAAATCATAATTACAAGACGGTTTTATGAGAGACTGTCATTATTTACCATAACCATTGATTTCCATGAACAACTGAACCTGTGCGCAGGGCCGGGACGAGGGGCAGGCGAGCGAGGCAGCCGAGGCAGCACGCATATGGGCGCAATAGGATTGCCAACTCTCCCAGAATACGGCTAGATTGCTGAAATTCTCCCGACTCCCGGATTGAGGCATTTTTCTCCCGTTTTCGCTTAACAAATCGATCGCCATGAGAGATGGGTGTTTTCACCTTCACCGTGCTGTTCACACGGGGCCGCAGGAGTCGCATACATCTTACATTTAACAAATAAACTGATATTAATTGCCACACCTGATAAGGCTAAACTGCAACCATAATTGAAATAGAAACTTCTGCAAAGAGTATCACCTTTGTTCCTACATGACACACTAGATCTCTTTCGCTAAGCCAGCCGATTGATTATAAATGTGTAATGTAACGACACGTGAAATTACATGGTAATGGGGAGACAGTTCTACTTAGCGTTACGCAACAGCGAATTGCAAATGCATAAAGCATTAATTTGAACGATGTAATTGTCAAAGTTGCAACTAATAGAGCAAGAAAAGTTGTATTGTAAGCATTGTTTTAGTTTGAAATTGTACATTGGACACACAAAATAAATCAGCCAAATACCGCGGAATAATTAATCTTTCAACATTATAATCCAGTTAATGCACCACTTATAATCCTATATCGTTCATTAGTCCTTCACCGCTGAGGTTGCCTGAGGTCGAAGAACGGAACGCCCACATAAAAACGAGAGACCGATAAAGAAGCTCGAAAAAATAATTAGGGGAGTGAGAGATAAAGGAATATTTTTAAAAATATGCTTAAAATATTGGAGCAAGTTAGAGAGGAGTTAATGGCAGCAAGGTCCTGGAAGTGGCGTATTCCATTCGCCATATCTTTTACCAACGCTCCTTAATTCCCTCGTCGACAGTAACCGCCTGAAATTGTCGCCTGCTCACTTGAAATGGCTCTCTACTTCAATGCAAACAATATACTTCCCCGCGAGCAGAGGCATTTTTTGTTTGTTTTGCGCGGACCACCGAGAAAAATGTATATAAAGCTATGCGCTAGAAAAACAGGCTTAAATAAAAACGGGAGGTACCTAACTCGAGGTAGGAAAAATCGCCGGTGGACACGAATTCGTTCCCATTCTTCCCATAAAAATGGGAAAATCGCTATAATTTAAAACGGAAAAACCACAGAGGATTCGGAATTAACGGGCGGGCAGCAAATGAGATATCGATGCGGGGCGAGGCACCTCGCGCCACCTGCGTGAACTGGTAAATTGGAACTTTATGCGAGCGACTTTTGGTGGAAATTAAAATAGCTGATATACTCGGAAGGATTATAGGGTAAGAAGGGTACAGCGATCTATCATAGGTGATTGGCGGATGAAAATTTAAGGAGAACGACAGGAGTTAAGGATAGTGAAATGACGGCAGACGGGATAGAATTTATCGCATATGGGTTAAATGGAATGAAAGAGGAAATAAAACGTTTTGGAGAATTATCTGAGAAGAGAAAAGGTTAATGCGAAACAAGAGATGAGGAAAGAATGACCGGCATTGAACTGAAAGACAGAAAACGGAAATCACCGGAACTGAAGAAAAAATATATTTTTGCGAAAGAAAAAGAAACGAGGTCTCTGGACTTTATGAAAGCCAATATAGCAAAGCAAAGTTTCTCCATCTCAGATCCACGGACCACTGTTGGCAACTGATAATGATTATATTCTATTCTAGTGAATGTTCCAACATTATATTATATTCTGACGAGTGTTCGCTGATTAGTTTCTATGATAGGGGGTTGTCCGAAGTGTAAAAGTTTAAAGAAACCATGTCGTATAAGATAAGCCGAATCCAAATAAAAATTATTGAAAGATACTCCTTTAAAAGAGCACCGAAAATTAATTACAAAAAAGGCAAAAAAGAGAATACATGAGATATATACATGGGTAGAGGAAGTGAACATGGCGAATGGCTTTTTGGCAGATTAAGACGAGTAACGTAGAATGAAAGACGCGGAATGGATCGATGAATATCTGGGTGAAGGTGAGAAAGCGAAAAAAAGGAAGATAAAATAGAAAAAAAGACGAGAAGAATTATTAATGGACAGGAAGGTGCGAGAGATGGAAACGTGAGTGAATATATGTTGCGTGGGTGGACGATGAGTGAATAGAAGGGAAATAGAAAATCAGAGATCTAAGTATATGCATCTGGATTAAACACGCCAGTTTCCCATTAAGGTTGAGGACACGTAGAAATTAGCCTACACTCTTTGTCTCTGTAGTCATCAGGTATTCGTAATTAATTTTTGGATATTCACGTCCTGTGGCAACTATATCTTTGGAGAAACTGTTTAAGCTCAATATAACCTTGCGCTCAGACTCAATGAATAGTAGAAATATGAAATCATAAGTACATTCCAGCATCGTAATATGGAAGTTAGTGCTCGGACCAAAAAACCTAATGGCATAGCCACAAACTTGAACATAATACAGATTTAATTATATGCAAAATTAGAGAAACATGACTTTCACTGTCTCATGTACAAAAAAATTAAAGCCGTTGGTGACCCTTCCCCGCTGTGGTATTGAGTGATTCACTAGGCTAGCTTTGACGTAGTGGGATTCCATTACGCCTAAGTAGCTTTGTGTAAACATTTTATGTTGAATAAAAGATATTTAAACGGAAATATTAGTCTTTCCTTCGTATATTTTAAGTATTGGAATGGACGATAATAAGAGAAGTGTAATGACAAACGATATATAAATGAATCGCGAACTCTTAAGCTGATGATATACAGCTAGTTATCCCACTTAGCACGGCAAGAAGCGACCTGAAGTTTGTTCCGCGCGCTAATATAGAGGCAAACGAGTGAATTCATATGGCGTGAAAAATAACGAAAGTCTCGCGACGATGACAAAGATGTATCGCAAAAATGCGAATTGGTTTCGCGCTGCAGAAGTGACGAACGAGCAAATAACAAGAGATAACGTCCGTGTTCTTTTTGCGACGGTAAAAAAATACGATCCTCTAAGGGAGAGAGAAGTAAACATCCGGGTCTTGATAGGGATTGGGGAGAGGAATAAATTTCCAAATCGGCGACATCGTTTTTTGCGACAGCCGCGACGTATTAAATCCCCAAAACGTTGGTGGAGAGGGGGGAAGGGCAGGACTCCGCGCGCCTGCGGAAGAACAGAGGCCGTATAAAAAAAGAGGCAGCTTACGTTTAATTGGAAGGTATATATCGCCGCGATGCTACGATTCGTCTATCGCTGTTTTGGAAGCTCCCCGACGGCATGAAAAAGGACGCAGCGGCCGACGGGCAATATTGGCCGACAACTGCAAATGGGAAAGGGGGCGAAGGAGGGAGAAGGGGAGCGGGGGAGGGGGGGGGAGTGAGGAGAAAGAGGATACGTAACAAAAAAACGCACCCTCTGTTATATGCCTCTCTCTCCCTCTAAAGAGTCCGAGTGAAAGGGAAGAATGGTCGGAGGGAGAACGGATGTTTGGGAAAAAATTAATAAAAATAATTCCGATCGCAAAAAATATCCCCGTACGCCTATACATAAAAGGGGATTGCAAGGCTTGTGGGGGAACATTGGGATGGGTCGCCAGATTCGGACATGAAGTTGGGAAAAATAGGATTAGGGAAGGGAGAGTAAAGGAAAGAGAGTCAAAGATAAAATAGAAAGAGTAAGAGAGAAAGGAAGAATAGAGAAAGAGATAAGGAAGCATCCTTAGTTTTTTAGCGTGGGATAACTGCGAAATTATTTTAAATGTATGACCGAGCTCTTCTACGAGATTTCCAATAAATAATATACATTTTGAAGCACACACACAGCAGATATGAGATATGAAACGATATTTCAGATTCTCATCTTCATAATCTCAAAATGATGACGGCATTAGCTGTGTTCCTAAAAAAATACATGTACCAAATGCTTAAAGAGAGAGAAAGGGAGGAAAAGAAGGGGAATAAGATGGGAGAAAAAAGTGAGAATCAGAACGTGGGGAGGAAAAAGAGGATGAAATAAAGAGAAAGAGGGAAAGTAGATGGAATGGAATATGGAATAAACGAAAGATAAACGGATGGAAAGCAAATGAGAAGGCAGAATAAATAGAAAGAGGGGTATTGAGAGGGAGGAAATACCTAGAGCAGGAGAAAAAATTTAAGTGAAAAAAAACGTTTTGGCGATACAGTCCGTTGTGCACATTGTAAACGTATATATGCCGTACGGTTTGGTTCCCGGGGAATGCGATGGGGAAAGAGAGAGAGAGAGAGAGAGAGAGAGATGGGTTGGTTAAAGGGGAAAAGGGAAATGTGGGGTTCTGCGGCATTGGTAAAAGGGAAGAAGAATGGAGAGGAAGAGTATGGATGTATCCGGAAATGGAGTGAGGCGGAGTTATTGGCGAGGCGTGTTTAATTGGAAAAAAAGCCAGGAACGGAACGATTTGGCGGAGGAATAAAGAGATGTAAACAGCGTAAAAAAGTGTACACGCGGATAAAATGACGACGCATTTTGAACGTCTGCACGGGATAAATGCATGAAAATACCTATGATTGTATATATTGTGTTCTGACGAAATTGTTAACAAATTTTTATACCATAAAATTATTTCGAATAGATTTGTTAATATGCAGTTATGGTATCCTCCGAGTAAATTAAGAGAGAACGAATAAAATGGCTTGTCGACCTCATAATATGGCCGAAGACTAATTGATGATGAAGATTCAGACAGTAAACCGTGGATCCCTAAGAGGTGATTAGCGTGCATTACGGAGATTTTGAAACGGTTATATCCAAACGTTGGTTCAATTTTGAGAGCTTGTGGTTGCTAAAAAAAGTCTTCTGCAAGCTTATCGACGCCGTGTTTCTGTATGTCGAGCTCTTTTTCCGTTATATACTAAATTTGGCAAAAGTACTCAAGCAGTCGTAGTGATTCCCAGGGCAGACGGTAATAGCCGATAATGTAATTATGACAGAAAAGGCTGCCAAACTGAGCTTCGAAATAAGGAAGCCAATCATCCATATACATGTACACGAAGACATTGCATAATACTTGTATGTCCACGACATTTATTACACATATGTGTCTCATACCTCTAAATTTATAAGGCAGCATGTGTAAGAATTTTTCACTGATATCCTATTCTTCTAGACCTAAATATAAATTTGGTGCGCACACAAATGGCGGATATCAAAATTTTTTAGCGATACCTGGAATATAACCTTAACTTCACATCCAGCAAAAAAGAGTTCGTTGTCTTGTCTGCCAACATTAATGGAAACATTTGCATAAAGTATTTTCTTCGAATATTCCGCCATATTATTGGATTTCTTTAAACTAAAATAGAAAAACTTTACGATTTTGCTGCTTATGTTATATTATGGATATTTAGTTATCATTAAAGAAGGTATTATTACGTCTTCCTTTGCATGGTCATTTATAGGTTATTAACAAAATGAGATAGGTGGAGGTAATTCAGGAAAATTTTATCTTAGCACTCCTGTCAAATTATGGTCGACAAAGTGCAGTTTATAAAAATTTAATTTGAAGGCCTTCACATTTAATAATATTACTATAAAAAATTCGGTGGGTTCATCGCATTATTAATTTCTCATCATATTTAAAGTTAATTAAAATTTCCTATTACCTATGAATAAAATTACATTTAATAATAAGTCTGTAGACCATCATTATAAAATTTGTGAAGATTGAATACAAAAAGTTTTAAAATGCTAAAAAATTACGATGGATTGGCTTTTGAAAATGCTTTCCACTGTTGCCTAAATTTTAGCCAGCATTTTTCCGACACTCACATTAGAGCAATATCGCCGAGCAGCATAAAACGTAAAAAGTCATACAGACAGATCCACCTGCGACGTAGAAGAACGACGCTTTAGTAAAAAATTCGAAAGAATAATTCTTCATCCTCCGCTGCAATTAGCCGCACAGGTGCACAAAGCACTGGACTGTCGAAAGTATGCGAGTTGAAATATAGCCAAGTAAAAACATTTTTTTATAAACTTCTTTTGTGAAAAAGAACAAAGCGCCGCGCGGAGGAAGGAAAGAATAACAAGAGAAAGGAATAATCCAGCAAGGAAAGGCCTTGTTAAGGAGTCTGAAATGAATAAAAGGAATTAATCTTTCGGGGGAATTTTTAAAGGAAAAGATCGGAAACCCGAGGATTTGGATAGGGATAAATTGGGATTAAAAGAGGCTCAGGAAGGAGGAGAGAGAAGGAAGCAGAGAGAAGAGAGACGATATAAAACGCAAGATAAAATACACGAGGAAGAGGAGAAGAATTATTTTCTCCTCTTAAACTTCTTTCACTATGTTTATGTGTCCGAGAGTGTGCACGAGGCCACCCTCAAGCTAGTAAAAACTTAATGCGGACGGATTTGGCTGGAATATGAGCGCGCAAAACCCGTGCCCGTGTAACGAGAGGGAGGAAGGGGGGGGGGCAGGGGGGGCGGAATAATGGGAGGGGGAGAGGGAAGAATAGAAGGAGGGGAAACAGGTTTTTCGCCTCGAAGGAGGAGCATGGGTTACTTCAAGTCGTGAGGTGGTGGTTAAGACGGCCGCGGTAGTGGATTGAGGAGAGGGTGGGGAGGGGTAGAGGAAAAGGGAAAGAGGGGCTCTGAAGGAAGGGGTGGGAGATGAAGAACGGTCCAGTTGTTTGGGTGGACATGTTGACATCACTGCTGATGACTCCCGAAGTAGTGGAGGATTCGAAAATAAGACGAAGAGAAGGAATTATAGAGGGGTTAGCGGAGGTAATTAAAAATTATGTTTCGAGAGGAAGGGTCTGGAGGGCATTATTTATTTCGCATTCGAAGAAAGGAGGATAACGTATTTTGTCTTCTTTATAGTCAGCGCAGAATATGGGAGTGGCAAATATTTATCGACTCGAAATTGGAAAAGACGAGTATGGGTTGCGTCTTATCTGCGCAATTTTTATGTGTAACTCTCTCTACGCTTGCAGTTACGATATGACAAAACAAATGTATATTTTTAATTCTTTACTTTTAGAGATAATGAGAGCGTAACTGCATTTGGTATATACTGTAAATTATGCAATTATATAATTTCTTTGTGAAACATTAAACACGCTAAATCACCGGTATAGAAAGAACTTCCAAAAAATCAATTTTACTTTCATTCGTACGACCATACGTATCATTCTTATACGATCACCGATCAACAAAATATTTCATCAAAATAACAAGTTGGCCCAATAGAATAAACGAGGAGAAACTAATTTTGGTATCCAACTGGAAGTCACTGCAATTTTATTTTATCGAAGTTAAGATAATTACATTTATATTTTGCATTGCACTCCCAGTAAACTAAATAAATAACTTTCTCCGTGACACTAAAACAACTAGGAGCGATAAAGGAAATTTTCTATTCATTAAGTGAAGCAAAAACTTTGTTGGGTCCAGTTATCTACTTATAGCATTACAAGAATATGAGCAATTTAAAAATTCTCAAGCAGAGTATTGCAGATATGGTAGGGAAAAAAACATGTAAATTCAAAGTAATGCTTGACAAGATACGATAAATTGGAAAGACAAAGAGAAAGGCGAAGGTAAACAAAGCGATAGCTATATGTGTAGAAAACACACCACTCAAAAGAACGCGAATCAGTTGCATTGCAACATCAAAGGAGCGACCATCAGCCTCTAACACCAAAAACGTCTCCTACTCTTTTGAAAATGACTACTACGTAGCAATGTATGCGTTTACTGCTCGCAGAACCTCAAAATTAAATCTATCGGGGCAGAAAAAGGAGAAGATACTTATTTTACTTTGTGGACCTTAGTATCTCCTTACTGTCCATAGAATGAAATAGCCATGAAATTATCATCTCATTGAATGTCATCTTCCAAACTCGAGCAGTTTAAATGTCGTAGCAACTAATATTCACATACAAAGGCTAAGTTATCAAAATATAATTATAGTTGGACGTATGTCTGTGTTTACCTTGAAAAATATGCGTTTGAGATTATAAAAAAGCTCGAAAGAAGATAATTTGTTAATTTAATATATGCATTTTCAACTCTCTACATGAAAGAACAAATGCGCTGTTGTTAATGATAAGATTTCAACGATATTCAAAGATTTTTAAAAAGAAATGGCCACATTACAACTTAATACATTTTTTAACATTGTAGTACTTGTTAAGAAAGAAACACAAAATGTGGTTTCAGTTTTCAAAAGCCCAATTTCTACATTCATCATCATAGGTAGTCTGTCCGTAGACAGGTCCGTGATTATTCTTGGTTAAACCTGGTTCTCCATATACTCCTATTTTCAGCTGTCCTCTTCATATCTTGATAATTCTCTTTCCCTTTCAAATCGTCTATCAGCTGAAACCTTTTCCTACCTCTTTCCCTTTTCCCATCTAGTTTTCCTTCTAACACGTCTTTAATCATACTCTCTCTCCTCAGGTAATGTCCAACCCAGTTAGCCTTCCTCTTTCTGATAGTCTGTATAATCATTCGCTTCTCTCCTATTCTTCGTAGCACTTCATCGTTTTTCATCCTATCTGTCCATTTTATCTTCAGCATTCTCCTCCAAGTCCACATTTCAAAGCTTTCCAAGTATTTGATGTCATTTTTCCTTAGCGTCCATGTTTCTGCCCCATACAATGCTATACTCCATACGTAGCATTTTATCAACTTCTTGCGGATATCTTCCCTTATATTCCCTGTAAGTAGTTGTTTCTTTCTCCTGAAAGCCGCTTTTGCTTTTCCTATTCTAGTTTTGATCTCATCCGTACATTTTGCCTCTCGTGTTATGATACTTCCAAGGTATTTATATTCTGAAACTTGTTCTAATGGCTTTCCCCCAATAGTTATGTTCAGATTCTCATCTTTACCCGATATTCGAATGACCTTGGATTTTTCTGTATTTATTTCCATACCATATTTTCTACCTGTTATCACTAGTCTATTTATCATTTTTTGTAGCTCCTCTTCCTTTCTTGCTAGAAGTACTTGATCATCTGCGTATTTTACTGTTCTTATAATCCTTCCTCCAATTTTGAAATCCCCTGTGCCTTCTAAAGCTTCTTGCATTAGACTTTCTCCATATATATTGAATAGGGCTGACGATAGGCAGCAGCCTTGTCTTACTCCTCTACCGATATTTATTCCGCAGGTGACCACATTCTCAAACCTGACCTTTACAACTTGATTCACATATAGATTCCTAATCAGTCTCCTGTCTTTCCAGTCTACACCTAATTTCTACATTACCGTTTGATAAATTTAATGGATTCAATTGAATTTTGTTAAATATTGCATGACTTGAATAGTAAAATGAGTAGGTACGTTAAACTATCTATCGAGCAAAATAAGAAAATGAAGGCTGTTTTCTTTCCTGTTTTTTTTCTATCATTCGTGACAGCAAAGATAAATACAGCCATAAAGGAGCCATGTTTTCCATACAATAATGTCTCGTATAAACATAACGCGGAGAAAAGTGAAAAAATAGTGAAAAGAACTCGTAAGGTGTCCGGCGGAATGGGTGGAAGTTTAAAGTCTCTCAAAAGAGAGAGAAGACCAAATGGATATGAGTAAAGAGTACGTGGCGGTAGAAAATTACATGGAAGCAAAGAGAATGGTATTTTCATGACTGTAATCAAAATATAATTGCGATTACATCATTAGCATATTTATGGCTTAAAAGTATGTGGAATAATATGGTTTAAAAGTATAACAAAGAGGAATATGGTGAAAGTATTGCAATTTTTGTGGATGCAAAAAAATATAACCGCGAAAATTAACGTATTCTCAGTATAATACTGGCACTTTCTTCCTAAAATCCCATACAATTTATCTCGATATCAGATATTTCATAGCTTGATAAATTAGTTATCCCCTGTAGCAATAACCGCCCTTTTTAGCTAAGTAATTTTTCAATTTGATTGCAGCGACGAGACGAGATCAAGGTTTTTTTAATTCCATAGCATCAAGAAAGAGAAATTTTTGAGTATTTTTTCTGTTTTGTACGAACTCTGGTTTTCCATCATGCACTCAAGTTTCCAAAAAGTATATTTTCATAGTTTCCATGCCATTATAGTTTATGGTGGACCTTTCACGAATGGATTTTTTGTTTCACTACTGCTATTATAATTCTTACTCTGCTCACATTGCTTCATTATTACAGAAATGTGGTCTCAAACTATTTATAAACTGTAGGGAGGGAATCACAGAGATTTCATTTATTTCTCTACATATATAGTATGTAGTTAAAAATAGGGATACGAGAATTAAACGAGATCGAGTAAAAGTAAACAAATACTGTTATGACGTATTTTTTTAAAATGAACGCGGTCGTATTTTTTAGTTAAGTACTATGCGGTTTTTGGTCTAATGATCTGACCAAGAAATTTATCAAATAATTTGATTGATGGAATAAAGTGATCTGAAGATTCTATGCAGACAGGCATAATGGTGGGAATATTTTGAAACAAAAAAAGTCTGCTCGAACCCGGGTCTTACCACTTGCCGGGCGGATATTCTACCACTGAACTATCGTAGCAGATCTAATTTCTGGTTTCTGAACACTGATGTTTTCTTGGTTGGGGCCGAACTAGCCATGCTAGTATCAACCTGCCCCAACGGACGTCCTCCAAGAGATACATCGAAGAAAATTTGATTGCTTTTTGATGCAACAGGATTATATTTTTGGACAGAAATGGAATGCTAACACTAGAAAGTGACCAAAAGAAGCAAATAAAACAAAGATGATGATGATTTTGAATCATGAGTAGTTGTTTATTACCATTAGTCATATCGACAGACCAGTATGCGAAATATGGTTGCATCGTTCTCCCCTCCGGAAGCTTTTTTTCTCTACTCGATAGCCTAATAGTTGAATCCTCCTTCTGCACCGCTTTCCTTCATCTTACTATGTGCTATTAGCACAGGTTATTAAATAAAATAGAAATCCGAGAGAATGGGAATTTTATAGGTGAGCGCATGATAGACTGATAGAGTAGGAGGATGGATGGATGGATGGATAAGAGGATAAAAATGGGAGTGGAGTGGGAGATTGTAAGGGATGGAGGGCGGGAAGAAAAGTGTGGTAAGGAGCTAGGACTTCGGATCCCGATAAAAAGGTGACCCAGCCCTTTTTTCCCACCGGCAAACAAAAAAAGGAAGTGGGAAGGAATAACTGTGAGGAGTCGAGAGCTGTTCTCTCGGTCTCTTTATAGTCCGAGTTCACCAGCCTAAAACCTCCCTCTCCCCTCCCGACTTTATCCTCCCCCTTTTCCTTACTCGCCCAGACATCTCATTCTTTTCTCTTTCTTCTTTCAACTTACTTCCTTCTCTCCTTCCGCCTACCCTCCCAACCACATTTATGTCTCCCCTTTCCCTTTCTATACCATTTTGTTCCTTCTTTTAATTTATTGAGTGAATAACCATATCTCAACTATTTATATCAGTGCGTGTGTACGTATTTATATCAGCGTTGTACCTTATCCGCATTGTTTTCCTGTTGTGGGATTTTTTTCTCAAGGTATAGTTATATCATTTTCCTTAGTTATCCCTCCAAAAACATCCTTCACTTATACTTATACCTGTAGTATTTTTATTTTATCAGGTGCATTGTATTGTATTTTGTACCTGACATTAGGTTGGGTGGAAGAAGAGGTTGCCTAGTCTCAATCTCACTCAAATTAAGAGATCTATCTCTTCCTTCCCTTCCTCTACGCCTGTATAACCTCACACTTTTATGCACCCCATATTTTCCTCACTCTTCCACACAATTTTATCTCCTCTACCCTTCCTTTACCTCGCCTTATCTCTCTTCTCCCACCTATCTTCGCATTCCCTCACACACATCTCCGCTTCCAAACTATATCCTATAACCTTTATAATCCCTCCTCCTGTCACCTTTCTCGCATTTTCCGTCCGCTACACCCACTCTCACTGGTGTCCTTTATCCAACTTTATCGCTCCTCAGATATACCAACTTCACCTATAAAACTCCCTTCAGTGACCGCTCCCGACATCCGTTACGTGATTCTCTGTCAAATTCCGCTTAGTGGGACTTTTTTTCGCGGGATAGACGCAAAAGAGGAAGATTACTTCGTGCGATAACGAAGCGAACAAGTCGTGAAAATGGAGATGAAAATTATTCAACGGGATGAAAATTAATTCTAAAGAATTGGAGAGAATTATCATGCAAGTTTATTAGAAACGAAAACTGAGCTTACAAACTTAAATATGAAAAAATATATTTCTGTACGAATTACATTACAAGCTTCATATAAACTAGTCATAAATCATCCATCAGATGAGTTTCACACACTCTTATAAAAATAGTTTGCTTCTTAAAATATAAACAACAATAACATAGTTATAGTGACATTATTATTTCTTCTTAAATATGGACATAAAAGGTATTACTTCTTTTCTTATATTTAAAGTGACAGATTTTACAATTAACCTTGTCCCTTATTTCCTCGCGAAATAATCTTCTTGTACCGGAGAATCCACACCAAAAACAATAAATTAACGGAAATTTTTCGTTGCGAAACTTGAATGATTCGTTCCCCTTTTCTGCACATAAGCGCCCATTCATTACACGGGGCGTTATCGCATATTCACTTTAAATTCTTGGCTTTATAAATTGGCGGAATTTATTTATCCTTGCCCCTGATTTACGCGGCAGAGGAAGACTCACAAGACGGAAAACAATTCCTCCTCCAAAATCGGAAAAAAATAAACGAATAAAAAAATATCTTCCATCGGACGGATTTAAGACCCTATACGCTCAAGTGAGCAAAACATGGCCACAAATCATTTCACGGTCAAATTAGTCTTCGGAATTTTTCCAAATGGGCCATGACCTCTAAAGCTACAAGCTAACCTTTTTTGCATCTTGAGTGCTATCGGATACCATTCCCACCCTCCTTCCACCCTTTCTTCTGGTCCGCCCATCAGTACACCCTGAGAGAGCGCTAACTTCCCTCCCCAATCCCACCCCAACCCCTTTCACCCCATCCTCCCCCGCTCTCCCATTTTCCCGCCGCCTCCCGCACCGCCGCCCACCCAGACGAAATACGTCGCCACGGCGGCGCCGATATCAACCCTTAAGAAAAGAAACTCCTCCAACCCCTTCCACCGTATACAAAATCCCATTTCCCAACCCACACTCCCTTTCACCCCATCCAATCCCCTAAATCGAAACCGGACCCTCGCCACCAAAGGAGCCGCCCTTAACAGACGGAGGGAAAAATAGGGAGACTTCCGGAGAATCGTTCGCGTCGCTCTTGGTCCACACCAAAACCCTTCTCCCGCTTATCCTATTCCCCATCCATCCTCCACCTCCTCCGTTCCTCACCAACAAAATAGGCAAAAATGAAAATCCTCGAATCGGTCCGATTCCAGTACGGGGGCGCGGGGCAATAACCCACCAGAAGACGTCCTGAAGTGCAACAGACGGATGCCGAGTGCTTCCACTCTCTCACCCTTCCCCTTCCCCACCCACACCCTTCTCGATTTGGTTCCTTCTCTTTCCGTCTTTGTCTTTTATTCACTTGCCGACAAAGGTGGAGGCCACCACCATCACTTTCTTGCCCTGTTTTGCCTTTTCTTTCTTGCCGCAAGTTCGCAAAAGAAGATTCTGTTAAAAGGAAAATTTCCCGAGCACACGAATCACGGTAAATCCGTGTTGGCTTCAAGAATCCCTTTCGTGTGAAGTCTTCCGGGTGTCGTTACGACAAAGGTTAGTAAATTAATTAAAGGTAGAAGGGTAGTTGGTGTGTCCGACTCCGAATATCTTGGGAGGCTTGGCTTCCAATCCCGCTGTGGGTAAGATTGTATTTCCTCAATTTTGTTATTGTTGATAGGCTTATTGTAAAATGCGTTGAAGGCGAAGATTGTACTCAAATTAAATAATATATGAGGCGTCGCGATAAAAAGAAGTTGGCAATTTAGACAGCCATCATTTCGGATAAGTCAACCGCTTATTCATCTTAAGAAACAAGTACTTAATTTGAAATATAGCATTGAAAATATGATGCACGCTTTAGTGCCTTGTTGAACATCATTAGTTGCAAAATGAGAAAATAGGGAAATCGTTATGTAAAAGATTCTTAAGAAAGACTCGTTTCTTCCAAATTTGATAAGATTTGATTTTAACTGTAAGGTAACTGTAAGGCATGCGGCGATAAAAACTCAAGTGCAGCAATCTTATCTCATAAAAACCTTGAAAATGGTGCTATTAATAAAACCCAGTAAGCCCTCTTGATCAGAGAGCCATTAATGTAAATTTGATTAAGCTGAAATTCTACGCATTAGAGTCAGACCATCAAGTTCAAACGTTGTCTTTTATCAAAAGACTGAGTGAAACAAAATCTAATGACTATAATTTATTCCAATGATACTTCTAATTTTTTTCAAAAATGTTTTTATGAAAATTCGATAATATGACCCTTTCTAGATCTCAATCGGCGGATACATTTTTAAGGAATTAAATATTCAACACTAAAATTAATTTTTGGGAAAAATAAAAATCTAACTGAAAGGAGCAATCCTTCAATTAATTCTGAAAATTTGATATCGATTGTGAAATTGTAATTTTGAACAAAATCGACTCGATATCTTTATAAAGACAAAAACAAGCATCATTTTTTTAAAGCAAAATATAAAATTTTGTCGTAACTCACCTAAATAATAAAGCAGTCATACAACGTCCAAGCAATAAACTAACTAAAAATATTTTCGCATGCTTACGGAGTATTTCTTCATTTTCAAAAATGTTTACATAACAAATACACAATAAAATATTTACAGGAAGAAGGTTCATCGTCTTTTCTTTTTTATATCGATAGTTTACGAATTTTTCAATGATGTTTGTGAAAATTACGTCAATCATCTGAAAACGTTAAATTGTTCATATTGCCGATATCTTAAGAAATGAATCATCTCCCCTCTCTCATCTAAAAGCTCTCCCTACTAAATTCTCCATCCCCTCCCAATACCCTACCACACTGCACGTCAAGAAACACGCAAATCCTTATACTAATACATTCTGGATCCTCCTATCTTCCACTCCCTCTTTTTTTTTAATAGCCTTTTTCTCTTAATTTTACGAGGAAGCGGACTGTTAAGGTCAATTAATTCCATGCAAAAAATCGGGCCCGAGGATATTAATAAAAACCACAAAAGCAAATTATGGGGATATTCCGTGCAGGACGTCATGTTATGTGCCGATGAAAAGGAACGGCCGTCCTTGGTCGGAGGTGGCAAGGAGAAATAAATACACGTAAAGACACGGTAGATCGTAAATAAAGTTCGGTATTCTCATTAGAAATGACCGCTTTGAGATATCTTCGGAGGAGAGTAAAAGGTGCGGCGGCGATTTTAAAGGATATTTTCCACAGATTCTTCGCTCGTACATCGACATAAATGTATTTCTTAGATGATATTTCATTGCTAATATCAGCAGCCTTTCAAAATCAATTGCACGGAATTATAAATGCATAAGTCTTTATGGTCATTATCGGCGTGTCTTAATTTTTGTTTGTGGTTGAAATCTTTTTATCCGACCATGTATTTCACCTTTTGAAGCGCAAGGGAAATCTTAAATCATCAGCATTTATTCTCACTGCTCTGCTTCAAAATAATTAATTTATAGATAAATTCCGTTCTTACAACTGCGTTAATGTACGTAAATGTGAAATCGATCCAAAATTAAAGTAAAATTTATGGTTTCTTATGAGGATGAACTTTGCATTTTTATTATTGCGGAAACCTAATATTTCTCAACCAATAAAAATAGATGAGCCAGGATCGTTTAAAAAAATGCCCTAAATTATGCTAGCATAAAACTCTCTGCTTGTCATTTTTATAGTAACAAGAATTTCTTTATCTGACATATGTTTAAAGTTTAAACCCGATCACTTTTTTAACAAATAAACCGGAAGAAATCAAGAGCAAAAAATGAAGAGGCGAGATTTTCGGCGACCTTGCCCTATATATTAAAAACTAATGTCATATCAGTAATAATATTTTAGCGGTAATAAACTCCAAAATGTAACCAAAAGAGTTCTTTGACCAACGGGAATAAAGAATCCAAATCATAAATATAATATGTGCCCGGTGACACGAAGTTTACCACTGGAGGGACCTTTCTAGACATTTCTTTCACAACAGTATATCAGTTTGTCTAATAATTCATACAAGAAAGCAATTCAACTTATTTCGAAGATTATCCTAAAACTTAGCAAGTAGTTCATCGGCCTCGCTGATATCATTTGGGTTATCATCAAGCTTTGCTTTATTTACGAGGAAAGATACGACCGGATATTTATGACTGCCTGGACTAATTAACCCCGAGAATCCT
The DNA here is from genome assembly GCA_028673005.1 of Tanypteryx hageni. Lineage (NCBI taxonomy): Eukaryota > Metazoa > Arthropoda > Insecta > Odonata > Petaluridae > Tanypteryx > Tanypteryx hageni. Next base: position 163,736,810 of record CM054112.1, read on the forward strand.
GGGGCGATAACGCCTTATAGTAACTAAAGGCCAAAAATTTATATTCTTTTATGGAGCGAATTTATGGTTCTGGAAGTGAAATAAGAGCACCCCTTTTAGTCGAGAATTTACGACCAACTTGTCATTTGGACATAACGATTTGTTTGACATTCCAAATAGAAGAGTTTTCAACCTCCGTTCAAAGTTGGTCCAACGCTCTGTCTTTAACGAAAGCAATGCAACTATTTAATGAACAAACCAGAATATAAAAATGTTATCCTTGCAGTTTTTCGTCCAGTTAATAAACGATGTAATATATACTATTAAGTTGGGGAAAGTTAGAAAACATACTTTATAAATTATAAATAATACAATGTCTAAAAATGTAATATCTCTAAAGGCACCATACATATCAATAAAAGAAAAATAGGCACACTTTCGACGAGATCATAATTAATACAAATTAAAAATTATATTTTAGTTGGGGGAATTGGCAGAATTTGAACAAAACGAAATCGATTCCCCACTATTGTAAACTTTGAAATTTTGTTTTTGTTAAAATCACACCCATTCCCCTATTATGGAGCGCCACCAAATATCTGTCTCTTAGATCAATTATATATTATTATTATACTTTATGAAGACTCTTATATAACACAAATTTACATACATTAACTCTCACTGCAGATTCGGTTGGCTCAGTGTGGTATTTAGTTTTGGCGAATGTGACATTTGCAAAAGGTGCACCACGACTCCCGAAAAAAAATGTCTTTTCGTCAAAATAAATATTTAGTTTTCGATCAACCATTACAATTACTTTAATAAGAATCACATTTTCTTTAGCAAAACAAAGGAACAATTATACACTTAAAATATTTTATAGGGCGCCTACCTAGCCATACGCGCAGAGTCTTTCAACTGTCACTCCTGTTTCTCTCGCGAACGCATCATCTATTCTACGTCACAAAGAAATATTTCATTACGAACATGATGTTCTCTAAACGTGTAAAAACACTCGAAGGTTTGGATACAGCGAATTTCAACAATGGCCACGAAAGTGAAACAAATGCGGTCCCAAAACCAATCCATCGCCCTCGAAAGAGGATACAGAATCTGAGTGGGGGCATTCGAAATAGAAAAAAAAGAGGAGACCAATGCGCTGGATGGACATACGACCATAGCGCCGTCCCCTATCTATACAGCCCATTCAGGCAATAAAGACAAGCGAAAAAATACAAACGAGAGAGAGAGAGAGTGAGTGAGTGAGAGAGGGAAGAAAGGAGGGATTCATAAGATTCGAATCCACCAGAATGTATTTGGCCGATTATATCTTGTTTTTGGAAGCGAAAGGGAAAGGGGCGTCTCCGGCGGAATTAAGCTGTTATACTCCGCAGCGTAGAGAGAGAGAGAAAAGAACACGCGGTGTTCGAGGGAGAACCGAAACCTCGACGGAGCGGACTGATTGCATCGCACTCCCTTCCCTTTTCACATGTTGCGTTTTTCACGGACGCGATTTTCCACTCGTCGCCGATCCCGCGTTCTCCACGGCCTTTTCTTGCTTTGATTTTTCGTTATTGTTTTTTCTCAGCTAACGTGAGAATGTTTAGGCTAAGGGTTCGCTCGTTCGTTTCGCGTGGGTCATGATCAAATAGGATTGATTCGGATGGCGGAGGACAATTTTGGCGACCGTCCGATCCCGATCTAAAAGTACACGAGTCGAATTTCTCGTAAAAATATTAGTGGCGGTATAATATTTTTTATTGGCGAATATTTGATAGCGTTTGCACGACGATAAAGACACGTTGGCTAGTTGTCAAATTATCGATAAACTGACTATGTTCTCTTATACTTCAATTCCGTCGTATGTAAACCATGATGTATTTCTTCTAAGGGGGGATAAGACGATATTTACTAAGTGAAGTTATAATGTTCAAATGTCGAATTTTTATAGAGTTTTGCTGAGACAAAACAAAGTAAAAGCACTTTTAAACTTAATTTGATACAAATGAAGCGAAGAGTTGTGTGCTAGACTATATTTAATATTAATTATAATTTTTGATAACTTACATAGAATAAGGGCATCATTAGACACCGATCAACATATAAAATGCAAAAATTACATAGAAACTGTAAATTGTTGGAAGCTAACAGAAAAAGATCCTAATGTAAATTGGTACCAGGCAGAAATAAAAAAGAAATGTGCAATGTAGTGATGATAAGTATAGTGAAACTAACGAATTGCTCAACAAGTAACTACAAGATACTATGAAATTAACAGCGGTAGATATTATACGAAGATAGTGATTGCAGATCTCAGATATTTAAGAAAATTTTTGAGAATACGCAATGAGACATGTTAGAAATGAACATTGATAAACAGCGGAGGACATCCTGCCAACGTAGAAAGGTCTTGTACTATACGAGTAGGAGAAGAGAAATTGCCACGAAGAAATGCGAAAGTGAAAAACAAAAAAAAAGCAAACAACGCAACGAATAGGAAAGATTAGCAAACATAGGCAAGAAGCACGGTTGGAAATTGGGGGAGATGAGAAGCGCTTTGTAAGAGCGATATTTTCGGAACATGGGACGATATTCCCACATAATAAGTCATACGTGAGTACAGAATGAAAATAAATGACTAAAGATTCCGCTATATACAGGTTTTGTAAGCAAACTGCAATGTGAAAGTACAGTCCAACGAGAATTTCAACGGGTATTAGCAAGAGGTATTCATATTTCATCGTAACCAGCGACGCCATGCGCAGCCATTCATTACATGAATTTTATGGACGGCATAAAATCTTATCTTGATACTTAAAGACAGGACTTGTTTTTCGTTTGCAACCAGCAAAAAAAATATATTTAAAAAAATCGTCCGTTTTCCAAATTAAAGTAAATAGTGATATTTGCAATTTTTCTCCATTTTCACTGCGACAACGTAAATTTTTACCCTTTTGATCGTACTAACAACTACATGAAATTTTTATATTTTGACTGTTTATAACTTTTCTAACACTGGTTGCAGTCTGGACTAAACATTTCGCGGAGACATCAGTGATATGAATGTGCGTTTGACATGATCTGATTTATCAGTCGAGGAGATTAAAAATATAATTATTTTATCCGACAAAAATAGAGCAATAACAAGGCTATGGCTTCGCCTCCTCATTTTGAAGGGATAAAATAATATTATCGATATTTTATGGCAAAATTTGGTGAAATTTAACAAGTGTTAACCCGGGGTATATTGGTTGTGGAATTAGAGAGATACAAAGGGTTGTTTGAGAGATGTCATCAAATTAAGCGAATGCATGTCGTACACGCGTCATTTTCCGGATGATTAAATGCCCACAAAGTCTCCTCATAATAGGATACGAAACTCGCGCATAATAAATCGAACAACAATTTGGAACTCATCCAAATCGTTTTAAATGACGTACATAGAGTTCTAACAGCGATCTTACCCGAGTTGAATTTCGACATTGCTCGATCGTTTAAATACACATTGGTCGATGACATAAATTCCACAGCGTCGAACGATCTGTCATCATGATGAAGGGGATGGGAAAATTAACGTCGGTAAATAATCCATCGAAAGTCCAATTACTAAGGCTTATTTTACCAGATTGGGAAAAAATTGTTACGATTCTCTTTTCAATATTTCATTTTTAGGCATTCCCAAAGATGCCATGTTTAACAACACTAAACTCCCGATTAACCGCAATTATTAAAACTTAATAACTTGAAAGTGTTTCAATATTGCATTGAAAAAGTACTTATGTACGGTGTATACTAGTATAGATGTTATTCAGTAGTACAGTATTACTTGAGTGGCTTAACTTTATATGTACATACTTTTCTTTGAGTGTTTACTTGAATGTCTTAAGTCAGCGGTTTCCAAACTTTGGGGGGCGCGATGGGCAGGTCGGGGAGACGCAAAGAATTTCTCATATATTTACTGTCCGTTTAACCATCTTAATCTTGAGACCTACATTATGCTGCAGCCAAATTCCATCAATTGACTAGGACGTATCGTTTGCATGTCTTTCCTTAAGGTGGATTTATTAATGGTAATTGTATGTTCAGAAGGTAGTGTTTATGAACTGTAATTGAACATGGTATAGAGGGAGGCGCGAAGATAGTTTTCTTAAGTGAGGGGGTCGCGGCTTTATAATGTCCGGAAACCGCTGTCTTAAGTAAACCATCATCTCAATAGCTGATCTTGTGGAATAATTCCATAATATGAAATGAAAACACCGTAATTTTACAAATGGTGGAAAATTACAGTGCTTTCATTTCGTCTTTAGTAAATATCAATTTTTTTATTTTGTGAAAATGCGTTAGTTTACATAGCGATCAACCGGAACAGCCTCCGTCCCGAAGCATCCGGCAAATCGAGAGTTTACTGTAATTTCCGCGGGTATCCATGTTATAGTTTCTCACATTCACAATCAATATAAATTTCTTTTTCGTCAACTAGGCGTATAACAGTATATTTTTTATCAAATTAACTTATGGCTAGATGTTATAGTGCAGACCCATCTAACCTTTTAAGATCAGTAGGCAACTCCAACAAACATTTCAAGGCGCGGGCAACATATCATGCATTTATTTATTTCAACATATAAATGTTGATACAAATTAAATACATCTAAACATAAGAATATTCTTACAGAAAACAAAAGTTATTTTATTTTTTAGAATCTTTATGTGGAATCTTACATTGCTTTGATCAGCTAGCTTGATGTATGAAAGAAAAATATTTCGTCAAAGCTATACTCACACTGTTATTCTAATCTTTTTCCGTCAGAATTGATCTGCAACTTGATTTAATGAATTTCATATAATAAAAGACAGATTTAGTTAACTACGTTGAAAATATTCTCGAATTCTGTTCGGGTGCCGTATTTTAGAAGTGGTAATTATTAATAGGTACCTATTTAAGAACAAAAATTTAGCTGTGACGATTCTTATTTCAATGGAATGTCTGTTCTAAATTCAATGATTAATATTTCTTTAAAAAACTCGGAATTCTACTAGGAACATCTTGAAAGGAATTTTAAATGAATGTCATTTCATACAAGAAAGACAGAAAATGTCTGTTTCTACTAGGAACTTTATCCGCCTCGCAGGCAGCATCGAGATATCTCGGGTGCAACATGTTGCCCGCGAGCTATGAGCTGGACAGGCCTGTGATAGAGACTCAAATAACAATCTTTAATGTCGATGCCATTGTATCTCTTGGCTCTCTTTTGGTTTCGATGAAAAAAGCCGTTGCTGGCATTAATAAAACGCGAGAACTGTAAATTATGGTGAGGCAGACAAACCATTTGAATAGATCAACATCGTGGAATGTCTCTCAAATCGAATTCGGCTTAGAAGGAATTAATGAAGCAACTAGAGAAAGAGTCGGAGTGAGATAGGTAGCACTTGGGGAAGGGATGTCGATGTTCTGCCGGTAGATGGCGGTAGAGAAGCGAGTAGCTCTTTCTAGCAAAGGGTATTACTTATTTTATTTCGATGTCCTTTTTCTTTTCATCCCGACCGGACTCCATTTTTATAAGGGCGCGGCATCTCTTGGTTAAAGAAATAAAGATAGCTTCCCTGTTTCGCGAATATTCCGCGAATGACGACAAAAACGCTACGGCAAAGTTTGTAGAAGCATGCGGTTAAAGCAAGCTTACAAGGATGTGGGTGCGGGAGTGGAGGAATAAGGGAGTGACGTGGTTCAGTGCGATGGGGTGGTGTCCTCGCCGTGCGTGGGCGTGGCACCACAGAAGAGGACAATGTAAGCGAAGCCCCGTTTAAGACTCGGGCCACTTGCTCTTTCCCGCTGGAGATGAACACACGGGCGAAGGCGGTTGCACAATTTCCCTTCTCCTTCTGCGGGGAGTGACACCGCGGCGAGGGAAGTGTGGGTGCACGGAGAGGGTGTGTAATTTCAATCGCGGCCGAGATACGCTGTTGAACAAGTTTCAACGGTAAGGAAAAGTTATGTACCCGTTGTTAACACACTTCGCATGTTCCTTATATGGATTTTTTGCCACAGACTCTTATGATGTGCCATTCGTTCGAGAAACATCGTGACTGATTCAAAGCGAGCCAAGATGAGTACAATTTTTGGTGCCTAAAATAGTCGCGACAACGTTTATCCCGGATCTTACCTGCATTTTTTTATATTAGTTATTACTACACACACATACATATTATTTGTTTATGTATCGAGTTTGTCACAGTAACGGGAGAGTTGCAATACTTTAAAAATTAAGCGGTGTCAAGTCATATATTTAGAATATTTACAAATATTTCCAGCTTTAAATACAGTTTCTGAATTAGTAAAATATTCTTCGGATAGTTAGATGTATAGAAAGCCAAATCTTTTGACAAATTTGTTGTAAATGAAAATCTTTCCTACACATTGTCACGAACAAAAGGACCGTAAATTTAGGTAATGTTTAAACATTATATGAGAAATTTAACTGTATAAACGCATGGCTAAGTTGTTACCATTAATTACTGAATGGGATAAATATGAACCACAATCCACTAATACATGACTCGCAAGCACACTTGACTCCATCGAAAACAAAAAACTTTAAAAGTCGACCTCACAAACTCTGGCAGTAAAATAACCAGTCTGCGAATAAAATAAACTGCCAACACGAAAACATTAATCAATTAACAGAGGTAATTGATACTGCCGAAAGAGTATGCGCAAAAAAAAATCAATTCCGACTCAATTTTTATTTATTCATATCGTAAACCTTTAAAAAATAAAACTCGCGACGGCGAAATATAACGAAACGGAACGAAGAAGAAGAAAAAAGAGATCAGTCGCGATCGGCAGAAAGAGCATATATTTATTATTTTCTCATTCTTCGGCCCGGGTGTGCGAGAGTGCCTCCTCCACGTCCTTGAATTCGGGGCGTATATACAATTGTGTCGATTACGACGAAACATCTCGGGCGTGTCCCGGAGCGAACAGTCCACTAGTTCGACTTGTATCGTTCTCTCCCCTCCCTTCTGCCTCGTTACCTCTCACTCCATCCGTCTCACCATATATTTTTTCACTCCCTCTCCCACGCACTCACCTGCTGATTAGGAGGGATGTGTATAAAAGGGGCGGCGCGAGGAGCCGAAGCGATGAAATGGAGAGAGGAAAGAAAAACAAAAAAAATCGAAACGAAAGAACGAGCGGTGGAAATACTTCGGCACGCAAACACAAGCAGAGCCGCACACTAGAGTGTACCCCTTTTTGCGCATGCGTGTTTATGAATTCTAAGGGTCGTCTGCCCCTATGAGGAAAGAGAGGGAGGGAGAGAGAGACAGGTGCAGGAAAAGCCCCGGGCAACGAAAAGGCTAGGAGGAGGAGTCGAACGCGAAGGGAAGTGAGCGGTTGAAGGGTTGAGGGGGAGGCGAAGAGGGAAGGAGGATATAAAAGGTGGAAGAGTGAGACGGAATGAGCTGTTATCCTTCGCCAATTAAGGGTTTGTTGAGGAAGATGGAGGCGTTAGGGGTTGGGGGGCGAGACAAAAGGAGGTTCCGTCGGTGGAATGGGGTTTCGGATTGCGGAAGGAGAGGCGAAGGAGACTGATTGGTCGATAGGTGGAGGGACTGGCGATAGGGGAGCTATGACGTGAAGGAATCGGACAACTGTACGCCGGACGCTCTTCGGTTTGTCATATAAATTAGAAAGCGCCTGCATAAGTGAGGAGGCATTGATTGAACGTATGTCGAATGGGCTTTGTTGCAAATTTATGCTGCCGGATTCAAATGATCCCATTTCTCTCTCTCTGATTCAGTTCGTATAATTTTTGTTTGTGAAACTAAATTTTTTTTCCTCTGATTAGCGTTGGAAATATGTTTTGTTTATAATTAGTTCTTACAATTTGAATAAAGCATGATGTGCTAAATGACTGAATGATGTTGGCCAATTTTTACTGTATATACGGTCTGGTATATTTTATGCAAATATTTTTTTAGGTAATTTAAACAATATGGTGAGCGAATGAAACCATTTGATCAAAATCAATAAGCAAATCACATGATCTGAACTCTTTATTTCTAATTGAAAAAGTGGATCAATACGTTGTTCTTCCGTTTCCCTGATTTATAATCGAAAAAAAGTTTTTCCAACAGCCATAAAAAGTTGGGTTAACCAGATGTGCATTTCGATTACGAAGCAGCCATTATCAGTAGCGATTCAACGTTTGATGGATTCTAAAACTAAAAAAACTACTCCTGTCTAGATTATATATTTAGTTTAGATGAAATTGGAAGATAAATAATGTTTTCATAAGAAATGTTTTACAATATTTTATAACCTGGGCTTTGATTTTATATTATCGTTATGATTAGACACGACATTTATTTGAAATCTCGCATTCTACGCATACTTTATTATTTAATGTGCGTCAAAAGTAAATTCACACCGAGAAAGAAACTCGCGTTATCGGAATTATATCAATTTTTTAATCAACTCCTTCAATCGATCGACGAGTTAATTAACTAAAATCATTAACGCCACAATCACCCACTCCTAACTATGTAGAACCATAGGCCAACTTCCCGCTTCTTTATGATCCTCTCTGCCTTTCTCCGCTCAAACAACCGATCAGATAAAAGCGGCCGATTAGAGATGGAATGGAAAGTACGCCCCGAAGACGAGCAGCCAGAGAACGAAAGATTAAAAAAAAAAATCGAACAAGGAATGGTAGAAATAGAGAATACCATCCAACATTGGCAAATCCTCCTTTTCCCACGTCTCTCTTTCCCCTTCCCTCCTCCTCCCTCCCCCCGACTACCCTCTAGTGCAACCCACGGGGTGAGGAGGGAAACAGAGGGGCGGGCGTCGTCGGCGTGCCGTAGCGGCGGCAATGTGTTCGGGGCGTTAAGGGTGCGGCGAGATAGTTGAGAGGCGATAAGAGGGAGCGGGTTCGGGAAGAGTGATGTGGTTTGGAGAGGGCGGAGTGGGAATTTTGAGGAGTAAATCCAGTCGGAGGGAGGAGAACACACAAAGGCGTTATTACCTCGCCATTGGAGAGGAAAATTATTGCCATGAAGCTTAAACGCGTCGTTCATCACGAGTCGTTGTGCCCGGCCGTAATACTCCGTGATTGACGAACGCAATGAGACAAATGCGACGAGTTTATGCTGTCGGATAGTTTATGAAGTCCGTCGCAGCATAAAAGCGGCGTTTTGTTTTTGCGAATCGCGGATTGATTCGCCGGTGCGCAGGCAGGAGGCTGGAAGGTTTTAACCGGGTGAAATTATTCAACGAGTTTGTGGCAGCGGAACGTTTACAAATGTTTCCCTCTGTCCTCGATACAGGCATTATCTGAATATAAAATCGCATAATCAGGACACATTTACGTCTATTTTAGGCATTACTCTAAAACTCCGGCACTATTTATTAATAACTGGTTAATAAGGAATGACCGAGTTAACCAGCGCTAACCACGCAGCCAATTCAGCTGACTTATAACGACATTCTCGCGAGGTGTTTATTTGTCACTCAAGAAAATTATTGCTAGAGTGGTAATAACCGTGTTTCGTCCTAAACCAATCAAGCCAGGATCAAAATTGCCAATTAATATGAGAATACGACACACTCCCGCTATTTTCAAGTCGGAGTTACTTAATTTGTTAGTTTGATGCGAAAATTGAGATTCTTTCAAAACAATGATCACTTGTTAATAAATTACTTAAATATACTTTCGAATTCGCTCATCCATTTTAAATTAAACGTTTCTTTCTTTTGGACAGTCTCATTACGATATACAACATCCACTTTTAGCCGCTAACGCTGCATCTCATAATTCGAATGGTTAATGAACTCTTTGTCTCCTTTGGAATTAATGTGCAACTTGCAACAAGCCCAATTCTCTTAGGTCAGGTGTACGATTTCAGGTTTCCTTTTAAAAGAATTGCGAGTCAATTGCATTTGAAACTGTAATAGTGATCAATGAAAGATTCTTGTTAGTATCGCTCAACACCCCGAAATATTAAATTTTAGAACCTTTTATTAAACGTATCATTTTACCAAATTTGACGTGCACAGATTTACATAAAATGTCTACCAAGCTATTCTTCAAAAATATGAAAATAGACTATCATTATTACAATGTTATTTATATAAAAAGAAAAGCCGGATACGGAGAGCACATTTTCTCCATTTCATCGAGGCGGATATATGCACTTCGGGCAAAAAAAAACGAAAACGGTGAAACACCTTCGGCGCCGATATAAAACAAAGTTGAGCAAGCCGGAATAAACGGAATATTTTTGCTCAGAATCCTCTTGTGATCCGAAGGTAAAAATTGAGGAGAAACTTTTCGTAATAATATGCGCATAAATCCAACTCCCCGCCGCCAAACGCCACCAATATCAGGGCATGAAAACTTTATTCCACTAACCTCCAGCTCCCTCCTCCTCCCCATCCATATCCCTTCATCCTCCCTCCCCCCCCCTCCCCTTCCCTCGCAATCCATCCTCCATCAGGCAAAAACAAAATAAATCCCGCAGTGGCACTCCCATAAATCCAATATATACGCCGGTCTAGGAGCAAGAGGAGGGTGGGGTCGGATGAGAGAGAGGCGGGAAGGGGGAAGGGGAGGATATGACTACGCAGAGATCCTATCCCCCATCCCCCAAATGCCCTCCTCGCCGTATACAGAGCGAGGAGTGAAAGATCGATGTCGTAAAAACCCGAGATATCGAAACAACGAGCGACCCGCATTTATGTTTTTCTCCTCTTATTCGTCATCCTTCCTTTCCACCCCCTCCCCTCCTTAACTCGTCCCATTCTTTTTTTATATATTCCGTTTTGTGCTTCATTTTTTTTCTCCTCTTCCTCCGGGCCGTAACCCGCTCGACCGAGGAGATATCCGTACCTTCGTGGACGCCGTATGTTCGTGGTAGTGGTACTTTTCTGCCCCTCTCTCTCCCTCAGATGGTATAAGGACAGACGTTCTCCGCGTGTATTTTGATATCGTGGTGGGCGCAGGTACATTGGTCAAGCCCTGTCAGCGGCTCCGTAAGCGGAGTTAGCAAGCGGAATGCATATGTAGATTCGGAGGGAGCGCTCGCACGCACGTACACACAGTCGCACATATACGAGGTCCTCCACGAAATGGCACCCCGCAGCGAGGAAAAGACAGGAACCGGGGTGGAAATGGAAGTGGGAGGGGGGAGGAGAGACGGGGATGAGGAAGAGGGGTAGGAAGAAAATATGGGAATGGGAGGAAATATAAAAAAATGAGAATGGAAACCGGAGGGAATGGAAAGAATATGTGAGGAGCGGTTATGGCGAAGAGGGGGCACGGTAAAGCACCCTTGCCTTGTCTCCACGCATCGAAGACTCTTCCTTACCTTTCCTTAACCTAGTCTCGCTCAAAAGGAGTTTCGTCTCGCGACCTATCCGCCTGTGTTTGCGAGGGTTGGGAACAGTGCCTATCAGATGTGGAGTCTGGTGGGAAGGATGGAGTCGGAGACGTGCACTGCAGGAATGAAACGCAAGCAAACGGATGGGGAGGAAGATGAGGGTGGGGGGTGGGAGTCGAGGGGAAGAGGAGGAGGAAGAGGGAAGGAGTGAAGGAAGAGGATGAATGAGGGAGATAGGGGGGAGGGAGAGAGAGAGAGAATAAAGGTGGGCGTAAGATAAGGGGGATGATAATCGCATAGGAGATGGAAAGGTTTATGCAGCGGGCGGCTGCGGTTTAGAAATCTCTCCATCGCCTGGAGTTATTAACACATGCACGTATAGGCCATTAGTTTCCACCTATCCTCTTAAGAATTCCGTGCTATACACCTGTGTTGCACACACACCCCCCTTTAGGTAATTTCTTGGTCGACTGCCGGAACAGGAAGAGAGAATGGAAGAGCGTCGTTTTGAATAAAATGCAGTCGCAATTATGGCCGGAGATAACGTGTGACGCGGTGTCGCTTCTATCATGACTTAGTATTTAGCGTGATATCTTTGATACTAACAGAAGAAGACATTTATATGGTTTTAATCATGATATGTTTTACCTTTAAACCATCTGTAACTTTCAAGATAATGCTTATTTATATAAATAACCTCCTGGAAAAGTCTCCGAGCGTGGATGAGCCTGACGTATTTGATAAAATTTTAAACAAACGATTTACAGGATATGAAGATAGTGAAGAATATATGCAATGACATCATAAAAAAATCCCAGGGCTATATGATTGCAACAGTTTAACCTCGATTCAGAAAACGCTATTAACTGACGATCTCACGAACTATTTTCTCTGAAAATTGGTAAATATTTCCGTATATCTTTGAAGTGCATGTAAGATAAATTGGCTATTATTCGTTCTATTTAATTATTTAATCTCTCCTTAAATATTGTTTTAATTTATCAATGTGCCCTCATATTAATCTCAGGAAACTTTAATGAGGGCACAATAATTGCTGCTTAAGAATTTACCCAGAGAAACCATTCCAGAACAAAGGGTTTCGTGATAGATGTTGGAAGGAAATGGCAGGTGATTACAAGGAAGGCGGAAGTGACTTTAATAGATGAATAGGTACTGAACTATATAACGGTCAACGGCCTTTATATCGTTTATCACTCCTCTAAGGAAGACAATTGACCTCACGACTCCTAGCAAATGATTGTAGTCGGCATACGTGCACATTTTCTAGACAGTCTTTCACATACGCCGCACAAAAGATTTTCATCTGCTAATAGGCTGAATGTAACCGGACGTATATGATTTTTATTTAAGGAAAGCCTTAGGAATGGGATAAATCTTCAGCGTCGTAGTTATGTCCGTTTAAAATTAGCTCTCGCTAAAATTAAATAAACTCATTTGTCCTTGGGATTAATTTTTTAAATGAGATAAAAGAAAATTTTACACTACTAGACTTCATCTAACAAGAATTTTAAGGTAAACATTTAAGTAACACCATCAAAAATAAATGTACGACAAAAATATGTATTAACAGTTAATAAAGTAGCATTTAACGTAAAGACATTTACAATGGGTATTTTTTCATCTCTAAGAGAAACTCGGAAATAGTTCATGAAACTCTTGTACTATCTTGTGAATTTATCACGCGTTCAGGGGTATACTTTCCACAAGTTGCTAATAAATGTTTTTTCTTAAGAGAAAGAATGCAATTGAGCAACAGATTTTTTAAAAAGTGATTTTATCACATAGCGTTATATGTACGTTGTGGCAAAATAAATAGTTATTATGGAAAAGATATATCTGATATGCATAGTCTTGACGACGGAGCAGTAATATGAGCAGTGCTCATTGAGCAACATATATAAAATTTTACATAGCCTGTGACGATGCATTACATGAAAAACCAATTTAAGTCGGCGAAAATTGAAGAATCAACGAATAAACCAACAGCGTGAAGCAACACTCGTCCTTCAACAAACAGCATTTGGATGACCGGAGACCTTCAAATGCCAACCTCCTTCCTTGTTCGGAAGATAGGAGACATGGCCGACAACTTATTCATAGCGGTAAGCGCCTTAAAATCTTTAAAAGAGGCTTATGGTCACTGCATGACCTAGATGCACTTTCAAAAAACATGCAAGAGAGAGAAAAAGATACATGACCGAGAGAGTGGGAGAGCTGGCAATTGGAAATTTAGTGCTTGCAAAGTAGTTTTACGAAATGGCCAGAGGAATAAGAATGTGGAAGAACTGAAGCTGATTAAATAACTTCAGAATAAGGAAAAACTACCAAAGAATCTTTTCCAATTACTTTCGAAAAATATCAGAAATTTGGTGGAGATAAAGGAAGAAGATTGAGAAGCGGAAATGGACGTAGAGACGTAGAAAACGGTGGAACAAACGCAGAGAGAGTAGGAAGAGAGAAGATGCAGGAGCAAAGAACGAAAAGATATAAAAGAAATAGAAATATAAGGGCGGAAATAAAATTTTTGAAAGGAAAACACGGGGAGAAAAATGACGCGAGAGAAAAACGGGATGGAAGAGATTGATTAGATGCGGTTGTTGGGTCGGGGGAGAGAGAGAAAGGAATATGCAAGATGGATTGAGAAAGAGCTAGCGAGATGAAAAGGGAGTTGAGGAGGAGAGAGAGAGAGAGAAGAGAGAGAGGAGTGAATGGGAAAAGCAAATCATCTCACCGAGGGGGAAATCAAGATCCAGTAAAGAAGGCATCATGGCAACTGCGGTTGTTTATACATCGGTCCCTTTCACGATTTCCTTCACCTCAAACCCACCCTCCCAACCCTTAATGTTACTCTCTCAACCTCATGCGCCTCAGACTCCCTTCTAAGGCGTCATCCTCTCTTTCTCACTATCTGTCTCTCTCTCTTTCGCGCGCACTCTCACACACACACACATATCGCCTCTATCTGCCTTTGCGAAGTCGAGAGTCATAACTCGGTCTTTATCACACGCAATCATCTCTCACCTACGTCATAAGCGACCGGTGATGCTTCTTCTTCCTTCGGAGAATACACACAACCCTTCGCGGCGTTTCGAGTGTTTTTCTCTTTTTAGTTTATTTATTTTTTATCCGGGAGAGGTTTTACGGTTTTGAAATCGATCGAGCTCATGAAATATTCCGCACGAGATGCGGCGAATGCCGAAAGAGAGATCTCGCCAACAAATCCGATAACCGCTTTTCAATTAACCGCTTTGTTCTTCACCCCGCGAAAAGTCTCTGCTGCGTGTTCCGAATGCCCTCGCGTATGAGATACTTTTACGCACGTCGTCGTATCACAGTTTTCTACTCTTATGGTTCAAGGTGAAGTTAAATTAATGCGGAAGAAAGTAGTTAAATCATATGGATTACCAGAGAACGCTTTTACAGATCGAAGATAGCAATACAAAGAGCGAATTTACACTTTAGAAAACGTGAAACAGGAATGATGTGAAGTTCACGATTTGGATGTTGGCATGCAGCATATATTAAATGAACGAACTGGTATTTAAATAAATTAAATAATACCGTGTCATTATCTATATTTTTGTTCTTATTTTCTTATTTTGCTTATTCAAGTAATAGTTTGTTAAAAAATTTCAACATCGTGGGTCATTTTAAAACAATACTGCTGAATAACTTAAAACTTCAAAAGCTATTTTTAATTGAATTGTGGTTTTCAAATTTATTTCATATCCTATCATAAAAAGCTCATTATTTTGAATGCTTAGTTAAAACTAGGTAATCTTTTAAAAATGTCATCCGAAAATTTTTAATATTTAGCAGCTGTAAGTATCTCAGTTTTATAAAAGAATATCGTGCCTTCATTCAAGTTGAATTTGAATCATAGTACAAAAGTGTATAATAGCGTAGGATTATGCACCAGTTCTACTTATAACAATCATTCCTTTTTTTTAAGAAATGATTATTGGCGCAAATATAAGATTTTTTGTTTTAAAATATCCTGTAATTATCTCTAACATCTGCTTTTGTGGTAGACGTAAAGTTACAACGAGAATGCAACTACGGCATTAGAAATATGAAATACGATACGAAATGAAAAAAGTTGAGTGGGTGTTACGCGTTGTTCATGCGGCTATGCTGCTTCCCCTTACACATCGACCATGTAGTGTTGCGTAACCCAATCAACTATCTCTCCTATACGCATTCGTGGCGAACCTTGTAAACATTGCGCTTGACATTCAATATCTTGTGTTTTGCAAACACATCGACATTAGTTTTCTCGATAAATAACACCTTAAATGTATTAATTCAATGAAGATAGAAATCGGCATTTATTAATAATACTTTTAATGCAAATTTATTTTAATCTGCAAGCAAAAATTTGAGGTGGAATAAATTAGCTAAATGTAAAGAAGACATAAAAATACGTAGCTCTTGGGTAACGAGTTTGCTGCACTTTAAGCGTGCGCTCAGTGATCTCTTATCGTTAGTATTTATGTTCACACAACCTTGCCTTCTCATTACTTTTCCCTTTTTTCAACCAGACTCTCACATCAAGTAGTAGATATGTAAATAATATTACAGCGTATGTCCCCCTATTATTTTTTTTGTATTTACGGCCACTTGTTCCTTAACATGCACCTCTGAAATTGTTTATCAAAACGAAACACCTGTAAATTTTCTATTCCGCTCAACTTCCATAGATCATTTTTTGCGCCTGATTTTTATTTCTCTAGGACATTTTATTCGTACCTCGGGTTGGGAAATAGAGCGCTGGAAAATGCGCGGAGATCACGATCTTCAAAATGAATTAAGTGTCGCAAGACGGAAAATGAAAGTCTATGCATTCGTCTGCGGCAGCCGTTCGCAGTCGAACACAATTTAGTATGTTCCAAATATGACTCGAATGAGGTTTTCTCCTCTGAATGCTCCAATTCTTTAACATCTTCATTTGTCACTTTAATATTTCGTCAGAGATAATAATCTCAGTACCTCTCAAAAATTGTGTACTATTTACGGTTAATTATAAAATCGTAAAAAATTATAAATGGTATTTTAAGTATAATTCACTCGCCGAGTCTCATATAATTAAAGTAATGCGATCCCTTCAGCTGTAATTATAAAATACTAAAATTCTGAAATAGTTTTAATCATGGAATATAGAGGAAACATTAGGACTGAAAGCAATTTTATTCATTTGAGGTAATTCGCACGGACGGACGTTCAATGTATAGGGATATACATATTATGATTGAATGTTTTATTGATTAAAATCTAAAATATTGCATTCTTAATCTCCCTCTTTAATTAAACAATCAAAAGTCTTATATGGTACAAATTATAAGCTAATGCATATTTGGCGCGCATATCACATCTGTATTATTTTACAATTAAACTAACTGTATTTGATAATATGAAAAATAGATAATCATAAAAAGAAAATTATCACACAAACATGTAATGTTGAGCATAAGTTCGTCGCCGTCGGATACTATTATTTTTATGAAGAATGTTTTCTCGCGAAATGGCGTGCTTTCCACATCAATCATGTTACCATGACATTTTGACCAAGATAATATTTAACTCCGGTTTATTGGATTAGAAACGCGTCCAGAAGCAATCGAAAAGCTACATTTCTCGATTTAAAAAAATTCCGTTTTAGACTGAGGACCAGATTCCTAGAGCCATCCCGCGATCTCTACATATCATGAGGAGGATACGGCAATCAACACTTAAATAGACTAGTTTTAGGTGGGAAAAATAGAATAATAATAATAAATCTATCAAACGATTTCTAAAGGACACGGAGATTTACACATAGGTAGAGCTAGAGAGTAGCAAGAGATTATACAAGAATAGCAGGTGGCAATGATCATATAAGTATTGGAGTTAGGTCGACAGGAGGAAAAGGATGGAACAAATAGGAGAGACTGAGGCGGGGAAGAAAAAGGTTTTTAGAGGGGATAGGGAGAATCCGTCGCGGGAGGAGTAACCGATAGGTGGAGAGGGAGGGGGAGAGGGAGGGGGAGAGGGAGGGGGGAAGGAAGGAAGAATTGTGGGATATGCGACGTCAGTGGAGTGTTCAGGGGTATGGGGCGGAAAAGGTTGGCATGGTGCGACGGGTGAGGGTGGAAAAGAGCATGTGCCATTGTTCCTGTAAAACAGTGAATCACTGGAACTGTCGCTCGTAGGTGGTCTCCACGGGAACGTGTAATTGGATCATATTTTTCTTTGTTCGTTCTCATTCTTCCTCTCCTGGTTCTCACTCTCTTTATTTCTCTCCCTCCCTCCTTTTTCCCCTTATTCCCTGGCTACATAGTGCTCCTACTAAGGCTTTCTTTCCTTGGCTCCTTTCTCAATTGGCTCGATTTGACCCTGGCTTGGCGGGATTTTCCTGCTGAATGGAACACATCGCGATCTCATCCCGTGGCAGTGTGAGAATTCAAGGTAAATAGCGAGATGGCATTTTTGCGACCAATGAGGGACTTCGTGCTAGTTTTTTATGGTTGAGGAGTTGTGGTAGTCATTCTGTTTTATAATTATTTTTTATATTTAATAAAATTGAGACGAATTATATGATATCAATTTTTACGCATCAATCGAGTCGCCAAGTTTTCCCGAGGTTTAGTTTTCAATAGACTTAACGGATTGAATATGCGGTTTGACCTGTAAGATATTGGGATAAATATTTATTTGTAGGTAATTTTTATTTAATTTTTGATAAAACATTAAAAACGATCTTGCAATCTTAAAACGGAGATGAGTAATTTTCTTAGAATGAAAACATATTTTCATTTTACATTTCCCCCTCTACTTTCATGTCACGTTGCGAAGATAAGACACAATGCGGCCCACTTTTCCGCTCGAAAATACGCAAATGACTCAAGGTTTGCCATTTATCAGAGGCATGCTTTCATGGCTGCATAGAGGGAATCGACTTGAAAAAAAATTGCAGGAGGTAACGTCGATGCTTTTTTTCTCTTGCGGTAAAAAAAAGACCACCCTTGAAGAAGAGGCACCCCTTTAGCCAATTACAAACATAAATTCTTATCCCATCGCATGCAGAAACGATAGCATCCATTGACCGGTACGATTGGAGTTTGAGTATATTTCTTATTCACGTATTCTTTGTGGCGGAAGCCACCCACAACGAAAATCCCTTCGTTTCCAAGTAGCCCGTCTGTTCTCATTCTCTTCGTCCCCTTCTCATCCTCCCGCATACATTCTGCTACGCTCGCCCTCTATATCTCTCTCTCCCTCTTCCTCAGTCCCTCATTTCCTTACTCTCCCCGTTTGTCCCGTCACGTTTCACGCAGATGGGAGGACTACGAACGAGAGGAAAGGATGGTTTATAGGCGAAGTGGTTGCGGATTTGGTTAAGGCGAGAGAAAGAGAGAGGAGGTGGTGGAGGAGGAAGAAGAGGAAACCCTTGCCGAGAAGATTACTGAATGAAGAATAGAAGAAAGGCGGGATGAGTGGGCATGGAGGATGTCGTGGGATGGTGTGAATGGGACTAGAAGAAAAAATATACTTGAAAAATAGATGGGAGAGAATTCGAGATCGCGTATACGGGCGAAACAAGAGGAAGAGAAAGGGCGAGGTAATAAACATGGGAGTGATAGAGGAAGAAAATTAAATTAAATAAACCGAATAGGTAGATGAGAGATTAATGGGATAGAGCGTGAGATCGGAGAGGAAGAAGAGAGTGAAAAAAGTATGTAGGTGAAAAAAAGAAGAGGAAGGAATGGAAAGGTAATGTGAGAAACGCGGGAGAGGAAAGATAAGAGGGAAGGGTGAGTTATGCAAAACGGATTGGGATAGAAAAGCGAGAGGATAAAGCGGACAAAGGGAAAGGAGAGAGAACGAGAAAGTGGGCGGAAGAGGGAGAGGAGTGTGGGCGAAGATAGGTTGGCGGATGAGAGAGCGGGAGGAGGAGGAAGAGCGTGAGGGTGCGTGGGTGGAGAATCGCGAGTGGACTGGGTGACTGGGGACAACGAGTCGGGAGTGGGAAAAGGGACGGGATGAAATGTACACTAACACACACACACATACAGATGCCGTGTCAGAGATAAACTTATGACCCACATTTTGATGCATCCTTAGGTAATGCGAAATGACAGCATTCCGTTTAAGGAGGATGGGAGTTGGGGTCGATGGGAAGGGGTGAGACGCATATATTTATGCGTGCGGGGCGAGGGAGAAATCGCTTCTTGAAGGGAGCGGAGGGAGAGAGACTGGACAAATAAAGAGAAACAGAGCAGGTGGGAGGGGGCGGGATCGGTTGCAGTTCAGGATGATACGTGTACGGGGAGAGGTGGAAAAGATGGAAGGAGTGGGGGATGTACAAGGAGTTTTAGGGGAGGATAGAGGATGAAAGGAATGTCAGGGAGCGCTCGGAGAAGGTTGGAAAAACGAGAAGTGGATTGGAGTTCAAAAGAAAATGGTATTAAATGGAAAAAGAAAGGTAACAATGAAATTTCGAGTGCTCGTACATCATACTTCTTCGAGTTGTTTTTTTCCTACTCGACCTTACCTTTCGCTGTCCCACTGTCCCCTCTTACCCTACTCTCTTGCCAAGCTCCTCCATATCCCCCTTGCTTCTCTCGACCTCATCCGGTGCCTCAGACCCCCATTACTCTATGCTCATGCATAAGTACGAGGAGAAACAAAAAATCATGCAGACGCCCGCCCACGCACACGAGAGGCATCTTTTACATATTCGATGAATATACCACATTATGAGGTGGAATTGAGGAGAGAGAAAAATAAATCTGTACTATTAGGCACAAAGCATTCTCTCGTTGAAAGGCATTTGCCCGTTGTAGCGCGAAATTTAAGATACTGCACTTGCATACAATTATATGCGATCGAATGCATATGGAAATAAAATTAATGTCATGATTAACACGACAGAAAATTACGTCAAAAATGCTAGGTGAAGTACAGACTAATTTAAAATTCAAACATTGCCTTAGCTAATAGTTATTCAAAATTGCAACGTAAATAAATATTAATATAATAGATTTCGTATGCTGATTACTTTCATCGAACTGCAACATAAATAAACGAAGTACCAGATTCGATACAAAATAAAATAAAAATTTATAATGCTACCGTTTAAAAATACTTTTTAACAGCGATGCAAATACATCCATAATTTCTTTCGTTTCTACTTACGCTAACAACTAAAATGTAGACGCTCGTTTAAACAATACACAAATATACTTATTACGATTTTAATTTAATCTGTATTAACATTATAAATTACATTCTACGCAAAATATTAGTTATTCAGGTTAGCACGTATTGCTGCCTGATATATAAATCAAGTTTGGTATGAATTATCCCATGAAGACAGCAAAAGCACCGTCACCCTAAATGACGGTAGCGTAACAGAATGATATTACAAAGGCTTTAATTGAAATTGGGATGGGTATATGGTTGATTATTAGCAAAACAGATATTTTACTAAAGTGAATGATTTTTGTACTTTCTTTATAGCTCCTAACGGATTTGAAATTCTTCTTTAGAGAAGTAAAAAGTGCTGGTATATAAAAATAAACATTCAAATTAAAATTAACATTTAATATATGATGGACTTATCGATTATAATAATTTTGTGATTGTTATGGGAAGGAAAAAATAACGATATTTAGTAGTAAGCAAATTGATTTGAATAGGAAACGGCAGATCTCTAATGTTTACGCTAAGAAGTGAGATAAATAATAAACAATCACGAAAAAAGTTCAAATTTTTTAGTTCATAATACCTACATAATTTGTAATTCATATTCCAGAGGTTATCTAGAAAAATTAAAAAGGTTTTACTCTAAATTATTTAACCAGTGCAACCACATTTAAACTTCATTCAAATACACCATTTTCAGCTGCTTAACTTCTACCCAACTTATCATAAATTTATATCAAATAGACTTTTTTGCCGGAAAAAATATCTACGATCAGTAAGTAGACCGGATTATGAATATACATTCGCAATTCTCAGAAAAGAAACTTCCAATTCCAAATGCATATAAAATATAATGGTCTCCTCGAGTGGAAACTCTTATGTTCTTCATGAGAAATCAAAATACCGGCACAACTCTATTTTTAATTTTAAAGAGGTTTTGAAAGCTCCAAGCATCTCTCCCTCCTCCTGAAGAAGATTCTCATGACACTCATAGACTTAGCTGGTCGTATAAATCACTCCACCCTGACGGGCGACGCATTCAATTATTCCAATGTCGTACCGAGAAAGAGAGGAAGGGATATATACATCCCGCTTTTAATTAAACTTCTTTTGTATTTTTTCCATTAATATTCATGGAGAGTCATCAAATGGAAGGGGAAGGAAGGAGGGAGACAGAAAAAAGAGAGAGTGGAGAGATGTGTTCGAGATAAGACACACACACACAATAAGCCCTAGCATGGTAAGTTAATGGAGAACGGTTTGATGGAGGAAGGTTGCGACGATGCAAGTTTGCTTAAAAGAGTTTGTAAAATGGAGAAAGTTTGTAAATGGATAGGGCCTTGGCTGGATTAACGATGCTAAAATATGAAGCGGAGAGGATTCGAATAGTATAATTTATTAACCCAGACTGAATCATTCTACAATCGCTAGCCCAGATAAAAACATTTTGGAGCGGAAAGGAGTACCTTTGTACGTTCTATTAAGCAACGGAATAACCAATTTATGTTCAGGAGGCTAATGCAGTAACCAAAGATAGCGCGAGGTGAATTCTATAAAATTACTTCAGGTCATGGGTAGTTAAGTTTAAATCAGATATCACGTACAAACGAATGTCGGTTTTGAATTTATATCCCACTATCTCTTGGAGCTAAATCCTCAAAAACAAAATAAAAATCATCTATGTTGATGCCTCAATTGGCGAATTAGTTGTTTCGTACATGTCTATTTAATCAGTCAACGAATATCAAATTCAGTTAGTTTATTTTAATTTTTTTAATACAACACAATGAAAATGCCTGCAGAAGTGGACAATAACAGATGTATATACCACACCCACCACCAAATTAAAACGGAAAAGATAATAGACATGAACTGCGTAAAAAACGGTTTATTCCTATGACAAGTTTTATTAATACCTTGTAAAATTTGCTGCGCCCCTTAAGGGTGAAATGAAAGTATATAATACATACTAGTGGTGACAAACACACATTAAATTCTATGTAAAAACAAATAAACAAACTATTTCTGACGAAGAACACAAATATGTAGTAATCATCATCATCATGCTGCTGTCCGAAGACAGGTTTTAGCTGAATCGCTGCCTCCATTTATCTCTCTCCCTAAAAGCCTCATTTATACCTCCTTTATAAGTATTATATTCCTGCGTTATATTCTCTAATATTCCTATTCTTTTTCTCCCTCTTCTTCCGCTAAGTTTGCCTTCTAAGATCGTCCTTTGTAAACACTGTCTTCTCAATATGTACCCTATTCAATTTGCTTTTCTTTTCCTGATTGTTTTTATTGGCATCCTTTCTTCTCCAACCATTTCTAATACTTTGTTTCTCTTTCTCTCTGTCCATTTCACTTGCATTATCCTCCTCCATACCCACATCTCAAAACTTACTAAATATTTTTCCTTCTTTCTCTTTACCGTCCACGTCTCTGCACCATAAAGAGCTATGCTCCATATGTAGCATTTCGCTGATTTCTTCCTTGTTTCTAAACTTATTTGCTTGCTTGTGAGAAGCTCCTTCTTCTCGTTAAATGCTGCTTTTGCCATTGCAATCCTACTTCTGATGTCCTGTGTACTACTTCCATCTTGCGCTAAAATACTGCCGAGATATTTGAAACTACTTACTTGTTCCAATTTTTGGCCATTTACCATTATATTTAATTCTTTATGTTCCTTTGAAACCACCATGACTTTCGTTTTTTCGGCATTGATCTTTATTCCATATTGTTGGCCAACCTCCAATAGTCTGTCTGTCATCCTCTGAAGTTCTCTCTCTTCTTCTGCTATTAATCCCTGATCATCTGCATATTTAATGGTGGTAATACTTTCACCTCCTATCTTAAATCCTTTCTCTTCCATCGACGCTTCTTCTGTTATTGTTTCTTCATAAATACTAAATATCGCTGGTGAAATAGGACATCCCTGCCTCACTCCCCTCTCTATTGAAATACTTTCTGTTTCTTCTCCTTCAACCCTGACTCTAATCTTTTGGTCAAAGGATTTTAAGCAGTCTTTTATCTTTCCAATCTATTCCTATTTTATTTGAAATACCAAACATTTTATCCCATTTCACTCGGTCAAAAGCTTTCTCCCAATCTACAAAACAAAAATACATACCTTTATTGACTTCTAGCGCTCTTTCTATCATCATCCTCATACATCCTATAGCATCTCTAGTCCCTCTTCCTCTTCTGAAACCAAACTGATTATCTTGCAGCTCCTTTTCTATTTTACCTTCAATTCTTTTTGTTATTATTCTGGTTAGAACTTTAACTGTATGAGAAATTAAACTAATAGTTCTGTAATCCTTACAACTTTTTGCATTGTTATTTTTCTCCAGTGGTACCATAACAACATCTGAAAAATCTTCAGGCCATATGCCAGTATCATATACTTGGTTAAAGAATTTTGTGAGTTGCTTAACTGCTTTAGACCCCAAAATCTTAAGAACGTCCACTTGTATATCATCACTCCCAACAGCCTTCCTTCTTTTCGTGTCATCAATTGCTCTTTTAACTTCAGAGTCGAGAATACTTGGTCCTAGCTGGTCTTTTTCCACATCCTCCTTTTCATTTAATTCAATATTTCTTGGCTTTCCTTCTTTGTCATACAGCACCTCAATGTATTCTTTCCATACATTCTTTACATTGTCTGACTCCGAGACTATTTAACCACTTTTGTTCATGATTCCTTTACGCCCTATCTTTCTTGCCTTTTTCTTGAATAGTTCCCTTGCTTTGCTATACATGAGGTCTGTTCTACAAATTCTTTCACACTCGACAATCTCCTCGCATTTCTCATTTATCCACTGTTCTCTGGCTTTGTCTGTTTCCATTCTTAAAGAATTATTTACCTCCTTGTACTTTCTTTGGCCTTCTTCAGTGTTTATGTTCTTCCACTTTCTCCGCTCTTCCATTTTTTGCAGCATGGCTGCTGTGACCCAGGGTTTTTTGTTTCTTTCACCCTTTATCTTTTCTACCTTATTTTCCATTACATCTTTAATATTGCTATGGATGTATCTCCACTCCTCATCTACATTGTTCCTATTTTCTTCAGCTCTCTCCCCAAACCTTTTCTCCAGCTCAGTCATGATAGTCTCCTTGTTCTTAAGGAGTTCCTCTAAGTTCCATTTCTTGTTAACTGTTATGTTTCTCTTAACGCTCTTCAGTCTACATTGTGTATTTGCCACCAAAAGGTTGTGGTCGGAATCAATATCTGCCCCTGGTAGTGTTTTCAGATTATTAATGTTATTTTTAAATCTTTCATTGACTAGTATGTAATCTATCTGGTATCGTCTCTGGTCTCCTGGGTTTCTCCATGTGTAAAGTCTCCGCTGGTGATGCTTAAACCATGTATTAATTACAATCAATCCATCTCTGTGGCAGAATTCCACAAGTTTCTCCCCTCTTTCATTTCTCTTCCCTATTCCATATTTTCCTACTATGTTATCTTCCTGTCCCTCTCCGACTACACTGTTCCAATCTCCCATTACTATGGTGGTGATCCTTACTTTTCCCTCCTCCTCCAATATCTCCGTAATCTGTTCATACATTTCATCTACTTCGTTATCACCAGCATTAGTTGTTGGCATATACACTTGAATTATAAGCATTTCCACTGGCTCCATCTGAAGTTTTACGGCTATTAATCTATCATTAACTGTCACTACCTTGATAATTCTTTCAGCTATCTCTTTTCTCATTATAATCCCCATTCCCCTTTCCTCTTTGTCTTAAATTTGTCTGAATTTATCTCGCCTTCTCCTTCCCACCAAACTTCACTAAGACCTACTATACCTACATTATTCCTTCTTATTTCCCTTTTTAAGTTCTCTAGTTTACTCCCTGAATTCATAGTCCTAACATTCCATGTGCTTATTCTTAATTTCTCACTACTTGCTTTCTTCTTATTAATGTTACATTTCCTCTGTGCATCCCCTAGGTTAGTCCCCACCCGGAGATCCGATTGGGGGACTATTTACCTCCGGAATATTTTACCCCAGAGAGATCCATAGAGGTATTTGCAGCTTTTCAGCCTATCATGGGAAATATAATGAGGTAGTTTCCCCTTGCTTTCCTCATTGCAGTTTCACAAGAGTGATTACCCATCTGTAGCTGTTCAGATCCACATGATCACCACCTACAGCGGTACTGTGCAAGCTGCTGCCGTTGCACTGGGGGATGTAAAACCTCAAGACTGCTTCTTAGTCTGACTCTTCTCCTCAGACCTTTCCGGCTTGGATGGTCCTACCGGAAGAATTATCTCCCGCCGGCATAGCTCTTTGGATCATAAGAGTACATAAACCCTCCCACCTCTGTAAGGTTATGCAGTCCTTAGGGAGGGATTTAGTAATAGCAGAATAATATTTGCAGAAGGAATAATCAGATTCATTGCTAAGGATTATCAGGATTCAATTTTTATCTTCCGGTTTTCCTAAGCGGTTGGGGTTTCCTTAAAGTCCACGCCCATTCATACTTACATTCTCACTTCAGCATATTCTACATGTACGCATGAAATCGAAAACATTTTTGCATACTGTTACTTTATTATTACTAGTTTATAACTTCCCCTCATTTTCCATTACGCTGGTGAGGAACAATGTACTTCCAATTAATCATGCATTCACTAGACCTGAATACTAAATGCAGCTGAATTAATTGCTTCAGAAACCTATGTTGTAAGGCAACCGACAATCAAGTAAACAAATTTCCATCATAGTATTCCATCCGACACACATGATTCGCATAATGAACAAGACCAAAAATGGCAAGGATTTGGTTCTGTAGATAGCGACACAACACTCCTGCAATGCCAAATTAATTTCCGATTTTAGCAGTCCTTATAATATCGAACTACGGTTTCCACCAATGTTCATCGCAGTCGCCGCATCTGATTCCTCCTAGCGCAGAGGGCAGAACACATAAGCGTCGAAATGGTTATGGAAGGGTTCGGGAATCTTAAGTGGAACGAGATATTAGAGGGAGGAATAAAGGTTATATTGAATGTCGAGAGAACATCTCAACACAAATCCTGACCCCCCAATGGGAAGAGACGAAGAGAGATAATGGATGGATGAGAAGAGAGATAGTGAGAGAAAGAGGGAAGAGTCGGTGTAGAGACGAAAGGATAGAGCCTCATAAGATCGGAGAAGGCTCCCTGGTCTCCTGGGAGGAGGCGGAGGAAGAGGAGGAGGGGGGAGGGAAGGCTTTTGTTAGCGGAGGGAGGAAGAGAGAGAGGCCGAAGCACTTGCTCCCGAACTAATTTTCATGAAACTCCCATCGAGAGGTTTGCGAAGTACTTGAGCACGTAATAAAGACTTATTCCTCTGCCGCAAGACCCTTTCCGCTCTCCTCCCCTCACTCCTGACCCCTTTAGGTTCTCTCCCTCGGCAATCCCATTCCTCTCTCTCTCTTTCCCTTTTCCCCAAACTCTCCTCGTTCCCTTTGTCTTACCCGAGTATCATCAACCCTCAACTTCGGGGTCCGTTCCCTACTCCTCCCCTTCCCCAACGCGCGCGGGCGAGAGAGAGAGAGAGAGGAAACCCTTTCTTCCGTCCAAGGGGAAGGAGCGAAACCCTGGGAGCAGACCGCGGGACCAGACACCCAAGCCAAATCGGCCAATTCCAGCGTGGGATTTGAGGGGGCGCTTCCTCTTCTCCTCCTTTCCCCATATTGTTTGAGGTCTGAATGAGCAGTGGCCGACTTGAATGGCCACTCAAGACTTACCTCGTACCTTCTCGCCCTCTCTTCCTCTCACAAACCATCCCTTCTCAAAGAGTGAGAGAGAGAAGGATATCCGGTTGCAAATCGCCGTTTCAGGAGAGTGCCTAATTTACAATTCCGAAGATCAAACCTGGCGGACCTGCGAAGAACACTGTGATTGCGCATTCGGTGTGATGTAGGGAGGTTAAATTATTGCCCCATTTCTCTCTCTCAAGTCTCTTGCACTCCATTTGTTTACGCTTGGGCCTTGGAAGGTTATAAGTCGTATGCTGATTCCAATCCTTCTCTATCTTCTTCCCTGTTGTTGCATCCCAAGATCGAAATCACGAGTTCGTATCCGAAAGAGGACGATCTCTCATATTCGCGTCGTAAAGCAATCCCTTTCCGCCGGCGGCGCTGTAATTCATTTTACCCCGACCTGCTAAACGTGCAGCGGAATTAATCTTCTGCCTTCTGTTTGGATATCTTTGGGATCCTGCGGTACGAAAAATTCCCTCGCTTGTTTGTGTGTGAGAGTGCCCGCGCGCGTATTGTCTTAATAGGACTCGATGAGCCGGCGATAATGAGGGAGGACGTACGGTAAATGACGCGAGATGGGATTCGAATCCCGCACCGGATGTTTAAGAGGGTAGGAGTGCCGTGTGCTCCGCGTGAAATCACGACTCTCGTCCGACCCGTTTTCATAGTTCCTCATATGGCCGCGGTCGCTTTACTGCGCTGTTCACCGTCGTCACTCTTCGCTCGTTATCGTCATTTTTCATCGCACGCGATAGACCGAATAACTATTACGGTTGACACGGAGGTAGAGGCAAGAAAACAAAGATCCGAAAAGTGATAAGGAATAGGAAGTTCGAGAGTTCGCTGTCTCACAAAAAACTCAAATAAGTTACAGTCCCGATTTACCGGATGTCTCGGAACCGAGCCTATACCGGTTAGTCGGATATTCCGGTTGATAAAGATACCTATTTACACGTACCATATTTACACAAAATTAAAAATTAATATTTATTCAAAACTATGTATAAAACGCTTGAAAATGTAATTTTACAGTTGTGTAATTCAAGTAATGTAACGTATTAATACCTTAATTAGTTAAAGGAGCAAATAACTTTCATAAGAGCCTTTGCAATAAAGTATTAAGAAACTTTCAAGTTACAGGTGTTTAAAATTTTGATTAAACGAGATTTTGGTCATTCAATCGCCAGTTAAACTGGAGTTTATCATAGAAATATTACGAAACGTCAAGCAAAAGAAAAATAATTCGATCGAAGATAAAGCAACTTCGAAAACGAAATGGATGATTAACTCCACACAGTCGAAAAGGAGGGTAAAGGCTCGTTAGGGCGAGGCGGAAGGGATGAAAGAAAACCCGCGATGTAAAAGGGAGAGATCGCGTTTACCGACACGGAGAGGAGATCTGAGGGATCGGAATGAAGGGAGATGGGAAGGGGACATATCGATAGGTCGGCAGTGTTTGCGGAAAGGTGGAAGGGGTCGATAAAGGGGGGAGGGGTGGAGAGGAGTAGCGGGAGAGCAGGGTATTGAAGAGTGCTCTGCAAATACCAATAATAACTGTGAAGGGAAGAGGAGGCGGAGTGTAAATTTTGTTCCCGTACTATTTTCTCTCCCTTCTCCACTCTCCTCCCTCTCCCTCCCTCTCTCTCTCTCTCCCCACCCCCTCATCGGATCAAACCGTTTACTCTTTCGTCCATAACCGTGCCACCTATTTTTTCCCTAGCTCACACGGTGGGGCGAATCATAACCCTTAACCTCCCCCGCCCTCACGGCCGGCATCGCTTCCCATATGAACCTCCCAGCGCAGGGCAGCATCTGCCGCTTCTCTCCGACCATTCTCCAAGGGTTAGTTGAAGAAGCCTCGGACCCTACTATATAGAGTGTGTATGCTCCATATATAGGGGGAAGGATATTGGCAAAGTGGGTGATGGGGTCTGTAGGTGATCGACGATAGGAAGGGGGCGAAGAGAATACAGGAAGTTACTCGGGTGGGTTTAGGTATGAGGAGGAGCGAAAATTGCGAGAGGTAAGGGTTGTGAAGGGGCCGGAAGATTGGACAGGTTGATTGGGGGAGTGAGAGAGAGAGAGATAGAACGGGAAGTGAGAGTAGGAAGGGCGGGAGAGAAGGGGGAGTGGAGAAGAGTAGGGAGACTAATATTCGATTCTTTTTGTTCTCCCATCCATTCACCCTGCTTTTTTCATTTCCTTCGTGAAGATCATCAAACTCGACCGTTTAATTGAATCGCTCGGCGATACGGTTATAAAATGGGTGTTTTTTATCGATGGAGGAACTTTTTTTGTTGGGGAGGGGTCTTGAGTTGGTTTATCGCTTTTCTTCTTACCTCGTATTTTCGAGCGAGGAATGAAGTTGTACATTCTGCGAATGCGGAAAACACCCGAGTAATTTTCAGGTTTTTGCATCGGCGGTAGAGGTAGAAAAAAAAATAAAACTGACGCGTTAAAAATTTTTTTTCGTGATAACTGGAGGGATTCGTTTTGGCGGTTTATGAAAAAAAGCTGCTAACATTTACTCACAGTCTGTTTACGTTAGAACTAGTTATTAAAATGGTTATAATATAAGCTTTTGACGAGGTCATTATTACAAGAATGGCTATTATTCCAAGAAAAATATCTAAATTGAATTTAAAAAAATATCAAATTATTTATCTAAAAGAAGAATTGTAATGCTTTATACTGATAAAATGTCAGCATAACTACAAATCTCATGCTAAAGCATCGACCAAGATATTTTATATAATTTCAATAAGAGAATATTTAGTGAGATTCTAGAATATACTCTGATGAATGATAAGGACACCATGATTTTACAACAGTATTAAAATATTTTTCTTCGCCAATATTTTACTAACATACACAATTTTTGAAGTTATTTGTTACTTGAAATATTTCGACATTTATTTATAAAATAAGTGTCATGTATCGCCAATATCGGTTTGTCAAAACAATTTTGTATTCTACAGAAATATTTGGAATGTTACAGAAAATTCTCAACAAAAACATTGAGATTGAGAAACTTATGGAAATACTAGCGCAATTTTAAAAAATATTTCAATCTTAATATCTTCGAGCGAGTCTCTAACATTCAATTTAAAAAAAAAGCTTTATTTTTAATGAGAACCGAGAACTCGAATTTCTCTCACAAATGCACGAATTCTCTCATTAATCGCACACCACATTTTGAAATCTTTGAGATGATACTTCCTCCTTGCTTAAAAAATTCTCCTTACCCGAGAAAAATAACACGACCAACTCATTCTCTCCCTCTATCTCCCCTCGATTTTCCCAGCAATTCACTTCCAGAACAAAATAATCCCTCCCGAAAAAACCTTAAAACTCGAGAGAGAGAGAGAGAGAGAAAGAAAAAAGAACACACTCTCAATGGAGTGGTAAAGGAAGAATGTCAGAGGGAGAACGAGGCTTATAAGAGCGCAAGGCGGGAAGGATTGTAGCTCTGTTCCTTGAGCTTGTCCGGAAACCAATATACTGGGAGTAAGAGAAAGAAAAGGGTTGATTGCCGCTGTGCCCATTCTTTTTTTGGGAGGTAAAGTATGAGAGGGAGAGAGAGAGAGAGAGAGGGAGAGAGAGAGAGAGGGAGAGAGAGAGAGGGAGAGGGAGAGAGAGGGAGAGAGAGAGAGAGAGTGGAAAAAGGATCAGCTTCAGGATAGGATAAGCGAGAGGGAAAAGGGAGAGGAGTAGATGAAGAATCATCGAGTGCTGAAAGGAGAAGACGAGAAAAGAAGGGATGAAAAGTGACTGAGGAGGAGAAGGTGGGGCGGAGGAGAGGGTCAGAGGAGGTCGGTAGGCGGGGGCACATATCGCAGCAAAGGTTACGGAGCAAGGGGGAGAGAGAGAGGAGTGGATGGAAGAGGTGCGTCAATAAAGGACAGAGAGAGGGGAGTGGAAGAAGATGGGATGCGGACCATGTATGGAATGGAGGGTGCGGGAGTATGGAGACGGGAGGGGATGGAGAAGCGAGTAGGAATGGGAGAGGGAGGAGGGGGAAAGGGAGAAGGAGTGGGAGGAGGGGAGGGGGGAGAAAAAGGCTCTGAAGAGCATCCGGATCGTGTCTTACGCGTCCGCGGATAGCAATCCCGAACCCTTTTCCTCCCCATTTCGAGAGAGGAGATACACTCGCATCGTCGGCCCATCCAGAGCGCGTTGCCCATCTCCTCCCCTTTTTTTCCTCACTAAGTGCGGTGATTCGGCGCCTGGCGGGGAGACTCCCCTCTCATTTGCGGTCTCATTGGAGGGTTTTCCCGTTTTTGTCTTTCATTTTTCAAAAACCCTCCTCCTCCTCCTCTCTCTCTCTCTCAATCTCCTTAACGACCGAGGCGGTGGATTCACGGAGAATGGGGATGGTACAGAATGTCCGATCCCTCTCTCTCTCCCACTCCTTTTTTCCTCCCCCTTCATCTCGCCGCGTAAAAACGTTTCCAACCACGTCTCTGCGCCCTCTCTCTTTCCTTTCTCTCTCTTGGCAGGTCCTCCAACGGTCTGTGCTGATTGGTTGCTCCCGAAACCGCCTAAAGGCAGCCCTCTTTTTTTCGCCTCGCCAGTAGCTTCTGCACGGCGTTTCCTGCTCTCTTGTCCATATGCCTCCGCGAAACCCGCGTCATATCCCTCCCTCTCTATCTCTTTCCGACAAATCATTCGCTCCTGTTCTTGTATTGCTCCATGTCTCTCTTGGCATTGTCTTCCACCTCGTTCACTCACCTTGACTAAGCCCCGTATAATAGACGAGTTTCTTAATTTTATCGTAATTTGATTGCGTCTTTATCGTAATACACACGGAGGAAGTGAGAAAAGACACAATAGAAATAGAGATGCCAGCTTTGGCTAATATCGAATGAGTGACATAGACAAATCAAAGCAATGAGGAGGTTCACATACCTAGAATATCTCTCCAACAGCCATATAATTGCATAAGCCGAGCTCTAGAACACCATTCGATGAATCGATTGGGTAAAACTAAACATAAATTTCAACTACAGATTTAAGTGCAGTAAATACATTAAAGTAATCAACGCATTATATCTTTGGTGGAAATTATTCAACGTAAACTTTACTTGTATGATCTTTGAAGAGATTTTTTTATTACCACTCACGACTTTGCAATGACTGACGCAAACATGCCATGCAGTTCCAATTATCTGACCAACTTTTCCTTAAATACAAATATTCTGGGAAAGCTGCAAGGTTTCATTAATAATTTTTGGATTTAGACCAGAGATTATGGACGTCTTCACTTTAAATGCCGCACCGAATCATGTTAATGCGCAATTCACGTTCATTGTCTCATTGAATATAAAATAAACGACAGAAAGCAATCATCTATTAATAATTTGTCGATTTCTTCGGTTCGAAATCACTCACATGATACGTTTAAATCATATTTATTGGAAAAGTTTAAACTTTTTAAGGATATTTTGCCTTGCCGACCGTGCCATTGTCAAACTTCGAGATTGTATTTTCGTCCTTATCTAATATATTAAACCGCTGTGTCTCTGCCTGCGCCCCTGCCTGCCTGCGTCTGAAGCCTTCCGGCATGAACGCAAATAAACCGGGAACGGTCGGCTCTATTTCGACAAATCTTTCGCCTGAATACTCGGCCCAAACTCCTACAGGTTTTAAGTGGGTAGTCGACCCCCGAAAAGGCATGGGTTCGATACCAGGATAGTTTTCGTTTTTTCATTTGATTAACACGTAATCGGCTATAATACGATGTGTAGACTCGAGATTTATATCATTTCACGCAGAAAGAAATGAAAATTCTTTTCTTACCGCCGATTCTGTTGTTTAATTCGTGTTTGCTCATATTTTAAGTTTATATTCGATTTGCTCCGATTATTCAACATTTCAATTGTTGACTTCGGATTTTTGTATTCTTAGACTCGGGCTTTCAAGTGCATTTGCACTAAGCCTACAATGAAACAAATGCATCAAGGACAATAACAGATTGAAAATTTATGTGAAAAGTTTCGTGTAAGTATAAAACAAATGAAACACGTAGCGAAGAAAAGAAACGATCCCAATGCATTGTAATAATGGATGACTTAACATTTCAAATAGAAAGATATTTCACGCATGCATTGAAAATATCGTTTCGTTTGCAAGTTTTATTGTGCATTTTAAGCAAATTACTATATTGATAATGTTTTTTATTAATCTCTTTCGATATTGACGTGTGGCCGGTGTATTGATTACTTAATATTTAACAAACCACAGAACATACGGTATGCTGTACCTTCAAAAATATTGAACAAAACAAAAAATATTGTGCACCGGTAGTCTAAATGACGTAGGTATGTGTTTTTGGTTATGAAAATGGTGTGAGCTATATAATTATTTTAAGAGGAGAAATAAAAGTGGTTCAACTAATAACACTCTTTGTAACAATTTTTTGTCATTGGAACTATCGCATTGGGTGATTTCAAGCAATGGTCTCTAGATGTTTGCAGGAAGTAGTGCAACACGGGCCCCTAGTAGGTACTATACTTTTGTACGAGAGAGAAGGCGTCCTAATTTTTTTGTAATTAAAATCGTGTTTTTCATTATTTTGTTTTCAGTTAACTTCACATTGAAATTTTCGGTAATTAACTATTTTTATAGTTATTTTCATAGTTTTTTGTAGTGCATCTTTTACTTTACCGGAGTTATAAGTTCGCATCGCATATATGAATGAAGAGCCATTCCTTAACATGAAGACCTTTTTCGTTTACATTTAAAATATTACAAGGATGAGGTATTTAACTTAGTAATGCGAAGAGGAGAATTTAAATCTCATTCGTAAATCTCCAAAAATTACGTTTTAATACGATTTTTTCACGTTTTCACGCATTTTATTTATATTTGGCCACTGTTGCCGAAATTGTTGAATTATATTCTTAGCCTCATAATGAATGCACCAATTTAGTGCTTTAACACGGATCAGGCTTTTATAGGTATATGGGGATAATTTATTTACTGAATCTATTAAGTAAATAGGGGGAGGAAGGGGAAAAGAATGGAAATGAGCAGAAATGGAGAAAGAGGAAGATGACATAGCAGTTACATAGGGTTAAACTGAGCCGTAGTACAAAAATAATAATAATTTATAATTGATTATAAAAAAATTATACTATTGATTCATGCGCCATTGCCAAATGGTGGGTATTTATAAGACTAATTATAGATAACGTAATTTTAATGGATTTCTTTAAATGATAATGCAGCAAATATATCGAACTGAATTTCTAATAAGATAAAAAAAAACATTTTATGACTTTAGATTAAAATTTCTATTAATAAAGACAATTTTCAGAAAAAAAATTCAAAACTACTATACCTATGTAAAATAAAATTGCGATCTTAAAATATAGTAATTGCATTGCAGTTCATATAAATATTTAGTTCATAGTAAATTATTACACATTTTTCTTTTGATGGTAAATTGACTGTTAATTCACATTTTATCCTGTTTTTACGCGTAAATACAAGTAAAATAATTAAATTATTAAGTTAAATTCTTTATGTTTTAAATAACTTGTAATTTTCTCGAATAGTTCAAGTAAATTTCTGCAAATTGTTTATGCATTTTATCTTATTATTTCGATTTTCCTTTTACTTTCAGCAAATATTTGGATAATCATTTGGCCTCTCTGATAATAACTATTTAAACCTCATAATTAAAACAAAGATAACTTTCAAAAACAGTAATTTCATTTTGCATGAAAGCCAAACCAGATTACTGATTTTTCATATCGAAACCAAATATATTTGGAATACTTTTATGATAATCCCGTCATTTTTGACGTGCAATTACGCTATTAATACTTGTAATTTACAAGTATTATTTTCTACATAAATCAATTGCTTGCACCTAATTTATCAACTGAGCAGTTTTGAGGCTTAAAACATAAATAATAACCAATAGAGTGCCATCATCCACCGTATAGATACATACTATACACGGTGTTCCTAAATTATACCGACAAAATTATAGTGGTTTAGGGCGGCATGCCCGATGTGCGAAACACCCTGTCCCTGTGTCCTGAGCAGTTTTCTGTTCGACCTACGATGTGAGAAATCTCGTACCTAAGCGCCCGGAGTTAAGGCAAACCGTCCATTGGGCAGCTCGCTCCCCGGATCTCAATCCTCTGGATTTTTTTTGTTTGTGGTCACATCAATATCCTCGTGTATGAAAATGCAGTCGGTCAAGAGACGGACCTTTTCCCCCACATCCAGACTGCTTGTGATTTAATCCGCAACTGGGGGGGGGGGGAGGGGGGGAGGAATTTTCGAACAAACGAGGCAGTCATTGTTTAGAAGATGCATGTTGTGTTTGACGGTTGGGGGCCGCCAGTTCGAGCACCTCCTATAATTAATCTTGTCTTGTATTCAGTACGGTAATTGTGGATTAATAAAACATGCTTTTACGTCCCGAAGTTAGTTTCTTTTTCTTCTAACTCGGTAAACACACATACCACCGAATGCACACTCGTGCCTGCAAGCAATACTAAGTAAACAGAGTGAGCAAAAAATTTCACCATGCACCAAGGCAGCACATCACAGGTGGCGTGCAAATCACAGAGTGCTTTAACACCGGGCGCTTAGGTACGAGTTTTCTCACCTTGTAGCTCGAACAGGAAACTGCTCCGGACAAAGGGACCGGGTGTTTCGCACATCGGGCATGCCGCTCTACAATCTATATCATTTTGTCGGTATAATTTAGGAACACCCTGTCTGTGTATGTGTGTGTGTGTGTATATATATATACTAAACAAAATAATTCTCTGGTACAGGGGCCCGATGGAACCATAAAGTGAATACTTCCGTGGGCCTATCACAGGGATCTTCGACCTTTTTCCGTGGCATCGGATGTTGTAATTGTTTTGGCAAGTCGAATGAAAAGTTATCTTTGAAAATTTACTAATAAATTGTCTTATCATGAAATTATTAAGGTATTTTACCGTTAATTCATTTACTGGGAGAGATTTTATGAACATGCTTTCAATTAATAAATATGAAATTTCTCTGGCAGAGGAGAAGAAATGCATTAAATAGAAAACATTAAAAAAATGAATACTTGGTAATATTTCGGCATAGAAAATTCAACACGATCAGTTTCGGCATTAATTGCTACCGTCAGGTCGCCTATTTTGGAGTTCCACAAAGTATCGGTGAAATTTTCCTATTTAATTTCAGGAGTTGATTTTTCATTGTTGCTTCGCGGGCTTTATTAAATCCTGTAGCAGTCCACCTGTAAGTTCAAACGTCCTTGTTCTGTCGTTGTCAGGAAACGGTATGTTATGAAAATTTAAATTAGGGTAAAGGATTTGAAAAGGTAAAGATACAACAGACTAAGAATTTATAAAGTATTTGTAAAGAGGGACTTGTAAATGTAACTATCATGACATATTATGAACTTATAATAATAAACGGTGACGGGAAATAATTGAGAATGACGCTCGTATAGATTGAGAAAAATTATCATGCATAGTTTGACATCAAACTATCGAGTAGAATTCGCCATGAATCCAACACCACTATCAACGTAATAACATCACATGTAAGTAGCAGAAACGTCGATGAGAGGTGGATGTAAAAATCTCCTACCATACAGTTCGAATCGCATCGATGCAAAAGGCTGATGGTTCAAAATATTTCCAAAAATGAAACTGAAAGCCCAAGTGCGGGTAGAAAACAACCATTTGAGTGAATGGCCCTAGCGCCTTTCATATTTTAAAAGCACAAAACTACTGTAGAAAGTGTGGACAGCTATTTAGTCAACTGACGCACGAAATATGATACCTGCGGTGTAAAAAGAGATCCTAAAAGAAATAAAGTTGGCTTTAAAAAAGTCGCAAAAGTAGTTGAACGTTATGCGTTGATATTGCGCAACGATTAAACAGTGTCAACCCTGAACTATAAATCACGATTGTTTGTTCAACACTAGTGGCACTATGACAGACGTGCAAAACCATGATGTGGCACCCAGAACGACGACTGATACTGTAGAACCAAAGAGAACAAGAGAACGATGACGAAAGACTTTAACGACATAAACATCGTCCAAGCGGATAATGAGAAGCATGCATGGAATCCTTGCATCAAAAATAGAAAGACATTTTATTCCCTAACTATATTCTTCAACTCATTTTTGAACTTTCTCGTCGCCTATTTCTTTCGCACCTAACATACTCTACTATCGGAATGCTTTATAGACACTAAGTCGATGCCTCTCATCTGATGTTGGAAAGAAACGGCAATTGAAGAGATGCCACCCTACCTTTCCGCGGCAGCACGTTCCAGCGGCGGATGACACACGAACAAACAGGCGGTCACGGACATAGAAGAACTGAAAAAATCACCTATTGTTTTACGAAATCACATAATGATTACTAAAAGCAATTCTTGTTCACTTAAATTCAATTTAATTTAATTTCATCAATTAAATGTTTCCTAAATTTGTAGTTAAAAGTGCTATATATACCTACCTCCCCAGTAGACAGCATTATGTTCTCCGTAACGTAGCTCCTTCCAGCAATAACTGCTGGCACGACCATGCCTAAAATTAACTGACCTAGTCGAAAGAAAATATTCGCTTTATATACGTTTCTAGTATGTCGAATGTTCTCTTCTAAAATGTTGGAGAGCGATGATCGAATGACCGAAACCTTGAAAGAGGTTTCGTAAATATTTATTCCCGGAAACGTATAATCCTGTAAAATGCGGTAAACTGGTAAAACCAGTGCTATTTTACGCTATGCTAAAAATTAGGTGATCTCCACCGACCATAAACAAACACTTAAAAAGAAGTGAATTTCAATGAATTTGTTATAATACGCGAACCTGAGAATTAAAAAATGATTTGTCGTACTATGAATGTGTAGCAAAAAATAACAATTAATTTTTAATATTTAGTCCCACTGACCCATTCCCAAACATTCAGTTGAAAATTATTTTAATAATTGCAGCTCACGGTTGAGCTAATAACTTGTATCTAAAGATGGATGTCGAAATCTATTTTCAAATATCCGCCGCCATATTATAAACTATTCGCATTGATATGCAGACAGAGTTGAACTTTTTCCCAAAAAAATGTGAAACTTGATTCTAAAAACTAGCGAAGAATACATCGGGATTAAA
The DNA here is from genome assembly GCA_028673005.1 of Tanypteryx hageni. Classification (NCBI taxonomy): domain Eukaryota; kingdom Metazoa; phylum Arthropoda; class Insecta; order Odonata; family Petaluridae; genus Tanypteryx; species Tanypteryx hageni. Next base: position 163,775,273 of record CM054112.1, read on the forward strand.
GCCTGTAAGATAAGAGCATTTTTTGTATAAGAAAATGCGAAGTGAATAATTACACTGCAGGATTTAAGTGTGCTTTGTTTTTGGAAGATCATATTTGTTTACAATCCTTCAAATGAGAATCAACCTGGTGACAGAACTTTTACCAAACAGGGAATACTGTGAGAACGGGCAATCGTCGCATGAACGAGATATCAACTCGCTATCCTGTTTGATCGCAATGCGCGATGTTTTCGCCGTCACCGGGAAAAGCAGACTCCAGAAAGCGATAATGAGGGAATACGTACGCCACGCCGTCGGACAAAATCGTGTAGCGGTCGGCTGGGTCATTCGGGTGAAAAAGTTTTTCATCGCGCAACACAAAATTTCCCACCGATTACAGTTGGCAAGTGCTGCCGTGAGGATCAACGGGAGGAATGGGAAAAACAGGCACGTGAATGTAAGCAGGTGATGGCTATCAGGAGATAAGACCTGGAAGCAGGTATCTCAAACACCGTCTCCGTAAGTCGGCTACGGGAAAACTGTTTGAGGACATGAGAGTTCAATTGCATCTAAAACTTTGAAGTGCAGATGACAGATCCATTTGACAAGCAATGCCATTTTTTGGAATAAGGAGAAAAGACAGAAGAGTCGGTGCTCTAAACCTCCGTTCCGTATTTCGGCAATGGGTAAACCTTTGGAGAATTTGAGTGAAACGCATTTAAATGTTGTAAAATGCCGACTGAATCCATTCATTCATTTAGAAAACGATGCAGAATAATCTGTTCACGTTGAGCATCCTTCATGAATTTATTTAACGATTTTAAAGTGTTTCATTCTTCCACACCGTGAATTAAGACTCATATCATCGGGATATACTTAGGCGAAGCTGTAAATTTTGCATTTTCCAAGCTTGTTAAAAAGATAAAGTGCCTAATGAAACTGCTGCTCAAGAAAATTATTGTTAAACAAAGCAAAGATCTGGCCCAACACACGTTTCCATTCTTTGGTTAAGACACTAAAAATGCCTTCCTTATAATTTTAATGGCTTTACATTAGCATACGAGAGGCTATATAATGATTACTTGAACTAATAAAATGTAAAATGTGTTGAACTTCAAGGGGTATTTTATTCGGATACTTGACTTACGCATCGAAATGCTATTCGTAAAATAATTTCACTTGAAGAAATAGTAATAATATTGTATTGTATTGTGTATTAGCTCAATAACTTTAGGCTTAAATAGTAATAACAGCAAATATATTATCCGCATCAGCTTTACCGGTAGTTTTGCCAATATTATTAAACAGACAGATAATAATATAATTCGTTATAAAGATTTTATAGGATTTTGTTAATTTTAGTCAAGCAAAATTTTCTTAATGACAAAAAAATCTCGAAAAAAGGTCCGTAATATACATGTTAGAACCATGGCTATCGTATTGCTGGAGAGGACTGGTATGGAATTTTTAAATTTATTTAGGGGTTTTCGCAAAGTAAAATTAATATCCAAGCATTGAAATAGGTCTAAGTTTTTATTTCACTATTTTATAAACAGAATATTTTTCTCATTTCCAAATTCGCTAGTTGGTATCATTGTATTGAACCATCTATTTTCCATTCTACTAATAGAGAAGTTAAATTCGCCTGTTTTCTTTAAGTGGATACATAAAAAAATCCTAATTAAAATATATGAATACCTATACACCTGGAAACGAGAGACCCGGAAGTGCGTGAACCCGGGAAGCGTGTAAAAGGAACTGGTTTTTGTTTTCTGCGGGATGATTTAATGTGGCATGCGCATTAAAGAAAACAAAGAAACGTCTTAATAAATTCACAGATAAATTAAAGACATGCGCTCAAGGAAGTGGAATTGAGTGCTGCCGCTGTCGTCGCCTGAATTAAAAATTTGTTCCTTCCCTTCATGAAATTCAGAGCGTGAATAAATCTAAAGTAATTGGGAAGGAAATTTAAGATATGTCAAATAATAATCTCTAAATTAAGTGCTTCAGTTTTTGTGGTCTATAGTAATTAATACTGTCAGAAATATAAATTTAAAGAATAAAAGATAACAGCGAGTTCAAATAAACCCTCTATTGTTCTTTGGCAAATAAATAAGGTTCGAATATATTTCAAATCATTCAAGTAGATTTATAATTATTTTGAGTTTCGAAGATAATGAACGTATTCCTAGAATTTTATTCTGACAAAAACAGAGCCCGGCTGCATTTGTTTGAACCTTAAAAGCGATTTCTTTGTTTGTATGGAATTTTTTGGATTATTATAGCCACTTAAAGGGGATGTTCAAATGTACCATAAGGATAATCCCATCCACATGTCATATTTCAAGAAACGATTCAGTAATCATATCATTTCCTCATATATACTCCTTACGCCGGATTAGAGGTACTAAACGAAATAATAAATCCCCTCGTCCAAATAAAAAAAAAGATAAGAGAAACATATTGAGGATCCAGACGACCGGGGATGCAGAAGGAGACATACACCCTTCTCTGTCGCCCTCCTTCCCCACTGAATCTCCACAGTATATCATTATTTATAGCCAATATGCGCACTTGTGACAAATCCCACCCTCCCTCTTTCCTCCCAATAGTCCAAGCACCATGCGCATTGAAGTCCCACGTGAGGGTCGACACGTGGTCACAAAATTCTCTGCAAAACAGAAATTCATCGCCGGGTGAAGGGGTTATTTAGAATGAATATGCGGGAGAGAGGGTGAGGAAGATCGGGCGCGGAGGAAGAGAAAGCATACAAAGGGCGAGGGTGAAAGAAGGGTGGGGGAGGATAGTGGAGGAAGGTCCAGGGATGGTCAGTGGCCGTAAGCTGCTTATGGAAGTGTCCCACGCGGAAGCCACAAATCTATCGAGTCACTCCAGACTTCCTACCCACTCCATCGTCCTCTCTCTACCCCCTCCCGTCATTATCCTCCTCCCTCCACATCCCTTTTCTTTCCCTTTCCAATCATTCCCTCTTCGCCGATCCCCCTAAAAACACCGACTCCAAGGAAGGTTTTTTTTTATCCCAGCGATGAATCTCTCCCTCCTACTTACCGTTAATCACATCTTTTGGTACTCGAAGTTCACCTATTTACGTCGTATACGCTTCCAAAATCTCCTCTCATGTATTTATAGTTTGGTAAATTCAGGATTACCGGTGCCGTGAGACGTTCGTAATATCCTTATTTGAGTTAAACCGGAAGAACCCATTTAGATCTTTGTTTCGTTATGCTGCATTCATAAATCTTTTCCATGATATGTTTTACGGAAGGAAAGGATCTTCACAAGTGAATACTTGAGACTCTAGACAAAATATCGTCTTCTAGAATGCTAAGTGACTATAACTTAAACATTAACATCTCGATATTTTCTGCCGAATATATAACCGACATTTCCATTTTTAGCACGTTATCTTAAAAGAAAAAAACGTGCTCATGTGATGTTTCTCTCTCTCCGTCTGTGGGCAATCAACTTTTTGTTTTAAGAGATATTTGAAAAATTCTTGTTCAATTAAATAGCTCATCAATCTATGAATTTTCCGCCGATTGGGTGTTCCATGTAGTAAAAAGGATCTTCCGCTAGATGGCCTCAAATTCGGAAAATTCAAAACTTCGAAATGGTATTACAGCGAAACTACTAGAAATATCAGGGAAGTTTTTTGAATTTGATAACTCTTATCATTCTATTAATTTTCCACCGATTGGGTTTTCCATGCAGTAAATAGATTTTCAGCTAGGTAGCTTGAAAATCGGAAAATTCTTAACTTTGAAATGGTATTGTATCCACACTACTGAAGCTAGAGTAGTGAAGTTTTCACGAATAGGAAATTTCTAATGAGAGTCTACATTACAATGGTGCGGGTTCTCCCTTCTTCATATATGGAGGCATATCAAAAGCCCGAAAAATTCCAAGAAAACGTGCTTCCAACTCCTACTATATCAAGGGTATCTTACTTGTTATATTTCATCTACTTAGTAGACAGAAATATTCCAAGTCACATTCTTTGACACAAAGGGATAAAATTCATCATCGTAATTTCTATATCCTAAGTAAAGTACGAAGTCCCTTTATATCGATTGAATATGCAGCTAGAAAACTGTTTTGAACATGTCATTTAAGCCTAGTTTTATGCCCAAGATTGGACAAACAAAGGCGCTAGTTCACCATTGTCAACTAATAATCGCGTAATGACGACAGAATTTTTCTGTTATATTTTATAATTTTAGTAGAGTTAACAGTAGGAAATGTTTTTTATTTGATGATACGGTCTAATTGTATTGCATACAGATTTAAATAACCCTGATACTATATCTCATCGCATTGAAATCTATCCGAGCCTCTGGGTTTTGGAATTTCTCCAGGCCTCTTTATACCCATATGGGAGGGTGAAGATCAGATAAAAGCGGCAAGCGAGCTGGTAAGTTCCCAATTACCACTTAATTATACATATAATTTCCTTGACGTGACGTCGAAGTGTGAAGCGCGAGGCAGATGAACTTAAGAGCCTATATCAGTGATCAATACACTGCATTTTGATCTTAAGGAAAGTTGACCGCAGCCAGTTTGTCTTTGTTGCTAATGTACCAAAGTAACCTTCCTGTATTCGGTAAATGTAAATCTCTGTGATGGACTTTCTCGTTTTGAAATCCCGTCCAACTGGCGCTCCGTAATAGCCCGTCCGTGACCGCGAATGTCACTCTTGTATCTCGAACCCATCCAGTCCGCCCTCCCCTCCACCCTTCTCCCCCCGCCGCATATCTCTCCCTCTCTCTTCAAACGTCAAAGTAAGAGATCTTAATACCATTCCTTCGCCTATCATTTCCGGCCACGGGGTCGCGAGTGGGCCGAATGAATGACTTTTCGGACCTCCCAAGAACATGGTCTTCCAATCTCTCCTCCTCTCTCTCTCTCTTTCCCTTCCAACATGCCGTTCGCTCCTATGGGGATTACTCTTCGTGGGAGAAAGGTATAGACCATCATTTTATCCGTACAACCTGTTCTTAGCATTAAGGTCTTCCCCCGCTACCGAGATTGCCACAGCGGCGAAGCAGACCGTGAACGCCGCCAAGAAGTAGCCTTTTTTATTTGTAATAACAACCAGAAGAATACTTATGCCTCACAAAACGATTGACATTCGAGGAAGGAGAGAAAGAGGTGTTCTTCATACACTCGAGTCGAAAGACTTATGTTTTTTTCTGGAACGTGAGATAGGTATAATGAGGTGTTTAGTGGGAAGAGTGGCTGGGAAATGCTTCCAGATAAATAAAAAGAACTTCCTTTAGCAGAGGAAAATGGCGAAGGGACGGACAGGCTCAGTAATTCGGTGAAACGATGCAATAAATTTCATAATCTGAAGATCTATTCGGAAAGCTTCCGTGATATGTGTTAAACAAGCATTACTAAACTGGTTAAAATACTTTAAAAAATAAGATGTGGCTCCGATAGCTTAACAGATAACATTTTTGGGTTAGCTACTATATACCAAGTCACCCGTTTATGTCAATAATTTCCAATTAAAATGGAACGACAAAAATAACAAGAATTTAATACGAATGAGTGAGACGTCAGTGGAAGAGATGTAAAAGTTCTTCGCGTGATTTCAAGCGAACACATCGACATTATTATCCATATCCATGCACGAAAGCAAACTTTTGACTTTATATGTGGAATTCGGTAAGTCTTACGATGGAAAATTTTGACGTTGTCATCGCCATTTCGCAAGCTGGACCGCAACAGCACTTTCGAGAGTGAAAAATCCTCCATTGGGTCTTGACGAAAAAAAAACTCAGCCACGTTGATTGAGACAGCAGCTGCACAGAGGATTATATTTTTTCGTTTTCTAAAAGAGGATTTGAATGATAAAAAACCTGGCCACTCCGAAAGACGCACAGCGTGTAAACGGAAAGCATAATTGTTAAAGGAGAAAGATGTTAGTTTTTATTTTTTTCTATTTTTGTATCTCTAGGGTGGCATTCTCGTATATATGACGACGACGCCCATTCCTTCCCGCGTATCTGATTACGACGTAAGAATTAGCACCGCAGTGAGAGAAGGTTATCGTTTGAGGCGCCCACATCAAAGGTGGGAATCACCGGAGACTATTCAACCTCACGGATTCTACCCAAAAGAGAAGAATGCGAAGAGGTGCGGTTGGCAAATACCTCTCCTTTGACATTCCTTAACCCCAATTCACTCGCCAATGCAAATTTCTACATTGAACAATGGATGGCACAACAGGCACAGATTGGCACGGGGAAATAAAAGAATTAAAATTTTTAAACTATAAAGGAATTTCGGAGGGGTTTTTAAGACTAAGAGGTATCTCATAAAAGACAGCTACAAGAGAAAACACGAGTTCCACCATGAAAGCTGGAATTTTTTTCTATTGACGTAGGGCAAATCCTATTTTCTCTGCAACCACGAGGATGAATAAGTGGACGTGATAATAGATTTAAATTTTAAAACTTTATGGTTATCTACTGAAATTACTACCGATTTGCAATTATAGTAGAAACTGATGCTCATAATAACCTAATCAGATAAAATTTATTTCAAAATGGAAAGTATACAGATAACTAAAAAACAAATGGCAAATCCTATTTTCCCTGTGACCACGAGGTTGAATAAAATAGATAAAGGTAATAGATTGAAATTTTAAAACTATATGGTCATCTACTGAACTATCTACTGATTTGCAATTACCAAAAATATATACTTATAATAATCTAATCAGACATAATTAGGTTCAGAATGGTAAGTATATAAATAAATTAAAAAACCAAATGAATTTTCTCTTAGTTCTGTTCGTTTTTCTCTCCGCTTATCCGCGAGAACATAAGGGCAAATCCAATAAAAATTGTTATCGCCCAAAATCTTAAGATCTAGTTGAGTGCGACGACATCTAACTTTTCTAACTGGAAAACGGTTTTTTAAGAGGAAACTTTGAAACCTGCCGAAACTTATTTAATACAGCAAAAACGGTGTAATAAAACATTATTCTACAGAAAGATCTCTATGAGATCTATTTTTTAAATTCCTATGCATTTTTTTCGTGCAATGTCAGTTTGTGTAAAAATATTCTTATTCCACCTTCGAGGAAATTGGAATTAAATTCTTATAAATTTAGTCTGACTTAAAATGTGCGTCAAGGATACTGTATGACTTTTTGATAAATAATTAAAAGGCTAGCCAAATTTGAATCGAACTTTACGAGCTTCTTCTGGTAAAATTAACACAGATCCCATTAACCAAACCCGAATATATTTCATCACCGTTAAGCGGACACTGGAAAAATTCCGTGGGTACAGTTATCCAGTAATAACTACCTCTTTCACTAACTATGCCTCATCAAAATCTCATCAAAATCTCTAGCTCCGACCTCTCGATTAGCGATTTCCCAAAATCTTCCTCACCTCCTCCGACGTTAAAACGATATCACCCACCGCGACTAATTATCAGGTCCAGCTGTTCTAATCAACGAATTCGGCAAAAACGCAATCTCGATACGATTGGACAGAGATATGAAACAATGTGATCACTTACGGGAACATTTTTCCCTCGCCCCAACTCATTCCTCGCTTTTATCTCAACCTACCTCTTGTTAAATATTCGATGCGTAAAGTTAATTAGAGTCTTTTCGTTCTTTTACACGAGGAATTGCTCGATTCTTCGCTCTCGTTTCACGGCCGGGGAGGGTTGGGGGAGCAATAAGGGTGGCGAGAGCCGAGGGAAGATGTCGCCGGTAGTTGTCACTTTGGGGCGGTGGCACTCTCAAAAGCGACCCGAGAACGAGTTCTGCCTCCCACCCACCCCTGCCCCCCTTCCACCCCCCATTCCATCCACCCACCCCCTTTCGCCTCCTTTTCCTTGCTCCCTTTTTCTCCCGACACGGCGGCGCCGTTCTCCTCTTCGGATCAGCTGCCATCCAATCGCTTCCACTCCGGTCTATACGTGAGCCGCGATGGCCGACACTCGAGACTTGCCCTGGGCGATTATTTCGGATCCTTATTTTATTTTTCGATTTTTTCCCCAAGAACCGGTCCGGAATATATAATTTAGAAAGTAGGTGGCGGAAGGGGGAAATTTATCTCATAACGCGTGGACAATAATTATCGACTTATAAAATAAACGGTAGGACTCATGCTTTGCCGAAAAACCCGAGTTCTTGCCACTGCATCCCTAGGTCTACTGGGCGACAGAGGCGCATTTTTTTTTAAAAGTTCGCGATTACCAAGTTACTGAATTGACCCTGTTATAAAATTCTTTTCTTCACTTACTGACCCGGTTGAAGCTTGTAAAATATTTTATTTACAAATAATAAATTGAAAACGGACTTTCTGAAAAATATATTTAACACTACGGTGTAATGCCTAGTCTCTAAATGAACTTATTTTAACTCAAAGTCAGTTCCTGTGAATAAGGTTACAGAATTACTCATAGAACAGAAATGTATGGTTAGTACTTAAAACAATATTTTAAGAATGCTATATTTAGATATTTTATTCATTATTTATTGCTAAAACAATGCTATCAGATTCATTTATTATTATGTATAAAATATGTTGACATCAACTCGAATTAAAAAAAAATATTTACAGATACTTTGAAAATTTATTACGTTAATTTTTCTATACTGCTGTAAACGTAGGTTTAATGTTAATTGTTATGACTTTATCACTAATTGCTGTTTCTTATGGGCTCGCAGAGTTATTGCTTTATATATATATATATATATATATATATATATATATATATATATATATATATATATATATGTATGCTATAGACACAATTAAAGGTGAAATAAAGTTTTACAAAAGTAGTGCTTAATTGTTCATACCATTTCTCATTTAACTAATTGGAAGCAAAGTTCGATTAAAAGCAAATTTGCGGTAATTCTCCCAGCGATAAGTTTCTTCAAAGGATAGGATAGGATTAAATAGAAAATTATTTGTAATGAATAAACTTTATAATTAATTTCATATTTGATGTGCGCAGTATACATAAAATGTAAACTGGTCCATAAACCTAGGTTGATAAAAATTTACCTATTCCATATAAATAATAACCCAAATTCATATCCTAGGTGATATCTAATAGCACATTCATGAATTATTGAATGAACAACTTAATATAACTTTAAGGTTTATATCTTTGATAAAAGGTAATATTATAACGCAATCGATGTCCAGATGCCAAAAAAAGTTGTGCGGTTTCAAGATTTGAAGAGAAACATTTCTGAGAATTCTACAGTCGTGTTGAAATTCTTCTGGAATAGTTATAGTGTTTCATTCCTCAGTCGGAGGCTTTCGTGCACATAATGGACAACTCAAAACAACGGTAAACGACCAAACGACTTCTCCACCTTCCTTCAATTTAATCGCATTTCATTAAAATTTTCTAATTTCCTGAAAAACTTCACTTTCCGAGAAATTCGTTTTTCCCACTTATATTTCTCTAACGTCTACCGGTCAAATAACATAAATTAATATAATGAGTCATCCGCTCGAGCCTTCCTCCGAAATTAATCGAAACAAAGTGACAGGAAGGCCAAAGCTGCTCTTTGAGCTGAGTTAATCTTACATTTAAAGATCTTCCGTCTTTTTTGTTTGACTTGTGACTACGCGTTTTAATTTTCATGAGAAACCGTCGCAATTAAGGTTACAAACAAAATGCACAAATAACTGGTTTTTTTAACCAGAAGTTTTTTTCATTTATAACTTGATATTTCTCGTTAACATAAATCCGATTATAATGTATCGTTGCATTGGAAAGCGAGTTGAAACAGTTCATGTTTTACTCGCTTTTTTAGCGAATATCAAAATAATCCTTTGATTATCGCGGAATACTAAATTGAGAACAAAATTACTGGGAAGTAATGCATTTACTACATTCCATTATGTTTCAGCGCGTTACAAATCAGAAGTGAAGAAATTACATGAAGTATTTTTTTAAATTTTGAGATTGTTTGTTAAATTATGAATTTCATTTCCAGTTTTGGCCACTGGTTTGAATTCGGTTTCAAAATGGAATTTTTACATAAGCTGCAATGATTATCATATTTAAATAAATATATCTATAAATAAATTTCTTCTTTTTTCTAACCTAATAAGAAAAAAATAACCTTATAGGCAGCCGGATATTTATAATTTGTATTATTTTCCGTTCACTGATGGTTACTCCTATTAATATTTTAGATCACAGATACATTTTGTTCCTATAGGTTTCTCTGAGACCAGAATTAAAAGAAATACACTGAGATACACACGATCAAACTTCTATCACTCTAACGTCTGCAGTTCGATTTTTTCTCTAAGTTTATTTTCCTTTGATATTACTATGTCAAGATCTAAAAATTCTAAATACTGTAACCTGAAAAATTTTCGCCTTCTCATATGCTTCGAAAGACCGTGCTTAGACTTTAAATGTACGTACATACATGCAAGCTTTTCTATGAAAAATATTTATTAATTAATTACAAAAAATATCGCTATATAGAATGAATGTTGTCACGAAAATGAGACTCCAAAATCTATTTAAATTTTAAGAGTTTAATTCGTCGTAGTGAAAGGACGGTGTTAGGTAGTAAATTTTGAAATACTGAGATGCAGTTAGCGATCCTGTTCGAAGCCATCTAGGATGACTTATTCGTTTAAGCTGACTCTAATCCGCTTAAATTAATTCCAAGATTACTATGTGCTGCTCTAAAACGCCTTTCGAAATATTTGTACACGATTCTCCAAGAATCTTCCACCAATGTCGACTTAGTTGCTTCTTCCAGCCAGGCATTACCTTCGCCCTTTCCGATCCGTGAACGATTAGTCCTTCCGTTCGACGAATATTTATAAAAAACATCCTCCCTTTTAAACATGCAGTCTAGTCGCGATAAGTCGAGAAACTTTGTGTCCTCGAGAAGTTTTTGCCCTTCTCTTACCCAATCAGATCCCGATTTCCACAAAAATTTTCACGCGGAACGAACAACAACATTTCCGGCGGCTTTTCCTTTGAACGTATCCCCCCACCCTTCCCTCTCGGACGCGAGATAAAAAATACACGACGAAAGAATGGGATAAAAAAATCCCTGAAAAAAGGCGAGAAGGACAGAAACTCCGAGAGAAAATAGCGCCGCTAATTCAAGAGAAACCACCGCGAATTCCAATCTCCAATAATCCTTGCAATTCCGTGATTCTTTTAAAGCTTCTCCCGTCCTCGCTGAGATTCGAAAACGAACGAGAGAAAGAGATATTTTAAAAGAGGGAAGCCGCGCGTGAGAAAATGACTTTCTCTCCCTCTTTTCTACTTCCTCTTCTCTCTCTCTCTTTGCCTATAATTTCTCAGGGTTTTTCTCCTGACCATCCATCCCTCCTCTTTCACCCTCCCCGACTCAAGACACCCATTCAGGTCCTGTTTGATATCAATCGTATTCCACGGACGACTCTATCCGCCGAAAAGGCGTGGCGCGCAACAAAGGATGGAATTCCAACCACGCCCGACACGCCCCGCTATAAAAACGCATACGCGTGAATGAACGGACCCTTTGAATGGCGGGGCACTCTCCGCCATCACCGCCGCCCCCTCCTCCTAGTCCGCCGCCCTCATCTTCCTCCGCGAGGGCATTTCTTCTGCGGTGCCCCGCGATGCTGTGCGCTGGGGGGTGGCGGCGGAGGAGGCGATGGCGGTGCTGACCGAGGAGGGTGAAACTCCGAGGTGGTCCACCCTTTACGGGCTCCGGAGGCACTGGTCGGCGGAGAGGGAGGGAGGGAGAGTGCATGGTAAGGACGGAGTGGGAAGAGTTGGCACGTAGGTGCCAAAGGGTTCGCACCTCCGTCCTTCAGGTCTGCGTCGCCGTACTACTTCCTGCTCAGCTCTCTCTATCTCGCGTCGGAATGCCTCGAGATATATATATATATATATATATATATATATATATATATATATATATATATATATATATATATATAAAATTTATGCGCGAAAGAATGGAGGAGGTGGAAAGATGTTCGAGGTGAGCTTTCTTTTGGAGGGATATTAAAAAATGGGGGTTCATGAATCCGACGAGGAAGAATGCCATTTTTCTTGTATACACGATCTTAATACGCATTTGAGCGGTGATTATGAAGCCGCATTGTGCTCCTTTTGTGTATTTCATTTTTGGGTTTATTGTCCGACGGTTTCGGGGATACGTTATGGTTGACTGTGGCTTCACGAGATGAGAAGACAAAAAAATTCGCAATTTTCTTCATATGTTGGCTGGAACATTTTCTAGTTCCGCAAGTATTGTATTTTTGTCCTATATATCCCTAAAAGGGTTACATTTTTAATAATTCATTCACCTAAGAAGAAATATAACTCCACGTTTTGCGTGTAATGCCAAAAGACTTTGTGTGTTGCACACATTGAAACTACACGCTCGCGAATAGTTGGCGTAAGAAAAACATGAGTCACAGACTTTCTCAATTAACGATAAATTTCATTAAGAACGTGTATTATATCTCTATAAAAATCTGCAACTGGATTTCATGGCGGTTTGTTAAATTAAACGACCCTTGATAATTGGAATTAAATTTTCATGCTCTACAATTTATATCTGAGCGCGAAAACGCATGCTGTAAGTACACTGAACAAGTGAACTCCAAGGTTTCTGGTTTCACAGAGTCATCCAGTTAAGACCACGAAAGAAAGCTCATTTATGATTTTTTAAATATTCTTTTAATTTCAATGGTACAGAATTTGAAAATAAGAATGATAGTAAAGAAATAAAAATTCTCAATCTATAATGATACTATTTCCCTAACATTGAGCTACTATCAATTACTATTTCCCTAAGCTAAAATAAAAATTGACAAGACAATTTTTAAAGGTTAACAGAAAATAAATGATGATCAAATATATAACTATTATTATTTATTTTCTTTTTATCTCAGTCTAAACTGCACATGCAATTCAGCTAAATACATGGGAAAGAAGAGAAGGAACAACAAGGTACCGAGTTTCGGAATTATAACCCCCATACATCCTCTGTAAATTAACAAAAAGATTCAAATCGAATATCAATCCTTGAGAACAACGAGAAAAAAATATTTCAGCTAATGAGCAATCACTCCGTTAAAAAAAAAACTTATCCGGATTTCTATGAAGTGGAGGAAATGAATTAAATGTTTTATTCATCTCCGATAATTTACACCTTTTAATTCACATCCCATTCTTTTTTAAACCGTGGGAGTGCATGGGATCCTTTGGTCATGTCGAAATGGACTAAGAGGAGAGTTGTAGGTAGAGGTTAAGGGGGGTGGAGGGGGCGGCCACTCATACCGATCCAATCTTGCAGCATCGTCGGCTATACTCAAAGGGCTTAAGAGAGCAAGACGGCACTGAAGGGGAGAAGCGGAAGAGGGGGGGTGGGAGGAGGGGCGTGAGGAACGGGACAGAGGAGAGAAAGAGAGTTAAGGGGGTTGAAAGGGTTGACCGTGCATCCTGTACGGGGAAGGGGAGGACCGTGTGTCTTTCGGCGTGCGTGTGTGTCTATGTGAGCGTGCGTCTGTGGCAAACTGCCGCCTATAAGGATAGCGGTGGAAGGGGGAGAGAAGGAGGAGGAAAAATGTCTTGCCATCGAGGATCGAACAGGAAAGGGAGTCGATTGGTTGGGAATGCGACTACGGCACTTCCAAACGGCAAAAAGGCTTAGGGTCTCGACACAGACACACACACACACACATGAGGAGTGGGGAAGAGGAAGGAAAAAAACGAACATCTAGGTAGTAGAAGGAGAAGAAGAGGGATTCCTGTCTTCCAGTACAAACGCCACTGGATCGGAAAAAAAGAAGCTTGAGTAGCCTAGAGAGAAAGAGATGGCTCCGCTAGGGGGAGGTTTAGGAAGACGGGGGAGTCTGTGGCGGCGGCGTACTTCTCTTCGTCCGACGTTCCTAACTCTCCTTTCCACCTTTTTTCCACCCGGACCTCACCTCCATCCTTCACCCCCTCCACCCCTCACCTGAGACAAAAAGGCTTACCGACAGGAGGTGGCCGCGAGCCTTGAAAGAGGATTAGGAATCGGAGGAAGAATCGTGAGCTGCAACGTCGAACAAACGGTAGACTGGAACAATCTTGAGATTGGAGGAGCTACTGTTGCATGCTGTCGTGTGTGTGTGTGTGTGTGTGTGTATATATATATATATATATATATATATATATATATATATATATATATATATATATATATATATATAACGAAATTTCATTTTCCTACCGTCAATTTTCGAACACTTGTCGAAAATTCATTTTTAACGCAAATATTTCCCGTATTTCCACCTGAAAATCTCTCCTTATGAAGGTGATTTCTATTGTTTCCGGTTTCGTCTGATTGCGAACGATTAACTTGGATTATTAATTCGCGTCGCATATGTCCACAAATTCATGATATTTCGACGTTATTTTGAAGTTTAAACAATACCTTGGTAACGATGAACGATACAACGATAACAAAATTTAATAAATATCCTGTTATTCACTGATATTGTTCTTATAAGTGTTTTTATGTTAGATGTAGAGATTTAATTTGGTGAATTTTAAAAATATTTTTAGTTCATTTTCTGCGAAAGCTGAATAGGTTTTGCCGGAGGCTCACTCCTTTAATCTGTTTATTTTTGTTATATTTTTTACAAATGAAACTTGTTTTATAATCAACATTTATTAAAATATGAGAGCCAAAATAAAAAAGTTGGGAAATAGTAATGCAAACAAATTTGGGCTAAAATTTCATATAAAATTTATTCCCAAATTTCAACTGTTAACAATATATTTGTCTCCTTGATGATAGGTATAGAACAAAAGCTTGTACCCTGAATGTTTTGTTGTATTTGTTGTTTTTTGTATATGAAATTAATTTTCCATTCAAAATTTATAACAATACTAGAATTCGAATTGGTTTGGTTCGGTTGTGTTTTATCACTTTTTCTTTTTAAAAATTTGGTACAGTTATTATAATAAACTCATGTAGAAAAGCTGATTTAATAAATAAAATACAACAAAGAATTCAGAGTAGAATAATGACCCTGTTCCTAAAAACAAAAATTAAGTTTGTATTTAAATTAGTGAAACGACCCTTTATGTGTACTAAAATGTAAAAAATATGCATAAAATTCACATAAATAAATATTCTGGAAAGAAAAAAGAGGATTGGTCATATAAATGCTTTGTGGCGTAATCTTTAACAAATAAATCATCACTAATATTTCTTTGTCACAAAAATTTGATAGACATAAAACAATTTTTACTTTGTGGAACATTCAATTAGGTGAAATTTGTTTATTTCTAAATTTTTAGTGCATTTATTCATTAATATTTTATAGACGTTTTAACAATTCTTTACTCACACCCATTACTATTGACGGGCAATTACGCTAGTATGCAGGGTGTTCAAAAAGTCTTTGTACACGTGGCTCTCGTGTAATGTAGGTAATTATTATGAACAATTTAATAATCTAGCGCAGAGCTCCGCAACCATTTAAATTTCTCGGGACACTAAGAGTTGACTCGATCTTTGCGGCACACCGAACCAAATATCATGAGACTGTTGGACATTTTTACCACCAACAAAAACCGGCCTCGGTGGTGGCAGGGTAACGTCCTCGCCTGCCAATCCGAAGGTCGCGGGTTCGAATCCCGCCTAGGTGGGTTTTTCTTCACCTAGGGCATGGATGTTGGTGATAGTCCTTGTTATTATGTTAATGAGCCCCTTGTAAAAGGCCGATTACGGCTGTTTAGGGGCCGCATGGAAATAAATAAATAAATAAATAAATGACAGAAAATAATTGCCTTCCCCATGTAGGTGGAGGAAATTATTGCAAGAATGTATATTTTTCAAATCGTTGAAATATGTTTTCCGGATTACGAAATACCGTGTTTCGCGGTATATAAGACGCACTAGGGTATAAGACGCACCCCGGTATTTTAGAAGATTTTTCAGGAATAAAAGTATTTCTTAGTTCACCAAGGAATTTACGAAGGGCCACATCGTGTAATATTTCCAGCCGTGATTAAGTCCGTATCCGGCAACATATACAGAAAATATTCCGGAGTGATAACAGTTAAATATAACGTTTTAAATAAACTTCGTTCGTAAAATAAATAGGAATGATCTAAAGCATAAATAATTGCTTCGAGAATCGTATAGCTAAATGTACCCTGCGTGAACTCGGCAGTCGTATTAATTAAAACTGTCGAAATGGACCGCACACGTCGCTCGTATAGATGCCCTTTACCGATAGTACTTACTTAAGCATAAGTTCAAGATGACATTTTAATATAATGGGATAAATAATAAATGGAATACATATTTAATAAAGATACGTACGCTCAACTAGTCCTTTTTCTTCTGCAACTCTTTTTGCCTCGTACATAACGATTTTGATCGATACAACAATACCAAACTTCCTCTGTTCTACTATCCATCACTTCCTCCTATAGTCGTGGCCATTTAAGACCAACCTTGCGTAGACTATGTTTCTCTTATCCCATCAACTTCAGTTTTTCCTCGTTTACTCCATTCAAGAATCATTTTTTATGTAAAAGGTGGACCGAAATGACGTGCTGTTACTTGGTTTCCGTCCGTTTTTTTGCGTACTGAATCTCCTGCAGCTTATAACTAATAGCGTAGGCATATCTTTTCACTTTTGTAGCCATTGCGATCTCAATACACGTAACTTTATTTATCCTAGATACGCATAAAATATTTATGGCATCTACACGAATTCTACTCTTCCGTGGTATTAATCGAGGTATTTAACGGCCTCATTAGAAACTAAAAGATCGCAAACGCGCCGAAATTGTAATCACTGTGAGCGGACATGTATTAAAGCTTAATAATGAAAATGCGTTCTCGGAATTCACGTTGCATAAGGTATTACTGTATATATAAACAAAATTTTCACTATTAATTATTAATAATGTATATTTTTGTTATTTTTGCGACGAATGACTGCTAATTATTCCATTTGGGGGATGAGTGTGCTCGTTAGTGTCAGTTCTGAGAACAGTAATAATCTTACCCTCGGCATTTAAGACGCAGGCTGATTTTGCAAGTAATTTTTCTGGAAAAAAAGTGCAGCTTATATGCCGAGAAATACGGTAATTAAGTGAAAAAGTTGCCAATTCTCCTATTACGGAGCAACTTCGTTTCAGTTTCAAGTATTTGAAACCGTAAGAAAACCTTTCGTAAAGTATCGCCCTTTATGAAAGGTTTCGTTTCTGTGGTCTTAGCTTGATAAAATCAAAAAGAGTACTTTTCTCTTATTTATGATTCCAAATGTACCGCGGCTCATTATTTGTGTATATATGTGCGAAGGAAAATAATTACGCATAAAAGCATTGGAAAGGAGAGCGACGCATTGATTCGGTAAGAAATTAACACATAGAAAGGTTATCAACACAAATGGCTGTTTTCAATTTACTATCGCAAAGAAACTAATCGCATGGCATCCACATAGGAAGGCGGAAATAGTGCAATATCCACGATCGAAAAAAGGTTAATGAGAACTCTTTTGGTGTTCTCAATTTGAAATAAATTTTGTCTTTCAATATTTTTTAACGCAAAATTTCTATAATTAATTTTTATCCCTTAACTGGATGAGACAAACTTAATCATCTTGCCAAAATCGAAGATAAGGAAGTTGTTAATTTTCACTGAGTGACGAATTTTTCAAATGCGAATTATTACGTATTTATCGAATATTAAAAAAAAAATCATCTCTTCCAACACGCTTTTCGTACTTAATAACAGCCGATAATTTCTTAATCGTGAAATATATTTTTCAAATGGTCAAACTTTAGAGCGTATGGCAAACTTAAGTTGCGTAGCACCAATCGTTAGCGTAAATATCCTAATGGAATCAACTCTTTCGTCCTCCATGCCATTTATTTAAATTTAGCGTCCATTGTTTCGTCATCCAACGCGCGATATTTTCCCTGCGCCGCCGTCGGCCCGAAGCAGAAGAAAACTGCAAACGTGCGCCGTGTTCTTTTCGGCTGTTTAAGAGTCGAAAAAGCCATAAAAGCCGGCGATGGCGAAATCGATGCTCGAACGTTTACGACGGACGTAGAGCACGGATGAATAGGAAAGGATTCCCAAGCGCAGGAAAAGATAGATAGAAAAACAAGCGAAAACAAAATCACCCGGAACGGAAGGAGGGGGGAGGCGAGTGCGAGCTAGCGACGAAAAGAGGTGACCCGGATCTTGTACGAAATTCACGGAACCCATCTCTCGGTTTCCACCGACGCGCCATAACCGCATACCGGCTCACGAATTCCGTCTGTGATCGTGAATGTGTGAACGCGCCGTGGGATGGTGACCGAGAGAGAAGGGGGCGAGAAGGCTTTCTTTAATTTTTTGGTGAGGGGGAGGAGCGTGGTGGGAAGGGGAAGGAATAGCACGTGGGGGAGAGAGGAATGAGCGGGAGAGAGTGGAGGTAGGAGTAAAAGTGAGAGAGGTGGAGCAGGCGTCGAGATTTACCGGAATAATGGCTCGCCCTCTTTTGAGTGCCATTAGCGTCATATATACAACCCGTCTTCTGTTTTTCCTTTTTCATCCCGCTCTCTCACACACACACACGCACAAGGTGGTGGAGGATGGCTACCTCTGGTGTCAAAATAGGTGTGGCGAACGAAGGGAGATGGGCAAGAATGAAAACCACGTCCACATTATTCCGAGGCGGAGGACGGCAATGCATCGCCTTGCGTTACTGTTTTTTTTTTTGGCGTGGGATGGAAGAGACGTGGACGGATGGAGTCAGCTCGTCTGCGGTGGGTCTACGCCAATAAGAGACTTTTTTATAAGGAAAATACGCCTTCACCCACACAAGGGTAAATTGATTAGCGTGGAAATCAATTGGCGCGAAAACAATTGGCGCAAAAACAAGTATCTTTTAGCATTATTATTATAGAGGATTGATTCTATGTTTTACATAGGTACATGTTAGCTATAAATAATAAGCGAAAAATTTGCGACTGTGGGGGTAGGAAAATTAGTGATTCCTCCCTTTTTCACTCATACCTCTCTTTCGCATATTTAGCCCCATTTGTTGCTTTTCCACCTATATCAAATAAATACTTTTATCTCTTTTAAATTTATATTCCAGTAGCATTTATTTATTTACACTTCATTGTACCTTTTCTACTTTTTTATTGCTTCAATATGACCTGCAAATATTCATTAACACTCTATGAGGTAATTGTAAAATATTAGACGAATGGGTTTGGGTGTAAGAGTAGACTGACAGACCTCGATCTCTCCCAAATAATAGCATTTGTCTGTCTGTTTGTTCCTACCCCTATCTCTCCCTCTTTCTTCAGCAATGTATCAATTTGGATTTTTCTATTGGTGGGTTAAATCGAAGATACATTATTTCAAAATTTAATGAACAATTTTGTTTTAAAACACAATTTTCGCAAATTCGGCTATATCTAAATTTGAAAGTAAGTTGAATATAATTTAGGGATAATCCTTTTGACCACAAACTCAACTAATTTTTCTCGTTTTCCATTTTATCCAATGTAATGTACGTAATTTTGCGAAATCAACAACATTTCGGCTCCCCTCGACGACGAAATATTTTCTCCTCCAAAAACCTAAGTTTTTCATGTTAAAAAAATTGCGGACCAAATCGCCGGTAGGAAAATAAACTTGCAATCCTTTAGGCGTTTTTTGGACCAAATCTCGATTTTGTTCATTGATAATAAGTAATTTTAAATGGAAATAAAAACTACGATGCACCCGCTACTATGTTATTCAAATAGAGAAAGTAAACTTCTGGAATCAAACACATGCCCTCATTCCCGAATCATGATCCATTTAAAACCTGCAAGGGGACGCACGTAGTAAGTATATATCGAAATATTAATTTAAATTCGGCGTTCTTGAGTTAATCGCACTAGTTCACAAAATCTTACCTAAAGAATGACAGAATCGTATAGGGATTTACTGTAATAAACCATTGATTTTCATTATCCCTTGACTATGTTGAAACCATGTGTATTATAAATGGAATATCGCTTAAGAAAGCAGCTACATGTATGCTGCATTACGTTGTACATCTATAGTCGGAAAGAATTGTGTTAAAATTATTTATCAAGGAGAAATTTTTTAAAATTTACATTAATAGCATTAATTTTCTCCTTGCATTTAAACTAATTCATTTTTGTAATTATTTACGCTTTACTGGTTACAAATTATTAAAAATTATAATCAAGCCTTAAATATTTTTTTTTTAGTTTTCATTTATCCAATACCTATATTTGCCTGTAGAAAACAGGAGGAATTAACGGAATATTTTATTAAAAATAAAGCTTATAAACTCTGAAATTGAGAAATATATAGTTGAGTGGAGTATTTACTCATCAGAAGGATGGAAAAACAATAAAAATTAAACAATATTATGCGATAAGGTAATAACATCAAAAATTCATTCAATCATAATCGTGTACATTTCAGCTTTAACTGCATATATTATTGCCATCGTTACATTAGCATTAATGAAATACCCCTAGATAAGGAAAAGCTTATAATTATGCGCCTTAACAGTCAATTCAATGAGCTACGGCGAGACCACACTTCTTCCCCCAAAAACTTCTCAAAATTCATCGCGAGAATTGTCCGTGAAAGGAGCGGCTCTTTTTTTATGGTTTGTATTCAGCGGGAAACGTGCGTGCGCGTGAAAGGGAAGAGGAGGAAGAAATTGGAGGTTCTAAATGCGATGGTGTGAGTTGAGCGTGAGGAGACGTCCGGAAAGAATAAGAATGGGAAGAATACTTCCTCTCCTCTTTTCCCTCTCCCTCCGCCGACACTGCACCTTCCTCCTCCGCATCCCTCGGCTACCTTAAAATCCGAGTTTTTCTTTCACACCGGCAACCGTCGCCCTCCCACGGCGGCTCCGAGTACTACCAGCCTCCTCAGTCACCGCGAGGCCCTCCGACACAGACGACAAACACTCCCGGAGACTGCGCTGCTCTTCCTTTCCCTTCTCTCGCCCTACCTCATAACACCCATCTCTCTCTCTCTCTCCCCACACCCTTTTCTCCCCTCCTCTCTCCACCTTATTCTTCCCTCTATCTCCCACTCCCTCGATGTACTCGGCGTAAAATCCTGGCTCCACCCCTTTCTGCTTCTCCCCACCACAGCGACTTTTTTCTCTCTCTTTCTCTCTCCCTCCCTCCTTCTCCTCCTCTCGCCTTCCCATCCCACCGCCTCCCTTTCCTCCTCACACCTAAAAAACTTCCCCTCATTCCCTCACACTCCTCCGGTCCCTTGCTACAGGGTAGCTCGTGGAATCCCCGGAGAAGAGTGTTTTTTCAAATAATAAAAACCAATGAATACATTAGCGGCGTAGTTTTGGTTTTGTGACTCGAAAATGGCGGAGATTTTTTTAATAACAATTGGGTAGTCATGCAAAAGGCAATGTAAATAGGAGGTCTCATTAGGTGACCAAGACGATTAAGAACCTATTTGATCTCTATTGCCACATGACCACGGTTCCATTTGTTTGGGAACCAATTACTCCTTTGAGTCAATCGTTATTTCAGATGTGGTGACGGCATAGCATTTAGACTTTAGAGCTTGTCCTTCCATATTTTTATTTTTAGTATTTCAGTAAAAAAAGTAACGGAGTTGCTTATATTACTAAAACTCTACCATTATAATTTTACAATAACAATTTTACAGTTAAAATTCTAAAATTACGACTCTACAATTACAATTCTACAAATAGAACCGCATTCAATTATCGGATCCTTGCGATGAATTTATTATTTTGGCAGATCCTAATTCGCTGGGCAAAACGCGGACCCTATGGCGCGTTTCTAAACCCATTTACTTGAGTTGCCTTAGTCGAACTCGGCCAAATCGAATGTAAATACTGACATAGAAATAGCTGCGCCCATCTAAGCAGGTTTAGGTCGAAACCTACGCTTTCTTTAACATTCCACTTAATTTCCTACGGCGAGGTCAAACGGAAAAATCGAACGAGTGAGAATTCACCTCTGAAACTTATATAGCGAGATAACACCGACTTCGGAAGTTTCGCCGCGGACGTGGCGAGACTCTACGCTACCTTGCTAACTCCTTCCCACCTCTGCTCCCTTTCAAACCCCATCCTACCCTCAAGACCCCCCTCCTCTCTCTTTCTCCCTTCTTCTCGTTCCCAACACTCAGCCTCCTTCTCAGCCCTCGTCCTCCGCCTTCCCACTCCTATCTTCAACCTCACACCCCGACGCCTCACCTCCTCTCCTTCCCTCTTCTTCTCTCCCCCTCCCCCCCCTCTCTTTCTCTCTCTTCCCCTCCACTTTTAACGATCATACATACGGTGTCTGCTGCCATCTAGGGAGCGGTTAAAAATGTAGATAACTCCCAGATGCTTTGCCGACGGCTCTTCGCGGTTCCGTTCCGCGCCCGCGCAGAGGTTTTTATCCCTCCCTCTCTCTCCTTTTAAACTTTCCTCCTCACCCTCTCTTCGACTCTCCGCCACACCCGTTCCATCCCACCACCCCCGACCAAGGCAACTCTCATCCCCTCCTCTCAGCTTTCTCTCTTTCTTTCTCTCGTCTCCTTTCTCTCTCCTTTCCTCCCTCCTTTCCTCCCTCCTCTCCTCCCTCCCTCCTACTCTCCCTCTCTCTTTCTCACTAAGCTCCACTCTTCTCTCCTTACCGCCCCTTTTTATTTGCCAGTGTTGCCGCGACACTCCGCCTCTTCGCACACAACAGTCGGTGGGTTTCCAGGAGTCAGTATCGCTTCAGGAGCGCTGGGAGATGGAAACCCTTTATGGAAACCGAGAGAAATCGAGGCATGGAGAAAGTTTCGTTCAAATCCTTGCCGAGTGAAAGATTTTTGTGGTATGTCGATGTCTCTGAAAGGAATATGATGTGCGATCGTGTCATACCCAGCGTCAACCTTCCGGTGCAATCACCAGCAAGGACAAGGGCCGGCCTGCGGAAATTTGTATATTTTTTAAAGGAGTCAATCTTTTCCATGAGAAAATGTTCTCTACAATATATTACTTCATTTTAAATTGAAGTTGATCCACTATACTGTATCTGAAGCGATCAGATTTTGAAGAGTACGGGGCGTGAAGTTGCAATAATATATTTGAATTAATTCAAAATTTTCCAGGAATCATTCATTGGCTGTATAATTATTCATGAAAAGCATATAACGTAAGATGATTTTTCAGGTCACTTTATTTTCAAAATATATAAATTTTTCCAATTCGATTTTAAAATCTACTTGAGGTACATTAGAAACGTCAGAATATTTTCTAGTTTTCCGTGAAATGCATTCGGAAGTGTTCTGTTGATAATTAATATGATGTATGGTATAAAATTAATATTAATGATACTCGAATTTATTCAAACACATCAAGGCAATAATAAAAATATTACTATAAAAACAAGAATTCCCATAGCCGGTTGTTATAATTGTTTATTGAATCGAAAGGTGTAATGTTAGTGAGACTTTATCGATATACGTTTATAATGAAATGAAATTTATTGGCTGAGAAAATTAAAAAAAATCCTGAACCTACGAAGGATTGAAAATCGCTATTTAATTTTAGATGTCGCTGGAATAAAAGACCATGTCGAAAGTACTCGCCAAATTCGTACGCGCAAACAAGAATCCTCTCTGCAGTAGGAATTTCTCATCCCTCAGCGTCTCATGAGGGAACTTGAGCAAACAAAAATTAACCGGCGGGTGGGAAAATAAAATAAAAACAAAAATGTGTTTTAACGTTCAAAAGCAGTCTCGGATCGATGCTTCACGGCGCTAAATGTGAAAAGGGGAGATTACCGGGAGCAAAATAAGTTGCCCCGAAATAAATGTAAAAGAAATAATATGGCTTGAAACTCGACTTATAACCTATCTATCATCTTGTGTAACGAGGCGCGATTGGTTGAGGGGCGGAGCAAGATGGTATCGCTTAGCCTATCAGAGGTGAGATGGGGTAGACGACGACACTCAAGGAAGGGGTTGGAGTTAAAAGCGGATGGTGGAGGAAGTGGAGTGGGAGTAGGAGAGAAAGAGAGAGAGATGGGAGGAGGAGTAAGGGGTGAGGGATGAGGAGGGTGAGAGCTGGGGATGGGAAGGCGACGGAAAAAAAGAGAGCGCAGAAGGCAAAGCAGCAGCAGTGCCACGTGAGAAAAACCCGAATTAAGATCCGATGCGATAAAATTCGATCGGATTGTAACATTGATTTATTTTAAAAGCTCGCCTAGAAAATTTCATCGCGAAAATCATTCATGGCTGAATAATGCTCATTTTCAATAATTATCGCAATGAAAAGAATTACTTAAAAAGATGAGAGTATTTTTATGTGTTTGTGTGTATGCTTGTCTGTGCGCGCAGATTAGTTCCAAGTATATTTAAATAAAAAAAGAAATTGCGCTCAGTTAATTGCTGCATTATGAATCGTAAATTATTTTCATAGATCAATTTTGATGGTTTGCAATGAAGAACTTACGAGATTCAAAGTTTAGCATACTCGCGATTCGCAATTTATTTGAAATTTGAAGACAATGGCTCTAACACACACACACATACATGCAATCATAAAAATGTTGTCTTTCTGTAAATACTTATTTCTTGTTCTACCCGTCTACTAAAGTATGTATACTGGAGTATTCATGAAATTAGTATAGAGTAGAATTAGTTCCATTTACAAGAAGAAGTTATTTTTACAGCAGATGTGATAACATAATATCAAATGATATTTAATGTTTATGATTAAAAAATAGTTATAAAAGAATAGCGAAGTTTCTTTGCTAATTGTTTCTTTTTAATTCCGATCAATGAAATATTACGAAGTTCTCCCCACTTTAACAAACATTATGATAGTTTAAGAAAAATATGGTATAAAATCCGTAGTTTGAGGCATTATTTTGTGGAATTTATCCATCATGGAGAATAAACAATTTAAATACTTTTTAAATTTTTCCACAAATTTAATTTCTTAGTAATTCACCAACTAAGGAATTAAAATTGTGGAAAAGGCACTAAGTATTTACTAAATTGTTTATTCTCCTTGGATTTTCATCTTGCTTTCATAAAGATTATGTGTAATTGAAATTATGCAATAATGCCGATTCTTTTCTCTTCACTGAAAATAAATACTCGATAATACCAGAAAACAAAAGTTCACCTATATTATTACCATGACAGGAGAGCTATTACTTTATCTGTAATGCGTCTTAAATGATATATTATCGAAGAAAAAGTTTTAATCGGCCGTTGAATTACCGAGGCATTATATTTGTCCCGATATCCATCATTATCTGCCACTTTATCTGACATGTCCATTACCTTTTCCTCGTATTACATTCTTAGTATGAGTGCCACTTATTTGTACTGAGGTCGAATCTGTAAAAAAAGTAGCTGCTTATTAATGCGTTCAATTGGACTTTCATCTTGTTTGAACTTTATATCGTTCGCGAACGGATTAAAAATCTTCAACGAATAAATGCAGTAGTCTAGTAAGCTGATTATAAAACGGAATCTGAGATTAAAATAAACGTATGTAATTTCACTAATGGATATAATTTGTCGTAAATCTTATCGCGAAATTAAATTGATTTATAGATATGTACAATCATTGGCGTCAGAGTTAGCGGATTTCCACGATAATGGAGTGGTAACACGATTTGATTACGTCTCCTTATGCGATGAAAGAGGTAGAACAACTCAAGTTTTTCCAAACACAAATCACTGCCTACGAGTTAAAAGTGTTATTTCCAGTTACACAATGATATTCTACTCTCTCAAGATGTGTATTTATTTCAGCATTCGCCCGTTAAAGATTAGATGTTAACTTACTCTTAAACAGAATCACCTTCACTTAATGACTGTAAACGCCTTGAGAGTAACTATGCCAGTGAAATTACATGTAATTGCGAAATTGATCCAATGATTTTCTTAATGCTCATTATTATATCTTGTTTTGTCATATTAAACCATACAGTCCTTTGATAAATGGAAAAATTCTATATTTAGTAATAAACAAAATGTTTAAAAATAAATATAAGATTTAATAATATGCATAATTTGTTATCACGATCCATTCAAACCATTTAAAACACATGCCAGATCACAATAAAATTTTAGTATGCTGTTGATGTAAACGTTCCACGAAACAAAATTTATATTTATGAATCAAATGATGTACCGTTTGGCGCAAAAAAATGTACGGATGAATGCAGCCTTCTCTGTCGGCCACAATAAGTAAATGATTATATTTGTTAGATGGCGAATAATTTTTACGGATTTGTTTTACAAAAATCATGGAAAACATATGACATGATATGAATCTTGACGTATATACGGCGGAACTTTAGCAAATCATCAATTTTTAATCAAATAGTATTAAGATGTCACTGATTCCCACGCAACTCTTCACTTTCGCCGATTCAGGAGACCGACACGAATCAGTTTCTCTTCGATCGAATGCCATCGACAATCCAACATATTTCAGCTAGCTTGGGAAATCGTCTTCGAAAATCCTTCCTGCGCCTCCTCTTCCCACCCTCTCCCTCTTAACACACTCCGCGCAACCTTTACCCTCCTATTCCACACCCTCTTTTACACCCCAATGCTACCCGATTATCATTGGTCTCGCTTCATGAAGTCCCTTACGGCATTGGGGGAGGGTCATAGCGGGGGCAGGCGAGCAAGGGTACGTGCGGATATAAAACGGGGAATGAGAGAGAGAGAGAAAAAGAAAGAGTGAAAGAGAGGGATTCGGGTGGGATATGAATTTTCGTCTCATGAAGGCTAAGGTGCTGAGGATGGGTTCAAAAACCGAAAAATAGAGGGCGTTAAAGGTAAGGGATAGGAGAGAGCTAGAGGGAAAGGGAGAGAGAGAGAGAGAGACGCTAGGTCTGCGTCAAGAAGAAGCGCAGAAGTCGGATTCGCAGAGGGAGCAAATAGGGTCGAAAACGTTTTGTCACCGAGGGCGAAGGAGTAACGGAGTGAGAAAGAGGTCGAGAAGGCGTCTCGGCGTTAAAACATTCTTTCTCTCTCTCTCACTCGAGCCATTTATCTCGGTCGCTTAAAACTCGCTCTGGGGACCTGTAGAAATGGGAATACAATATTGTACCAGCGTTGAGATGATAAATAGAGCGGAGAGAGAGACGAGGGAGATTTTTCGAGACACGAAAAACAGCAATGAATCGCGTAAATAATACACGCATAAATATATATTTATATGGACATAAAAGGAACTAGAATAACCTGCATATTCGGGAACCTTTCTTTTTCCCTCTGCACCGACAGCGAAAAAAAAAATATAATAAGAGAAACGGCCCCGACTTTTGATATCGCGGGAAAAGGAGGGAAGGAGCAAGAAATGGTTCACGCGAAGAATAATAACGAAGAGACGATGACGAAGAGGGAAAAAAGGGAACCTTTTAAACACAATGCGTTTGTCTACCGACGTGAGTGCCGTGTCCGTCGAAAAAGGGGTTTTTGCCGGACCGATTGTCTGTGTTGCTCCCTGCGTGTTTTCGGTGTGACTCGCGCCGTCAGGGTAAAAAGGGAGATAGGGAGAGGGAGGGAGGAGGAGAGAGGAAAGGAGAGAGGAGGAGAGAAGGAGACGTATGGAAAGGATGCGGAGAGAGGGAGGATCGAGTTAAAGTATCGGAAAGGGGTGGGGGAGGAGGGGATGGTGAGGTGGAGTGGGGGGGGAAGAAGGAGGACGGAGAGAGAACGAAAGCGGACACGCAGGGGCGTATAGGGATGGAAGGAGGAGAGGGGGATGAAAGTTGAGGAATTAAAGGATGGAAAGGGGCGAAGAAGACGAAGGAAGGCGGTAAATAGGAGGCAAGGGGAGAGAAAGAGAGGCAGATTCGGAGTTGACGCCGCGAAGGACTGCTTACTTGACTCTTGTCCGGAGCGATTGGGTTCTGTTCCGCGACAAGGAAGAAAACCCCGAGGAGGAAAGCATTATTCCGGCCGGCGATCGAGGCGTCGTCGACGGGGAAGGTTTAGGCTTCGCACTCGGGAAAGTCTCGGGAGAGGAGTCGCCTAGGGTAGAAGACAGCGGTTATATCCTCGACGGTCTTTAAAAAAAAAGGAATGCGGGCCTCGTTGATAAGACCGAGTTTCGTCGATAAATTTCGGCGAGATCGAAAGAAACACGCGAAAGAAAGACCTTGAAACCCTGCGATAGATCATTTTCCGCGCTTGATATGAAAAAGTAATTTGGCGGGGAGCTAGAAATTCTTTCAAAACGTTTAAGAAATGTCACACGAAATGAAGGCGGATTGTGATGGGGGCGCCAATATTTCGGCGCTGTCGGAGAGCGAAGCGTCGAAACCACAAGGAAGCGTAGCGGAAGAGGCGGCGGCTTTTACCAGCGGTAAAATTAAGAAGAAGGGAGTTGAGTCAGCCTCAAAACTGCTTAAGATTTCAAATCTTGTCCCAACCCGAGTTACCAAGGAATAATTGCCTCTCGCCTCCTCTCATAACCTCCACCTCAGAACGTTTTTTTTTAAACTCTCGAAGGCCACTGAATCGTGCTATCGATCACGGATTCCTACAGTACAGTACAGAGTGAGAGAGTGACTGAGAGAGGCGGCGTTTTTTTTAACCTTGTATTTATTCCAGCGTAGGAAACAAAAAAATACCATCGGAGAGATACTCTCCCCGCCGAGAATCCTCCATCTCTACAACTTTCCCGGTTAAGTAAAAAAAAATACACAACCTTTTTCCCGACCTCCAAAAACCGACCAGACGCCACCCCAACCCCTTCTCTCCCCCCTCCCTCCCTCTACTACTGCCTTAGAGTCTCCGGTTACTCCTTTCGCGCCTCAGGCACCGTACAGCACGAATAAACGCTCCCTCTCTCTCTCTCTCTCCCCCTTCATCCACTGTGCGTGCATGCGTTATTAAGCGAGCGAGGTGCGTGAGGGGTTGGTGAGAGAGAGAGGAGGAAAGGGCGAGAAGTGTAAGGGAGGGAATATCCCTTCTCTCTCTCTGCGGAGGTAGGGGAAGAAGAGAGAGGGAGAGCCAGCGTGGACGAATGCGGAGGGGAAAGGGAAGAGGGAGAGAGTGAGAGAGAGAGAGGGGAACCGGATGGTGTGAGGGAGGAGGAGAGGGGACGGAGAGGGAAAACATAACACGCGCGCACACAGTCACACTTAGCCGTGGAGATGGCGTTGGGGTGGCGGGAGCGCAAAGAATAGGAGGCGGAGCGGGCGAGAAGCGCGGGAAGGGAGGGAAAGAGAGAAGGGGGAGGGAAGAGAAGAAGTGAGAGGGGCGGGGACGGCGCTGCAGGGCGAAGGGGGCAGGGAGGAGGAGGAGCTCCGGAGGCGGCGACGGAGAGGACTGAAACTCGTCACGGCCCGGCACCTTTCCCTCCTCCTCCTAACCCGCCGCCCCTTCCCCGAGGCCCTCCTTTTCGCCCCCTCCACCCAGACCGAATATACGTACAGCTACGACTAACAGAAACGAAAGGGGGTGTGAGGGAGTGAGGGGGGAGGGGTGGGGGAGGGAGAAAGAGGGAAAGGGTAGGTGTTGCCCCGTCGTTAAGTGGGGAGGGGAAGGAGTGGAGGGGAGAGCGGAGAGGAAAAGGAGGGAGGGAGGGAGAACGAGACTTCTGAGGTCCCCTACGGGGGAGAGAGAGAGAGAGGGCGAGGTTATAGCTAGCGGGCACAAACTGCTAAGAGGCGAGTCGTGTGTGTGTGTGGCTGCTCCGGGAGTCGGGATCCGTCGGCCACGAAAAGTGTCGAGAGGAAGAGAGAGAGGGATTAAAAAAGAGTCGGCCTTCGTTTGAGGAAAAGCGCGAGCTCGAACCAACCGCACGGCTCGAAGCAATAGTCTCTCTCTCTCTCTAGAGGTTTTCGGGTAGATGAGGAAAAAACTAAACCCCACCTAGAGACATCTGGCGGCGAATGCGGGAGTCGACGAGAGGGGAAAAAAGTCCCAAGAGCGGGAGTGAGAGAGAGTTAGACGTGTTGGAAGAAGAAGAGGTGACATACACGCTCGAGGAGGCGTGTATCTCACGGGAGGACGCGAGAGAGAGAGACAGTGTGCACGCTTTGGTTTGAGGGATCGAGAGAAGGCAAGGGTTGAGTGGGGTGGGGTATGAAATACTCGTCGCGTGGGTGGGGGAGGAGAGGCGATACCATGAGGGCGGTTTGAAAATTCCTCTCTCTCTCACCCTCTCTAAAACCCTCTTTCTCCCTCCCCTCATTCCCTCCCTCCTTCCTCTCACGCAAGTACGGAAGCGCGTAGCCACTCAGGGAACTTGCGCGGTGCAAAAATTCTCGCTCATCCCCTCTCCCCCTCCCGCCTATCCTCCCTCCGCCACCCACTCCCCTCTCCTCCTCCTCCGCGGACCTTAGGCCTCCCCTCTCCACTCCCTTCCTCCTTCCGCCACCTCCTCCCCCCACGGTCGCCGCCACCTCTATCCACCCCCGCTCCCTCCTTTTCCCTCTCCTTTTCTTTGTTACCGACCTCTCTCTCTCTCTCCCCCCTCCCTCCTTCCGCCCCTCCCCTCCCATCAAATCATCCGCCCCCTCGAGCAACGGAGGAGGAGGAGGAGGATCCGAAGCAAGACGTCAGGAGTGGAGCGACGCAAGCGTCGGGAGGAAAAATTTCCAGCGGCCGACGTCTTCGAAGGGAAACGTGTGAGATAGAGCGAGCGAGAAGCGAAGAGAGTGGGGATAGCGCGATTTTTCTCGCGCCTCTCTCTCTCCCTCGGCTACGACCGAGAGACTCCCATCGCCCCGCCGCCGTTAGCCGCCGTCTCTGCCCGACCGCTCGCCGCCGCTTCCACTGCTATAAGCAGTTCTCTCTTCCCCCTTAAAACCCGACGACTCCCGAGGCACTGACTTGCCGACGTTCGTCCGACGACTGCTACACGCGTCCTTTCTCTATCTCTCGCACTCCCCGCTTGCTCTTTTGACCGTGCTCGCTACCACGTTTGCCGCCGCTTTGCTGTGACCACCAATACCGATCGGCCACCGCGTCCTCTGCTGCTTGCGGCCAAAAGGAGAGACAGAGAGAGAGAGGGAGTGTGTTATTCAGAAGGGTGGGAGAGAGAGAGGGAGAGAGAGATTTCGGGTGGCGAGTACACGTGCAGGATTTTTACTCCCAGACCGGGCTGGTTTGTCAGTAGGAGTGGAGAACTCGGAGAGGAAAAACTGTCTTTGCTGGTGCGTGCGCGGAACGAGTGAAGAAGACGGCGCGAGAAAACTGCGTGGTGCAAAAAGAACACACGAGTGTTTTCTTCGCGGGAAAAAAACGTGCGTGCGTGTGATTGTGCGTGTGTGCGTGTCGAGGAAGGCGATCGCGACAAGAGTGACGTAGTATCGAAGAGAGGACATTTTTTTCTCCCTTTCTCCGATAAGTGATCGCGATACGTCTATGTGAAAAAAACAATGGACGGGTGATATTCCGCCGCGGAGTTCCCCCCCCCCACCCCACCTCGCTAGAGAATAAGAAAAGTGACCGCCGTATTGTATTGTGTTGTAACGTGGACGTGGCGTTTGGCAGAAGGAAGACACCGTAGTGTGCGTTTGTTATCGGAGAGTGAGAGAGAGAAAGGGTGTGAGGAGAGAGAGAGAGATATGTAGAAAGAGAGAGGGTGGAGAGAGAGGATTGATCGTGAGAGAGTGTCCCCCTCTGTGTGTGTGTGTATGTGTGTGTGCGGGGAAAAGGCGCCGTGTTCGAGGGGGGGACTGACTCTGCCGCGGACTACGCAAGCCCGGTAGGTGAGGAGGGTTGGGAGTAGCGGCGAATAAAAAAAAGCCAAGGAAAAACTCCCTCCGCCCACCTTAGAGGCCCCATTCGCTCTCCGCTGTTTTTTCGGAAGAGGAGAAGAGAGCGAAGAAGAGTTTTTTGAAAAACCCTCCTCCCTTTGCCGTCGTGTGTACCAACGTACGATCGACTCGGCGTTTCGAGAGAAAAAACATTCTCATTTCATTCTCCCTCTTCTACGGAGAAGAACCTCTTTCTCTCTCGCTATTTTTTAAAACAAAAGAAAAACGCCGGGAAACTTTTGCAGCGTAAAAACTTGAGTCGACGGCCTTCGGACTGTTTTCAATCCAGTGTGTGTGTGCGCCGTGTTTTTTTGTTTCTTCTACGCTTTTTGGACTGTGAAAAAAGGCCTGCCAACCCCGCGGCGAGAGATATAAACAAAAGGAGCGGAGTTTTTTTTATCGATAATCGTTCGCGACGAAACGCTTCTCGATAATCGCCGTCGAAACAGAAAGAGAGAGAGAGACACTCAAACGAACGCTTCGTTTTTTTTTATTCTCTCGAAAGTGAGATTTCGGACATGACCGTTTGTGAATCGCTCGGTTTTTTGTCGTGTGGCGGTGTGCACGGACGGTGATTTCGAAGGGAGGGACACCAACCGATTAACGGGAGGCGAGAAGAAAAGAGTGCATTTTAAGGGCGTCCAGAGAGGCGGTGGTTTCCCCCAAAAGAAGACGTGCTTCGATTGATTTCTCTCTCCCGAAGACCTTCGGAAGATCTGAGATGACGTGGCCCAGGTGAAGAATCCGATACCTCTAAGAAGAGAGTCGCAGAAACGAACGTGAGTCACTTTGCATTTTTCTCTCGTTCGATGTCACGAGAATTACATACACCTTTCCTCCAGCCTCCGTCCCCGTCTTTTGTCTTTCTCCGTCTCTTAGGAGCGTGCAATTTTCATTGTCAACCTCAAGACCCAACGGGAGAGCAACACGAAACAAAAACCCCACGCTACGCGTCCTCTTCTACGCCGTCTTGTGTTTCTGGTTCTGTTGTTACCCTCATCTTTTTTGCAAAAAAATAGAAGGATAAGAAGGGGCGAATGCGAGAGGGCGTGGTTAACAAAAAACCTTCTCGTTACGCCGATGGTCCGGTAAAAAACCGAAAAAAGCCACCACGTAGGATACGTTTTCGCGCTCCTCCTCTTTTTTCGCCTCATTGTTGCGCGACTCCATTTTATTTTTCGTCCCTTTTTGTTTCTCTTATTTTTTCCTGAATTAAAACGTACACTGAGAAGTGTAGCGAGTTGATGTTTGACGCTGAAAGAGAGGGGCGAGAGGAGGGGAGGTGAAAAAAGTTGAGGGAAGAAAGGGGTGAGGGATTCACCGTGAGTGTGGGAGAGGCGTGATGCGAGGGGGCGGGAGGGGGAGGTGGGGTGATGAGATCGCGTGTGAGTCTGTGTGTGCAGATGGAGGTGGGATGGGCAATTTTGGAGTTGGCACGATGGAGGAGTGGGAGGGCAAAAGGGGTGTGTGTGTGCGAAAGTGGTAGGGAGGAAAAATATAGGAGACCGTGATTACGGAATTCGTACCCCCCACCCCATCCAAACCACCCTCCCTTCCTCCCTCTGACCCGGGACTCTTGTTTCAACCATCCATCTCTCCTCCCCATCCTCCCAACACCATCCCCCCTCTCTCACTCTCTCCACATTCCACCTCCATATTCACGCATTCCCTCCATTCGTGAACCGACCTGCCCTACCTCCACATCCATTTCGCTAAAAACAAACCTAGCTAATTACAAAAAACCGCCGACGGATTGATGACGCTCGCGCACGCACATACACACCCTAAACGTAAACCTGATACTCTCGCATACTCTTTTTAGCGGCGAGATTGAACAATTGACAATGTTTGGACGACCTGTCCTCGCGCAGTATATAACGTTCGCTATGCGCGAGAAATTAAACGGTTGCGAAAAAATAGTCGGCGATGTGGACAAGTGTACAGAGCACGCGTATCGGACGACTACGGTTTGACGCTGTCCGTCACACGCGGGCAACGGGTGGGGACAGTGACGGCCGCGCGCTGGCCGATAAGCCGGTCTCCGCCGCCGGGTGAATTCCCCGAGCCGGCCCCGGTGAAAAGGCGTTCATTCTCGCCTGCGTGAAGAGTTGATGGGGAGTCATAACTGGGGCGATCAGCAGCCGAGACGAGTGTCTCGAGCTAACCGAGATTTTGTGGAAATTGATCGAGTAAATTCACGTAAGACGCGAAGGTAAAATTGTTAAAAACATTGCTTAAATCCCTCATCGAAAAATGTGAATTATGATAGTAATAAGGCATAAAATTGAATGCATAAATTTCGAAACTATATCAGAACATGTATTTACGAGATGGAATAATGTGAGAATGTTAACCCTCAATTTGGTCGATTAGCAGGTTGCTGACATCGTAGTTTCAGCATCTCAGAAATCAACTCGTAATTTGAAGACGTCTGCTGAAGAGTTGTCAAAAGTTGACAAGTTTACACCCGTGATAATCCCAGAACGTTATCAGCAAAAATTCTTTCGGTAGCGAATAAACAAACTGCACCGCTTATTTCTGATGCGTCCCAAAAACTAGCGCTGCGTAAAACCTATTCCAGGACACTCCGAAATCCGCCAAATTTACCGCAAAACACTTCTCTCCACCTCTCCCCAGAAACTCCTTCCTCGACATCTCATTCCATCCTCACTTCCATCTCCTCCTCTCTCCCTCACCTCACCCCGCTCCCGAGTTGCCCTTCCCTCTTTCTCCCCATTACCCTTAGATGTAGAACCTTCTCCTTCCTCCTCCTCCTCACTGTCAACGACTCCGCCCTCCCATTTCACCCCCTCCCCCATTCCCTCTTCCACCCTCATCGCGGCCCCGCCCACACCATCTCTCCCTTCCACCTCTTCTCTCTTTCTCTCTCTTAACCCCCTTCACACTACTTGAACTCCGCCCTCTCCTTCCCTCTCCCCTCCCCTTCCTCTTCCTCCCGGGTGCTCCTCTCTCTCTCTCCCCTCCAAGCCCTCCTTCCCTTCCCGACACCCCTGTGAATCTGTGGAAAAGTGTTGGGTCGTAAGAGAAACCACTGACTCCTCTGGGGGTGGCGTGTTAACCACGGGTCAAGACGGCGATAGGAGAGAGAGAGAGAGAGGGATCGAGAGACAGGGAAGGAGGGTGGAGAGGTAGTTTGAGGGAGAGGATCTAAAAAGGAGGAGGGGTACGAATGACTCGGAGAAGGAGGATGAGGGTGGGGGTGTTCGCGGGGGGTCCTATGTGTTGAGGGAGGGTGTCGGAGAGAAAGAGGTTTTATGCGTGTTCTTCTCGTGAGGGAGTTTACCGGGAAGGCGATTTATAATTGGGAGTACGTCCCGCAGGTTAAAGAAGAATCTGTCTCCGATAAAAAGGTTTTTGCATAAGGTCGGAGAATAAGGAGTGCGTGAGGGGACGGCGCCTCCCGACTTCTTTCAGAGCGCCCTCTTCTGGTTTTTTAGAGTTGGGGATTTTTCGACGGAAGCGGAGAGTGGTGCTTTGTATTTGTGTCGAGAGAGGAAGGAAAGGTGAAGTAGGGAGAGAGCAGAGGGCGGGGGAGGATGAGAGTGTGGATTAGTGGTTCTTGGGGTACCTTCCATTAATTTGTTTCGCCTCTTCCTATGGCCTGAAGGCGTTGCGCGCTCTCTCTCTCTCACGTCGCGGAACTCAAGAGGAGGAGGATAGCGGGGTGTTTCGAGTGGGTTTGTTCGGTGGTGTCGGTATTGATGGGGGTGTTTTGGGTGTTGGATTGGAGGTGATTTCTGGTCGCCGCCCTCTCTTCGCCGAGCCTATTGCTGCTCCCGTTACTTAAAGCCCCCGGCAGAGGTGGAGGCCTACGAAAGAGGAAGTGACGTCCATTATTACAGTCTTCATCACGGACGTGACGTCATAGCACGTCCGAGGCACGTTCCGGTGAGTTTTTTGAAGGCGATTTCTTTACTACGTGTAAAATACTTGATTACAGTAGATAATGTGCTTCACCATATGTAAAGAACAAAATGAGATGCATGAGAGTTTCTCTGGTTGAGCTGAGAATTTTCAAGTTTGAGGTGTTACTTTTTAAACCCAAAGCAACATGGATCATCAAATCAACATATTCAAATAACTCGACAAAGGAAATAGCTCTTATACGCATCTTTTATATAATAAATCTTCTTTCTGCGTAACAGAATTGTACGTCAAAATATTAAAATAGAAATTTAAATGCTCTGAACAATTCCCTTCATTGCGGATCGATCATTAAGCTTAGAAGATTGTTTATAATTTCCGGCAAAATAGAATAGATATATAATTCAGCTAATATTTTAGTCGTAATGTTACTTCTCCCTCTTCATACTGAAAAATATCTCTAAATATATCCGAGCGCTAGTGAAGAGAAAAACAATGGAACCCCATGAGCCGGATTTAAAAGTATGAACGGTTTTATTTATTTGGGTTACTGCGTAGTCATTCCGCATGCCCGAAACCCACCAGTACTCGGACACGCATACTCCGTCCGTCTCGATGTAACGCCAATTAAAAAGAACTGCATCCATTGCGGCGAAACAGACAAAGGGGACCGGCGCGCTCTAAACCGAACCTATTCTCTTACATCCTCATACTGTTATAGTCCATGACCGCATTGGTCGCTTCCGGGTTTTAAAAGCATCCTCCTCTTAGCGAGCGCGACGACGACGACGATTACACTTCGGAAATCCCCCCCTCGTGTCCAATTCAGAACTTTTTACCAGATAAGGCGCGGGGACAATGGACGAACTCTCCCGGTAAAGAGTGTCAGGACAGTTGGAGGACGGCTGTATATGTGTGTGTCAGGAAAGGGTTTGGGACGTGGGAGGGGACTCGAAGCGGAGAGTCCTCGTCGTACGCACGTATGCGTAGTTGAGATGTGCGTCACAAGCCATGCGCACGAAGCGGCTCAATCCCTTGCGGATGCACATGGCGTTCCTCTCGTTATCAAACCCAAGTCCAGGCCGATTCCCGCCACCTTTGCAGACGTCCCTATCTCCTGAACCAACCTCGG
Organism: Tanypteryx hageni; assembly: GCA_028673005.1. Classification (NCBI taxonomy): domain Eukaryota; kingdom Metazoa; phylum Arthropoda; class Insecta; order Odonata; family Petaluridae; genus Tanypteryx; species Tanypteryx hageni. The sequence goes on from CM054112.1 coordinate 163,812,075, forward strand.
TACGCGACGCACCTCCACGCACGGCGTTTTCTTATTTATTTTTTTAAACGTTACATGGCGTAGCGCGCATCACGCAACGGATCGCAACACACAACCCCGTCTTGGTTCATCATCCCACTGTTACCGTAGAAAAAAAATCATTCCTCTTGTTACTCTATATCTCACTCAGTACACACGGCGCGAAAGAATTGATACGCATTCCCAGCATTCTTTTAAATCCTTCTCTCTCTCTCTGAGACTGTTAAGATATCTTATAACAATATGCGAACGCTCTCTCTCCGTTATGGGAACGATCCCTTCCCTACCCCATCCTCCGTTCCATTTTTGCGTCCGAAACTCCAAAGAGGGAGAGGGAAACGGAACGTCTTTTGAATTCCTCGTTCGCTTCCCCGATGTGCCTTGCGGGTTTTACACGGGGAAGCGTCGCGAACAAATGGCGGAAATGCTCGGCTGGGTGAAGGGAAATATAGCGGTGTGTGTGCATACGTGAGTGTGCGTCTCGTGTTGATCGGATGAAGGTAGTTGTCGTGGCGACGGCGGCGGAGGGTTGAGGAAGGTGCGGCTTATAAGGTATGCAGGCCAATTAGAGGAGAAGGGAATGCTTTTGAAATTAGATTGCATCAAGGAAGTTACCACCTCTGGGACTGCGTGAGTCTACCGCGGTAATGTTTCCGCTATACTATATATATTTACAGGCATACACGTAATTGTATATTTCTTGCCGTTGTGTAGTTGTAGAAGGCACTTCTCAAGTTAAACCGATGTAGATATGTAACGAACAAAGTGTTCTCGCTCGCGTTTTCACGGAACATTTGTTGTTGTCTTAATCTTTTTGCTGGTCAATAGAACATAGCAGAGTGCACAATTTGTTGTGGGGTTCTCCATAGGTATTAATTTCTCCCAAGATTCAAGAGCTAAGATTTTTTAAACGAAGAAACGAATTAAGAACTACTACTTGATATTGAAATCACACAGAGAGCTGATGATGACGGAGCAGAATTAAAAAAAATAAAATGAGAATTATTATATGCTGCCAAAGTACGGCAGAACGATTTGGCTCGTCAGTTCAGATGTTATCTACGACGCCAGTCTATCCCTCTCTAAAACAAAGAAAGTGGCATTTATCTCTTCATCAATTATGGTCTGTGTCACGGCAGGGGGATGATAGATATTCTGGGCAAATTGTGGAGAAAAAGCTTTTGATATCATCAGCTCAGTTTCCTATCCCTTTTCAAATTGGTTGGGTTAGAAAAACGGCTGGAAGAAGGCAGTGACTAAATATTAATGAGCAAATTAAAATTAATTCACAGCACCATAGGTTGCAACATGTTTATAAAAGCAAAGATGCTAGTACACATGATGTATCAACTTCAACACTAAAGCGATGCTAAGACGTTATAATTTTCTAGTAAGTGTAGCATATTCTTTTTCTCACTACAGAAATTAGATAATTTGATTATTCTAACTGGGTTTTGTTATCGGTGAACACCATGTCATCAACAGCTACCGTTGGTATAGTAAGACAAGACCACGACAAAAACTCTTTCCTTGCCCGGCATGGCGTTTTATTAACTTATAAAAGTTTTACGTAATATCATTTGTATTTGATACAGTTCTATTTACTTAGAGGCAGGATATATTAAACTAATATATACTATCAATTCAACTATTGTCTTCGTCGGTCAGATTGTCTTAAGTCCGATATTGCCCATAGAGATCGCTAAAATGCCTTATTGATATATATTGAGGACAGCAGACAGAAAAAGTCGATAATACGGTATTTAGAGAAACAATTCGACGTTTTATTTCTCGTATATAAGTTTCTATATCATAAACACTGCTTCTTAAAAATAGAATTAACCAGACCCACTATTTTATACCCACCAATGCCATCATAACAAATTCCATATCACCGTCGCTTTGCTTTTTGCCAAACAATTTTCGTTATCATCATAATTTATGCATAAGTATATATTGTCGCTCACAATCAGTTTAGCAATGGGAATGGGAATGCATTTTTGAGCTGGCAGTCATATGATATTTTCCCACTATGATTCGATGCATTTTGTGCCTTATAACTCAGTGTTTTTTACACTAAATTAGGCCAGAAAGTTCTCGAAATTGTAAATTTCGTCGATGATTCTGTCCGAGGATTGACCGAGAAATACACCAATAAAATCGATGATACGACAGATACGCCTATTTTAGATTAGATTGGACTAGGAGCAAGTTACAGTAACTTGCATTTCACAACATTTTATGAAATAATATTGAAATTGTCTGAAGCTAATTTTTCACTGGTGTAGTTTTACAGGGAATTTTTCAAATTCGTGTATCGATGTGATTAATGCATTTAAATACATTTGTGATCCATGACTTCTGCAAAACAAGTGTTGAAAACAAGTAGCGAAGTAATATGGTAGATACATTTATGATGTTTTGTTTGTGATCCTTATTGGGGGTTCAAAAGAATTTTTGATAAAACTAATTACCGCGTAAATTTCTATAGGAAGTATATGTCCATTAAAAAACATGCGATGGTGAGCTTAATCACTCTGACACATGAACTGATGTACTGAATTTATTTATACACTTTACAAGTAAGAGATTGAATGGAGATTGAGTCATTCATTCGCCAAGTAATAAGCCTTAGAACTCTGTGGAATCATCTTAGAAAGAGAACCTAAATTTTTATCCACGACGAAATACTAACAAAGTCGCCCGTAAAGCAATTCACCACGTTAAGCGACGAATAATTAACCTAAGAACCATCATCCGAGCGATATATACATATAGATTTAGATTTACCGAGGGAATATAACCCCCCCGGACCGCAGCTTCTAAATAAGAATTCCCTTGATTCTCAACCAACCCACGTCCTTAGCGTACGACATTCGCTTCCAGAATTGACATTTATCACGCCGTTAGCGACGATCTCCGTCGAGTTTTGCACCGATTAGATCTCGGGACCCGTCAGCCGAAAGGACGTCGGACGCTTCTTTATTATCCTCCCGCTCCCGTCTCTCCCGAACGAACGCGAAAAGGGATCCTTTCTATCCGTTCCATCCCTCCTCCCGTTCGTCAACCCATTCGGACGTGCCGAACCAATCGCGAGCCCACCGTGCCTCACCGTCACACGGTCGCTGGGCTGACGCACGCCGCTCTTCCCCACATGGACACGAAGTCCCGATGGCGCAGAAACTCTACTCCTCTACTAGCGACAGAGAGGCTATAAGAAGCGGGGGGAGAGGTTGAGTATATAGAAATGCTTTCCCCCACTCTCCACCCCTCACCTTTTTTCCACACTCACCCACACACCCACCATCATCACACATAAGGGCACATTTGGACTAGACACTTCTGCGGCGAGCGGAGTCTCTCATCGGCCGGTAGAGGACGGCATCGGGCGCCCGCCAAAGTTGAGGCACGCACTCGGCGCGTGTGTTTAAGGTTGAGGAATGAGGGAATGGTCTGCCGCGGGCGTGACGTGAATGCGTGTCCGTTCCCTTCGCTGAGGAAGAGGAGGAAAGGAGGGAAAGAGAGAGATATGGAGAGGGGGGAAGGGAGGAAGAGAAGGTAGAAGACTATCAGAGGGAAGTCCTCCCTTCCAACTATCCTGGAGGTGCCTAGTCTCCGAACAATCCTCCATGGTCGGAAGGCTCTTCCTCCTCTACGGGAAGCGTTGAGTTGTTATGGTGTGGGTGGATAGGAAGGTAAGGAAGAGACAAAACGGAGACGATTGAAAGACAGAGAGAGAGGGAGATTTGATTAATTTGGCTGGGGTTAACGTCCATTTTATGACACCTCTTTCCTATTGGGGAACGCTGTTTTTTAATGGCAAGGATATGCATGCGGAGGAAGTCAAAGACTTGCCATGGCGGTACGCGAACGAAATGCAGTTTCACACAGAACCTGGAGAATGGGCGGGAGAAAAGTCTTGGGATAAAAAATCCACACAAAATAACTCAAGCATTTGTTTATTGCATAAAATATATCTTTAAACACTAAGACATGGATTTAAATGAAAATTTTATCCGTTTTAGGTTAATTGCAACCGTAAAGTTTGAATATTCCTTGAAATGTACCTTAAAATGGTGTAGCATTTCATATAACAGCATTATTTATGCATGTTGTAAAAACAACCCTCTCATCCCTCTGTGGTAACATATTGCTAAGAATTATTTTGAGTAGAAAATAGATGTAGGCGATATTAGAGAAAATAAAATAGTTTTGAAAATGAATCAGACACTAGAAGTTGTTTATTAAGAAAACTGAGGAGAGATACACCTATCATCAAAGACGTCTAGCCTTAACAAAGAGGGTGACTACCGTTAATACCATTAATAATCTTTCTTATGCATTAACCTTTCCGTTTTTTATGGCCAATTAAAAACCTTTCATATGACATTTGTTATGTAATTAGTGAAACATGAAACACTGACATCGTAGTTCCTCAGAAGAATAGTTGTCCAAGGCGACCTCGCTCTAAGTGAAAATGACTTGCAATGCTGTGCAAGAAAATATCACTTTGCACACCTAAGTCGACATGATATTCTAAGTTGGATTGAATAAACTGAACAGGAGACGATGTTCGATTATCCACAATTTATTCGACTCGCATATATTTTAATATTTATAAGGATTAATAGGTAGAATATGACGTTAACGTTCACTCCACCAACTAAATTATTCAAACATATGATCATTACACAAAAATATGTACTCACATTCAAGGATATATTTTTAATTGAAAGCTATTATTGTTATAGGTTAATTTAAACCGTAACGTTTTAATATTCCTTGACAGGCACCTTTCAATAGCATATTATTTTATATAAGAACACTGGTGATTCAAAAATGTTGCTAACAACTACTCTCTCATGCACTGATATCCAAATTAGGCTATTGTTAAGAATAGTGAACTAGCTTACAAATGCGGGAGATTAAAAATAACTTTAAGTAAATGATTAAAGATACAGTAAGAGCATGTTAGCCGACATATTATCAGCGTTGCTGGATGCATATATAATTGTATTTTACTGATTAATTTTGTACATTCCTCTTTAAAAATCTTTCATATTTAATTATAATTCCTCAGCTTTCTATTTAGGCAAATTAATATCCATTACATATTCGTTGAGTTTTCATGGATTTTCACTTAATAGCAAATACATATAACGGATACTTCTGCTGAGAGCTTACAATTAGATACAAGGGGCCCATGTTGCAGTACTTCCTGCAAACATCTAGAGACCCTTGCGTAAAGTGACCCAATGCGATAGTTCCTATAACAAAAAATTGTTACAAAGAATGTTATTAGTTGAACCACTTTTATTGCCCCTCTTAAAATAATTATATAGCTCACACCATTTTCATAACCAAAAGCACATACCTACATGATTTATACTACCGGTACACAATATTTTTTGTTTTGTTCAATATTTCTGAAGGTACGGCATATCGTATGTTCTGTGGTTTGTTAAGTATTAAGTAATCAATGCACTGGCCACGCGTCAATATCGAAAGACATTAATAAAAAACAGTATCAATATAGTAATTTGCTTAAAATGCACAATACAACTTGCAAACGAAACGATATTTTCAATGTATGTTTGAAATATCTTTCTATTTGAAATGTTAAGTTGTCCATAATTACAATGCATTGGAATAGTTTCTTTTCTTCGCTACGTGTTTCATTTGTTTTATATTTACGCAAAACTTTTCACATAAATTTTAATTGCCCTTGATGCGTTTGTTTCATTGTAGGCATAGTGCAAATGCACTTGAAAACTGGAGACTAACAATACAAAAATCCGAGGTCAACAATTGAAATGTTGAAAAATCGGAGTAAATCGAATATAAACTTAAAATATGAGCAAACACGAATTAAACATCCGAATCGGCGGTAAGGATAAGAATCTTCATTTCTTTCTACGTGAAATAGTGTAAATATCGAATCAAAATCTCGATCGCAAGATATATTAAAATCGAGCAGACCGTTCTTGATTTATTTGCGTTTATACTGGGAGGTGACGTCACTCGACGCTTAATCTGTTTTTGTCCTTCATGCGTTTTATTGCAAGCTTAGTGCAAATGCACTTGAAGCCCGAGTCTAGCAATAACAAAAATCCTAGAGGAAATGTCAAAAAACCGGAGAAAATCGAAAATAAACTTAAAATATGAGCAAACACGAATTAAACAATAGAATCGGCGGTAATAATTAGAATCTTAATTTATTTTTGCGTAAAATGGTATAAATCTTGAGTCATAGTCTCGATCGTAAGATATTTTAAAATGTTAAAGAATAAAGGTCTACACATCGTATTCTAGCTGATTACGTGTTAATCAAATGAAAAAAACTAAAACTATCCTGGTATCGAACCCATGTCTTTCCGTGGGATGACTGCCCACTTAAAACCTGTAGGAGTTCGCGCCGAGTATTCAGGCGAAAGATTTGTCGAAATCGAGCCGACCGTTCCCGGTTTATTTGCGTTCATGCCGGAAGGCTTCGGACGCACGCAGAGACGCAGAGGCTATAATATATTGAATAAGATATATTTCTTGAATATTTTGACAATATATTCCAGCTTCACCTTTTAAACATTGAAATCGTATGATTTCAAAGAAATTCTACACTTCTAGTGAAAAATGTTCTAATGGTGGACATGGATGTTATTAAAAAAAATAATTTTATACGTTTTCAGAGATCGTTTCTTAAAATATTAATTATTCATAAAATAAAAGCTCATAATTATTCATAACATTTCAATAGTTTCAAGACCATTTATTAATACAGAATGGCTTTTGGAAAACTTCTCAACATCATGTACTTATTGTAAATCATGCTTCAAAAACTCATGATCAAGAAATTCTCAACATTTACATAGTTGAACTGGATTTTATTCTACTTTTGTGTATATGTTAAAATTAGAATAACAAAGGAATGTATAAGAGAACTAATTACTGGATTATAGTATGGTAAACTACAATTTAACACATTACCACTTAAATTCAGTTCCTAATTATTACATACCATTGATTTTGATTTGACCTATTTATACTTCATGAAATACTATTATAATATATTTTAAGTCAGCCATTTTTATGGTTAACTATAAAAAATTATCGTTAAATCCTCTACACAATAGTGACCCTTCATTATTGTTAAAACAAATTGCATTGAATTGAATTAATTGTAATCCATTTTTAGAATATATATTCCGCAAAGAATGCCTAATTATTAATAAGTTGTCTGAAATGCATTGAAATTAGTTTTACAAAGGGTATTATTTCATACTGCAATAAAATACAAGCTCAAGTTTCGATTTAAAGGCATATTAGATTGTATTATTTTAAAATTATGTCTTTGAAATTTTTAATGCCTAATGAAATTCTTGTGAACAAACATTATTACCCGAAACGAAAGTTTTTCCTTTTATATTCTGTCAGCTTATAATATTTTATCACGTTTGGCTTTATTCGTAACGCGTTTCGAGAGATTTGGCATGAACATTCTGTCGATGCGAAACCCCTGTAGGAAATCGCCATTTGTGGTCACCTCACAGCATTGTAAATTTTTGCCTGAAAGACAATTACTGTGTTTTGAGGGAAAGAGAGAGAGAGTGTATTTTCTATCAAACAATTATTTCACCTCCTCCATAAACGATTCGTATGAATGTATCGATCGTGCTATCAAAAAAAATCTTAATGACGGCAAATGAGTCGTGGGGGTTTACCCGTCACGACTGCAATTGCATCGCACTTGCATGCACGTGATGGGCAGGCCTTCTAAACGAAGCGGAAATGTTACCCCGTTGCTCTACGCCGGCCAATGCCCAACTTGGTGATGCATCCGGGCCGCAATGACACGGTGTATGTTCTAGGCGGGTCCCGTTTACAATGTAGGTGTTTAAGGTTAGCAACGATGGGAAAACGTTAGACTTTTACCTTGACGAGTGAGCGATTGACTGTATATTGAGTGCATAATCAAGAAAATTAATTGCGTCCCTCATTGTCTCAAAAGTGAAAAGTATTGTCTTTTTTCGAGGAAAATAAAACGCTTAAATATTTTTTGTATGAAAGCTAGAGCATGCGGGTAATCAAAAGGATATGACGGGTTCGTAAGCAGCCCTCTCAGGCTTCCATTTTCAAGTAACAACTCTACGTGCGGAAATCCTAGGTATATGCGGGAAAATTCAACGAATGCGCCATACGAAATCTTCTTCATTCCCAGGATGAATGAACTGCAGTTGTATAAATTAATAGATTCCTTTACTTTAAATAGCGCCTTCCTCCGTCAAAATCATTTTCAAAACAAGAAAAAACTTGCGACGGATCTGTAAAATCCCTCCCACACTTTTCGCCATATTCCCTAGCAAAGGCGCGATACCTCCTTCAGTAACGCAAACTTCTTTTTCCGTCTTTCTCTCGCCTCGTTCACATTGTTTGTGCCTCGGCAGTCCGAAGAAAGCCTTAAACACGTGTAAATATGGCAAGCGAATCACTTTTCTTCATATTTTTCCACCCAGTCAGTCACAACCTGTTTACTTTCCTTCCTGCGCCCCCTTCTCTCCCCCAACCTCCTACCTCACTTGCTATATCACCTCATTCTTCTTCTCGGTTGACCATTCGTTATTTGCCCCTCGAGAATATGGCGCCTCCCCTCGGTGCACTACGCCCACACATTTTTTTAAAAGAGAGAGGGAGAGAGAGATACGAGTGCTTCTCTCTTAAAACACCCATTTCATTCGCTCTCCCGTATTCTCCTCTCGTCTTCGGTCTCTCCCACTCTTCTTTCTCTCTCTCTCTCTCTCCCCATATAACTAGACTTTGTTGATTCCTAACGCTCGTTTGAAGAAGGCTTAATCTGCAACCCGCAGCAGGATTCGAAGGGACTCAGCTTTCGCTAACTTCTCCTATTTCACACGTACCCTTTTGCCTTTTGTTAGCATCTCGGGTCTCCTTAGGAAAACATGTGTCGCCCACGCTCTGATAAATAATACACCCGCGCTTGTTTTCCCTCTTATGATTGCGCCTCTCTCCCTCTCATATTAGCTTGGAGGGAGCGGCGGTACAAATGTGTTTTCCTTATCCTCGTCTCCCGCGCCCTCCTCCGTATAATCTAGTTTTTTTTCGTTTCCGTGCTAAAGTCTCCCGTTTTATCGACTGTTAAAAGTGCTTTGTTGCTGTTTAATGGTACGTTGATAAAATGGGTGTGTTCAATATGCTTATATAAAGTTATAACATATACCTACTTATAATATGAGCTTTTGGTGCTTGTGTACTGCAAGCGCTTAAAAAAAATCACCATACACCAAGATCTAAACTCGTAAATAAACTAACGTGGCAGTATTTTAACATCGCAGGGCCTATATAAATAAGATAATAGTCTTAATTTTTCGCGTAATTAAGTCATGTTCCTGAAATTTCTTAATTCTCTGACAATCGGCTCGCGTTCAAGTTTTCGAATTTCAAGTTTCATGGCTCAGATCGCCTTTTTAAGCGATAACTATAATCTTCATTAAGACAATAGCCCATATGTTACACTAAAATTCATGCAAATATTAGGATATTTTGTGTGTTGGGATTATAGCGACATCATTCGTGCCTTTTTGTACGTAACCGGATAAAAAAATTAATTTAAAACTGTCACTCCATCATATGTATAGGTCGTTGGCTGAGATTATATTTAGGGTATGGATTTTTTTGGTTTTGCCCGATTTTTACCAGATTTGTACCCTCCGATTGCCTATTTCCAAATTCAGGTAAAACCCGAAATTATTAGTTTTCTTTAAACAATTTCTTTTAGATATGGTCACAGAATTTGTATTCTGGCGCTTGTAGGCACCTCAGCACTTTGAGTGCTGTTCGAGATGTTCGTGATCAGTCTGTTTATTCTCTTATTTTATTATTATTTATTCGTATGCTTACTTTGTAACACAATCTTAATCTCCTTGGTTCGCTCGCACCACGAATAGTCAAGGACGCGCCGTAGCTAGTCGCTGTTAGATCTTTGATAGGATAAGGAAAAAAGAGCCCAAGTGTTTGTTAGTTGAAAACAATACAAAAGAAAAATTATTTCACTAATATCTGGTGTGTTGAACGGGAAGCAAGATATTTGCGCAGTCTGCGGGCGTTCCTCTCCACCTGGAGGCGTTTAACACAAGATACTCTCAACCTACTTTAGGTATGGTCAAAAGTTTTGATTGTGATAAAACTTTTAAAATTTTAAACATGATTTTTATTTAAAAATCTTTTTATCCGAATTACAAAATAATAAAACTCGAAAATTACCCGAGATTGAACTTTTTAAAACCTCGAAAAATCTGTAAGTTATTTATATCCGATTTTAACCCGAATGAAAAGGAAAATAATAAAACCCGATATTTGCCCTCCGAATGAAATATTTTTTTAAACCCGAAAAATTCATACCCTAGTTATAATGCAGTCTAATCATTAAATAAATGCTCTTGAAGTATGTAAAATCAATTTACATTGAAAGGCTCTGGAGTCGTTGATATGGTGGTTAATATTTTTCACTGTTGAAACCGAAAAACTTCATAATTTTATGATTTAAATAAATTTTTTTACGCAAATTCAGCATGGGTTTGAATTTTGTCTTCAAGAAAAATGAACTTAATTCTTTCATTCACAGTACAGTGCATGTCCCGACTTTGTGTATTAATTTTAATCAAATTTTGAAAAAACAATTTTATAACGCCCTGCGCCGTTTTCAATGCTTTTCTTATGGGTGTTTAAAATTGGACATTGGGGTCAAAAATACCCATTAAATATAAATAGTTCTGGAATTTCGGATTATCCCAGAGATTGTACTCAATGACCTATCTTCATGCCAAATATCAGCTGTGTATCACTTCTAGAAGTACCTTAGGTATATAGCTTATTCTATACCCTATACTCATATGTAAGAAGCAGCTACATATTTATAACTAGGGGATCTGCGGGATCTCCGGCTTCGCTCAGACCGCTTAGGGCTGGTGGGGGGGAATCACATGTTCAATATCATTATCGTCTTCATAGTTCTGTACTTCATACAGTGGGGATTAAAAATTTGAATAAAATTGAAATATGTATGAAAAAATATAAATCTAAGATACGCACCAAATAAGGCACTAATGCCAAATGAACCTGAGCCTTGTCTCCTCCTTGAGACAGCAGTTATAGTAGAGCAGACAAACAAATAAACAAAGTTCACAGGGACTCAACAGGAGAGAGCGCGCGAACGCAAATTGCGCGCATCTGGGAGGCTCCCTGTACATTTTATAGAAATTTTTATTAGACGTTTTCTTCATCGGTTGATGTTTTCCGTATCTATACTAAATTTCGTTTTGATTGGATAAGATTTAGAAATTAGCTAAATGCGCGAACGCAAATTGCGCAGCAACTGTATAGGTGGTGTTCTAGAAGAATATAGGCAGTCGACTCTAACAATAAGTTATTTGAACATGCACACGAAGTTTGGTGCAAGTCAGACAGCGGAAACAGCAGTTATCGTAGAACAGACAGACAAAATGCACAAGAACTCAACAGGAGAGACCTCGCTTCGCTCGGTCAATGTTAGCTTACGGAAAGTATATGCGTAATCGGGCTCCAAAACAGCCCTCATCAGCGCTAGTCACCGATTGCAGTGGCGTAGGCAAGGATTTCGTGAAGAATCAGTTTAAATCTCGGCTTCAACCTAATTTTATGTATCATCGTGCCAATAGTGCATGTTATATCTACAGTGAGGATGGTCGATTCCGATTCGATTTGTGAATGAATCGATTCATTCATTCCGATTAATCGTGCAGGTTGACTCGATTCACCTGTAACCGCCATCCGTTTGATTCGATTCAATTGATCCGATTTATAGTTTTTCTAAATAATAATTAAGAACATCTTGACGAAATATTACGAAAACCAAAAGCTGGCGGGATCATAATACAAAATAGAAAGTTTTCGCCACACCGATTATCAGCTCTTTCTGCGATCGCTTTCCTAATATCTATGTGAATTAAAATGATATTGTTTCAACCACTTACTGTAATACACATTTCTATTTCATTTACATTTAATAAGATGTTATTGCAAGCATGAATCTAATGGTCTTTGTTGAAACTTGTAGAAGTTCTTGTAATGGACGAAGATATTGGAAATTTTTATTTTAATTTACATTATATGTCATCATAATAAAATTTCACTATTTTTTAGAGCATTTTTTTGTTTTATAGGTTTTATTAAAAATGGAATGCATCACTCGCATTGATAGCTACCTAAATTTACTTTATATCATAGGTCATATTATTAAAAACTGACCATAGCGCATTTTTCGCTTTGAATCTTTTAAAAGAAAAATCGTTTCGAATGGATCGATTGAGATGATTCGATTATTAATCTTAATCGGAATCAAAACATCCGTTTCGAATCGATTCGGTAACCAAATTTGATCATCCCTAATCTGCAGCTTTTTGTTGATCCGCATCCAGCAGCACATTACTTTCCATGCACTATAGTCAAGTATTGAACAATATTCTTGCTGCTTAACTCCCGGGTCGACTAACAAGAAGAGTTCCCAAGACTCATATCGCCACTCACTCTTCACTGTCAGAAAGAATGGGTTGGGTTGCTTAATTGCGCATTAATATGTAAGGTAGGGGTGCTCAGACTTGCAATCTTGGGATCCACTTCTCACTTTCCACTATCTTCACTATTAAAAATTCTTTCAAGAGGGGGGGGAGGAGGATGAGTGGCTGAACTAGACTGGAGAAAGCTAGAGCTGGAGGGTGATGGTTATTTTAACCAGTTTCTTTTGACATTTTAAATCGTTTTTATTTATATTAAAAATATATTTGATAGGCTGTGGGTCTTATGTACAATTGTTTAATTAAATTCATTACACAGTATTAAATAGACGTGGGTGATTTGAACTGCATGGCATCAGGAAGCTTTACAAATTTTGGATTATACCTGTTTATTGTTAGCCGCATACAGTTGTCCATGTGATTAAAGTGGACCGATGTTCGGATGTTATTGTTAGGCGTCCTTAACCAGCGAAGCGAAAGTAACGGAACGCTTACAATATATCGTCCAAGTGTGACTTTGATCTGCAGCCGTCAACTAGAACTTCTACTTTATATAAGAACCTGAATAAACTTATTCTCATATCTCGTATCCGTCAAGCAACAATTAGATATATTATTCTCTCATAGCTCTTATATGATCTGTAAGGTATGTTTAAAAAATGTTCTCGGATAGTGGACAACGTTTACCACAAAACGTCCGCGGGACCACATATTTATGACTTATAGTTTCGGGGATAAAAGTCGAGAAAATTCCAAGCATAATATCACATATTACGTTTACATCAATCGCCACGACAATTTATCAGCAAACAATTAAAATACCACACATTTCTTTCCCATGCTCTTATATGATCTGTAAGGTATCGATTAAAAATGTATTCGGATGAAAAAACATTTACCACAAAAAGGTTCCCCGGGTTCACACAATTACGACATATAGTTTCGGAGATAGAAGTCGAGAAAATTCCAAACATAATATCACATATTATGTTTACATCAATCGCTACAATAATTTATCAGCAAACATCATTTTAAATACCACATATTTCTCTCCATAGCTGCAATATGATCTGTAAGGTATCAATTAAAATTTTATTCGGATAGAGAACATTTACCACAAAAAAGTCTGGGGAACCATATAATTGCAACTCATAGTTTCGGAGATAAAAATTCATGAACCGCCGAATCTTTCGATACTATTTTATTCGCATTTCTCAAAAAGAAGGCATTTGGAATCTTTGTGTATTCCATTTATGAAGTATACATTTCCTTCTTGTTTTCATGCTGGAGAATTCTAACTCGCAAAGATACGTGGAACAAAAAAATGCTGTCGTATACATAGCCCTACTTTTAAGTGCGCCGTACGCTTAGCATAGCATCACGCCGACCCTGCCTTCGACCTCAAAGGCAGTAACTTCAATTAAACGTCCTTCGAGCTTGAAGAGTTAAATCATGGAGCTAGTCATCATTTTCCACGTAAGTGTCGATCGACCGCCCATTTTCACTGCTAAAAATTCTTTCGAGTGTGACAACTAACAATAAGTTTCAGAGATCTACCAAAACGAGTCGGCGATCGACCGATCGATCGCGATCGACGACTTGAGCACCCCTGATGTAGGGGATATTTTCCTATGAATACTTCTTTGGGGACCGATGCATATTCTTGTGGAGCCAATCAATAACAGCTACCAAAATCAGTCTACCAGCTGAGCTATTAGGAGAATTCTAACCCCCTTAAACACTCATCCGTACGCCACTGTCCGATAGTAGATAATAGAAAAGCGAACTCTCGATATTTCTCTAGTGCAGAGGTGCCAAACCTTTTAATAGGACGGGCCGCATCAGTGAATCCTTCGGCGAGCCGCATTGGAAGTTGCTAGTTATTCTTCGGCGGGCCGGATTCGAGTTTAAATTGGAAGTTGCCTATACATTCTGGAGTGGCATATAAGTGAAAATCAATTCTAAACAACGTTTTTATGGTTAATATTTCAATATTAAATGTTTTAGTATTTACGAGCGGAATTACCCGTTGAACATCAACGGGACTTTGTAGTGTGATTAAAATATAACTTCTGAGGTGTGTGTGTGTCAAAATATATATATATATATATATATATATATATATATATATATATATATATATATATATATATAGTAAATGTATTTTTACTGAATAATAATATTCTTCAATTAATAACGCTGCAATCTATTAAGTTTGGCGTTGCGCGAAGCGAATAACACAATTCTTTCGTCTATTTGAAGGTTTAATAGATGCTAATTTATCGGAGGTAACAATGAGGTTCGCTTTGGCAACACCCGGAAAGAGTACGAAAAAGCCATAAAATTTCAAAAAGAAATGCGTGTTTTGACAAATTCTTCCGTGTAACATCTAAACATAGCAAGAATAAGATATTTTATAGTTTTAGCCGTCGAATAAAACAAAAATGGAGAACTTCGGTCCATATTTACATATTTTAATGAATGAAGGAAATAAACCTTGCACCTTGAAAAATCGAAAATCCCGTGTGAACTTATGGGAAAATATTTGTCTCCCGGAGTCGAATCGGGGACTTTTTTCGGGATTTTTGATTTTTCTAGAGACCATCTCATGGGGGATTAACGATTGTGTAAGTTTCAGCTCTTTATTCTATTGGGAAATGTCCAAAAATACCGGGAGAGACAGACAGACGGACACTTGAGAATTATTATGTAAGGATAATTATTATTTATTTTCGTAAAAAAATATGAATTTAATGAAAGTTAAATTTTCCGAATTGCTTTTTCATTATAGCTTCGCGGGCCACACAAAAACCGTTCGTGGGACGTATTCGGCTCGCGGACCGTAGTAGATTGTGCACCACTGCTCTAGTGAATCGATAATGCAAAGGATATGATTATTTTCTCCGTTTCTGCTGTTGCTTATAACTCCAATTCTTGAATCCTTTTTCTTATAACAAAGGGACATCTTATATTTTTAAACACCATATCACAACTCGCATTAAAGCGTGTCCTCAAAAGTCGTAAATAACCTCTAGTTTACTGGCACAATTCGCTTCGTTGAAATGTCCATGCTGAAAATTTCTTTGTTGTCTCACATTATTGCTTTACATGGCACAAAACTTGTTTCGCCAACTTTGAATTTTGGAACTTGATGATAGCGTCGACGTCTTACTTAAGTGTCGAGTTATCTCTGCGGATTCGCGAAGCATTTCAATCGCAAAATGAGCACGTCCTCAAAACGCCAATTTTTCACGGGAACCTCTTCGCGAAAACCCGTTATTTAGCGAACGCACTCCTTAGTTAAATCTAGGGAAAACGAAGCGAAAAAACTTGTTTCCTATCGCGCTAGAAAGTAAACGAGCGCGATTTCAGAAGTAGTGAGTGGGTGCAGGATTAATGACTTTTGAAATTTTCGTTAGTCAGGCGAAGGAAAAAAGGCAAAGATTTCGGGAAATACAAATACCTCTTTTTTACGATCGGACCGGGACAAGTTGGAAGCGTATTTCCCCGTAATTTTTCGCAGTTTCATCAAGCCGGCGTTATTTTTATTCCGACGGTCCGTGCGGGGTTCCTCGTAGGTTGTCCTGGCAAAAGCAGCATGTGCAAACGCTTGAAAAGCCGTATCTCGAGTCGTTTCGCGCCGAAGACACACTTGGCGGGCAGGCAGTCGCACTCGAAACAAATTTACCACTTTCACGAAATAATGACGGAGCGAGTCGGAGGATGGGAGGGAAGTCGGTGTGCCATTTGGGAAAGGGGCGTGCGCGCCGGCATTTTTTAAGGAGAAAAGAAGAAGGCTGCGCTGCGAATCAGAATGGTTATCTCGGTTACATCACGCGAAAACTCAGCCTTCGTGCTTTCCAGAACATTCATCCCCCCACTCACTCAACAGATCTCCGTTTCCAAGATCAGTCATCGAATGATGCAAAACTGCGAACGCGGGCTCACCGACTTGGCATGTGGACGCGACGGTTGCGAAAGCGGGATTAACAAAAATCGTCGATTTTTAACTCGAAGCCTCAGGAGTCGCCAGGCGAGCGTATATTCAGTGCTTCTCTTCTCAAACTCGTTTTTCACATGTCGCTCAAACGATCGAGTGGAAACAAAAATGTGTTGTCATAATTGTCTACGACCGGGTAATAAAACCCTATCTTATCGGGTTTCTATTTTTATGTACCGAGAAATTAAATGTAGGTTCTGTCTTCGAACTAGTTCCCGTATGTTTTTGCTGGAGAAAGTCTCGCATTGTGTTTTTGTTTGAAACACGACATATTCATTATCATCAGAACTGTGGTATCGCGACAAGATTATAAAGAAGGGAACGGTACCGCATAAATTAAAGCCTAACGTTACAAAATTAGATGAGCGTAAAGCAACAGTCCGAAGAAGGTCAGAAGGGAATGACTGGCGACGATAAATTTAAGGACCAAATAAAGATATAGAAGGCGAAAACTTATGTTAGGAGACATATGGCGCATGTCAAAATTTGCGCGGCTAAAAAACTCCATGCGTGCGCAATAATCCGTAGGTGAACTAATCACTTCCGAAAATGGATCCCCGAACTCCTCATCGAAGATAGCCGTCAAAATTTTCGACACATTTCTCTCTCCCGTCCAAACGAGAATCGCCCACTCCAGGTGGAGCACCTTCCCTCGTCGCAGAGATTGGATTAATCCGCACTTAATCTTTATCAGTGTGCAGGAAAGTGGAGTGGGAATAACATAGGCGTGGTTTCGTCCTCTCACCTCGCCCCCGCCATATTTTCCCTAACTTCTTTCCCTTCCCCAAAAAATACCCTTCCCAACACATCTTATCGCTTTCCCTATTTTCTCTCTCTCTCACACATACACACACACACACACACAGACACACGCCGTGTAGCTTCGAACCGGAAGACAAGGGGATTCACGATAAAAGGTGCATACAAGACTTATTTTCCGACCCCTCGTTCGCTCGCTCGCACACCCTCGCCACCATCGATTCGAACGGGATAAAAAAGTAATAAAAAACGAATAGAAAAAAGGCCCGAAAAAAATAAACACGATATTTCGTTTTGGGAAAAAATATCTCCGACTAATTTTTTCCTTCCTTTTTAGGGTGGGAATACGTTTAGAGAGAGAGAGAGAGGGGGAAATTATATAACGCCAGCATCGACGACCTTCCGCTTAAAAAAATAAAAATAAAAACAAGAAATGAAGAAAATGTAATAAAAAAATAGGAAGCCGGAGTCTCGGGAGAAGAGGTAAAGAGAGAAAACGTGGTTTGGTTTGGCGGATGGAGAAAGAGGGGACGGGAGAGCGAAGTGGCGGGAGGAGGAGGAAGGAAGCAGAAAGGAGAAAAGTGGAGGGAGAGGAGGAGGAGGGAGGATGGGGTTCGAATCGGGGACGAGTGAATGTAACGCAAGCCACATATATCACTCGGAAGCAGAGAGAGCGACAACATACGAGGCGAGCAATACCGTCGGGGGCATCGGCGAAGTTGAACCGAAACCCTATTTTTTTTTATTTCTCTCACTCCGCTCTCTCTCTCTCACTCCTCTAACCCTTCTCTCCAGCCCAATTCTCCTACTTCTCCTCTTCTTCCTCCCCGCTCTTTTTTTCCCTTCCCTTCCACACTCTTACTCCAATCCGACTACACCAATACCTTTATCCCCCCCCATACGCTTACCATCCCTTTTTACCGCCGCTACCATATGCACGCGGAACCATTACACTCACAGAGAAATCCAAAAAATTATGCCCCCATCCGAATTGTGTATGTGTACCAAAATCTCACTCCAAAAAGAATGCCCTTTCCATTTACGAATTTCCCCCTGCCTCTCTCCGCTTCACCCCGCCATCCCTTATCCCCTCAACTATTTATTCTCACGACCGAAACCAAAACAAATTCCCTTTTTTGCTCGTGCATTAAAACCATACCGAACCATCCACTTCCTTTTTCCCCTCGATCCCAACTCATCCCAATTTTCGTCCCCCTTTTAATGAAGAGGGCGCTAAAAAAAAACCACCGACCCATCCCTCACTCCGTCGACCCCTCCCGATATCCCCATTTCTCATCAAAATTCCCCGACTTCATATCTCTCTCTCACTCACCCTTCCGCTTGTGACTCTATATCGTGACAAAACCATGCACGGATGCGCCGTCCGCGCCCTCACTCTCTCTCTCTCCCTCGGGGTCACTTCTCTCTCATTCACTCACTCTCCTCTAAAGTGCGTCAAATTGAAAAGCAATCGGACGGCTAATCCGATGAGAATAAATCACGTGAGCCCGCGACATGAATCACGGAAGGGTGGTGGTGAGTGAGATGGAGTGCGCGGCGGCTGAGCGAGCCGCGAAGAGAGAGAGAAAGGGAGAGAACGGGAGAGAAAGGGAGAGAGAGAGAAAGGGAGAGAGAGAGAAAGGGAGAGAGAGAGAAAGGGAGAGAGAGAGAGAAAGGGAGAGAGAAAAATGGTGGGAGAGAGGTGGGAGGGCCGAAGTGTTTTAGGGAGGTCGGTAGGGGAGTGTGTGTGTGTGTGTGAGCGCAGAGGTAGGAAGTCAGGGTGACGTGAATAGACTCGTGGGGGGAAGGGCGGTTGGAAAAAAGATGGAGGTGAACGCGAGAGGATCGGAGAGAGAGAGGTAGAGAGGTAATTACTAAGCGAGAGAGAGAGAGTGGGATGAGAAGATTTTGGAACGGTCAGGAGATTGGGGGGGGGGGGGGGGGGGCAGGTAGAATTGGACGAAAAACGGTGTCACGGTTTTGCATGTAAAATGGTCAGAGAGGAAGTAGAGTGAGAGAGAGAGAGAGATCAAAGTGTCCGTTCGGGATATTCTCTCCGATACTGACTCATTACTAGGTGAAAAACGATATAAAAAGCCAAACCACAATTTAGCGCCCCTCCCAAATATAGCGCCTCCCCCAGCATACCACCCATTAATCGTTTTTAACAGAACTTCCATCTAACGATTACATAGAGCGAGCGTATGCCTCGATTTATCGCCACCCCCGCTTTAACGCCAATGTCAGCGATGGGTAAACGGTTGCGTCAAATCGGGATTTAAGTATATTAAAAATAAAGACTTAAAACAATCGTTGTTACTCTAGGTATGGGAAGGGTCTCCGATATTGACGAAATATCGCAGGACATTATTGATCACGCGACAAATAAAGGGTGGAATTTGAAAAAAAATCAGCCAGTTGACCGACCAAGTTTTTCGACCTGAAAATTCAGACGGGCAAAAAAATCGTTCCGTACACGCGTTATTTCCATAAAATAAAAATTCTGATGCGAATGAAGGAGTCGGAGGATGTTATGAGCCGTCATTGAAGGATGGGAATGGCTAGAGAGGTCGAGTCGAGTTTTTTTTTGGACGCGTGATATAGGCTTTAGCGGCGAAGCGCAGATTTTTTCCGCCGTCGTAATTCCTCTTCTGGAAATTGATGGAATGAGAGGCGAGGGATGGTGTCTCCATGGCGGTGCGACGGCGGATGATTTTTAATCGTCGGCGTCGCCCGTGAAACGCTGAGGGGAAGAGGATTAGGGGACGGACCGACGGAAAGGATTTCGATCCGATGGGGAGAGGCGGGGGAGGAGGGAAGAGGGGGACGAGCGGGGAGGGAAAGAGGGCGACTGGCATTTTTTTTAATAGGAGGGCAGGCGTTTTTTTCGCTTCGGAAACTGCGGAGAGTATGGATTGGATACGTCGAAGGTGAAATACTAGCTCTTTTCTGTTCATCTAGCCACTGTTCTCTCCATATAAACCGTGCTGCACATGTGCAATTCATTATTATATGAAAACATGCTGAGGATTAAGCGTAAAAAATCAAATGGTCAATGGAATCTAATGATTAAAAATTATGATGTTATTATCAACGATATTTTCTGTGGGTTACCGGCTCTTCGATGGACTATGTAAGATTTTTGTTAAGTTCGGTGCAACTTCCTCGAGAGCTATCAATTCTCAATAATTTCAACAAATCAATCTTTTTTCACGCATCGATCACTATGATGCAGTTAATGGCCAGATAATAATATAATTGACGTTTTTACATAATATCTAAGTCTTCTTTCTTCCATATGCATTCTGCAGCCTAGTAAAACAATGGATAGAATTAGGATCCGCCTGTTTATAGTTCGACGAAAGCTTCATTTGGGCATGCGTGATAGTTATTCGTGGCGCACAGAACTCTCTCAGGGTAGAAATAATTCCGAATTTATTTATATATATATTATTGCATCCGACCGTCATATCTACGGGGAGAGATTATTTCTCCATATCTCTGTCAAACTTAAAATAGCGAATGCTCGGTTCGTACTGGCGGGATCATTCGCCTACGCCGTCGCCGCAAGAATTTCTTATCGGTGTTGAGCAAGAGATTTCGCCCTCCAACACTCATTTTCTCCCTCCCTACTCTCTCTCTCTCTTCCTCTATCCCGCCCTTCGGCAAAGGGACGACGATTCGATAAGTCGCTGGAGACGGAGGAAGAGGCGCAAGCATTACACGCTTCCTTTACCTCACCCACATCCCATCTCATCCTTCACCTCCCTCTTTTTCGGCACATCCTTCTCTTCCAATCCCACATCCCCTTCGTCCCTCCCTACTCCTCTTCACTCTTTCCCCTCATCCCAGAATAAAAAAATAACCTCCGATGCGTTTAGACCCGACTCCTCCTCGCATCGAAAAACTCCTGTCCTCTCCAATAGTTCCACGGCATTTTTCTCCCCCTCACCCATTCTGCCTCTATCCCCTTCCCCCTCATCCCCACCTCCCGGCAGTTTTTAATTGTGGTTTTTCGACGGCAGCTGTGCTCAACAGATGTCACGGCTTCTTCCGCTCTTGCGAGAAAAAGTGTCGTCTCCTTCCGTTCCTGGAATCCGTTGTTGTGTCCTCTTTTCTCTTCCCTCCGACCTCTCAAATCCCCCCTTCATACACACACTCATATACACATACAGAGGGAGAGAGAGCAAGGTCGCACAGTGTCCTGCTCTGGTTATCTTCAGAAGGAATGGGAGTCGAAATGTACGAGAGAGGAAGAGAGAAAACACACACGCACACTTAAAGGAGAATGGGACGGAAATAGGAGGGAAAACAAATGAAACCACGTCGTTTTATTTATTCGTATTTAACTACCAGCGAGTGTTTTCGGTCGGCGAGGAGGCATAAGGAAATGTGTTTTTAAAAACTGCTTTGTTTATTTGCGTTAGTGTTCGCAATCGGGAAGGTGATATTTTGCCGCGAAAAACTGTAAGGATGGAATGGAACGCGTTGATTAATCTCCCCGGCTTGTAAATAAGCGTTTTCCGCTCATACAATTGAACGGAGCAATTAAAAAAGTATGGTTTTCAGGTAATCTTCTCTTCTCCTTAATCTTCGGTCTCGTTAACCGTTAAGAGTGGTGGAGAGGGAAGGAAGAATATAGGAAATCTAGATGTAACGCAAATGAGGGAGTGGATTTTTTTCAAGACTGAAACGGACTTAATTACGCAGTTGAACTCGGAATTTTTTTATTCCAAGCAGAAAAAAGGGTTTAGTTTTCCATCGTCTTGACTCTTCGTTTATTGTTCTTCGTTAAGTTTCTCATAGATAAACATCTTTGCGTGGTATAAAAAATAGACATTTTCCGAAAAAAAACTAACGCAATGCAATGTGATCTCACGCGGTACTAATCATAATTTATGCCTCTACATTTTTCTAAGGAGATATTAGTGGATGAACGCGACCATTTACGTGACTATACGAAACAATAATAAATTTTCCAAAAAAAGATATTCCGCAATAACGAAACGAAATCCTCATTTCCCATTGTTTCCTCAAAAGATTGTCCATCTGCATCCCGTACATGTCGTCGAGATACCGCCTCAGTACTTCAGAATGACGCGCCTCCCTAATAATCGAGCAAGTCTTTAATTTATCTAGAAGAACAAAGGCGGTAAAACAAAAAAGAAACCCGAGATATGAATAACGAAACCTGGAAGACTAAAACCTTATTTTTAATCGTGACATTGTCCGATTTTCCATGGCCAGTGCAAGGCGAAATCACCAAAAGGAACGAAGAACGCCCCCACACACGAAAACTTTAATCTACCGAAATTGTGTCCCGCCACCTACAAACAAACCTCTTCACCCCTCTAAAGAAATCCCTATTAATAACCGGCGAGTGGAGGGAATGGTCGACGGGCAGGGAGGGATAACCAAACAACCAAAATTGGCCATAAAAACAAAAAAATCCCTTATCGCTCCAAGAGAGATCTAATCCGAAGAAAAAACCCCATTGTGAGAATTAGCCTTGTCCCTTCGAACAAAAAAATACATTAAATAAATAAAGCTGACCGTAATTTGGAGGTTTCGTCAAGTGCGAGGTGTAGTCCAGATGATTAATCCGTGTAGAAATAGATAAAAAGGAAAATTGAAGAGGTTTGAAATATGCGGCGTTTTCGAGAATCGGGAGGGAAGTGGAGGGGATGGCGTCAAACGTATTGTTAGCGTAATTTTCGACTTCCCCACCCTTCCCTTTCCATTCCCCCCTTTAAAGAACCCGCCACCCTCTTTAAAACGACGACTCCCATCTCATCTCTTAAGTTCGTGTGTGCGTATGTGTAGATGGGGACCGTCGACAAGGAGGAGTCCTATTCGCTCGCTCCCCGTCATTCATTCACGCAGCAGGAAGCGCACCTCAAACCTTTTTCCCATCCTCCCCTGCGCCTCTCCTGCCCGCTCTCCCCGCTCCCTCCCCGCTAGGCTCACCTACCGCATCACTCCCCGGTCGTTAGGCTACAACGGTTATAATTTTTTCCTACCCGTTGGCGCTGGTTTTGATCCAAATCTAAATGGCGCAGAGTCCCTTACATCCGGGTCTCTTTTCACCCCCACCCACCCACTCTCCGACGCCACCATCATTCCACCGTCTCCCGTGTTCCCATGCATTCATTTCTCTGTCCTTTTTATTTCTTGCCCCGCGTAATTTTTATGATGCTCTCGGAACTTGATCATCTCGCAAATAGCCCGTGTCGTGCGGAATGTTACGTGGAAGAGACGGGTAAAAGAAACACGCCCGAGAAAGGGTCGCGCGAAACATTTTCGTATGCATTAAATTTTCGACGACATTCTAAACGCGTGTTTCTTTATGTATCCGGTATGTCGCTCGTGGAGGAGATTGTTGGGCGATGATTGATGGAAAGATGGCGTCGCCGAATGCGCATGTTGTATTGTAATAGTGGACGCCGTTCTTTCACGAGCGGAACGATGGAGCCCTTACCGTAATACATTCAGACGAATATGCATATATATATACAGAAGTACGAAAAGCTGCAATCTCTTTTAAGTGAACAAATGACGGACTCGTCCAATGTATTAAGGTTTTAAATCATGGAACATATTAATTTCGCTGTAGTTGTTTTTGCGAGCAATCGTTATCTTTTATTGTCGCTCCCGACACGAGTGAATAATGCGCTTAACATATGTGCGCCATACTCACCCATTACAGTCTTCACATCAAAGTCATCCTTTACTCAAAACTTCTTACGGAACAAGAAACGTGGAGGGCACGACTTCCTAAAAATCTCAAAATCGTCGACGCAGGGCTTGGTAAAAAAAACGAATAAATTCTCATTGGGTTTTTATTCGTAAAAATTAACGAAAAAATCGAGTAGTATCTTTTAAAAAAATAAGTAAGGTCATGCCGATTCGCTCCCCTCCACTCAAAAGAATCCGATAAGTTCGGACCCCCAAGAAATACAATGATGTCCCTTTGATCGGAAACCATTCCTTTGAACGGAAGTTAACATGATTTGGCGGAGGCGGGGGACATGTGGAGGTGGCTTCAACGAAGGAGACAGGAAAAAATGAGAGATCGGCATGAACTGAAGTATATTTATTTCAAGAAGATAAGGGTTGTACGAACTTTGGAAGAGGGGAAGAGAGTGGGCGAGGGAGAGGGAGGACAGAAGAGGTGGAGTGCGTTAAGAGGTTTGTGGAAGAGTAAACATATTATTCTTCCGTTGGAGGAGGAGGTTGCGAGACTTGTGTCCCTATCGATGTGTGACAGTGATTCGTTACGAGGAATCTACAAAGGATTCGCCGCTATCTCTTTGTATCTTACCGTTAGGAGAGATAACAAAGTATGCACGATCTATGTCAGTGGTTTCTTTGAAAAGGTAAAAAGACAAGGCTTGACGAGGATATTACGAGGGGAAGGGGTAGGTTCAAAGACGAGAACGTGTGTGTAGTGTCGTGTTGAGTTTTAATAGTTTAGATAACTTTTAAAGTTTCTAAAACCCTATATAACTCCCTAGATTCTATTCTCAATGGAAATTCAGGAAATGTTTAATTGAAAGATTATTGCCATTAACCCTGGAGAATTACAATAAATAAACTTTCTTTTTCTGCAATTTACCTATTTTTAACATATGAGGAAATGAGTCTTGCATGAAATAAAAAGAAATGCGCGCTGCTCATATTTTGCTCCTGTTAAATGTTAATTTCGGGCCCATAAAATACTGAACGACCGGATGTATTTTCAAAACTCAAGAGGAGATTATCCACTAATAAACTGAAAGCAATCGTGCGTCAACGAACAGAGAAAGGGCGATACTTAGTTAAGATAAGTTAAAACCAAGATTCCGAGCTTTCAATTTCGTTATAATTTAATTACCAATCGTTTCAATCGCCCGATTGTAACGAATGAAATGAGATATATATCATATCGTTCATTCCATACATTATGTATTAAGCAGTTATTTCAAGTTAGGGGGCTTTTTCCCAATGATATAAGACATAATTCTTCTATTATATCTCAATGGAAGGCTGACAGGATAAAAAATAAATAATGGAGAACATGGATTTACTTTTAAGAAGAAATCTTATCGTCAGTTAATAAGTAATCTTTCTCTCATTAGATCGGCTAATAATCCTCGTGTAGTTCAAGAATGCACACGGTCGGAAGAACTGAACGGGCTACTATCATATATATATATATATATATCAATTAGGAAAATAACGATCTTAAATATACTAGATGACATGCTTACCGTTTTACGGAGTAATCTTATAATTGCGTCATCCTGACAATTTTTTGTCGATCACGGCTCCTGCGTTTGAAAGCTTTTTAGATTTAGAATTTTCGGTGACGCAGAAAAAAGAGGTCATCTCAAGTGCTTAATTGAAGATTCTGTCCGAGTAATCGACTGATCTCTCTCAGATTAGGATTCTAATGGGAACTTAAAGCCTTTTGAAGTAAATCGAAGTTTTACATTCTCTAATCTTGAAATTCGGTGATTTATAACCTGTAAAATTACGCACCAGCAATTGCTTTGTCGCTGGATCGTGCTAAAACTAGCGATGGATTAACGGAAAGGAATCGTTCTTAAATCATATAAGTTTCATCGGAGCTAGGCGAAGTTATCGCCGTAAAAACTTATTTGTATATCACTCTCGTATTTAAGTTTTAGAACATGGGTTATCGCCGCGAGTTAAATGGAAATCTTTCACAAAAAAACAAATAATCTCACAAGGAAACAAGGGAGGAAAAAAACCTGTTAGAAATAGGTATCTGTTTGCTTTTCACATTGTGTGTATAATAGATTACAGGGAACACCTTTTACTAAGGCAGACGAACGACTTCTAAGCCGTAAAAAAGACATTCTATATCCCTTCTCGTCTTTCCCGAAGCACATTCACAAAAGGAGAATATTATTAGTCACCCTTTACACGGCACGGAACCAAAACCTAACCTCGTTACAGTGGCGAAGCGTCCGACATTTTGAGAGCGGCGCAGTGCGGTACTGCATAGGATCTGTGAAGTCGGGAGAGAGTACGGAGGTCGTACTAGTATACCAAATATTTTTCGAGCTGGCAGACGTTACCGGGCTAATGGCCGCCCGAGGGTGCCGAGGAACACGGGAGGAGAAAGAGAAGAGGTCAGGAGAGGAGGAAGAGGAACAGCCCGAGAGATGAAGGGAGGGTTAGGGCAGGAAGGTTCCCTGGGCGGCAGCGGTCGGAGGGATGATTCTACGCGTCCGCCGACAAGGAACCGTGACCTCTTCCCTTCTCACGATTGGTCCACCGCCAATCCCATCGCCCGCCTAATTGGCCCCCCGCGTCGCTTTTCTCGCCAGAGAGGCGCTCCCATTGGAGGAACCGAAAAAAAAGGGGGAGAGAGAGAGACACCAAGCACTACCCAGGTAATTCCCGGATCCGAACGATGTCTAATGGGTGGATTCAGCTTGTCGAAATCCTCATCGTTTCCCTTATTAATCCCCGTCGCCTATTCCAAAACCGCCTAGTGCCCGTTACAACAAGTTCCGACAACTTCTCTCTCTCTCTTGCCCTATAGTTCCTACATTCACCTTTTCCCTCAATGCAAAAATCCTCTCGTTGCGCAATATTCAATATTCCGGAAGACACGGAAACGCGTGGTTATGATAAAAAATTTCGATACTCTTTAGCGTTCGTCAACCGACGGCGACCGTGTTGCCGCATCGAACATTTTGTCAGGTGATCATTTTGTTTTTATTGCCACATATTAGTAAAAAATATATATATTCCGACGTGGCGAAAGCTTACCATCTCCGCAAAATATTCGTCCGTTTATTTTTCAGTTTCGAGATCGACTAGGAATAGGAAAAGTACAGAACGGCTCGGAATTTCCGAAGGGAACGATAAAAATATACAGATAAAAAACAACATAAGTTCGGGGATGGGGATTATGAGAGCGTTATTTCTTTCCTCCCACGCCGTCGCGATCCGTAGTAGGAGTCCATTTTAAAAGCGTTTGATGGCTTATGGAGAAGCAGTTTTGCGGGCTTAAAGCGGCGAAGCTTCCTGGTTAAGCGGCCGCTATGGCGGTTAAGTACCTCGCCGTGTACTCGCTCTCGGACATAAAACCTGAAGCGCGCGGGTCGCAAAAAACGAGAATCTTTTCTCTGTGTGTGTGTTTGTGTGTGCAGGGCAGGAAAAAAATATATGGGGACCCCGAGCGTTGAAATGAATGTGTGTTGCGATGGAGAGAGAGAGAAATAAAAAGATCCGAATGCTTATTAGCGGAGGAGGCGCTGGGCATAAATTAAGAGAAAAATAAAATTAGCCCGGAGGGCAGATGGGGCCGTTAAAATATTTTTTATTTTCGATTTTATTTTTTGTTTGTATATCGTCCAGACAGAATTCCCTTTCCGACTCTTGAGAGGTGAGGATGAGAGGTTTTTTTTAGAGTGTGTCTCCTTCCCCTCCTCTCCCGCTATCTCCCTCTTTATTCGTTAACTAGAGTAAGAATTAAAAATCTGATGTGGCCACCACATGACTTTCTCCATATCTGTAATATTTCTAAAAATTCCAAATAGGTTACATAATAATAAATATTTTAAGAAACCGAGAAAATTTTTGACTTCACAATAAACAAATAAGCTCAAACCATAGCCTTCTGATATTGGATATAGCCACAAAGCTCCAAAAATTAAGAAAAGAAAAAGGAGAGTTACTAAGACATAATTAAGCGTCAATTGTTAACAATAGTCGGTAGATGGCGTGGTGATTGCAGCTAAAAATATAAGATATCTCTTAAACAATGCATTATATGGAAAAATGTTTCAAACAAAGGTTGTAGAAAATTAAATTCCCTACAACTTTTATACAGATACATTTTTACATTTATCAAATATTAAAGCAAATATTTCAAAATAACGGATAAGTGAAAAGAGTAAACACCCACTTCCGGTTGACCGATTTTTACCAAAAACTAATCAGTTCTTCTGACTTTTATAAAAATGCTAAATATAAAATTTCTCGTTGACCTGATTAATAGTTTTTGACTAAGAACACCCACAAAAAAGCCATCACACACACACAGACAGATATCATCGAGAAAATGGTCAAAACGTGTTCAGGGAACCTCAAAACGTGTATTTCCGTTAAAATCTCGAAGTCGATTATTTTCATGAAAGCAATACTTTCCCCTATACTACGTATGTAGAAAGTAAAAACAAGTTCGGACCGCTCATTTGCTAAAAATATTTTCTTAAATATATCAATATTCCTATAATTGATGGAATAAAGTGATCTAAAGATCCTATGCAGACAGGCATAAGCTGTAATGTTGGGAATAATACTAGCTTGGCTAGTTCAGTCCCAACCAAGAAAACATCCGCGTTAAGAAACGAGAAAATTGTTCTGCTAAGATAGTTCAGTGGTAGAATATCCGCCCGGCAAGTGGAAGACCCGGGTTCGGTTTCCGGTCATAGCAGACTTTTTTCTCGTTTCAAAATTATTCCCAACATTACAGCTTATGCCTGTCTGCATAGGATCTTTAGATCGCTTTATTCCATCAATTTCTTGCTTGGCAATCTCACCATTTGAGAGGGAGGAGTTTTCTTCGGTGTATCTCATTGAGGACATCCGCTGGGGCAGTTTGATACTAGCTTGGCTAGTTCCGTCACAACCAAGAAAACATCCGCGTTAAGAAACGAGAAAATTGTTCTGCTAAGATAGTTCAGTGGTAGAATATCCGCCCGGCAAGCGGAAGACACTGGTTCGATTCCCGGTCATAGCAGACTTTTTTTTCTCGTTTCAAAATTATTCCCATTCCTATAATTGATATCCTTTCTTCGCGAATTACGTCTGGCGAAAGAATAATTTGCATTCCTATTAGGTCTACGAGAAACCTTTGCTGCATAACTTGCCTCGCCCAAATGTCTCGTCAAGTACGTATATTTATCGAATTCTAGACGTGCAAATAAAAAGGAAACACGTGCAAAAACCTTGGAACGATTTTCCTGACTCAACCGGCCGATGTAGACCCCTAATATGCATATCGGTACTATTTAATAGTTTGCAATCGTGAATATGGTTATAAGTTTCAAATTTATATATCAACTACAGCTGGAAACGTCGTCGGAGGTAGTGAAACTTCCTATATTTTCGCGCTGTGGTCTTCAAAACTCCATTTTATCCGACTCGACGACAATCCGAAGACAATTTCACTGTCCACCATCTCGAACGTATTCACGGCGCGTCAAACGATCATCGCAAATTCTTCGCCACATCATCGGCCTTTTTTTGCCAGAGCATTTATCATACAAACAGAAAACAATATATGTGTATGTATACCCGTCGGTCCACCTTTAAAAAAAAACTCCCATTCCTATACACACAAAGCGTGAAGAAGTTTCATTTTTATATTCACAACTCGATAACTTACGGCCGGTTTAAAAAGGACGGCGTTTTTTCGCAGGCATCCCGCAAACCCACGAACGGGAAGCGAGGTATCGACTCCTTATAAATTGATAAACCAGCTTCGCCTTCCATTCAGGATCCTGTACGATTTATTTCCCTCCATGTAATCATAGAGGGAGGAGGGAAAAAAGAAAAAAAGAAAGCCACGCCCCGCAAGTTTGGTCGAGTTGGGTTTCCGCCTCAATGGCGAAAAGAGCGGAGAAAAAATCGCCGCAGTAAAAAAAATAAAGAACGAGACGGAGAGAGAGAGTGCATAAAGAAGGGCCCAACGATAGGAGAGGAGTCTTCGCGTCATATATTTACGACCCTCTAAAGTCATTGTTGATAGTCCTAACCAAAAGGTCCTTAGTCATACTCCTTTTCTTCTCCGTGTATGTGTACCTTACGCTACCAGTCTTTTTCTACACTCAACTGTTCGCTCGTTTCCCTCTTGCTCTCCGCCAATTTCCCACTTCCCAACCGTTTCTCTCTCCTCTCCATTCTCCTCCTCTTTTACACTCATCTTCCATTCCTCCTAACTCATTCCCCCGACTCCTTCCAATAACTCCTCGCCCGTCTATCGCAACACCCCCCGTGGCAAAACTCCCTCTTTTTTATTCCACACCCTCCTATATTAACCTCTCTCTCTCTCTCTCTCCTAGCTCCCTCTTTTACTCATCTCTCTCGCATCATCCTTTACAACCCCCTTCTCCTATCCTCTCAGCCTCCTCCTATGTAGACCTTATGCGCCGCCCAGCACACACAGATACATGCACACCTTTTTTTTCAATGCATCCACGATCCGAGGTTGCATTGTATGGTTGCCGAGGTTATATAAAGGGGGGGGGGGTGCTCCCAGTAGGATGGGGAGGAGACTAGGTTGGGAGGAGATGTTGGGGGGAAGGGCTGAAAAGAAGGTGGGCGGGATGTTACAAGAGCGGAGGGATTGGACGCTTCGAATACTGCCCGCCATGAAAGGAAGGACCCTAGGCGGAGGATGAGGAGGAAGGGGATGTGTGGAGGGGAGAAGATTCGCGCGAAGCATTCGGAAAATAAGGGATTCGTATCTGTCTCCATTATGCGTTCATGAAGATGGTTTTTTTTCATCCTTTCCGGGATATAATTCGGACGGCGAGGGAGAAAAGCATTGTTCGCGAGGAAGGAAAAAGGATGTGTCTAAATGTGTGTTGAATCGAAACTGGACCGTGGCAGATGTGGACGTTCTAATTTTTTTTGCGGGTAAAAATTGAGGGCGACGAATGAATTCAGCGTGCAGTTTTTTGTGTGCCGAATATCAATGGAATTCCTTGTTTTGGATTTGTACCGACTAATATATATTTTATCTGTTGGTTCCATTTGTACAACGACGCAATACCCAACCATCGGCCAAGTATCATAGTAGCGAGACTAAAATTTCATTGTGGGAAGCGGCTAGTCATTGCGATGTGTTGTGTGCTATTAGTGGCAATTACAGATCGCGTTTTATGTTGATTTATTTTACCTTTAACAAGCACAAATTATCGCGTGAAATTTACGTCCTTTATAACAAAATTAATCTATTGCAACCAGGCGAAATTTAGATATTCCGCAATCACTCCGGCAATGGAACCATTTCCCAAAAACACCCGTTCGGCTTTTGTTTGGATAATGAGAGAGAGGGGGAAAATCCTGGAGAGTGGTTTGATGTTTGTCCTCTAAAATGAGCAACACATAAGAGCTCATGAGATTTTAGTTGGCAGGCTGCTAACAGGAAGGCGGGCACAGATCCGACGGCGGCGGGGGCGGCAGGGGGAACGGAGTTAGCGGAACTGCAGTGAGTTGACTGGGGACGGAGGATGATTTTGGGGAGAGGGGTGGTGAAGTTAAGCCGCTGATGCCGAGTTTTTAGGGGACGGGACCCTAGGAAGTTGAGGAACGGTGAGGCCTGGTTAACTGCATGGAACTGGATTGCTAAAAGAGCGTCTATACGACACAGCTGCTCGATACCCGTCGCCTTCCCCCGCCCCCTTTCCGACACCCTCCAGACAACCTCCCCTTCTCCTTCCCCTGCCGTATTCAAACCATCAAAATACCCCCCCCTTGCCACCCTCTGCCATACTCCATCCTTCTCGCCTCACTCTCTCACCCTCTTGTTACATGCGCAGCATTCTCTCTCTCACTCTCCCTGCATCTCCATCCCTCATTTATTTCCACGCGATCGTCCATTTTCTTCGATCGTTTTAAGTCCGTTGTTGTCAACACAAAGAAACCCCAAGATGATATCAAAGGACATTATCCAAATCTGTTGATTTTTTTCGCCGTGGTTCTCGCATCAGATGCACAACATATTTTTTTAGAAGTCCTATGGCTGTTAGAGAGAGAGAGAAAGAAAGAAAGAAGAGATTCGAGTTTTAATTTATGTCTGACGAGGGCAGCCTAGGCGAGATTATCTCTCGCGCTCTCGTGTTGTGTTGTGTTCGAGATGCAAATGCGCGACTTGCTCGCAGAGCGATTTGAACCTGAGCCATTTCTCTATAATGACCGGCACGTTAATCGGATATAGAGCGCTGTTGACATTTCGAGCACCGTGAGCACGCACGCAAAACCGAGTCGCTTCGAGGTATGAATCGAAATTTTTTCGCTCGTGTCATGCCCACTTGCTATTTGGAGTTCGCCGCGTAATTCCCGAGTTTTACCAGTCGCTCGTGAGTGAATTGAAACTACATTAGCTGCAATTTCCGTTCGTCGTGGAATCATAGGTTTGTTGGTGTCAACGCGACTTTTCAAAATAGTGTTTCCAGAATGGTGTGTCGCGGCTGATTTTTGGAGGCGCTGCGAAAAATGTTGTTAAACTAAAAAATATCTGATGTGGCCACCACATGACTTTCTCCATACCTGTAATATTTCTAAAAATTCCAAATAGGTTGAGTAATAATAAATATTTTAAGAAACTGCGAGAAAATTTTTGACTTCACAAAGAACAGAAATAAACTCAAACCATAGCCTTCTGATATTGGATATAACCACAAAGCTCCAACAATTAAGAAAAGAAAAGAAAAAGGAGCGTTACTAAGACGTAACTAAGCGTCAATTGTTAACAATAGTCGTCAGTAGGTGGCGTGGTGGTGGCAGTTAAAAATATAAGATATCTCTTAAACAATGCATTATATGGAAAAATGTTTCAAACAAAGGTTGTATAAAATTAAATTTCCTACAACTTTTACATTTATCAAATATTAAGGCAAATATTTCAAAATAACGGATGTGACAAGAGTAAACATCCACTTCCGGTTAACTGATTTTTGCCAAAAACTAATCAGTTCTTCTGACTTTTATAAAAATGTTACATATAAAATTTCTCGTTAACCTAATTAATAGTTTTTGACTAAGAACACCCATAAAAAAGCTGTTACACGCACATAGACAGACATCGACAAAATGGTCAATAAGTGTTCAGGGGACCTCAAAACGTGTATTTCCGTTGAAATCTCTAAGTCGATTTTTTTCATGAAAACAATATTTTCCCCTATACGACGTATATGGAGAAAGTAAAAATTAACGATTTGGAAATTTTGAAACGTCATTAGTGATGGTACGGTGCATGAAAAAATGTATCAAACAAAGGTTGTAGAAAATAAAATTTCCTACAACTTTTATTCCAGTATATTTTTACATTTATCAAATATTAAAGCAAATATTTCAAAATAACTGATATGACAAGAGTAAACACCCACTTCCGTTCGACCGATTTTTACCAAAAACTAATCAGATCTTCTAACTTTTATAAAAATGTTAAATATAAAATTTTGCATTGACCTGATTAATAGTTTTTGAGTTAGAGCGCCCACAAAAATCTATCACATACAGACAGACTGACAGACAGACTAACAGACAGACAGACACAGAGACATCATCGAGAAAATAGTCAAAACGTGTTCTGGGGACCTTAAAACATGTATTTCCGTTGAAATCTCGAATTCGATTTTTTTCATGAAAACAATACTTTCTCTATACTTCGTATATGGAGAAAGTAAAAATATATGTACATACCAACCGCATCACACCGTTCTACGTTCCACTTTCATTTAATCTTCAAATTCAGCCCTACCCGTATAAATAAATATAAAACCTTCTTTCAAGTGGAGGTTGTCGCGAAATTCTCTTCATCTTTGCAAGATTGTCGTGCCTACGAAAATGTCGGGAACCACTGGTCAAAAAGAATAATCCAGAAAGATCTTGCTTTTGAGATAGCGTCTTTCACCCCAAACATTACTTTCAACCTGATATTTCCACGTCACTGGCTATCGTTTCAAATTTAACATTACGCATAACGCACCTTAACGCTTATCTACCCCTGTGTTCGCAGTCCTAAAAGCACATCGCGGCAAAGTCGGAAATCTCGCGGGTTCTTGAGAGAGATAGAATTTTCCCAATCCCGTACACGCAACGAATCTCACGCGTGATAATAAGGGTTCGCGGCCGTTAATTTCCTTCTCGCTCCCCCTCAAAAATATGACCGAAGTTACAGGCGAAACCCGCAGAGGAAACACGGATCCATTGTTGTCGGTAGTTTACATCGGACTTGTTACTCGCCTTTGGACCTATTTTTGTTTCCCGGGGATGCTTTAAGGTGAAGATCGAGCATGAGTCCGTTGAAATCGGAGGAAGGGGACGAACAAAAACGAAACGGCGATAAAAGAGGGTGGAAGAGAGAGACAGTGAGGTAGAGAAGTATAGGAGGATAATGGACAGTGGGTGAGAGGCAATAATTAATTCATGCTCCGTTTGAAATTTGTATGAAGGCGTGCGTAGGCAACAGAGGCTAATGTATGAGCGAAAAAGGGGGAGGAGTGGCGGAGGTAGGAAAGCAACTCGGTCGGGTAGGCGACGGAAAAGAAGGTTATAAAAAGGGGAGGTTACGTAGATGGTTTGGGAGGGCGCGAAAATGCCTGGATAAGGGACGCACGGGATGAGTGGGGATGGAAGGAGGGGGAGGTAGGGAAGGGTGTGAGGAGCGGCCGAAATTGAATGATTACATTATGTACCCACATAACCTTTTGCCCATACATATAAGGAGCGGCGAAGTGGTTAGCGTTGGTGCATGTCTGGACCGTTCCGTTCAGGAAGGTTGGAGAGGGAGAGAATGGTATGTGTGTGTGTGAATGAGGGGGTTAAAGGAAGGGAGGGTGAGCAAGGGGGAGGAAGAGGCAAAAGGGGAGAAGTTAAGGGTTTTGCGGAGTGAGAAATTGGGGTTGACGGTGACGGGGAGAGAGGGAGGATGGGGAGGATAA
This sequence comes from Tanypteryx hageni, assembly GCA_028673005.1. Taxonomy (NCBI): domain Eukaryota; kingdom Metazoa; phylum Arthropoda; class Insecta; order Odonata; family Petaluridae; genus Tanypteryx; species Tanypteryx hageni. The sequence continues at coordinate 163,847,108 of CM054112.1, forward strand.
GGGGACGGCACAAAGGATTTTTGGCGGTCCTCTGCGTCGATCCGCGTCGGACTATTAAACCAAGCTCTATCGAACGAAGTCGCATAAATGCCAAATTAGTTAGATGAATTGACGTGGGCCTCCGCTTCAGCAGAAAGAATTTACTCAAAGGGTATTTTCCATCGGTATACCTTATAATTCCCTTAGTTTTGTTGGCAGCACATTATAAATAGATCTATTTTCCGCAATAAATAACTATAACTTCATAATTAAATTTTGAGGCGGAATAATATTGTTTTGTAATTCATTCGTAATGGAATCTACAATGTTTATGTGAAGAAATTTGTCTTAAAAATCCTCCAATACTTAATCGATTGCGATCTTAGTAAAATACAAAGAAAATTTAAAAAATTTGCTATGATTAATATTTCCCTGGTGAATTTATTTATATACTAAATATTCTTTATAATTAGTGTAACAAAAAATGTCTTTTTTGGTAATGGTTAAAAAATCCCAATTAACCTATTAGAATGGATCACATTTGGAAAATGTAAGGAAAAATTAGATGTAAATGAAAAAAGAAACTTGTAAATTCCCAATAAAACGTTTATTAACCGACCGGTTTCGCCTGTTACAGCATCATCAGCATCTGTTACAGTCATCAGAGATGCTGATGATGCTGTAACAGGCAAAACCGCTTGGTTAATAAACTTTTTAGTGGAAATTGACGTTTCTTTTTTCATTTAAATGGAATCTTTCCACAAAGTAGAGCCTTCCCAAGTGGACTTTGAAATTAGATTTTATCATATAAAATTCAAAGTTATCTATATAAAACGTTTTATATGATAAATGATTTAAGCAATGTTAAAAGGTCTAAATTTTCTTCTTCTTTCTGAAATAACTGACCAAAAATGCTTTTTCAATACTGAATTGAATCTGAATCCTTAAAGAAGAGACGAAGTACATCTTCGGTTAGATTACAATTTAATTAAGTAAAATAAAACCCTTGGATACTTTCTCCTATGCAAATTTCAAAACTTAATCAGAGTTACTGCATTTGCTAACCGTTCGGCAATTTCAACTCTTTAAAAACGCTTCCAATCACACAATCATTTCTCTAATATCTCTGATCATTTAAACCTGATCCTCTGATCATTTAAACCGGATCATTCGGACGGGAAGGAAGTCACGTAAAGAGATAAAGAGAAGAACCCCATTTCTCCTTCCTTCTCTATACCCATTAACTTCCGACCTCTCCGTGGTCCCATTATGAGAAAACCACGAATGGAGATGTCCTCCAGCCAGCACAACCTCTTATCACCCTCATCCTTTGATCCCTTCTTCCTTACCTCCATCATGTCCCGTTCTCCTTCCACAATTTCATTTTCCTTTATGGCAAAAACCTCAGCGCCGCCTTGGAAAAGAAATGTCTTCAATCCCGCTCTTTCCAAACTCATCCACCTCTTTCTTCTTTAACGATATCTCTCTCCTCTCTCTTCTCCCTCTTCCTCCCTCCGTCACCTTACTCCACCACTCTCCTTCAAAAACCCGTTCGTCTTCCGTGAGATGGCGAAAACATCGTCACTCTCGAACCCAATTCCTTCCCCTTCTCCTCAGTCTCCTCCCTTCTCTTTCTCTCTGCCCCTCAATCTCCCCCGGTTATCCTTCCTTAACAAAAATGGTCCATTCGGGTTACAGGCTTTGGGAGTAAAATGAAGAAGAGCGTGGTAAAAAAAGTCAAAACCGTCTCGAGGAAGAGGAGGAGGGTGGCGGAGTTAGTTAGCTGAAGGCACGGGGAATTTTTCGGAAGGTGGTGGGAGAAGAAGTAGGCGATGAGGTGGAGAAGAAGAGGGAGGGTGGAATCCAGGCGATCAGTCACGCAAGAGAGGTTCACTATAACGCCGAAAGGGCCTCCCTCTTGTTGTTGGAGGTCCATCGCCTTTTCTCTCCTCTTGAAAATTTCTCATTCGCCTACTTTTCACTCCTCCTCCTCTACTCTCTCCCTTCTCCCTCCATACCACTCTCTCTTCGTTCCGAACATTAACGCGGACGGAAAGTGGAGAGCGGCGGGAGGAGAAGGTCCTCCTAAAACCACCGCTTCCCTTTTATAGGCAAACGCAAACACACACACCCTTCCTTAAAACTAGCCACGGCCGCTATGGTTACATAGAAAGAGAGAGAGAGCACTCGAGCGAATACACCAATCGTACGGTGGAAATAAAGCGAGGGGGGTTTGGTGGGAAATTTAAGGGTGCGTAGAAAAAGGAAAAGGGGGGAGGGGTCGGGTTAGCCCCACGGCGTACGCTTCATTACCTCCGAGACTGCGTAGCGGGCATTCGTTCGGCTGAATCAAACTGCAATCAAGTGGTCCTAAACAGGTAAATGGAAGGAGGAAGTGTATAAATATATAACTCCTCTCTTCCTCTCTCTCTCTAAGCCATCCATTTTTTCTTAACTGGCATTGATTAAGATGATGGCAACCTTTGTAGAGGGAGCTGAGGTTATTTTTTTCGAAGGTGTATAGGTTGGAAGGGAATACAATTGTATGTTGTAATTAAAGAGAATGTGTGCGCGCGCGTAAATGTGTATATCTGAGTTTTCTTATAAATTTGTGTTAAATGCATGAGACCACTTGTGCGAGTGCGTTGGAAGAATAATGGCAGCGGTACGAGGACGGGTTTTCAGGTTCGGCATTTGATGGAGAGGGACCACACACCCATCTTTGGGCGATGGAGGAAACGCGGGTTCGATAGGAGAATGGTTTTCCTAAGGCCGTGAAGATTTAATGCGCGCTTGGAAACGGTAAAAATGCTTGAAAATTTGTGAATTAGTCATGCTCAAGGGACTATCTCCCCCTTTAGGGGGTTAGCAGGCTGATTTGACGAGGCACCTAAAATGACAACGTTGTGATATTGGTGTTTGAAGAAGATGAATTATCCAGTCGTTTTTGTAATTACACTGTGATTGATTGCTTCCAATGTGCAAACGGCTTTCTAACAGACTTGCATATTATTAAAATTTTGAATTTTTCATAGCAATGGCAAATGATTTGAAAAAAAAAAACACATCGCAGACGTTCATACATTAATGTTCGGCTTACCTTCCTAAGGTCTAATGAAAGTAATTATGCTACAGTATTACCTATAAGGCCATCTTATAGAGCCTTTATAGCTTTACTTTCATATTTATATTTTTAGCTTCTAGTAGCCATTAGATAAAAACATCTACTATCTGTAATCAGCGAAAAAGACTCATGGCAAGTCTGTACACGTCAAAAACTTTATTTAGTGAAAGAACTATCTGTTCTGTTTCCTGTGTGATTTTAAACTGCACTCATTGCGCATTCGCATCTTTAAAAAATATCCATTGCATATGACGTATTTTTAACACATCCAGCCATTTAGAAGACGATGTTTTAAAGATTTTAGCTACTGATTTATCTGAGAATTATCGATAAGTATATCTATTGAAAGTGATTGTTTCGACAACTATTGTCTCACCTGAATCATAATCCTTGATAAATTAATCTTCTAAGTGACAATTACAACAATTTAGATCAACCTAACATCGCGAACAAACACTACACTAGAGGGGTTATACCATCACGAAAGGTATTTTTTTTAATATCTACCGATTTTTAGTATTGATAAAAAGAAAAGATCTGGAATTTATTGCACCGTCATGCATTATTTCTTCTTCATTGATGATGATGATTTTGTGTTAGCTTATGAAATTATAAATCAAAACTTATTTTCTCTTGAGTCAGCTTCGCAAAGTAAGGTCACTAATGGTAATTTTCTTGAGTTTTATTTCGAAATTTTATTAACGAAGGAAGATTAGTGCTCAGAACGGAGCCAATTTAGAAGTTAAAAAATACACTCGATTAAACCTCCCCGACAACTGACCAGGAAATATATAACTTAATTAATATTAAGCGTTTTAAGGAAAGACTAGAAGGGGAATACACTTTTGATAAATTATACACCTGCATCCAAAAGGTTAACAACCATGTAGCGCATGGTTTCCAAATGGAATAAAGCGGTCGGAACGAGTCCGTAAAATGGTAACAATGATACAGAGCCAACAAACAATCCTCCCACGCACACATAACGGGCGCGGACGAAACCGAAAGAGGAGAGACGCCGTAGAGAGGAAAAGAATGATGGTGAAATCTACAAACACGCAGACACACACGACTCTGATGGAAGGTTGAATGGGATGGAGATTGTGGGTAGAGATTAGAAAGGAAGAGGAGCAGGAGAGGTAGCGAGTTAATGAGGGGATGTGTGGAGGAGGGAGGATAGGAGGAGGAGGAGGTGGTGCCATCTTTTGGGATGTAGAAGAAGGTTGAAGGAGGAAGGGGAGAAAAAGGAGATATGTTGGATGGGAGAGGGTGCGGAACGGAATGAGAATAAAGGTAAGGGAATGGAATGGAAGGAGAATAGAATGGAGGAAAGGAGTGGAAGGAGTGAAGGGGATGGAGGCAGGAGGAGAAGTTGACAGACGCAGACAAATGACTTCACTTAGGTAGACGATGGGGTCACACCAACTGCCCTCCCCCATCCCCCTCCCCCTCTCACACACACACACACACTCCTGTGCTCTCTGCCTCCTCCTCTCTTTGGACTTCCTACATCCCTCTTATTTCTATTTCCCTCTCTTTCTCCTCTTTGCGCTACACCTTCCGGGAAAGGGAAGGAGGGAGAGATTGGGATCCGTGAGGACGGATTGGTCCAATAGGGATTTGAGTGTTGAACCCTTTCGCCGCGGCGGGCTTGTAGGTCTAACAGAGGTGAGGAAATACGCGCCGCCGGTAGCTAGGACCTCCAGTTCTGCGAACTTGGCATGGAGTATGACGAAGCACATCATCGTTGCCGGGAGGAGAGAATCTCTTTGGGTTTAGCCGGTCGGAATCGGATGCTTCTCGAAAATGAGGTTAATGCATTGTTATCGCTGTTGAAATGTATTTCAGCAATTTAAAAAAAAAGGGTGTAGCCGAACGAAAAACCGCGGCAACACAAAGATGTTATTATCTGTAAAACATACTGATAAAATATTAAGAATTCGTGTATTTCATATTAAGGTGTCACATTACGCAAGTACAATGTCCACGTTGATAACATGTACTAAACGAAAGGATACAAAATAAATTAATGGCTACAAGTTACGGTACAAAAGTTATTTTAAAAAAACAAGATGTACTCAACACTCGCAAAAAATCGATGAAATGAAGAATTGGGTAATTTAAGAAATGCTTTAGATTGCTTATCAAAGCGAAAAACCAAGCGCAATTTTAATAATGCCATTAATTCAATCATCTCAACAAGTGGCATAATTCTCCATTCGATGAACAAAGATAATGCCTTTGGAAGTTTACCAAGAAATTCTGAAAGCCTGTTATTTAGTACAGGCTTATGAAAGACGATCTCAGTCCATTATAAATAGCAAACCAAGTTCAATCAATAGGCATAAACCAATTGTTATTTCACTGAAGGCTGACGCAAAAGGTTTCCCAAAAATCGTTCACCCGAATTTCCTGAGGGGGAAAGCGCAAGGAAAATTAATTATCGGGATAAACAGCTTTAAAAAATCGAGTGTACGAAAGAAGCGAAGGGAAAGAGACGGGGAAAAAAGAGATTGGGGAGCTAAAAAAGGAGAGGTTATATAACAAAACGAGCGATGGAGTAAAGAGAATTGCTTTCGACGTCCGAAGAGGGATGTAGGAGAGGGCTGAGGAAATGTTTGGCTCCGGAATAAAGACGTCGAATTCGCGAGAGCATAACTCCGCATCTCGCCGCCTTTTGAAGGTGGCGCTCGAAGTTATAGTTTGTTGAGGAGAATGGGGTACTTCTTGGACGGGGTGGTGTGGGGATGAAAAGATGATGCGAAAGGAAAGGAGAGTGGGTATGAGAGGGAGATACAGGGGGTGGAAGGAAGGGAGGATGGGGAGGGGGAAAGGAGAAAGATGAGAGGTCGAGGATTCATCTTAGCCCTCCTTCCTGTCTTCTTATGAGTCCCGGAGATAGGCTACGGGTAAACATTCGAAGCCCGATATATTTACAGAGAGAGCGGTGGTCTTGTTTGTGCAGGAAACGTTGAATAGAGAAGAGGAGGAGAATGGCGAACTAGCGGGGTGGATTTTTGGTAGGAGGAGGAGGAGCCTGCGAAGAAGTGAAGTCGAGATTGGAAGGAGAGAGAGAGAGAGAGATAGAAGGGGAGGAGGAAGAAGCGTGAAATATCGGAAAGAGGAGGTCGGAGTGTGATTCCCTAGGAGTCAAAAGAGAGAGGGAAAGAGATGAGAGGAAGAGGTCGCCGCCGAACGTTCCCTTACACACTTGCGGCTGATGAAAAGAAATCAGCGAGGCATCCTCCTATCTTCTTTTATTTCCTCTCATCCTATCCCTAGAGCTCTTTCTCCGTGGAAAATCGCAAATCTTCGTCGCGTCTCTCTGGTGTGTTAAGAGGAGAAGGGGGGTGCACACGGCTAACTGGACGACAACCAAGTTTTTCATCAAGATTTCCAAACTCTTTTAAGAGTTTTCCGAAATAAACCATTAAAAATACTCGTGGGGATACATCAGTTAGACGCCATCGAAATTTTGAGAGGATGAATTTTACGATGCTCTGTCTATTAAAAAAAACTAAATTATGAAGTTTTCCTTGCAAAATGTCATATTTCTCCGTTCGGTTCGATATCGTAATGAGATTAGGAAGATTCCCAACGCAGCACTACCGAAACGCTTAACGCCATAAATGTTTCAGCTAAAATTTTCATCTTCAAAACCGCCCAAAAAATAAATATCCTACGATTTTTCGCGGACGGCATCCTCAAAAGTGGGACGACATACGCGCTCGTATAAGGATCGTATCGAATCGGCTCAGATAAGGGACAAGACAATGAGGGGAATTAAAAAATAGTGTGAACACGTTATCTGGGATTGGATAATGCGCTTTACGTGTTCCTGACTTTTTTTATCTCCGGCCAATCGAAAGGGCAGGTGTCTCGGAGATTATACCAGTAGCGTTCGTTTTTGCTTCTGATCACATCTCACGAGGACTGTTACACAAGTTCCACAAAGGTAAGACCACCACACGATACATACACACATTGCACCGTCAGGCGTTTCGTATTTGCGTAATGCCGTCATCGCCGCTTGTTTTGCTTGATACCCAAAGTCGCGGGGGAGGGTAAAGGGAGGAGAGAAAAAAAACTAAAATGATATCGCAGGCACGAAAATCTCCGGACGAGAAAAGTGATTAGACTGCAGTTTGATTTGGAGAACAGTCATTGGCGTGCCATCTCCGAGTGCGGAGTGCACTCACTTTTTTCATTCGCGATTCTCCTCTCGCCATCTTCTTTTTAACCACCCACGCGCATCAGCACACACACACACACTCTCCCTTCCCTTCCCCTCTTCCTCCATCTTCGTCGCTTTCTTACTTTGTACGCCCTCTCCACACACTCTCTGCTTTCCCCTCCGCCTAACGCCGCATTATTTTTGACCGCCTCGCTTAAAAACATGTCTTTCTGCGGTATCTTCACCCTGCAGTCGGCGGCGGCACCCGCAACGCCAGGCAGCCCGCCAACCAACCGACGAACTCCCTGGGCGACCGCGGCCTCTCCTTCCGGCCGCGCCACGACCGCGACGCGGGGCGGCGACGGGGCGCCGTGCGTCGGCCCCCCGGCGGGCAGCACGGCGGCGGCGGCCTCATCCGCCCTTCCTTCGCCCCCACCCGCCCCCTCCCTAACGGCGGCGGCGGCGGTGGCGGCGGCTGCGGTGGCCGCTTCCGCCCCCGCCGCCCCCGCCACTCCTACGGGCGGGGGCGGGGTAGGCGTGGGACCTCCGGGAGTCGGCGAAGCCGGCGGACCGGGAGGTGCGGTGCCCCACGGACTCGGGGGGTGTGCGGTGTTGCGACACGGGGAGACCCCTCTTCACCGACCCGCTGACCGGGCAGACGGTGTGTTCGTGCCAGTACGCGGCGGATCCGCAATCGATGGCAGCCGTGGCTGCGGCTCACCAGCACCAGCAGCAGCAACACATGCTGGGATACCAGAGGCTCGCGACGGCGGGCCTGCCGCTTTCGGCGGTGTACGGAGCGGCGGCGGCGGCTGCTGCGGCTGCGGCGGCCGCGGGTCCCTATGGGGACCAGATGGCGGCAGCGGCGTACTTCCCGGCCGCTCTCGGAGCGGAGCAGTCGCCATTTTACACGCCCACGGTAAGTAACAATCCTGGTCTTTATTCTCATCGTTATACTGATCAACCGCCATCATCAATCGATAGAACTGTAACTAGATCAGCGGTTTCCCAAACATATTGCATCGTGAACCCATTTCTTAATATTCGCGCAACCCCTTCTAAAAATGAACTTCATTTATGATTTGACATATCCTTATTGATTTAAATGTTACTTATTCTTCGCTAATGTAATAATGCTGGATTAAGCATTGAACCCTACTCCGACCGTAAGCTAAAATTGATGCATTGCATTGAAGCAGAGTACCTAAGCCATCAGAGGCGTCTGTAAATATTCCATCTCAAACTTAGCTGGTCAAAAAATTAATGTGAGTTAAATGTTAAAGCGGCTCCTATCTCTTTGATTTCAATTCGTTGGACTTATTTGGGAATAAATCATTTTTCAATACCGTTTTCGATTTCGTTTCTATTACGAATACGAAGGGATACAATGCTACCAGCGCAACTGTGGATAGGTTGATTCCCAAGTCTTAATTTTATAGATTTTCATGTCTTAAAAAACAAATGATATTTTATGATAATTTTGATTGAAAAACATACATTATACTTTGTAATAGCCATAAGCACATATACAAGACATTCCTTTATTATTATCAGCAGAAGAAATGGGATAGTATCTCTTTTTCCTATAATCCTTCGAAATATATTTTATTAGAACAGTACAAATAATTCTACATTAATCATAATTTTTGGAGAATCCTTTAAAACGTTTCGTGAACGCTTGGAAAACACTGACCTAGAGTGACACCTATGAAATGGATATTGAATTACGTTCGACACAAAATTCGCCCCTTTTTTGTATTTATTGTTTCCTATTAATATACTCAAATGGCTTTTGGCGAAAGATAAATTTTAAGAGGTAATTTTTTCTCATCAATTTTTAAAATCCTGATAAACATTACTGCAATGTCTCCTCAGCGACCGAATTTTTGTAGTTACCTGAATATTTAATTCTAAATAAATACTTGTAGCTATACATTATGTAGTTAATACCGTAACTGTAGCGATAATGATTAAAAATGAGAATTAATTTAATTATGAAATCAATTGGCTATTTTAAAGCTATCCCGCTAATAAAATAAGTTATGGTATAGACAAAGCAGTTGCAATTAAAGTAATTGTGCTATGACATCAAACAGAACTTATCTTAGATGCTCTAAAATAGTGAATGATTACTTCTATAAAGTGTGTAAAAATATTTTATCTACATTAGTTATATTAATAGTTACTGGCTGTCAATGTGACCCTGTATTGAGTAGAGCAAAATATATTTGCAAATGTTGAAATATGATTGAAATACAGTTTTTCTGTAACTAAATTTTTATTGAAAATTGAATACATAAAATGTAAATAGCTGGAAAGAAGAATTATTGTATGATTGAAATCTTTACAACGATAATTATGCGTATCAACATCAAAGATTCGACACAGTTTGTATTTTACCCAGACATGAAATATGACGACAATTATTTGCATAATTCAAACACCGAACTTCCAACCAGATTACAAGCAAATGTATTTTTGTTTTACTATTCCGTCACTATTGCTAGTCGACTTGATTCGAGATCAAGCTTCCAGAGAAAAGTCATAAATACATAAAAATAAACAACTTGGCACATACGTTATTTGAGTCCATTAGATCATCACCCCGAAAGTTCATTGATTCGATCAGCTCAAATACAAACGCAAAAACAATCGAGTTCCCATATTCGCTTCTGGATTTCCTTTTAACTCTTCTCCGTGACCATTAATTTGTATGAGATTTTGGGAGCTCTCCGTTGACTTGCATACTGAAATTGCGCAGTGGCATTGCCCCGACGGAGAGAGACAGGCGGATGTCCATCCATAGGACCTTCCTCCTCTCCTCTCTTGGCTTCGAAGTAACACCTTCCGTCAATCGAGCTTATATCTGTCCGCCCTCTCTGCAGGGTTTTCCCCCTTCAAATTCTAACGAGAGAGAGAGAGAAAGAAGTGGATAGATGGCCCTCCCCCATTTGGATGCATATTTCAAGCGACATCGGCCCGTGTAAGGTGTCCGAGAGAGTATTCCGCGGACGAGAGGACGAAAGAAAAGAGAGAGAGAACGCGCGGCGCACACCCCGGGACCGAAATATGGCGTCCGGTAGGACGTCAATCACGTGGCGATCGGAATCACAAAATGGACGCCGGGACTCCCATGGGCTCTCCGCTTCCCCTACTTGCCGGGCCTATAATTTCAACCTTTCAGGCGTTTGACGATGGTTGGAGTAGCACACAAAAAGATATTCTTCCACCGGTGTTCTGCGACATTCACCTCTACGACGAGCAAAGCTATGATTTTTTCATCGGCAGTTAGATAAAGTGAGTGAAGAAATTTCTTCATGAACTTAAGTAACATCAGTTAAGATGAATATGAAAGGTAATCGTGACGGCTGAGTTGGAGAATATATGAATTTTTCGCCCTGATGTCGCAGGCCACCTCTTTTAAGTAGCAAATGATGCATCAATTATATTTTTAAATTTTAACTATTCCTGATATTCATATCGTGAACTTTGTTCTAGCGTTGGATTCTTTCCTATTGGAGATAGTACTCTCCTGTGTCCATTTTATTGAGCGAGAAATAGCGTATGAAGCTTGTTAAATGGCGTTCTGAACTTTCTTGTTAACCTGGTAATACACTCAACCTAGCGTATTAATAGTAAATCTTACATTTGCGTTATATTTCAAATTTGCAGCGTATATCTAATAATAATAAATAATATTTATATTCATAAAGTTTAAAGTAAAAATCAACAAATTTAGGAAGGTTGCTTAAAAATAAAAACGTCCGCGTACATCATTTCCGATTACTGAAGAGATGAATTTACAGCTGCGCAGTTATCTGCGGTATATCTAAGAATTTGAAATGATAACATCAAGTTTATGACTTTATGAATTATTCATAAAGCGGCATGGTTGTTTTCACTCTTTACTGCGACAACATAATCATAAATGTTTTTTATATTGTCGATGCCATCACCCAAATATATTTTTAGCGTTTCCCCGTTGACTTATTCTCGCTAATCTTTTTACACTATCTTTCTCCTTTTATGTGCTTGTACTGGGATGTGCTCGGGCGATGCTGATCTACAGGCGGCGGGGCTCGAACTCAAGGACAACTTGGCAGGAGGGGCAGGAGCATGGCCATACCCATCCATGTACCATCCTTACGACACCGCATTCGCTGGTTACGCCTTCAACGGGTAAGTCTGAAGCAACCAATTTCGCTCACGTCTGTATGACTCTTAAACCCCGAACTCCTAAGCTATTAAATGTGTACCGCTCGAAAACAAATGGAATGACGAAAATCATCACAGATCCTTCATTTAATTTATTCGATTCAAGAAGCGAAATAAGTAACTACATTTTCACTAGTCATCAGTTGCTGGGCGTTTTTCATTAAACCTCGTTAAGGAAATTTATTAAGCACAGTGAATGAAAATTCAACAGCTAATAGTGTCCGATATAGATAATTTTCAGCCTAAACGTTCTAATGATAGCCTCACAACAGATATCTACAATGATTTTGTAGTGCGCTCTACAGTAACATATCTATTCTTATGCGTATGACTTGTGCACCTATCATTCAGCATTGTCATTAAGCTTTACTTTTGTAGCTAAATGTTGAATTTACTGGAAGGTTCTGCAAAGAATTATAGATTAGAATTGATAAATATCCGAGGAAAATTTGTAACTTTATTTAGTAATGCGACACCAAGACATTAAAGCACAGTTTTAGATGGTGGGTTTTATACTGCAGAGAAAGAGTATTTTTTTTCGCCGGCGATAGAATAGTAATAAGACAATACTATTAAAACAGCGCGTTTCTTTAAATGAATTTCTATCAGGTCGTGGTGTGATCGTATGTCCTGACATGAATAAAGTAACATGCCTATGTATGACGTTTCGCTATTGTTAGTGGTACTTGTGGTATAATATATTCATCATTGCGTAGCTCGCGTGAAATCATTATATGACCTAAACAATTCCTATTGAAGTCATTCATTACAAATCAAGTGAATTTACTTCTAACGATTATTTAATTAGAGAGGAATTATCAAGACAATACTTAACTAGTTTTCTCACAATATAGTTACTGATGCAGCACTTATACCAAAATTTATTTACATCTTCTTCCTATAATTTAACCTGTAATATATTTGATTGTCCTTAAATGGTTCAATGAAACATCTGCCCATTTAAAAATATTTTTAAGTGTTATTGGATCGTACGCCCAAGTTTCACATTAGATCCCAAGTATCATTGCGCGGCACTAGCTTAATTTTCCACGAAAGTTAAGTAAATGATTCAAGAACAAGCATTTAAAAAATACTCGGGTATATCCAATAGCTTTAACAAGATTTAAAAAACCAGATGCACATTTCGGCTGCAAATCAGCCGTCTTCAGTGGTAATTCACCAAATATATATTCTTAAAGAACCTTGTTGTGATTATTGGAGATACCCGAGACAAATATTTTTAAAATGTTTGTTCTTGAAAATTTTTAGCCATAAGACGAGCTCGATAGATCACTGTTGAATTAAGTAAATGATACTTAGTTGTGTTAGTCATTTAAATTCCTTTAAAATGCATTCTTCCAATTCTTAATTAACCGTTTTTTGTAAATTGAACAACATCCAATTTAAAAACCGTCTTTTAGAGTTGTGCATTTGAACTAATTTCCAATCACTGAAGATAGTGTAAACATAATACTTATATTAAAATGCATAGTTTCTGAAAATGCAGTTTCCTGAAATTTTAATTATGAATCTTTTGCAAGCTATGCTACAAACAAACATTATTCGGAAGGCTGTATCGCAAGTGGATGTTGAAACTTGCGCAGTTCACTATTTCTCCTTTTCTTTCTCAAGAAATCAGGCTACTAGGCCGTTCTATCGCAACATTTTCGGGCTCGAACCGATTTTGAGATCGCTTGATAGATAAAAAATTGTAAACGTATTCGTTTTCATAGGATTAAAGTCAACTAGAATAAAAAAAACGAACTACTTTGCTTAACCAGAGAATGCAAGGATGAATCACGAAGCAAGTAGTGTGTTCGGGCAGGACAGGGAAGTGCTCCTTATTCGTAAGACGGCAAAAATAGATGCACTGGATGCATGGTTTTCGGTGAACCACCGCATGTGCTGACTTTAATGGACAACAGTTTCGTTCCCATTCCAGGGAACATCTTCAGGTCGAAGTGAACGAAACTGTTGTCCATTAAAGTCAGCACATGCGGTGGTTCACCGAAAACCATGCATCCAGTCATCAAACACCGCCAAAGTCTTCGCCACAACAATAGGTGCATCTCGCTCGAATCGAGACACCTGCTCACACTGAAAAGAAATAGATTTCAGAAATCAATTACAGAGTTTTTGGGCCGTATTTATAGAGAAGGATAACGCGGGTCGCCTTAATTCCCACCCCGTTGCCATTTGCGTTTCCTAGCGACACGACAATCTCTCCGAACGTTGGACTTCGCAATCGGAATCTGACGGCTGTCTCCTCCCCCCACCCCCCCAATCTCCTTCCCTTCCGCGCTGTCTCCTGACCCCTTCTCACCCCACCCCCGCTGGAAACCACTCTTGCATAGATATTCGAAGCCGGATGGCCCTCATCCATTATGCCATTTGTCCCATCCACCCACTCGCACGCGGCGGGCGGTTATCGAGGGCGAGCTCTTTAAATAATAAATGAAGGCGGAGTTGGGCTAACCGCAGCTGACCCATACCCATCCTTCACACCCATTTCGAGCATCCGGCTTTATTTATTCCCAATTCCGGAATCAGAGAGACAGATATAGAGGGATAAAGAATAGAGAGAGGGTCAAGGAGGAGAAAAATAGAGGCGACGGAAAAATGGCGGGAAGGCAGAATGATGAAAATGGACCAGGTTCGCAATGCGAAGAATTGTAATGAATCCGCTCATATCAGTGCAGTGGCGAAACTTTTCGCAAATCAACCTCCTCCTAAATATTTCTGCGCTTTCCCAAAATATTAATCGCATTAATAAGAGTTTTATCGATGGTTGAATCTCATTGCGATTCAAAATTTTCTTGCAGTTGCGTCTGCAACGGTTACTAAGCTCACCTGCCACAGAATTTTCGGAAATCCATCTACTTATGGAATGAAATTGTCAGTAATGGATCTCTCAGATTCGGTACCACACACAAAGCGGCCGCGATCCTGGTCGGGATGTCCTTCTCTCATAAATACGTATATTATAACTGTGAAGAAATCATCCTTATATTGCACTCACTAAAGATCACTTTTATAGCATAGCAGGGCCAGCGCAATATACTACCATTGAAAGGTGCGCTAGATTCCCTATATAATACAATCGAATTTAGTTTCAAATCTCTCCCAGTCATCGAAACAATCGAATGTAATTAATTTAGCAGAGGCTCCGGGAAAACCAAAGACATCAACAATGCATTGCCCCAATAAAACCTAAGCAACAAATCTCTTTTATAAGAATAACGACGACGATCCACTGGAAAAAACGTTAAATTGCATTTGGTAAACTTGTGCGTATGATGAACACGTGTCTCAAAACGGCGCGATGCAGATCTCAAATCCGAACGGCACATGCCGAATCACATTTGCCAATCAAACATTTGTATTTCATCCTTCCAGAGTGGCTCCGCCGTTCGTTGATTCGGAATTCGGCTTACGCGACCTCCCGTTTAACGACCATATCTCCAATGAACATAAGTGTTTATCGCTCCCGTCCCGATGACCATTAAAATTAAAAAATAAACACCAATAAATCCTTTTTTAAACGGTCTCTCTCTCTCTCTCTCTCTCTCTCTCTCTCTCTCTCTCTCTCTCTCTCTCTCTCTCTCTCTCTCTCTCTCTCTCTCTCTCTCTCTCTCTCTCTATCTCTCGGGCGTTGCGTTTTGTCCAAGCAATTCAGGCAACCTCCCCTCACATCCCCACTCTACCATCCCTTCCCAAGAGGAATTGCCCCTCGGCATTTTTGCATTCCTCATTTTCTCTTCTCTATCTCTCTCTGGCCGTTGCCATGCACAGACAGCGCGTCGTTTTGGCGATGTTCGTTTCTTCGCAAGGGAACTTTATTCTTCGTCGGAGGCCTTCAAAGGAGAGGTCGTAAATTCAGTCGTGCTCAAACCCTTCTCCTCCCTCTCCCCTCCTCCACCTCCTCCTCTCTGCATCCCCTCCTTCCCTATTTCCCGCATGCGACACAGGTGACGGAAAAGAAATGACAATGGACATATAGTGAGGGGCACGTGGCACTCCGACAATGAGTTAGTTGTCTCTCTCCTCTTTCTATCTCTCTCCTTTTCACTCCCGCTCTCTCTCTCTCCCTCTCGGGGTGGGGTCACCTAAACTTGGGTATTCCGAACGGCGATCACGCCCACTCTCAGACTCGAAGCCTCAGCGCCTCCGAAAAATAAATAAAAAATCGTTCACATATAAAAGAGACGATCGAAGGAAAAGTAGACACTTAAAGGAGAGAAGATATCTCTGCGCGCATAACGGATGCGATTTTTTCATATTTCCTTTTTTCAGTGTTCTGAGTGAAAAAAACGGAGATTGTGTTCTCAGTGTTTTTAAAAGATGCGATTTAAGATTGCTGAGCATTTCCAATCCTATTTTACAAATCTCTTGAGTATCAAATCCGAATAATTTCTTTTTATCGCTACCAAAATCGTAAATATCTGAAGTGATTTTGAGGTGTCTAGTGCAGTGGTACCCAACCTACGGCCCGCGGCGGATTTTTGTGCGGCCCGCGAAGCTCTGATGAAAGACAAATCCGAAAAATTTAACACAGAAATTCATACATTTTTATGAAAATTATATTAGTAGAACTTTTAATATTGAAATTTAAAGCTTTTAATATTGAAATTTTAACCTTATAAACTTATTTAAGCCTGATTTTTCACTTATATGGCACCTCAGAATATACTTGCATATGTAACTTCCAATTTAATTTCTAATCCGGCCCGCCGAAGAATTGGTAACTTCCAATGCGGTCCGCCGATGAATTCGCAACCACCGATGCAACCCACCTTGTAAAAGGTTGGACACCACTGGTCTAGTGCAAAGTTTCGGTCGAAATCCGCTTAACGGAATCATCATAATCTAGCAGTTAATGTCTCAAGGATTATTACTGACGTACATCTTCCGAGAACAAGAGCTTAAATTATGCGCGTGATTTTTTCGCAATGGGGGCTCACCCAAAGCAGATTTACGAGTCCATTGCGATGCGCGCAGTAAGAAAAGCGCATTCCAGAACAATAATATAACCGGAACTACGCTTGCGTGTTTACTGTTGGTAAAGACCCGACGTGTTCGGACATCACGGCAGCTGTGAATAGATAGGTAGCGCCGAGGCAAGAATGAGAGGCAAAGAGTGTCGTGCGCGAGGCATGGCCTACCGATGAATCACCGCCAAGGATTCTTTGTAATAATAAGGAGCTCGCGAGAGTCAGCGAGCGTGCAGAAGGAGAGGTTCTGCGGCATACTTTTCATGGCACATTCCTAGCGCGAAACAGACATTATAACTTCTAGCTAGAGGAACGACAAAAAAATCGGATTCGGTTGATAAGAGAAATATTATCGTTTCGGACTTTTTTTAAATTCAACGAAGACATGCACTTTTTTAAGCCCACTATCAATTGTTTTCTCGCGTACGCGGTTAATCTTTATTAGGGCGCTGTAAATTCTATCCGTGTTCCACCACCCTTCCGCCGAATCGCTTGCTTAAAAATCTCACCGTACAGGCACGAAGCAAATAATAATTTCATACTCGGCTGCACACTCGCCGTATCGTATAATAATAATACGAGAATCTCAAACCGACAATTATCTCCTCTCCCGCCTTTCACTCCGCCTCCAAATCACCCGACTCCTTCCATTCCTCGCCTACCTTTCTTTCCCTCCACCCCCCCCTCCCCTCCTCCGACAATCAGCCCTACCCATTTAGGGATCCCCATCACCCCGTTGTTTCCCCAACACCATTATCCCCTTACGCTCCGGTGACGCACATCCTGTGGATTTGTATGCAACGCCGTCGCGGTGCGGAAAAGGAGGAGTTGGAGAGAGGAAAGAGAGGGGGAGGGAGATAAAAAAAGGAAGGAGCATCGGGAGAAGGAGGAGTAGTAGAAGGGAGAACAGAGGGGTTTGAAAAAAATGTGATGGTATTGGGGGGAGTGAAAAAAAAAACTGAAAAAATAACGAAGAATGAGAGAATCACAATGCGTCTGAGAGGGAAGCAAAGATAGAGAGGGAGAGGTGCATGTTTGAGGATCCACATCTCCACGAGAAACTCCACACGGGTGGAAGAGGAGAGAACACGGACGGAGACGTTCGAGTTTCAATTCTCCGAAGAAGTAGAATCACGATTCGAAGGGGGGGGGGGATCAGGCCGTGCCCCGGCAAGCTGGGATGGAAGAGATGATGACGGGGGCGTAAGTGGATGGGGAGGGATTGTGGAGAGGAGGTGGAGGAGAAGGCGGCATGGGGGGGGGGGTGTGTAGCGTTGTGGAAAGAGGGATGGGAAGAGGTCACGGATATCCCGAGACTGCCGATCAATTTCAATAGAGCGGCGGCGTCGCCGTTGACGATGACTACCGCCGCCGCCGCTTGAGGTCGCAGGGATGGACGTCGTGAATCCTTCCACAGGCCGATGGCCGTCTCTCTCTCTCTCTCTTTACCCTTTCTTCTTTTCTTCTGATCGAAGAAGGGAATAACACACTCTCCGTGTTTCTCACCTGACAATGTCAGATGGCCGGAGATCGTGCGGTTTCGTGCGATTGTTTGGTAGCATGGGTAACGGAGGTGCATTGTTTGTTTGTTTGTTTATCGCGAAGCCGTTACGCAGAATTAAACAGTTTCCATTTTGTAGATGGTGTTTCTCTCGTGTTCCGGCCCTCAGAGGAAATCCCGGTAAAATTTATAAATCAAATGTTTTGTGAAATTGTCACGGTGCGATCGTTGGAATGCAACTTGTTTTGTAAACGCAGAACTAGAAACAGATGAATAATATATCAATGTTGTTAAGCCATGATTTTAAATGATAAATGGATGCGATACCGTAAAAAAACATCTTTTAACATGAAACTAATATGGGAATAATTATTTTTAAATTTGGAAATGTATGAAACATTCGACCACTGCGATTGATTATAGGTGCAAAATCAAGAGGATTGATAATTTTTAATTTTAAGGATACACGAAATAGGAGGAAACGAAATCGAGAAGTAAGATTTACATCAGCTTAATTCAGATAGCAAATATTTAAACAAGCCTTTTTCGTATACCTAAATCTACTTAGGTATATTAATTTTTTTTAAACTACACATTGACATGAAAATATATTCTTATGTACAGTTTCTTACCTTTTTATTTATAGTCAAATCTCAAATTTTTTCTAAAGTTTTTTATAAAAATTCTCATTTACATTAAAATTTCATTAGAAATGCCCAGAGCTTAAATTATATGATACAATCTGCAACATAACTTGAACAGAGAATAAGTAATCAGATGCCCTTAGCGTTAAAGTGACAAAAATAATAGTAAATCCCGACTTCATTTCGGCGAAGGAAACTTCATCAACCGGGTCAGAATGTGACGTTTTGAGTTCTTTAACTCCATTCTTCTCATAACGTTTCTTGTTCGGGTTACACGCCCATAGATAAGTCTGCGACTTCCCGTAGACTTAAGCTCCTTCCTAAATCCTACCGCGGTGACGACATCTTGTGGCGAGGAAAAGGTCCATTGTCACTCAAACCGCGGATGCATTAATAAGACGCGAGCCTGGGTCGGCTCCTCCGCTTCTTCCGCCGCCGCTTAGGCAGACTTTACTCCGGGCGTGCGGTGAATGGGAGGAGGCGGGGAATGGGATGGGGAGGAGGCGGGATGGAATGGGAGAGAGGCGGTTGCCTGGCGTTGAATGTGGCACCAAAAAGTCAACCGCTCGGGGGCAACGTTAGAGAATGAATGGGCGTGAGGGAAAATGAAGAATGAAATGAGGAATGAAGAGAAATGTGGTTCAAAGGGTAAAAATGGATGTAAGGAAGGAGTCGGGTCAATTTTTTTTCGGCGTGGAAGAAGGGTAGCAAGGGTTTTAGGGGAGGAGATTCGGAACTTATTTGAAAAGGCAAGAGATGAGAAGCGACGGTAAGGAACAAAAAAACTCCCGATTCCTTTCTCCGGAGCAAGGAATTTTGAGGAGGGAGGAAAGGCGGAGGGGTTGTATCTGCGAGGAGGAGGGGAGGGAGGGATGGGGAGGAAAATCCTCGTTGCGAGACGATCACGATTCCTCGAAAGCCGTACTTTTTCGGGTCGAGACAACCGCTGTTAAAACACAAGACCTGAGTACGTATGTAGGTCATCTATTCCGCGGTTTATGAAAAACCTTTGGAAGGCATACATACGTTTTCAAGCGGCAGTGGCTTATGCGGGTTGGTAGCACCGAGTCATTAGACGAGACGTTGGCGAAATAAATCCCGGGAAAGAGAGATATACTAGAGCAAGAAAAGTTGGCCAATGAGTAATTGGACTTCTATTTCGAATCGCACCATCCGGCATTATTGGGACTCTGTCCCTCGTGTTCTAAGCGTGACAAGTCGTTTTCTGCACTTGCTACATGCTTTAAGGAAAAGCATTTACTTCACTATGCGAATAATCTTTTCGTCTGCATAAACACCGCCTTTTATCCAGACAGTTCAAGGATTATATTTAGTAACCTACTCATCATTTAGATTATTTAATATTTGCTGATATCTTGTAGAATAAGATGATAGTACTAACCTCTGCCGTTAGTGTATCTAAAACATTTTCCTGTTGATTAATTGTTGATTAATCGACTCAGTCTTGTGAAATCTTAACGATCTTCGCGACGTATAAAGCGGTATTCGCGTGAAGAAGTACACCCTCGTCGACAGTCCGCTGTAGTTGGATAGATTGTCGAATCCTCCCAAACTGTGAACATTTTAAGGCTACCCATTACAAAGAATTGCATTATTTTCTGTATTATATCGAGTGCTGGTTATCACGGTGGTGCCAGTTATTCCTTATTGATTTCCATACGAAGAGAGTTTAATATTTTCTCTCGCATTCCTCTTCAGACTCCGTCTCTCTCCCCAAAATAAAAATTTTACCCATAAGCTACGTATTCTCCTTTACGATTTATTCTTCTTTACTATTTACCCCTTTCTCTGGGATTTTTCCTATTATTATCTTACTAAAACATTTCTCAATGACTTGAGGTTAACTGAGATGAGAGATCAATTATAAATTCAGGTTATAGTGAATTGAAAATACTAATATTGTTAGTTTTTTGGCTAATTGCTAATATAATTCAATTATATTTAAGTAATAAAGATTTTATTCAGAGATTGCATTATACATTTTGTAGTTTACAAGCCGCCAATGGTTCTGGTCTATAATTTTCCGCACCTAACTTTTCACTTCAAACTTTTATCTTTATTACTAAGGCACTGATAAATATAAAACTCGATTTTCGTGAAGCTGTTTCAAAAATATTATGTATATTACATCAATTCATTATCAACCACGGCGAAAATTTCTCAAAAAAATTGCCGCTGAAGATTAGCTCATCTGTTATTTTCTAATTTATCAATTTGAAAAAATAAGCCAGCTAACATGCTACTCGTTTATTTCATACGTTTGGGTGATTTTTCAATAGCTAAGACTCCAAGGAACGAACTTGGCATCGAGAGAACACCTCAAGGATCAGAGAGCGGGCTTAATAAGTAGGAACATTTCTGACGAAGAAAAAAGTACAAACGCTTCATAGCGCGAACCGTCATTCCTGGCAAATTTTTAAAGGAGCGTCATAACAAGGAGAAGACAAAGAATTATACAAATTCTCGAGAGAGAGAAAAAAAGGAGGAACTTTCCGCTTTTTTAACGATGAGAAACTGAGGATGCTTTTAAAAGATAGTGCCGGAAAATGGTGGAGTGGGGCAGACGGGTAGGGTGGGGTGGGATGGGTGGAACGAGCCAAAAAATGAAAGGGAAACAGGATATAAGGGTATGAACAAGAAGGGGATGAAGGGTAGATGAGGAAAGTAGGATAAAAGGGAATGGGGGAGGGTGAGATTGTTCGAGAAAAGGCGTAAAATTCACTTTAAGGGGACAATCCTCCTTCCTTCCCTCGAAAACCCCCCTCCACTCTTCCTCCTCTCGCTACCTCCTTATACCTTCCCCCTCCTCCCCCCGCAATCCCTCAAACTAATTCACAGTGTCACCCCCTTATTGTCCTAATATATAGTATGTCCCTGCTCCCCTCTTCCAACCATCCCTCGCTCTTTTGTCCCGAGGCCAAACAATGTCCATTACTGACGAATCGATAGATGTGGGACGTCGCTTGAAGGAAAAGAGGAGTTTAAGATCCATTCGGAGGAAAAGAACAGCGAGAAAAATAATAACGAGGAGTTAAAAAAAAAGACCTTCCTCCACGGTTCGACGAGCGGACGAGTGGGGAAAAGAGGGATTAAAAATATCAATCGTCATCTGTCTTTTTTCTGGGGTACCCTCCGAGTGGCGGTAGTCGAGTAGTAGGGGGAGGGGAGAGAAGAAAATGGGAGAAAAAATTTGAGGAGTGACCTTTGAACCGAGCGAAGGGGCTGATTGCATGTTAATGCGATGTGGAACTTAGAAAAAGCTTCCTTGGATTTTTTTTGTTGAGTGCGAAGTGGAGTTTTTCTTTCTCTCTCTCTTTTCCTCCTTCCTTCGCCATATCTCTCTCTCTCCCTATACATTCACTCATATCGGAACGGGCGGAGTAAGAGAGGGCGTGGGGGACGCAGGAAAGGGGGAATTCGAGGAGAGGGCGTTAGAGAGGGGATGGGAAGGGGGATTTTTGTGAGTGACACGGGGATGAAGTGTAAGGAAGCCGGGAAGTCGTGGCGTAGGAAGGAAGGGAAGGAGAGGGATGGGCTTTTCAAGGCGTCGCTGAAGGTCCCTGCTACAGACGTTTAAGGCCTCCAACGGGGGTCCCAATACCCTCCCGGACAACAATGAAGGTTGTGTTATGCGAATGCAGCAAATTTGATGCCTGTAAGAAAAGAAAAGCGGATCTTTTCATCACTTTCGTGATTAAATCACTGCCGTGTTATTTTATTTTACATTTTCTTTCTGACATGACGAAATAAGTCGCTTTATATTGATCCGCGGGAAGCTTTGTCGGCGGGACGCGTCGCTTTTTAACTCTTTGGGCATTATTTCTCGCGGAGAAGAAATGTTCCTCCGAGGTGCCTGCGTGATGCCCAAACCCAAGCGATCACAATGGCTAATTATTTGCGTTTAATACGCTCAAAACAGTCTTAGACGGATCTAAAACAACGATCGCAGGAGTAAACACGCTCAAAAACATTAACATCATAACTGTTGAAATCGGTTAATATGCTTAATAATTATTTACTATAACTAGTAAAGATGAGGAGTTCTCTAAATGAAAATTAATTTCTGCGCTGGAAGCATAACGACCAGCTTTTAAGTGAAGACGTGACACTGTTATATTGTGATGATATTTTCAAAATTTGCTGAATAAACCGTGACTCGGTGAATTCAACGCAAGCTCCGTTCAAGTACTGACGTGCAATCCAGACTTCGAGAGGAGACGGCACAGCTAGGCACACGAACTTGGTTGAAATTCCCTCCTTTAGTAAATTATGTATCGTGCAATGGCCCTTCCGCTCCTTGTATCGTCATTCTAACACGTGCGTGAAGCTATAAAAATCTGGAAATTCATAACCAAATAACTCTTCATTTTCAAAGACACCGTGCGGAGAAGAGGAAACATGGAAGCCGTATAATTAGTGAGTTACTGCAAATAAATTTACGAAGCAAAGTTCGGCGCCAACTAGCAGGAGATGCGGAATTCAACGGGGCCCAGCGAAATTCATGCTCCGCCTAGAAGCCTTTAGAGTAATTTTCGTGAGAGAAAAAAGGAAACCTCTTTTGCGGAGAAACGAGATTTTCAACTAACTCGAAGTCATAAAACTAATAGGTGTTGAATTTTCTTTCGCATAACACTCCTTAATGGCATTACTTTTAAAAATCTTTTATGACGCAGGTAGCTGCAAGCACGTCATATTCCGGTACATTATCCTTTTCACTATGGCTCGGCTGCACTTCCGCATAAAGTTGACAAATCGATGAGCGAATGCCGAGGGACAAGAGGAATGGAGACATGTTTTGATTCTACATCGGCAGTGAAAAAGTTAACATTATGCGGGCAATTCACATCCATATTCGGTTCGGTAGCTCACTGTAAAAGGACAGATTACTTGCCCAAAGTAAAACCAACGATAAATACATCTGTAATTGTGACTCTAATAGGCAAGAGAAACTGTCGGGAAAATCAGACGCGCCTCTCAACTACAAAGCAGTCGTCCTCTGCGACGTTTCGCCGCTCCTCGGCATTAACCTAGATGCGCTTCTGATTTTCCCAACCGTTTTATATTGCTGTCCGGAGTTACCTTTATTATCCGTTGCACGAGCATACAGCCATAATACGAGTTCGATAATTCATTTTCGGATTCCACATTAGGCAAAAACTAACAATCGTTAATCAAACGAGACGTTCTTTCCGCATATTCAATTTTCGCCGCCTATGACGAAAAACAAGTGAATATATGGAAAGAGAGAGGGGGGGGGAACTCTAGAGTAGTCTGACCACGAGAAGAGAGATGGGTTTTCGCGCAGCATTTTCAACGTTCCTTCTCTCCCCTCTCCCTCTACCTCTTTTGGTCGTCGTATGACTTACGAGAATAGGTTAACCTCATGAGCCGGTCGAGGGATTAGAGGAGAAGGAGAAAGACTTTTCTAGAGGGAATGAATGAGAGAGAGAGGTTGGAGGAAGGAGAGTAAGGTTACCATGACCGGAAGAAGGGGTGGGGCGGTGGAATGGGAGGTTCGGGAAGAGGAAAAAAGTCTTGGGCGCTTTAAAAAGTAATTAAAAGCCCATACATCACGCGGAGAGGCCCGAGACTCAGAGAGAGAGGTTAGGGAGTTGTTAGGGAATGGCAGAGGTTTAGCTTTGTAACGCAGGGAAAGAGGGATAGCATCTGGGATATTGCTCTGCATATCCTCCTCCCCCTATCCCGCCCCACATTCACACTCCCGATACGCCTATTTTCGCCTCCCTTCCTTTCTCCCTCGCTCTCACCCTTCTCTTCCACACCGATCTCTTCATTTACTAATCGCTCTCCTAACACTCCAAAATCTTTCCCAGTCACCCTCCATCCATCCTCGAACAATCCTCCCCCCTCTCTCTCTCCCTCTCTTCCTTCTCCTTTTCACTCCCTTACTTTCTATCTCTCTCGCTCTTTCGTTCGCTTGTATTCACTTAGCGATGGAAAAAAATCAACTACACAACGCCCTAATGTCGTTTTCCGCTTCCCTCCTTCCTTAACCGTATTCCTCGTCTAAAGAGATGGTATAAGCCTCGAGCTCTTTGGACTTTCACCCGGTAAATCATTTCGTCATATATCTCTCCGGGATTTTTTTCTTCTCCTCCCGATTCTTTTTACGCGGTCAGAGTGGAGGCTTTTATATGTCTAAGCGAGGATTTTTACTTGTTAATGCGATTATATCTTTTTTTGTAGTTTTTACTTAACGCCGTCTTTTAATGCGCTTAAAAATACTCGCGCGCTTGATCGATTGCGGAAACTGATTTCGTAACGAGTTATCTCCATTGACGCGAAGAAAAAGGATGGAATTCAGCGCATTAAAACGTTTTTGCTAATCATTTGACATTTGAGGGATATTAACATTATACTACTCCCTACGTATTCGAAATATCATCTTAATCCTGTTAGTGATACGAGTAAATAGTAATACCCATCTTAGTCAGAGAAAGCACAAACGAAATTATTTGAAAAATAAAACACAAAAAATTTGTAAAATTCTTGCTGCGCTGCGTCATTCTTAAGTTCGACTAGCCGTGTGTGTGCTCATACGAAGACATACATAGGGTTCAGGTTCGGCATGCCTCCGATTTCACCTCACACGATCACGTTTTGACATTATTCCTCCGGCTCGTATTCTTCTGCAGCCTTCGTAGCGAGTTACATAGCCCCGCCCCTATAGAGGATTTCCCTAAGGAAGGCGCGTAGCTTATTGTTTTCTCCCATCATACTTCAGGTGCTCATTACTCATTCCCCCTTCTCCAATCTCCCACCGCACTCCGTCACATGCTTTCCCCCTTTCCCCACTTCCCTCCTCCATTCCGCCCTCCCCATACCATACGGTTCCTCTCTCCCATCCTCACACCCTTACACGGCCTCCCTATACTCGCCTTACCCTTGCCTCGCCTCCCTTGCATCCAAACCCTTCACACGCGCCTGTGTCGCTTCTGGAGAACAAATTTACATGTGTCACTCTCGGAGGAGTAGCTGTTCCATTGGAAGAGACGAAAAGGGGTTTTGGAAGGGAACGCCACGAGAATGAGGGAAAGAGAATGGAAAAGGAGAACGGGAGAGGTTCGCAGACATTCGATAAAAGAGAATATGGAAATCAAAACCCGGGGTGAAAAAATAACGCAAACGTACATTTACTGACGTGCGATCAAGTAATGCAATTACGCTTAGGTGTGGGAATAAAAAGGGAAATTAAAGAGGAATGAGACGGAAGGATAAAGAAATTTCGACAGGATTGGATTAAATAATAAAAGACAATAAAAGTGGGAAATTGAAGCCAGAAAATTGATAAAGGTATTTTACATGGAGATATTAAATGAGATGGTATGCGGGACTGTGTCAAATTGCGTCGCGTTTGCAAACGGAGAGGAAAACGATAAAAAAGGAGAAATAGAATCGATGAGAAGGAAAAATAGAGCCGTGAAGGAAAAAAGGAGGGAGTTCTGTACGAGGAGGAAAATGATCGAAGGCTGGAGACGGAGAGAAAAGGAAAGAGGGAAAGTATGTGGAAGGAGACGTCGAGGATGAGGTACGAGGTGATGGAAGGAACAGAGAGGTGTGCCTTTGGGAGGAGAGACGGATGGAAAGGGAATGGTGGGGTGGAGGGAGAGAGTGGTGTGGGGGAAGGTGGGGTGGGAGGCTGTAGCGAGGTGGAAGGATTCTGCAGATGCGTTTGTGTGCGTGTGTTCGGAGGCAACTCCTGAAGCCTCCGATCTTATACACACTCCCATAAGAGGCGTGTTTGGAAGAATAGCGTCGACGTGAGAATGGCTGGGTGTTTATTCTCCCGTCCGCATGAAAATTGCAACACCCTGAGGCTGATAAATCATACACCTTGTCAGATCCCTTGCGAATCATGACAAACCTCCTTTCCTGTAAAGGTCGAATATCGATGAAGTCGATCAAAGGTTTACACCCGTAGAGATGAAAATTCTTCTTTTAAAGGTGCCTGTCGATTCAGCGCCTTGGTACTTTCGCGTTTTTGTTTTATTTTTTATTTCTCGAGGCGTAGAGGGATTATTTTTTCCTATCTCTCTTCATCGAAAATGGGTAACGTCGTCTGCCTTTGTTGATATGCGTTCCGTTGTATTTTTTATATTTTTGTCGACAATACGCGCTGGTGGCACTTTTTTTACTTCCCCGACCTTTAAAAACATTCGAATTAAATATGTTTTTAAAATGAATTTCCATCACGTTGACAGTTGAATGTGACGGAAACTAACGCTCATTACTGTGTATTTTGCATAGATCCCTGTATAACCTAAAATAATAAAAAAGAGTAGAATTACAGCCTTATAATCAAATGAAAGTATTTTCTATCCGCTGCCTCATGCGAAGGATTTATGTAAAATAAAATTTAATATCTTTCTCCTTGCTTCATCGGCTGTGAGGATGCATCTTAAAAGGATGGTGCTTTTATTATTGTTTGGCTATTCAAACACCATATTCCATCTTATCCTAGCATCCTATTCTGACATGTTTCATCATGACAGTTAACCTTTCCTACATAAGAGTTACATTTGAGAAATTCTTAATAATTCCACACAGAAATAAACACGATGGTTTTAGGACAGGAGAGGATTTGAAAATAAATTCCATGAAAAAGTACCTATATCCGTTTCAAAGCTCAAAAAAGGGTATTCTTCTCGAGCATTAAAATTTCAGTCTGTGAATGAAACAAGAATTACCAAAGATAGAACGTTGAGATGCACTTTGAAGAAATATAAAACACTCATTGCCTTGGACGTGATGGAGTGGAGCACCTTCATTCCGTGACATTTCAACATTTTACTAAAGCAACATTTAAAAAAAAATCTGATGTGGCTACCACATGACTTTCTCCATATCTGTAATATTTCTAAAAATTCCAAATAGGTTACATAATAATAAATATTTTAAGAAACCGAGAAAATTTTTGACTTCACAATAAACAAATAAGCTCAAGCCATAGCCTTCTGATATTGGATATAGCCACAAAGCTCCAACAATTAAGAAAAGAGAAAGGAGAGTTACTAAGACATAATTAAGCGTCAATTGTTAACAGTAGTCGGTAGATGGCGTGGTGATGGCAGATAAAAATATAAGATATCTCTTAAAAAATGCATTATATGGAAAAATGTTTCAAACAAAAGTTGTAGAAAATTAAATTCCCTACAACTTTTATACAGATACATTTTTACATTTATCAAATATTAAAGCAAATATTTCAAAATAACGGATAAGTGAAAAGAGTAAACACCCACTTCCGGTTGACCGATTTTTACCAAAAACTAATCAGTTCTTGTGACTTTTATAAAAATGTTAAATTAAAAAATTCTCGTGGACCTGATTAATAGTTTTTGAATTAGAGCACCCACAAAAAAGCTATCACATACACATACTGACATCAACGAGAAAATGGTCAAAACGTGTCCAGGGAACCTCAAAACGTGTATTTCCGTTGAAATGTCGAATTCGATTTTTTTCATGAATACAAAACTTTCCCCTATACTACAAGTAAAAAACACTTCAAGCAAACCGTCGTTTAACTCTGAATAGAACATCAGAGAATAAGTTGCAACATGTGGTAATAGTAGAAAGGTAGTGTGCGCCGAGGAAGTCACGGCGCAAATGCAGACATCTTGGATTGTCGTAGTACCACTAGCGAGAGATGGTGTCGAAAAAGAATCGATTGAACAAAGAACGAGTAAAAGATAGAGAAAGATTGGAAGCGTTTTAAATATATAGTTCAATTGGCAGTCTCTGGTCGATGAAACCTTTGTAAGCGTTATTTTAATAAATTTACGTTTTTGTAGAATGCACGGTCTACTACACATCAGTATTCTTAAATCCTGGGCTTTACGTAAATCAAAATAATAAAATCTTACTCTTCTTCCAACACCAAGAAAAATAATTTGAATTTATTTGCAGTTCATACTTGCTCAAGAGTCAACAACTAATTACTGCCAGGATTTTTGCTATTTTCTCACCATAAGATATGGGTTGCATTTTAAAACGGTATCTTCGTTTTACAGATTAAACGCAATACCACATATTTAGTGGTAAAAAACATTCTGAGCGCAAAAAATAACGCGTTTAGAAAAATTATATCCTCCTCCCCTGAAAATTTGACAGGGACGAAAGAAGAGAGAAAATATGCAAAATGACCCAATTCAAATGGGAATTTAGAACGATACAAGCTCATCTTGCCGGATAAAAGCAGAATCGATTAAGATTGGCACTTTCCGCAATTGGTTTCATCTGCGGATATTTGAAAGTGTAATTCATCTCCGGGTTTTATTCATGTCATCGCTCCAAACCACATTAATTCTGACACCCTTCAAAGATTTGTTCCTCTCTCGCTCTACCTTCGTCTAGGGGTCTGAATTCTTTACTGGTTTTCGTGTAAAGCGTCAGTCTTCATTCCATAATCCATTTCCGCGGAAAATATGGGAGCAGGAAATAAAAACGTTCCAAGAGGAACTAAATGCGGAATAAATCATTTTAAGAAATTCAAACGTCAAAGCGGCAAGGAAGTATATATATATATTTTTAGGATGGTAAAAATGCAAGAAGAATGCATAATGAATTGAATCAAGCCAAGGGAGAGGTATCATTTATGATTTCGAAGAGTTATTTATTTTCCGAAAGCGCCTTCTAGAAATTCTTGCGAGGATTTATCATATTAGTCCCCCGCCTTTTTCGGCAAACAGGATTCTCTTGAGAATATGCAAGTACTCTTCAGCAGATTTATGCTACTGAAACATTGACGATGTGAAAGATGTCATTTTCGTATGATCGGTTTGTAGGATTTCGAAAAATTATCATTTTCAGTTTCATAAATGTAAGTAAATACGCGTGCTGCCACATTTTATCGAAACTGTTTATATTTCACTTTTCCGCGCATGTGGTATGATCAAACGAAACCCATTTGTGAACCATTAATAAAAAAGTTCCTCTTTGGTTAACTCGTTTACTTTCGGTTCTGTTGCTATGAATTAAAAGAGTTTCACTCCCACGTCAGTATGAGTCAATGTTCGAGTCGCTTTATTATCAGAATTCCCGAAGTCGTCTCCGAACGAATCGCAGCAATTTTCGATAAAATCTTCTTTCATTTCCATCGCCCTCTTCCCCTCGCCCATTCCAGATAGACACGTTATCCATCTCGTCGCAGGCAAGAAAGACAATCGTCTCACCGCGTTCACGGTCGAACGAATGATCGGAAAACGAAAATCCGAATATTCCTCCCTTTTTGATCACACCGTATACGCATTTCTTTATCATCATTTCCGGCTTGATCAATATTAACCGGCGTAACCCCCTTCCTGTTTGACTATCGGACTGGATATATCGATGCTGCAAAAAAAATATAATCGAAAGGAATTTCCTCCGAAGGGGGGAGAGGGTCGCGTTGTCGCGTTTTTTTTCACGTGCCATCGACGTGATTTCCGATGCTCCTTTTCTTCCTCTCTTTCAAAACGGTAGGTATCCATTCCCGAGGGATCGCGCGCTCACAGCACGCGCGTACTAGAGCTTCCGATGAGAGAGATCCTGTGGTGCGATAAAAGGTTTGCCATTCTCACGGCGCTACTCTCGATACCGGATTTCCGCATCGGTTTCAATCATTGGTCTCGAGACATCAAGACCTCTCTCTCTCTCTCTTTTGTCGAAAGGGCTGTTTATAAAGGTGACGTGACGCAGAAACAGCTCGATCAACGTCCGGAAGCATGATATCGATAATTATGAAGAAGATGGAAGAAAAAGGAAAAGAGAGAAAAGACGAGGGTATGTGACCCATGTTCGGAAATCCATTCCTTTTTGTAAACATTTCGAATAAGGGGGTCGCGAGAATTCTTTTCTATCGTCGTGGAGGGAATTGAGGTCATGCCGGGACACGAGTATTGTTCTTTTTTTTCCTTTAATCTATCGAAGTTAGTTTTGCAGGCGACGCTACGAACTTATTTCATAGGAAAGGGTTTACAGACGCGTTGAAATACTCCAGGCCATCGTGGTTGTCATGGTCCATGAAAATAGAATGTTTTGAGAGCCTCAAAACAAAGATTTTGTGCTCGTTATTTCAGTACTTGTTATCTCTGTAAGGAGGAGATCTCACGGATCGCAAACGTTTTTTTTAATTTTCAGTTTGAAAGCCTATTTACTTATAGGTTTACATAAAAACGTTGCTTATCGAATTGTACAAAATATATATCAGCGTATTCACAGCCCGAGAAAAGATTTACTCTAATGAACTTTAGATATTTGCTTATTAAGTCTTATGTCAGGACTTATCAAAGCGTGGTCATGAATTCGCAAGCGTCAATATAGCACGCAAAGCCACCCGACGACCACGGTTGGAATAAACCTCGACGCTCAAGCGAAAAAAACAGTCGTGATGCACGTCCTCCCTCTTCCCACACAACCGCCTCCTCACCCGTGCGCGCGTATTTGTGCAGATATGCAAGAAAACGCCAAAAGCGTAAACATCCCCGCATTGATGATTCGCCGCAATTAATCCCTCCCGGAGCGTCCCTTCATCCGACACCCTCCGCCCTCTTCGCGACCACTCCGCAAGTGCGAACACGTTTCCTCTTCCTCTGTTTTTTTTTTTAACGATCCTCTTCTTACCTCCATACGCATCTTTCCCGACATCATCCCTCGGGGTGGGCGGTGGTGAGGGTGGAGGAAGGGGAGCGTAGAAAACGAATCCCACCCCCTTCCGACATGAATAAGCCACCCACGCGCCCTCTCGCCGCTCAGTCACGGCAGTGAGAGAGAGAATCTTCATTCCTCTCTCTCTCTCTCTCTCACTCTCTCACTCACTCTCCTGCCAACCTCACCCCGTCAGGCTCTCCGACCCACCCACGGCGGATGATATCATTGCGCGAACCACTGGGAAATAAAACAAAAAAACGCACCGCGCGGACAAAACACATACTCATGCGATTTGAGGCCCGCGCGCGCTCATCGCAATCTCCACTGAGCGCGCGTATATGTATGCACGTTCAGCGGGTGCACCGATGTTCTCGAGGCGGCTTCCCGAGGTCTCCGCCCTCCGCGCGCGTTTCATTTCCGATGCTGTCGAAGGTGTGTATATGCAAAACGGAGACTTCGAAAGGCCCCTCGGCTCCTCCCCCTCTCCCCACGTCGGGGATGGCGGAGAAAGGGGACCGGGGGGAGGAGGAGGAGGGGGGGAGGAGGAGGGGAGGAGGAGGGGGTGGTCGGCGAAGCTTATTTTTCGCATCTCTTCCCCACGTCTTTTCACCCACTCCGCTCTACCTTTCGACTTTTCCTCTGTCACGTTTTTCTTATCACTCCTCTCTCTGTTCGCTTCTGTTTCTCCCATTTCGTCTCTATTTTCTACTCTATTATTTCTCTCTCTCTATCTCCCTCCCATATCTTCTTCTTTTTCCTGTTTTCTCTCTCTCTCTCTCTCTCTCTTCTCTTTATTACCTCCTTTCCATCTTTTCATCTCTATTCTTTTCTCTCTTAGCTCTCTTTTATCTCTTCCTATCATGACGAGGGGTTAGGTGGAAGATGGGACTTCTTAGTCTCAATCTCGCCCCAAATAAAGACCATATCAATCAATCAATCCCACCATGCTATTTACTATATATCCCTAATACAGTTTTCTCCAAATAATCTCCTTTTTCTCATTCTTTCCTCTCTTTCTCTTCTACCACTTACCCCTTTCGTCTCCCTATTCTCTCTTTCTTCTATCCTAGTCTCCCTGCTCGCAATCGATCGCACCTTTTATGCCACGCTGCCTATTTCCGCCGTGTTTTCACTCGCTTGTTTGTTCTTCTAGCGCATGTTTTTTCCCCTCTCTTTCTCTCTGCCCGACTGCATCCACTTGTTTGCCTCTCTCCATATCTCCCAATGGGTCGCGAGAATTAATAGATGATCCTCTGGAATGTTTACGGTTAGGCATAGACGGCGTCTCTATAGTTATCGGAGAGAGACTCTTGATCTCAGGATAATCCTTCTTTGGTTAGGAATTTGTTTTCTAATCTAGCGGATATTTCGTTGATTGCAGGCGTGAAACCTCATTCAAATCTTGCGCTACGACATATTTACCTTTAGTATCCGAAAGAGAAAAATGCATTCAATCGAAAATACAGAAAAATTTATTTCCTGAAGGATTGTATGATGGAACTAAAAATGGCAGTAAAAGGCTGAATTGGAATCTTTTCGTCGTTCTTACTTTTTAGCTGCTCATCCATAGAATCGTTTTCAGCCCCCATTTATCATGACAGAATTCAATTAAAAGTAAAGCAATTATTTCTCATAATCCTCTAGAAATGTCTCCCTAAATACTTAAATCAACACGAATCTGATAGCCGAATAATTACAGCTGCCGTCAATAATAACACGTATATGTAAACATTTGAAAAAGCTCTCTAGCACGAGTAAAATCGATTTGCATCACTACCATCGGCGCCAAAGTAAAATTTCCCGAATCAATTAAATTCAACACGTTTTTCTTCGTATCCGTCTCTCATAATCCTTTTAAATACCGTCTTACCGACATCCATCAATTTCACCTCGACTGAGAACGCGACTTTTAGCAACGTTTTGTGATATAAGCAATATAAATGCGGAGAAAACAATCTCCAATCTCTATGCGACACCGCTACTGCTCGGCTTGAGTTATATCATAATGTATGAATTTATCTTCATTCTCACCTCCCTTGCTCGACTGCTTACCGCGAGACATTAACGCAAGAACGAAGCGCTCGGAGGGTGTGATGACGAGGGATGGAAAGAAAGAGAGGGAGGAGTAAAACGATATAGCGATCCATAACAAGACAAAGAAAGGAGAAAAAGTGGAGTGAAGGGAGAGAGAGACACACACACACGAGGCAGGGCATGTAGATCCTTTGACGCGGTACGAAAAATAGCCGAGCGGTGGAAGTTGAAACCTAACAGACGGCTCTTAGCAGGTCGCGCGGCAAGAAAAAATAATAAAAAATAGACAAAACGCGACAGACAAGGGCGAGATGATTTAGAGAGAGAGAGAGGCTCTTTATTTCTATCCGCAGTGAGACCGAAGCGTTGGCCTTAGCTCGGTACTCGCACCCTCCCACGCATCTGTGCGTACCAAGACGCACCCTCCGAGTGTGTGCAGTATCTTCATGACCACCCACTCCGCTGCAGGACCCATTCAACTTTCACCCAGACCATTCACAACCCCCTTCCCCACACGCCTCCTCCCGACACACACGCCTCCTCCTCCCATCCTGTTGCCTTTTCGTTCGAGGCCTCGATGCAATTTTCAAACAATCTCCGAACCGACTCGGTCACGACTAGAATCGTCATAACATCCTCTTCGTAATCGCGTGCAACAGAGTAAGAGAAAGAGAGAGGGATGAGGGAGCGAGTGTAAGGGACGGCGATATGACTTTCTGGGTGGTACTTGCAGACGGCTTGGAGCAGGAGAATACCATAGGGACGAAGTTCGAGAGAGGAGAAAAGGAAGGGTATGAATAAGTGGGCTTTTCAAAATAAAAAAGAACATACCGCGAGTCTTTCTGGCCACCATGCTCGGACGGAAACGACCCTTTTTTCATTCAGAGTGCACTCTCGTTCGAGGGAGAAAGAGAAGTGAAGAGGAAAAGAAGTTTGTTTGAGATTTTTCGCTCTTCCGCTTCTTCTCTTCTGGGCGGCCAGCCGTGGGTGTATGCAGCCTTCTCCATCGTCGGTTGGGGCCACGGCCGCTTACAAAAGTATTAAAAGAGAGAAGCGCAGGTGGAGAACGTCTTTTCTTTTTTTTGTAAAACGGTTTGCGTGTGTGCATGGATGCTGAGTGGGCAGCCGTTGAATAAAAAGATCTCATTCTCACTTCCCCTGTTAAGGGCAGGAGTTGAGATGATGGGATATTTCTGGGAGAAGTCGCTTTGCGTACCACGCATGCGACAAGGAGGTGATAAGGCAGGCCAATAAATGATTCACTTTAACACCCGACCGCCTACGGAGGCCCAAGATAGGCGTTTCTTTGTGCCGCCGACGGTAAAGGGAGAATTTTATGTCTGCACTACGTGGAAGCGGAACAGATAACCCTTTTCGGTGGCTAATCGGTGCCATTAATATTTTTTGCATGCAAGCTATTTCCTTTCAGGCATTTCTAGAGTTTTATTCTTTTAGTCTCATCATCTAATTACGTGCGAAATGAAATTTTAATATATAATTTTTACTTATTTCATGTCAGAGAAATTAGACTCAGGTTTCAAATATTAATATTGAATTCGAAAATCAACGACATGGAAGTCCAAAAGGCAAAGGTACTGTGATTGAGAGAACAGTAACAATATTGTACGAGTAGTTTAAAACTACTTTCGCAACATTTGTCTTTGGATTGATTAGTAGAAAGGAAGAAACAAACCTCGTAAACTGCTTCGTGAGATTTGCTACGCTTCAATGATCAGAAAACTAACATTGAGCACTCATTCCCATTCGTCAGTCGATTCATTGCATTAAGAACGATACTTCATATCGGATCACCAATCACCGAGTCTTTTTTTTGCCGATTTCGAATCGTCGATAATCAGTCGAATCAATTCGGTCGCGACGGCAAATATTGACGCATGCAACTGCTCGTGACCTATAATAGGTCACCGCGAGATCTCTCACCCTCAACTACCAGCGAAGGAAAAGGCCCAAGGTTGAGCGCGACAAGAGGGCGCGCAGGTGCTCCGCGCTGCACGAGACCGCGTCCCATCGTGACGGCCTTCGGGATATTATTCTCCATCGGTCACCGTTAACTCGTTAAAAAAATTATTGGCTATCGAAGATAGCGAGAAAAGGAGAGAGGTGGATGGAAAAAATAAATCGAAGAACAACGCGAAGGTGTATTGCATGGAAGTAAAAGGAAAAACGGGGATGGTGTCGACACGATGATACACGGTCTTAACCCCGGAATAAATGTTCGGTGGCGGCGAGACACGCGGCGGGCGGCGCAGGGCGTGGAGTGATTTCAACGAGTGGCCTTTACGTGTGCGTGTACCGACTCTCTCGGCAACATCCATTTATTTTTTTCCCTCGGGTCTCGGACGATTACCCTACAGTTTCCCAACTTAATTTCTCTTTTTATTACTTCCCCACTTTCCCCGCGATTATAATAGAAGACCTCTCATTACCGGAATTAATAAAGATCGCGAATCGTATAAGTTGGTTTTGTTTTCCTTCTGCGCATGCGTGTGTGCATGCGTTCGCGTCGGTCTCTCTCACTCACCGAAAGGTATGAAAAGTTTTTTTTATTCAACCTGGATTCGTTTATCCGAACGAGAATGACATTCTCTAGTTTTAAAGTTTAAGGGCGTAGTCGGTTTGATTGTTAATCTCTTGTTGTTTTTTTTTGTCTCCAATCTCAGTTCAAAGAAGCCGCCGCTCCCGCAATCTCAACAGTTTCTTTTGTGTATAAAACGATTATCTCTCCGCGCGAACTTTTCCATTAGGTTTAGCAATAATACGACGATAAATAATTGGTACGACGATAAATAATTGGTCTGAAGCCTTTTTCACGACTCCGTCTTGTATCTAACAAGAGTAATTTACAAAAAATTTCATTTAGATTGCCGATTGATTGATTGTCCGGTATGCTCGGAGAATTTCATTTCGGAGTTCTTGTGATACG
The DNA here is from genome assembly GCA_028673005.1 of Tanypteryx hageni. Lineage (NCBI taxonomy): Eukaryota > Metazoa > Arthropoda > Insecta > Odonata > Petaluridae > Tanypteryx > Tanypteryx hageni. The sequence goes on from CM054112.1 coordinate 163,883,386, forward strand.
AAGAAATATTTTTGAAGTGTACGAGAGCTTTTTTTATGAATTTCCTCAGCGAGTTTGTCGGGATTTGTAACTTCGGGTGGAATAGACGCGGTCATATTCCGCTAACTTTTTAAAATGGGAAACATTCGCCCCAAATCGATATCTATAATTTTTTATTTCAATGGTACTTGGATATTTTACAAGACTCATCAAAAAATTCGATGCAGACCGCGAATAAAGCACGATTTGGAATTGACCTCGCGAGATCCTCTACGAACAGATCATTGACACACACACCTATATATATATATATATGTGTGTGTGTGTATATGTGTGTGTGTGTGTGTGTGTGTGTGTGTATATACATTTCATTGTCAACCATCCCACCTCCATAAATGAAATCCAGCGAGGAGGTCAGAAGCGCAGTTATTGTACGAGGAGGAGAACGATGGAATCTCTTCGCCATTTACGTGACGTAAGGAACGCATCAACCTTGGAGCCGGACCTTTCGATGTCTCTGGAAGATTACTCTCTCCTTCAGGCATTTCTCGGAATTCTTTTTTGGCCATTTGGGCACGACATCCCAGCGCATTTGCTCCCTCCCTCTCGTGGTCGTATCCCTTGCGCCTTAAACACCACTACGCTACCGAGAACACGTGCCTTTCCGGAGAGAATGTGCAAGGAGACCAAAGAGCCCAAAGGGGGATGACGACGTCGGGAGAAAGAGACAACCGTGGCGTGGGATAAGAAAAGAAGAGACGAGAGAAAGAGAGGGGAATGAAGTGGGTGGGGAAGAATAGGGCTGGCGTGTGTGGGATGCGGGGAGGGTGACTGGAAGAGGGAAAAGAGGAAGAGGTGGCAGAAAGGGGAGGGAAGTCCTCGGGACGCCGCGAGGCCGGTTTTGCTTGCGGTCCGATCACATCCTTTCCACTTGTTTCTGCTCACCGGGTCGTGAATTACAAGATGGCGACGAGTGGAAAGACGGGGGTGAAAGGAGTAAAGGGGGGGTAAAGCAAGAGAGAACGAGAGAGGGATGGGGAGAGAGATAGAGAGAGCAGGGGGAGGGAAAAAAGTGAAGAATGAGAGAAGAGGAGGTAGAGGGAAGCATTCGAGAAAAAAATCGGCTGAAAAAATCTCAACGTCGATGGGAGCGGGGGAGTAAGGTAAGATGGAAAAGGTTGGGGGAAAAGAAGTAAAAGTGGAGAGGTTAGGCGGAGGAGGGGAAAAAGCTGCCGGAATCATGGCGTATTCTGCAATGGGGTAGGGACGATCCTTTTTTTAATCTCTCGGGAGTGATGGGCGGAGAGAATGTGTGTGTGTTTGCAGCGTCGTGTGCAAGAGGGGGAAAGGAGGTGGGGGTAGCAAAAGAAAAATCGACGTAGGAGGATGCTAGGGAATGCAAGGAGGAGGAATGGGAGTGGTCTGGGAAGAGGGACGATGCAGGCTGCAGGATGAGAATAGTCGACGGAATGGACGTACGTCATAAGGGAGTGTGTGTGTGCGCGCTAGGTAAAAAAGAGAGAGACTCGGCCGAGAGATTAGAGGGAGCTAGTCTCTTTCCAGACCGCTCTCCTTTCTCGCCACGACCAATGGACGAGCCGCAAGAGCTCGAGAAGGAAGCCCCCTTCTTCGAGTGCCCCCTCTTCCTCTCTCTCTCTCTTGACTTCCTCTGCCGTGATAACTCTCTATCTTTCTCTATCCTCTCTCTTCCTCTCTCCCACACACTGAGGCAACGCCCATGTCTCTCTCTCTCTCTCCTTCTCGCGGAAGGAGCTCCCATGCCGCACACGAAGAGGAGGAGCAGATAAGGAGGTCGACTCCGCCTACGAAAATCCTATGAAGGGGACTTTTTACACGAGAGGGATAGAGAGAGTTTTCGTGCACGCGCTGCATCGCCATGCCCCAACGTGATCCGACGGCACGGCGAGGATGTTTCTCCGACTACGGGATACGCATGCATTTTTGCGCTCGTTTACCAGCGCCTCGAATTTTTTTAGGGAAATAAGATGAGGAATTGGTTTTTTTTTCTTTAAGTCGTTACTTCTCACTAAAAATATGGCCGAGTACTGAGAGCTAACATAGCTGTATCTGACCGAATTATGACTCGTTACGTTTTTCATGAGTTATCCGACGCTCATTTCTCTTCAGTACTATATACAGAAAGTTGTGATCTGTATTTCGCTTTCATGGGCACTTCAATATCAATCGAATCTGCAATAGTAGCTCAGTAAAAAAGTGGTCTGATTGGATTAGCGTTGGAAAGGATCAGTGATGTCACATTATAGTAAAAACTCTATTTTCGTTTAATTAATGTATGCTCTTTCACTTAGGAATGTGTTGTTTTACTTCGAACGTAGTTCAAGAGGCGACCAAGTATAAAAAGGTGCTTCAATTATCAAATTATCAAACTAGTATTCCGCATAATTACATGAATCGCATAATGTTGGAAAACTTATGTTTTAACGAAAGAGACCAGTCTCGAAAGTTTTCTCCTGTCTTTTCCCCTGACTATTAAAGATAAGACATCAGATGTGATATGTATTGATGAGATATGAGAGATCGAGAAATTTATGGGTCGCAAACGAGAAAATGATGTGGAGCAAAGTTGCGTTGAGAGTGCCGTTAGAAAATGAAGTTCGCCGACATATTTTCCACCTTGCGGGGGTGGCGGCCATTTTAGGTCCTCTCTTTCGCGGGCGTCCGTATTTTTTTACGTTGCCTCAGTCGCTAGCTGAAGAAACTAAGAGATTCATTAATTGTAATTAGGGTATGGATTTTTCGGGTTAAAAAATTTCATTCGGAGGGTAAATTTTGGGTTTTTATTATTTTCCTTTTCACTCGGGTTAAAATCGGGTATAAATAAGTTACATATTTTTCGAGGTTTTAAAAAAGTTAAATCTCGGGTAATTTTCGGGTTTTATTATTTTGTAATTCGGACAAAATTATTTTTAAATAAAAATCAAGGTTAAAAATTTAAAAGTTTTATCAACAATCAAAACTTTTTGCTATACCTTAAGTACGGTTGAGAGTGTGATATCTTGTGTTAAACGCCTCCAGGACGGACGGAGTCTTTTTTCCTTATCCTATCAAAGATCTAACAGCGACTAGCTAAGGTGAGGTCCTTGAATATTCGTGGCGCGAGCAAACCAACGAGATTCAGATTGCGTTACAAATTAAGCTTACGAATGAATTGTATACAAAAAGAATAAACAGACTGATCACGAACATCTCGGACTGAACCCAAGTGCTGAGGTGCCTACAATCGCCAGAATATAAATTCTGCGAGCAAATATAAAAGAAATTTGTTTAAAGAAAACCAATAATTTCGGGTTTTACCCGAAATTTAAAAAAGGCAATCGGAGGGTAAAAATCTCGTAAAATCGGGTATAACCCGAAAAATCCATACCCTAGTTGTAATGAGTGGGATGATCGTTGTGAACTTTAATCAAAGTTCTTAATCAGTACTTGAAAAATAAATAAACCCGAATTTCCTGACTTCCTTCTCTGACTTAGAGACCGACTTTTCGATTCCATATCGCTCTTAGGAATCGAGTCATAAGCGATAGTCTTAAAATACCGCGGAAAACAGATAAAACTACCCGAACATAGAGGGAGTATTTCTAACGTTTAGTTTCAGCCTGGGTTATGATTCGACCTTCTAATAATAAGGTTGTTTATAAGAAATCTTGAATATTGCCCTCCACGTTAACATGCCAAACTCACCTTCTAAAATGCAATTCGTCCGAGATATTTCCGAGTCGATGTCAACAGAACTTTAACGACCGCACATTAAAGACACTGAAGTATAGTTCATACATAAATAAAAAAGAGAGAATCCCCAGGGGACGGGGGAGGGGAGTAAGACTTAGGGAAGATTTTTGGCGTGGAGACAGGAAAGGAATGGAGGAGTAGGAAATCGAAGACGACGCAATGGGACTCTTAAGAGGGAAGACGGAGTGAAGGAGTGAGAAAAGGGAGAGAGGGAGAGGCGACAGAGGCTGGAAGATGGTAGGGAGAGGGGGAGAAGGAAAGGGGGCGGAAGGGATGGCGTGCGGCGACGAGAGGAATTGAAATTTAAATCAGAGCGAATTTCACTTCGGGGATTTGCGGGAAGGAGTCGAGAGGGTTGCGGAGGGTCTTCGCCTTCCAAGGGTAAAAAGGGGGATTGCGAGGATGGGGAAAGCGGGAGGGGAGAAACTCCTTGGATCCTTCCCCTTTTGTGTGTGCAGTCTGGAGAGGGTGGGTATAATAGAGATAGGGGGGAAGGAGGGAAAAGTGTGTGTGTGTGTGCGCGAGCGAGAGGTTTTCAGTTTTTCATTCCTATCCGAGCACCCCGACACCTCCTCCTCCTTCCAATCCCCCGCCGACAAGCCTCTCCTAAGAAGGGGTTCAGAGGAAAATCGATTTATGCGTTCCGATGGTAGTTGAGGAGTGAAGATAAAGAATAAAGAGGTGAGGTAGAGCATCATTATAGGGAGCCTTATAATAAAGGGGAAGGACGAAGATAGGGTTCGGACGTGGGGAGGAATTGTCACGAAAGGATTAAGATGGACAAGGATTAGAGGAGTGAAAAAAGTCAAAAAGGCAAGGCGTTGTCTTATTTTGCCCCCTCCCTCGGAGGAAATTTTATGCGTTGACGTGATTTCGTCGTAAAAATGACGTTTATCTCGGTGTCCGGTCCGACGGACTATGAGGAGAAGATCCGTATGTATCTCTCGTGGATATTATAATATTGTTCCGTTGGCCCTGGCTAAAGCCACCGCTGAATTTTTAAACTTCGCGAAGTTTTCGCCTTTAGATGCGACAAACCAAAATATATATATGCATAACGACTCCAACTGTCGGTTCAACACAGCTGGACTCCTCTATGAAAATGAAATCAGCGTTGTGAAAGCAAGGAATCGTCACGAAGAAACGACGGCATAAGATAATTTCGATCAGCCGCGTTTTTCGTGGTTTTTTTTTACGCTTTGATTCTTCTTCTCCCTCGATTTGGTTATCTCCCTCCCTCCCGCCTTTTCTCTATCGGGCCTAGAGTTTCGGAACCGGGAATTCCCGTTATCGGTTCCCGGGAATTTACTCGTTATTTCGTATTCTCGATTCCCGGGAAAAGTTTTAATGATTCCCGGGAATTGTTCGTTTGAATTTTGTGCCGAGTCAAGCTTTTCCACAATTGCTTTCATATCTGTTTTTTTTTAATATTCCTCGGAATTTAACCTCCAAATGTTAAACTATCAAGACTAGTTTTTATTTTTTTTATTTTATGCATGTTGTACCAATAGCATTTCTGATGAATACTAAATATTTTTCAGTGAATGCTATTTGGTAACTGAGTTATTAGGAGTTTGAGTTTAAGGATCAGGTTGCGTTTCTCGCTATTAATTCAATTTTAATGGAACGCTAAAATGGCTTCTTCTCGCGCTCGTGAATGTCGTTAGCAAAAAAGGTCCAAAAGTAATGGTTGCACGAATCTGAAACTATGCGCTGAAGTGAATTACCTTCCCCTCCTATTATTCTTTCTTCCCCCATCCCTCCTTCTCTAATCGACCATATTAGCTACTCTGACCGAGTGATTATTTTTAAACTAGGGAGATAGATGCCCGTTGAATTTCAACGGGAAAGTTTTTTTATGAAATTTCGTGAATAGATGCGACGCGAAGCTTTTATCGAAATCAATGGTACCCAATTACATGAAACTAGCAAAAACGCAAATCACTAAGAATGCGTTCAATTCTCGCGTTAAAAACTGATCTGTTGATCGATTCGACACACTAAAAAAATCGATGGCAGGAAAACAAACTTTCGTTCTTTTAGGCGTTCGTTGTTTTAAGTCTCGAACTCCTACGATGGTTCTAAGTGATTTTTATATGCGAATGATTAATGTTCTACATTGAAACTTATTCCTTCTCGCATATAACGCAACGAATGTTGCTTACATTGGTTACTATGAAAATCATTTCCCTCTCCTTCCTTCTCTTTCTCTCGTATTAAAATGTTCAAAACACGCTTTTATCCATAAGGAATGAAATGACATTAGGATTTCGAGGTTTAACAATGTAATGAGTTTTCAAGGCAATATCCCGTTAAAATGGCAAAGATTATTCCAAAATATTTGAATTAAACGTTTAACATGAGGAATTTCGAACGGTAGGCGGAAAAAGATGCACAGAATAAGAAATATTTTTATTTTCTCTTTAAAATGGTTTAAAACGAAGATCGTAGGTTTTTCTTTCTCATTTAGATCTCAAAAAGAATCAAAGTCTGCAGGTCGAAAAGTCAATGTTTATGTGTTATATTATGGGAACTGGAAATGTCTTCCTTGGAGTCAAACCCGGGACTTTTTTCGGGTTTTTTCGTCATCACCTTAAAATATGTAAATCGAGCATTTCTGCCAAATTAAAAAATATTTCGATCCTTGATCGACATATTTGCATTTTTATAGCATGTCATAGGGAGTCACAAAGGGACAGAAGAAGGCTCTTATAGATTTTAGATTGTTTTTAAACCTCTTTCATATATTTTCTACTCTCAATTTAACATTGAGTGAATTGCAATATAGGCTACATTAGTAGTTGGTCTCTTATTATCTCCATATCTTCAACATCGAGGGAAGATCGGTTGCGCAAGTCAAAGAATATTGAATCTGCTAACAATTTGTCGCAAATAATGTAATGTATCACATGTCATTTGTATTTATTAAACACTTATGTATTTACGTTGTATCTAATATATAAAAATGAATGTGTGTATATATGTATGTCCCTTATACGCTTTTACACCGTTGAATCTATCGAATTCAAAAGTTTCATGGGCCATCCTATGGATCTGGGGAAGGTTTTGTCTAGGTTTGCAGACCGTGGGGTCTCTTATACCCCATGGGATCAGCAAAATACTATTTCCATAAGAATGTATGGGAAATGGTGTGGAGAAACCTCAAAATGCCATGCAGCCCTTCACTGATGTGGATATAAATATACCTAAATATTAACTTACGATCACGGGAAATCGCTTATTTTACGCAAGGATAACTGAATATTTTAATTGTGTTCATGTTTAGTTGTATTACATGTTAAATCGCTCGAAATTATCCATAAAGCGCCAAATTTATTAAAATTTTCCAGGCGGCAACAAAGCTAAATTTCTTAATTGTTGACCTCCTCAAAGGGAGATAGCCACATAAAGATTAATGCAAGGAAAGTCCACACTGAGGCGCGCCGTAGAGGAAGAATAGACAAATCAAAGATAAAGGGTACAAATGGATTAAATATAGTCTATAAATACTTTTAAAGTGAGTCAAATGATTTTTAAGGAATATTATAACATTGTTATCTTTTACCATTCACATTGAAATGTTTATCGCAACATAAATCGATACATCTACTTACATTTTTTCAGTAACCAAGATGTTGTTTTTTGTTTACGTTTTGGCTAATAGTATTGACATAATCCTCATAATTTTATTGCTGCTTTAAAGGCTTCGGTACAACTACCCGTGTGCATATTAAGCAAGACGTTAATGCGTAATTATATTAATGGTAAAACTTTACAATATATAAAATATTAAATGTTGATGTAAACATCTCTTGCGTAATTAAGGAATGGGGAACGAAAATTCAGGGCTTTGGTACACTCGGAGTAATTTCTCTTTTAATAAAACTGCTCGATTGTGCCAAATATTCTTGGAAAAGCAGTCTGCCTTGATTACATGATGGATTCACCATTGAGATACACCCACGAGCACAAACCTGACTAAAATTTTTCAATGGTTTCTTTAGGTGGTAGTTATAACTTCCGTGTGAACCTCTTCTCCGAATAACACATTTGAGAAATTTGGGGGGCACCGAGAAATAAAAATCATTTTCGAAATTTCTTTCCCGAGCGAAGCCGGGTAACTCCAGCTAGTCAATAATAAATATCATGTTTAAATGAAAAATTATGAATTAAATATTAAAAATGGGAAATCATTCTTATTCCCGGGTTCCCGGCATATTTGACGGGAAAAAAATATCGCCGGGTACCCAAAACTCTAATCGGGCCAGAGTTTAATGGCAACTGTACTCTTATTGACTGATTGAATTCTCGCAGAAAAAAATAATCTAAACTAACTTTTTCCAAAGCACAGAGAGGATGAAAACTCGGAACAATATCCCGCAATTAGGTGGAGATCGCCGCCCAACCGGTATCTATTTTAATTACCTTTTCCCGCGCTTATGATCATACAGAAAGATCTTACGCGTAAGAGTGCGCGATTTCACTCCCGACGACCCAACGGTCTCATCGTAAATAATCCCCTTTGCGCATCGAGTTTCAACATTTCGCATCATTTTCGCTCGTTATAGCACGTATTGGAGCGTTTGTATGTATATCTGGAAGTGAAAATCTCAAGAAATAAGAAGCGGTTAGCTGGAGCGTGGGAAACGAGAAGAAGGACGCCATCTATTGCCGGTGAGGTTAAACTCCCCTCCACATCTTCCGACACTTCTTTCTTCTCGGCTCGGAACATCCTAACACCAGTAATAAATTTCCAGGTCATTCCAAAATTTAAGAATATTCGAAGTATACAGAATAAAAGCGGAATTTGTGGATGGAAATGAACGCATGCGAGACAGAGTCGGAACTCCGCGTCTGGGACTGATTTTAAAAAAATCGTCCCTCATTTTTTTTTAAATACAGGCGGGAATCATCCAGTACGCGTTGATATCTTGATGTACTTATAAGCGACGCCTATTCTTCCCCTTTTCTGGAAACCGACGCCACACGAACCACATAAAAGGGGTGCCAGCGTGAGACCCGAAACGCGAGGTCTCCCGTTGTTCGAAAGTTTTAAACGCCCCCAAGACGACACGAGAGTTGAGGAAAGTTGAGTGCGTCAATGTCAACGGAGGGGCGTGTAGGTGGGTGGGGAGAGAAAAAAGTTGTCTTAGAAAACGGTGGCTTTTGAAGAGGGAGGAGTAGGAGGAGGAGGGTGGCGCCACATTCAAAACTAAAATTCGCCATCTTCCTCCTCGTCGCCATTCCTACCTCTGCACACCAACAACCCATACCCCTCTTCTTCATCCACCTCTCTCACGCTTTCAACTTTCGGGTTTTCTTCTCTCTTCTCCTTTTGTCCTACACCCATACCAACATTAACTTGCCCCGTGCGCGCACGCACAAACACATTCACTCCCACGCTTTGTGCCCACCCCCGCGAAGGATGCTGCGCTTCTGTGTGTGTGTGTGTGTGGTAGAGAGGCAGAGAAATCATGAAAGAGCATTGCCTTCCCTCTCTTATGAATATCTCTTTTCACTCGCCCGCTCTCGGCACCGCGACGAGACTCGAAAACTTCCCTCTTCGTCCTCCTTCCTCATTCACCTGGAGGGCTTGCCTTGACGATGCAGTAGCACCAGCACCCGCGCTCATCCCTCTTTCTCCCTTTCTCTCGTCTCCAGAATTCTTCTTCAGACTTATATAGGGACTCGAATCTGAAAAGCCTCGAGGTGAAAGGGAAAAATCGTGCGGGAGAGGAAAATCTGGAGATATACACGCTGATTTAGAACAAAATGGGAACTAGTAAAATTAAGCAGACTGTATACGTAGGAAGCACTGGTTAATTTATTAGAGAATAGCGTTTGGGAAAAATCGTTCATTAAGCATTAATAACAGGTAATTTCCGGGAAACTTTTTATCTCAGCAAATGCTGCGCCTAAAGATACGGGTGTGACAAAGGTATTTAATTAGATATCTCTTAACATTTTCTTAAATAAAATACAATATTAATATATGAAATCTATTAATTAAGTAAATGCTTAAAAGACAACATCCATAGCGATGCAGTGGAAAGAAATCACCTCATTCCATTATGATCTTCAACTTCTATTTTGAATCAAGTGGAGGCAAAGCAATGTCAATTATTTCCTTTCCTATGAGCACTTAACGCATTTCCTCAAAAACGAATCTGTTTAGTTTTGGAATCTTATCTAAATTAAAACCTTAATCTTCCTCTTCGAACCGCGAAATCAACGGAACGAAATCTAAATCCCGACCGTCATGGGAGAGAAACAGAGTAATGATCGGCGAGTGACGCCGAAAAAAAATTACACTCATTAACACAGTTTTTATGCGGCTTTCTCGAAAGATAGAGAAATGAAAAAATAAAAAACGCGCCTCTCGCGTCCATATCGCGCCGAGTTTTGAAAGGGTCTCGTTCGACTTCCAGAACCCGTTTTTTTATAACCTCGAACGAAGAGTGACTGCGAGCGTAACCGCTCTCTTTTTAGAAAAAAATGAGAAGGCGTCCTCGTGCAACACCCTCGCTCCTTATATATAAAATAAAAACCTCTTCCGCTCCCTTTTTTCCTCCTCCAACAACGACACCCCGGGATTATAAAAGTTTGCGCAAAGGGAGCTAGGTAGATTTTTTCTTTTTCGAAAATAAAAGACATAACGAACCGTGCCATCCCTAATGCAGAAATCCCTTTTATCAATCCAACATCTTCGCGCTCCTTCCATCTTCGGCATTTTCCCTCCAACTGATTCGTTCCTCCTTTCCCTATTACTCTTGTTCCATACGTCCTTCGGTCTTTCTCCCTCCACCCATCCCTCGCCCGCCATCTCTTTTCAACAACTCCCTCTTTCGGGGTGAGCGAGAAGCGACCTCCACCACCTTAATGCCTTCAACACTCCCCCCCCCCCCCAGTCCCACCCCCGCACTCCCCATCCGAGGGAAGGAGAGGGAAAAAGACATCTACACCGCCACTGGTGAAGAGTATTCGAGGGATTTCTCAGCAAGGGACGCATCCTTACCCTCCCACCTCCCCTCTTTATCCTTTCTCCACCCCCTAGAAGATCCATCTCGAACACTTCCAACCCCCAGGTCACAACTCCGAATTCTCATAATTTCTCCAGTCGTCCTTTGTTCTCTCGCCTCGACACGCCTTTCCAAACGTTCGAAACTCCTTGCAAAGATCCGTCGACCTGGAGTGAGTTCCAGAAAATTCCTCTTCTCGCCGAGATGATTTTTACCTCGCTCCCATGGTTTTCAGACCCTCTTTCTCTCTCTCTTCCCCCCTCATTCCGTTTCATCAATTCAAAAATTGAGGTTTTTTTTAAATATTCTCACCCGAGAAAGTTTGGAAACGCTTAGAGCTCCTCCGGTGTCAGCCAAGGAAAACATTTGTCAGATGGGTTGCGGATGTAATCGATTGAGACGTCTTCTTCGGTGGAAGGCACTCAGATATTAGGGGACATCTTTCTCCCTCTCATGATGTTAAATAAGTTTAGATTTCTGTGAAAGTTTTTATAGATTTATATACTTTTTTGAATTTCATTTAGCAACGCAAATTTCCCGCGGAGAACTTTATATATCAAGATTAATTATGTCAATTTGCGAAATAAAACTTTGATGGAGAATTGAAATCGGTGTCGAACTCGGATGAATTACTTTATAGCGTATTTACTCGAATATCGCAATTATTATTATTTTAAAATTTTGTTTAATGGCACCAGGAACTTCATCAAAGCATGTTTTTTAGCACAATTATACAAATGACAATGTACCATATCTATGGCTAGCACGGATTTCAGAAGGGAACATCAAACTGAGCTACTACTATAATATCATAAGCGCATGTGAAAATATAAATTATATTTTAGTAAGTTTCCTTTCTGATTTAAGTTTGATGTTTTTTATCGCATTGGAATACATACAAAACATTCACGAGACGTTTAATCCAAAGTATATCGCTCTTTCGATCACTTTCCGCGCCAACTTAACTTCTCCTATTCACACAAGAATAACTCCTCGTTAAAAATCCATCAACTAGAAAAACTACTCCAAAGAAAGAAAGAGAGATGGAGGACGACCGGTTCAAAACGCAACATTTCCACAACAGGAACTTCCTTCATTTTAACGTCCTGCGAATAAACGTCGTTCTACCTTTTACCTCCCTCTCTTCCCACCTCTATCCCCGTCTCCCATCCTCCTCGCTCGGCGCCTAATTAAAATAAAATCCCATTATCTCACCCTCGCTAATGTTAATAGCGGAGACAACGCTCGAGAAAGTGCGAGGAGGAAAAAGAGGTGGAAAATGGGGAAGAAGGGTGGTGGTGGGGGGTGATGGTTTAAAATCTCCCGAAAATAAATAAGAGTGATAGGGAGAGAGAGAGAGAGAGAGGCGGAAGAGGGAAGAAAGGGCGGAGTCGAGAGGGTATGGGAGGCGTGGGGGCATAGGGAATGAATGCAAAGAGGTGGAGGAGAGAAAGAATGGAATAAGAGAGAGAGGGTGAAAAGAGGCTCCGGAGTTGTCTCTTGCATAATACGGAGGATAGGGGTGGCGTATATATTTTTTCCTCAAGGCGGAGGTGAGCCTGTTGGATGAGGGAAGGAGAGGGAGAAAGAGTTTAACCGGAGCGAAGGAGAGGGGAGTTGCGTGGGCAAACTGATGCTACCAAGAGAGAGAGAGAGGGAAGCTAGCGTTCCACTTTGAAAACTAATTATTCTCACCGATCCCGCGAGCTCTTTACTTTGTGTCTGAGTAAACTCTGCTAACAAGGTGAGGAGAAAAAATATTAGATTTATTTTTTTTATTTTGCGCGGCGAGGGTGGGTTTTGAAGGGACGGAGGGAGGGCGTGGCGTAGTCCTGGTGATCTGTGAGGAGAAGGGGAGAACATTGCTTTTTTCGGATTGGACGGCATCGTTAAGAAACATTCGCTTCGCCTTTTCTGCCGATTTCCTCATCCCCAAGAGCCCCAATGGTGCTAAAAAATCCTCTGCCTCGCCATTACAGACATTTTCTCATTCATTAAAGCTCGCTCGCGAGGTGGGTGGAAAAAGATAGCTCAAAAGAGGGAAAAGTGGAAGGTGGAATGAAATTTTTATGGATGCTTTTGTTTATTAGGATAGAATTTTTCATTCACGTCATCGAATGGTGATTTTTATAATTGGACAGAGATGAATAAGTTACTCTTTGAGAGATTCCCTACATTCAAGATATGAACTCTATGAAAACATTATCATAACATATAAAGCGATTACTATTTTAATTAGGTGCGTATCAGTTGTATTAATCTAGCATGAATATGTCAGTTGATGATGTACAATGCAGATATACAAACCAAGACTTTCTTGTAAATATTACTCCATAAATATATTTCAACAAACTAGGTTGGGTTTAAAATTCATTATTTTCTGCATTTTTAGATACATATGTAAAGGATTATTCGCATTATTTTGAGCTTAATGGCATATTTCGCACGCTAGATTTAGGTTATACCCTTGCGATTATAAAATTTTAATAGCATAATGGTAGCATTTTTTGCTCCACAAAATAAGAAAGCTTTCTCAAGGCTTCTTCGAGACCCTTCGTAACTATTCATAACTACTTAGAGATCTTTTTCTCGGAGAGAAGCTTCGCTTTTCGTCCATGTTGATTCAATTTACATTTGGCCATGTAAATTCCAGTGTCAGACCCATTCCTTTCCTCTCTCTCTCTCTCCCTCTCCCTAAAAACTCCTCTCATCACTCCTGCCACGTCCTGCTGCTGCTTTTCTTCTTCTTAAGCAGATGACTCTCAAATTTTAGTCTTCACTCAAAAGTTTTGATGTGTGTGTGTGGGAAGGAGGTCGAAAAGGCAGTAGGCGAAAATTGAGGAGGAATTGTGTGAGAGCTGACTGAGGTCGGGTCTCGCAAAAGCCGAGATCTTCACCGAGATTACACCGAGAGAAAACTTTTATCATTCATTCGCTCTATCCGATTTCCCATTTCGTGGCAGGTGAACGCGAGAAATTAAAGAATAACACGGATGATTTTTTTCGGATCTTGGCGTAAACTAGGCTTTTGAACGCGGTCGGACACATCTATATTGCGACTCTGAAGCAAAAATGCCGCATTTCGAGAAAAATTAACGTATATACGGAAACTTATGCAACGAACTTAATGGTTTCGCCATACTGAATTCCGTTTGCAAAAACAAAACCGCTAAATTATAGACTTATTTGTAGGGGCACTTCGAATAGATCTGCTATAATTAGTTTAGCATTTCAAAATGCCGTCATGTTTATCTAAAATAACATTGTGACTTAGGCGAGGAGAATTCATTAATACTAATCAATTAAAAATTACGCTCTTCAATGGAATGGTTTTCTATTGACTAAATCTCTTTCGCCCGATAATGGTTTATAATAATACCCTTTTCCCGGATGTTAACAATAAAAATATGCCATTAGAAAGCTATCTTTGAGTAAAGTAACTTGCATATAAAAGGAGGGTCCAGTGTGACTTAAAAAAGTATTTTATTTAACATTTCCTTAATATTAATTTTAACGTCGATAGAACACCAAAACAAAATCAATACGAGAAGTTGGCGCTTGAAAGGCACTATTCTAGCCAATTGTCATCTTTATTGTTCTCGACGAAATGTTGCGTCATGGTTATACGAGCGGTCACTTTAAAAAACCTTATATTATAACCGGGACGCGTAATTTTAAGCGTAAAAAATGCGGAACGACATCAACGCCGGGAGGAACGGAGCGGTGGAGAGATTGGAGGTCTCGCGAATTAGCGGAGGTAACTCGGCAAAGAGGGGGAGGTAGAGAGAGGGTTAAGGGGCGGATGATGGGGAGGTGAAAAAGAGGAGGAAATATGGGGTGTTGGACGGGAGGAGGGGGAGCTTCAGGACGTCGATGAGAGGCGGGGCTCTGATGGCGCGCGCACCTCTTTCTCCTCCCTCCCTCCGTATCCCTCGGCTACCCCGACCTCCCCGCCCCCTCCTCCACACACCCTCTTCCCCCCCCTGCTCCCCGCACTTTCCGCTCTCACCTCCAAATCCCTCCCCGACTGCCAGGAGCAACGTCAAGCCCGTGACGCTATGTTCCACCCTCTACCCTACCGACCCTATCGCCCCCTCCCACTCCTCCCATCCGCAGAACCCTATGACTTCCCTTACCTTCTCTCCTCCCTCCCACTTCCCTATGGCTCCTTTCCGATACCCTCCCACTCCCCTAACATCTCTCTTCCATCCTCTTTCGCTCCCATTCTCTCCCGCTAAGCGCGTACAAGCGATACTATTGTCCCCCTCTTCACCCTCCAGAAACCTTATCCCTTACCCCTTAGCCTAATTCTTTCTCTTTTCGTCCGTTTCTCTCTCTCTCTACGATTTTGGCTCCATTTTCCGTCTCCCGCTCTATTCTCTCTTTTTCGTCCTTTATCGGGGTAAAAAAAACCTCCTCTCTCTCGCTTTCCTCCAAATCCACGAGCGTCCCTCTCGAAAATGCCGACCCTCTCCGATTAGCAATCACCATGGAAACAAGGCGTTAATGCGTTGAAACCCCAGAGTCTCCACATGTGGAGGGCGTGGATTAAAAAAAAAGAAAACCACCCCTCTAACCAATTCCCCTAACCTGCTCTCTCTCTCTCTTTCCCTCCCTCTCTTCCCTATGGGAGCCGTCCTTTGGATGAGATCTCGTGTGTGTGTGTATGAGAGAATTAGAACTGGGAAAAGAGAGAGAGGGGGATGAAACCAATGGCGAGAGGGTTCAGAGAGATAACAGGGTTTTGGAGGGGGGAGAGAGAGAAAGATGCTGGCCTGGGATAAAAATGGTGGACGGTATTGAAGGAAGATGGAAGAAGATAGAGGGAGATGGACAGATACTGTGCCACAGAGTGAAAAATCAGCAAAAAAGGCGGGTTTAACGCATTACGCGCGCAACAAGAGAAATCCAGATTGTTGGTTTGTGAATGCAAATTATACGTACTACAAAAAAAAAATTCTGCACGGATCGATCGGATTTCTCCCACATATCATATAAATGTACAGGCTTCTAATATTGCCATTACTCTTTTCGTAGGTCAAAGTAATTATGTCATTTCCATATATAACATGTATCTGTTTATGAGTGAATAATTAAAAAATTAAGTTAAATGAAGAAAAATGGCTAAAGCAGGAATATGTAAAAAGAAGTGAAGCTACGTAAAGGATTGTATAATGTACATGTAAGGTTGCACATTACTACAAACGTAGAATCTCGTTAGAATATCAGTGAGGCATGACATTGGAATATGGCTACAGTAAAATCATCGCAGGAAATCAACACAACTTCGTTATTTTGCTTCATCGACGTCTTAGCAACCATACTTGGGTCTTTCGCTATATAAACGTTCTTGGTGTAATTAGACGACTCTGGAAAATTCCGTAGTGTTTCTCCATATAATATAATAGAGGAAACGCAACTTTTAAAGTTCGTCGCATGGTAATATAGAATGCATCAGCCTTAACCAATAACCGAGTCGTGAACAGCGACAAAATACGGCGAAGTACTACGCGAAAATTCGCCGCTATTTACACTTTGCGGTATTTTGCAAAGCGCAACGCGCGAATTAAACCGTGATATTTATACAGAATAAGAGGGGAGAAGACGAAAATAATATGGAACGAATAAAGAAAAGGCTATCTGAAGGGATAGAGGCGAACGAACGTCGGGAGGAAGAGGGAGATAGAAGAGGAAAGAAAAGGAATGAGGGAGAGGGATATTCAGCTCGAGGGTGGAATTCGTGCTAGCGTGCGTGCTGTTGAGTGCGCGTTGGTGCATTATATTATCTCTCTTTTTCTCCATACCCCGACGCGCCGCGGATGCCGTGCCATACACAATCGAGACTAATCTCCGGCCTTATTATTTCCTCGCCCTCTTCCCCTCTCCCACACTCCTCCACCTCTCCCCCATTCTCCACACTGCGCGCATAAGCGTTAATCCCTTTGACATTGCACGGGTCTCTTCCTCACTCCCTCGCTTCCGATCTCTGCTCAAAGCTACCTACTTTACCCTCTCCTCCTAACCTTCTCTCCCCCACTTTTTTACACCCCTTCTCTCATTCCCTTCTCTCGCTTCCTCTCCCTCCGGGTGTCTAGGCACTCTTCAAAGGCTCCATATGCATTTCTCATCTTTTTTTTGCCTAATTAAATCACGTCCCACGGTTTCTGCGACAAAACGTAAGAGTTTTCAGGAAAGGGGTAGCAACGATAGGCATATAATAGCTTGTGCATTTTCGCCGTCAGTTAGAAATAAAAATAAAAACTATCGTCTCGCCATTCTCGGGTTAATGGATTTGTTGTGCTCACGGAAGCATTTGTGTCTTTGCGAGTCCCAAGTAAAAAAAACAAGACGCAATCGATAAGTTTCCGAGCATGAAATCGCTATCTTGACTCTCATAAAAGTATCTTGACTTCAAGTATTGTATTGTATTGTATTTCTCTTTAATTATACTGCGAAATTTCTAGGTAACATCCGATATTAACTTTTCTAGGTAACATCCGATATTAACTCTTAACCGGCCAAACGAAGCATTCGCAGCTTCTAATGCGGCCCCGAAACTTTCGCAGCTGCAGATGTGGCCCGAAATGTAGAACTGTTGCCGACTCCTGATTTTCTTCACGTGAGGGGAATTAAACAGTTTCCAGCTTAAGCCAAAATTACACCATGCCTTAAAAAATTACTTGCAGTCCTAAATAATTCTTCGCCACTCCGGTTTAGAAAGCGGTTTATTGCAGTAGTATGAATACAATGGATATGTATGTATAGACAAATTCGTTCGAAAATCCCCGTCAAAGGTTTCGAAACGGCGGCAAAAATAAAAAAAAATACGTTCCACTAAGTTCCGCTCGCTGCCCCTCGGTCCCTCCATACGCGACCATCAAAAAAGCCCTGTCATCAACAAACCGAGTAAACGTTACTTCTCTTAAGTCGTTCCCTTCCGCGAATTCCCCCCACCACCCGCCCCGTTTTTCCTCCGTTTAGTCCAATATAAAAGGGCTCTTTTCTTCTCCTCATTTAACGAATGCTCGGAGGGGCGTATAGTGTACGGAGGAGAGAGATCCAGCCGAGGGGCGGAGGGAGATAGGAGAGTGGACTCCCGATTTCGTTAAGAGCGGGGGCGGAAGAAGGTTCGGTTGGCGGAGGAGAGGCCGGAGGGAAAGAGGAGGAAAAGACTCCGCCGATGGGGGAGGGCAGGGAAAATTTAATTTCGATCCTCGTAGGGGATTCAACTCTCTGGAGGGAAAGAGAGGAGAATGGAGTGGGGTGTTGGGAGCGCGTGGAGAAGGAAAAATGCGTGGTAGAGAGAGAGAGAGAGGGGGAAGGAGGTGGAGTGGAATGAGAGAAAAAGACACGAAAGAGAGGGAGGTGGAGTAGGTTCGAGGAGTCGTGAAGCAAGAGGGAAGTTTAATCTTTGATAAGATTTTAAAGTAGAAGGAACGTGGGGGTTTAAGGGAGGAAAGGAAGCTTGCTAGTAAAGGAGGTGGGGGTGGTTGGGAGGATGGAAGGGGGTAGAGAGAGAAAGGTTTTGGACGGCGAGGGGAGGAGGAGGAGGCGAATGGGAGAGGGTTTCGGAGGGTTTAAAAAGAAATAGCGAGAGGAGGCGGATGGGAGGAAGAAGATTCTAGAAAAATAAAATTAGGCGGAATAAGGATGGTTATAAAAGGGTGGAGGACGGAGGGAGGAGGGCGCCTGGGTGTACAAGGGATGGGGAGTAAGACAATGAGGGAAACGGGAAAGGGCATTGTTTCGTAAGGCTGTGATTGGTAGGCGGGAAGGAAAATAACTGGAGACAAATGCGCATCCTTGATGTGGCGTATTTTTGTATCCGAGGAAAAGAATACCTTGATTTTTATTTTGCATAACGGACGATTGTTCATAGATTCTAAACTCCCCAAATGCGTTTGAAGGAATGACGCAATATATAGTTTAAATTATACATTAAACTTCCCATGTACTTGCTCATTTGATCATGTGTTCGAATCTTCACTAGGCACATTATAAATGCGAACAGAAGCTGAGAAAAGCAAAAACTAGCTCTAAAATAATTAATTACGCGTTGATCCAAAAACATAACTTAAAGAACTGAATTCATAAAACGAAATTCTAGTGGAAGTGTTCTCTAAACCGTACTCTCTCTTGGACATTCAGTTTTAGAGTTTTTTGATGTACATCTAATCTTGTTAAGCCTTTGATTTATAGTTTTCTTTGAAAGAAGTAACAAACTTATTGATGCAATCTTAAACGACAGAAGTTCAATGTACATTCTACTATGATTTCCATTGGGTCATTTATGTCTAATAAATGCCAGCACACGCTGTTTTTACGTCGCTGGCCGTTGGCGATGAAGGAAAAAATGCCTAATTTGCGCAAAATATAATGAAAATTTCTCCACAACTAGCCAGCAAGATTTTTACAACCGTGAGCTGTGCGAGAGGAACCACTGGCGAAAAATTTTCCCCATAAAAGTGGTTTTCTCCATGCCGTCTGCCTGTCGGTCTGTTCGCTATTCTAGGGCCCAAACGCGTACATAAACTCGAATGATATTTCGTATTTGTGCAGTATATCATCTTTTGCAAACCATTTTTTTCATAAAAATTATATTGCACAAAAATTAAGGGTAGTTTATTCTTGGCGATTTTTAGAAAAATTTACTTACTCAAAAATGCCTTCAGAGAATTTGATTTAAATCAATACAATTGTAGAGCCTTATGTCACAAATAATACTACGTACGCCATATATTTCTTGAAATCATTATATGGCGTCCAGTGGCATTACAATGTACGCTAAGCTTCATTACCCAAGCTCTATGACGTCACGTTTCCGCCGCGGTCCACTCAAAATCTTTCTACAGCTTAGACGGTTAAACTAAATCGAATGATATCATATTTGTGGATAATATCATTCATAAAATACATTCTCAAGAGATGAACGATATTGCTCATCAATTAAGGATACTTTATTCTAGGATATTTTGAAACAAAATTCGATTTACTCAAAAATGGCTTATCTTTATTAAAATCCATCCAATTGTACAGTCTGATGTCACAAATAATACTAAGCCATATGTCCCAAAAAATTACTAAATATCGACCAGTGGCATTAAAATATACAATAAACTACGGTTAACGTTGATTTTTTCTTTTATAAACGTACTGTCGGCCAAACGTATATGAGAAAGTTTGTGCATTGTATATTGCGCCGTTTATTTTGTAAGCAGCTCAACACAAGACAAGGATCTTGGGTGAGAGAAAGATTGGCGTTGGATTTCTTGGAAGGTGGAGAGAAAGAGAGAGAGAAGTTGAGAGAAGAAGAGAGGGGGAAAAGTGGAGGACATGGCGAAGCCTGAATAAAACAGGTGAGGCGGGGGAGGCGAAGCGCAAGAGAGAGGTCTAATTGGACAAGGCGGAACTTCTGATCATAGTGGCCCCAGCACAAGGACCAGGACCGAAAAGGAAAGATAAATGGTTAAAAGGAGGCGGGACGTGGTTGAGATGGGAGGGAGGGAAGGAAAGGAAATGCGGAATGGCGGGAAGGAGGAGGTTACATGTCACGATAAACAAAAGAGCGCGAAGAAGAAAATGGCGGCGAGTGTATGTGTTAAGGCTCCGTGGGAGAAGGGATGTTTTATTTTTTAGAACCTTCGGGAGATGGAGGGAGAGGAAAAAGAATAGGAGGGAGGAAATGGGGAGTGGGAGTTAGAGAGAGAGGGTTAAGCGAGGTCAATAAAGTGCGCGTTCTGAAACGTTTTTTGGAGTTGACCACACCCGCGTGTTGTAAAGGGCGCTGCCATGGCGGAGCCGAGATAAGGAACGGGGATGGTAAAAATACTGAGAGGAAAGAAGTCGGAGGGAATGGAGGAGGACCACATACGCGGTGTTAAATATTTTTCGTGGGGACGGTTGCCTTCGCTGTTTCTTTCCCTCTTTTTCAGTGTGTAGTGAAAAATATGACAATATCAATTTTTCGCATTCGTCCTAAAAAAACTGTTTTGTGTCGAGCACAAAGGAAACTGCGGATATTGTTCGAATTAAAACTATAAACTTGATTAATTGCCGCTCCGGGTGACAAATTACTTTGTACGACTTAATAATATCGCTCGTATAATAACTTTCCATTTCTTATCATGTGATTAACGATTAGGCTTTCGCCATTTTTGATGGTTTGAATTGTTGTGGCGACATGAAAACTGAAAATACGCTTCACAAAACACGGTATTTATGATTATATTAAAAATCCAGAAGGAATTGTATGCATCTATTAGAATGTGGAGTGTTTTAAAACCTTTGCTTTCTCTTTCTACTCTCCTTAAATATGTATTCGAATGGCGATATATGAAAACGAACCATATCAACATCTCCCAACAAATTTATAAAATATCGATATCCATGCTTCAACTTTTTGGCATTATCGACATGTCTATTTAATAAAAGAATACTGTAAGGCTTAATAATTTTTAGCACTCTCTACATGAATAATTAGTATAAATAGCGATGCAAACATAATTTTATCGCTCATGAGCATCTCAATTTTAGTATAACAGTGTAATTTCATCAACATCCGAGGCCTTTAACGCTAAAACAATGCCACACTCTGATCTTGCTCCGACCCTAATTAATTCGCCCAATCTCTCTCCAACCCATTTAGGTATGGCATGGACCTGAACGGAGCGAGGCGAAAGAACGCCACGAGGGAGACCACAAGCACGCTGAAGGCGTGGCTGAACGAGCACAAGAAGAACCCTTACCCCACAAAGGGAGAGAAGATTATGCTGGCCATCATAACGAAGATGACGCTCACACAAGTGTCCACGTGGTTCGCGAACGCGAGGAGGAGGCTGAAGAAGGAGAATAAGATGACGTGGGAACCGAGGAACAGGGTCGAGGACGAGGACAACAACAACAACAGTCACCACGAAGACGACGATGACGACGACGATGATGACATGGGAGGCGGCGGAGGAGGCGGTCCCGACGCCGGGGGCAGGAAGGCTGAGGGGGCGAACGGAAAGGAAGCCCTGCTGGGGAAGGAGAATCCATCGCAAGGTGATTGGAAGGGGGCATTCCCCGTTTAATCTTAATTGCTATGGTTTTATTGGCACGGGCATTTCTCTAAAGTAGTATAGCGTTCAAGCACAGAATAACGTGCCAAATTGGGGTTGCGCACATTCGACTATACCTGAATACGTATCTGTCTATGAACAGTCGCCAAAACGCTCGATAAGTAAGTATGGAAATTTTCCGGACACGATTGTTTTGTAATTTCTACCGGTGCAGTAAGAAAACTTCCGTTTCAGTCCATTACATTTCTTGACGTCAAAAAGCACACGGTTTATTTTGAGTGCACAGCCAGAATCGTAATTTCTGTGTTACAGCGGATGAGTTAACCCACAAGTGCATTTTCCTGAAAAGGACAAAAATAGCACCCGTAGTGACGTAAGGATGCTAGAATTAGATTTAAGGCAACCTTATTGCTTTTTTCACGTTTTTGCGCGAGAAACAGAAGCCTTTTATCGCATATGAGCGAAAGGTCTTAGAAATCCATAGAGTCGCTCATTCATTAATCCGTGAATGGAATCTTCACTCTTCCATTCATGAGTTAAAGATTTTCACATACAGAGAACCTCGAGAAAACTACTACGCAATAGTTTATTTAATCCTTCAAAGCGATGAATAACCGGCACATATACACCATAACAAAACATTCAAAATTCACAAATGAAATGTCTGCCACTAAGACAACAATCACCGATCTTGTATTAATTTCTTTCGAATTTTAACATATTTTTTATGATCTTCGATTGCGTTTATTCGCCGAGTTCCTTAAAATTTCGAATTAGATTTAAAATTTTGACCCCACCATTCATCGAACATCGTTCTTTCGTACGTAAAATGGTTAAATTAAATAAGTCGATAGAATATGTTTTAGCCTCGCCTCCCACGTCAACACTCGTTCCGTGTTTTACTTTAATACTATGTTTTGACAACGTGAGGTGCTTCCTCAAACATGATTAGCGCGACGCCGGTCTGGAAAAATGTCTGGAAAAATATCTCGTAGACGCTAATCTAAGACGCAATGCTTTTCGGGCCAAATTATATAATTACTGAGAAAAACGGAGTTAGAAAATTCCTCCACGGTTCGCCCGAGAGAAAGGAGGAGGATGAAAAATTCCACGTGAGAAAACCACCCTCTTGTGTTCCCATGCAGTAGCTGGTAGGGTCTTCGCGTCGAGGTAATGCATATACTAAAAAGACAAAGAGGGAAGAGTGACGCGTATACGAAGCGAACGAGGAAGAGAATGGTGGTGAAATGGTGGTGAGCGCATAAACACCACCATCGCACCCTATCTTAGCAACCATCCCTACCCGCGGCTCCTTCTTCCCCACGCTTCGAACCATGTCTCCGCCCCACACCGCTCCTCTCTTTTACCCTTTCAGTCCCTACCTGCCTTACCACGTTCTTGCACTCCCTTGGCTTCTTGGACATGAATCGAATCCCCTGTATTACAGAGAGGATTTCGAGGACTTGGGAGTTCTCCCTCCTCCCACAACCCGCTCTCATTTATGTCCGGCTTCCCCCTCCTCCTTCCGTCCCGTCCTCTTGGCAACTGTTGATGTCCAACTGACCTTCGGTCAAAGCTCGCGTGCGATTTTCCGTGTGCAAAACTCCTCCACCATAAATAAATCTGGAGTTATGTGCTTGTTGGGTAGGATAGTGGAATTAAGAGGAAGATGTTTTTTTTATTTTCTAAGAGTTCTACGACCTCGACGCTGTATATCTTGTCTTCCTGATGTTTTACAGCAGGAAAGTATATGTTTTGTTTTCAGTGAAGATACCGTATTTTCCCCGGCGATAATGGTGGCAGTACATGGGAAAACCAATCGTCGTTTATTGAAAATACGCAGTTTATGATTCCAATTAATACTATCTTATGTCTAATAATATTATGAATAATAACGTTTCGGATGGACCTTTTCTCCTTTATTTGCAATCACATCTTCGAAGAAATAGTTTGAGCAGATAAGAATTCTTGATAGACAGATATTTCAATGCAATCTTCATTTTACTTTACTCCTGTCCAACGTGAGGTATTTTTATCCATGAAGCAAATAAATAAATATGATGCCAAGTAATATCTCTGAACAAGTTTAACGAACCAATCACATATTTTATCACCATCCCAGTTCAAATGTATTGTCTATATTTTTAGTAATACCATAATTATTAATGAAGACATTGAAGAATTTATGAATAGTGTTCAATTCATTGGGTTTAAACAGGGTAATAATACTCGGAAAGATGGGACAATATGGAGAACTTAGCTCTGCATAAAATCAGAACCAAGGGCCGTCTAAGAGGTATCAAACGGATCGGTAATTTGAGAAGAAAACCTGTCTAACCCCCCTCCCATCGCAATATTAGCAGAGAGTGCATCAACTCGCGTTTAAAATCACGTAATGCAATGGAGAGAGAACATTTTTTTCATGGAAAAGAATGACTCGTTGGAAAAAAATATGAGTGTCAGCAGATGTTGGCCTTACGTTGGTTGCGCCAGTCCGCCCCCCTGTTCAGAACAGTAATAACGATGAATACTTTGGCACTTATTTTTAAAAAACCATATCTTATTATTTCGCAGATTCTAAAGATTCCGGCACCGCATCCAGCGAAGACGGAGAGCGAGTGGCAGAGAGAGAGCAGAGGTTGGGCCTATTGGAACTCCGCCGAGCCTCCATGCTTGGCGGCCTCGGCCTGAGCGGACATCCCGGCGGGGGCATGCCCCGGAGGCCGGACGGTGGCGAGTGGGGCGACGCCCAGGCAGCGGAGAGCGGTCCCGACTCTCCGGAATGTCTCTTCGAGAAGCCGATCCACCCCCTAGGGATCCACACCCCACATGCGCACCACCCAGGCCAGCCGCACCCCCTGCATCCGCTACATCCCGGCTCCCACCTTCAGCACCCACACCACCCGCACCTCCAACCTCCGGCTCCGCACCCGCACCATCCGCACCACCACCACCCGCACCTGACGGCCTCCTTTCCCGCCCACCTCCATCCCCATCCGCCCCCGCCACCTCCTCCCCCTCCCCCTCCGCACCCGCCTCACCACCACCACATCTATCACCACCCTCACCTCACCCACACGCACGCTGCCCTCAACCCCCACCACCCCCACCATCTAGGTTCCCTGCACCTCCACCGCGTTCCCGTCACCGGAGCCCCGTCCTCCACGTCCTCCTCCTCGGCCTCTCCCCCCGTCATCCCCGATCCCGCCTGTTCCCCTCCTAACGCACCCGGTGATTCCTCCTTGGGTGTAGGAGCGGTTAGCGTCGGGACCAATGGCAGCACCAAGCCGAGGATCTGGTCGCTGGCGGACATGGCGAGCAAGGAGAGCGACCGAGTAGGACCACATCAAGTAGCCATAGTGTCCGCTTCCACCCCTCCGACATCCGCATCCTCGTCCGCCTTCTATTCCACGGCGGCAGGAAAACTCGTCGCGCCCCTGGCAGCGAGGGGAAGCATACCGACCCAGTCGATTCCCCCGCACCCTGCTGCCATGGCAGCCGCGGCGGCTGCGGCCGCTGCAGCAGGTTACGGAGGACGCCCGGCCGTAGCTCACGACTTTTACAGAAGTCTTTACGGCGCCGCGGCGGCCGCCGCCGTAGCAGGAGTCGGAGGGAGCAATCCAGGAGGTCCCCTCGTCGTTCCCGGCAACGGACTCGGAGGAGGTGGCGGCGACGTTTCCCTCCTGGAGACGTATACCAGGACGTTCGGACTGAACGGGTGTATCGGAGCGGGAGGTCCTCCAGGAGGTAGCGGAGGCAACGGAGGTCATCTATCGTCGGTGCTGTCCAAAGCGGCGGCCGCTGCAGCAGCGGCGTCGTCGAGATCGCCCACTGCACCCGCTCCTCCCTCTTCGACCGCTTCCGGTCCATCAGGACCCTTCCCCATCAACGGTTCCGGAGCTGGCTTGAGTCTAGCGCCGATCTCCTCACTAACGGGACAAAGCGCCGGAAGTTCCGGGGGACAACCCGCCGGAGGTGCCGGAGGTTCATCCTCGTCTTCCTCCTCCTCTTCCTCCTCCTCGTCTTCTTCGAGCTCCTCCTCGTCCATCGAGCAGCAGCTCCAGTCTGCAGGGCTACACACAGCCGTAAGGCTTTCGTCGACTTCATCGGAGAGCAAGGCATCGTCGACTGTGGTCGTCCCGGCGACGTCGCAGGCGCCGTCCGGCGTCGCGGCGTCCAAGGCCTGACCCGTCGCCGGCAGCCACGTCTTACCCCGCCCGTGGCTGAAGTGAGATGGGACACTTTTCTCCCTATCCGAATCTCGCCACGCGAAAAGACAGTTTGGTTAGCGGACGTGTGCGACGAAGAATCGTCGACCAAAGATGCCGTGGAGAGTGACAATGTTTTCAAAACGGCAGTCTTCTTGCGGAGCAATACACTTATCCAAAACGCTGACATTTCGTCAGACCCTGTAAATATCCCCTTTTCCAGCCAAACGGGTGTGCTTTAGAATGTGATAGGTTCTCCTAGGAGGGCGAAACTGAATGCAAATTTGGAAAATAGGGAGTGACGATGTAAGTGGGAACGCGCACAAGGTTATCATTCTATCATTCGCCCTATCCTCTCGTGTTTACCTCGAGAAAAAAAAACAACTTTGTAAGACTTCTGGGTTATGATTCTTTTGTACATCAAAACGAATACTTCAGATGTGAACTCCTCACCCTAGCAACCAAACTTGCTGTTGAAAAAAACCGTTGCTTGATTTTCCACGTAGAAGTGATCGGTAAATTTGAAAAAGAAGAGGAAGAGGTTACATGCGTGCGAGAAATGACTCAAAAGACGGATGAAGATCGGCATTGTTGCTCTTCTGTCGTATTGTGTCGTAAAATGAACGATGTTGCGAAGTTGCTTTGTGAAGTAGCCGACATTTTAAGGGTTTTTTGGGAAGGGAGGGAGAGTTGAATGTCGGTCGAAGAGAAACGAACGCTTTTAGTGAAAATAAATGTAGAAAGTGTAACAAATAATTGTGGACCGAATCTATAAAAATAATAGAACGATATTTCAATAAATCGATGTACGGAAGTGTTATTACATGATACAAGATAGCTCGACTGTAAATCGAGCGGTTTTTCGTATTCAATATAACAACGCGTTCATGGAGGAAGTCATAGTGGTTAACTTAAATAATTATTATATGTGATAACTTCAATTTTGTTTCCGAATGGTTTAAACTCGTAAAAAAACCCTTCTGTCCACGTAGCCCTCCACATCTTTGGAAATCCATCTTATATATTTAAACGAAACAATAACAGAACTCTGTGCGGGGATTGGAAATATCTTTTGACATGCAACGACGAAAGTTGGTATAGATAATCCAATGTAGGCGGCGTTTCATTATAGAACTAAAGATATCAAAATTCGGAAAAGTGTCTTCACTTTTGATTCGTTTCTTCCCAACTTAGCTAATGGCCTCGCTAGAGAAAGTTTTTGTGACTTACTTTACAGATGCAACTATGATTAGCGAGTGATTAATAAATTTCTTTGTTTTCATGTTTTCGAATCGGGGAGTTCCCCGAATCGAATTGGAAAATACCGAAAAAACGAGAAAGAATTGTTTAATTTGTGCTGTTATTTTTTTGCCTGAAGATCATGAGAGTTTGGCCTATTGAAGTATGTCTACCTTGAATGTATGTATGTGTAATACGTAGGGTTTTAGACGTGGAAAATGAGAATACTTGTTATTTCAATGAATAACTGGAAAATTAAAAGTTTTCAGTATAAAAGCTAATCTGAATATGCTTCTTTAAATTATATAAAAAAAAAACAAGATAACTCATGGTGTTTCGTTTTTTGAGGAACGATACTGAGCAATATGATAGTAATAAAAAACATTTAAATTTGAAAGATACCCCTGTAAAATAATCAACGACTTCATTGAAGAAAAGCGAAATTCCTGCCGTGTATTAGAGGCGGCTAATCAAAATTTCCAGAAAATGAGGAGACGCCGCATCGGTGTAAAATGGTTGTTACGGAACACTTTTTAAAAAGTCTACATATCTAACCCATATACCTCCATAACGCCATACACTTAAGAATCACTTATTTTGTTCGTCAATTCGCCATATTATTAAGATTCTATCATATCGGCTGTTTGTACGAGGGGAGAAGTCATCAAACGGCCGATTTAAACTGACAAGCGCTTCTCTCTCTCTCTATCTCTGCATTATGACTGTTCCAAAGGGTCAGGACTTATTTAAAAAATGTCTTTGCGTGTGTGGACACTCTGTGACGAGACAATAAAATAAAAAACTGTTCAATTGTGTAAATCATTTTCTTTTACAAATAAGTAGCATTCTCGCGTGGTTTACAATTTTTAAGCAATTGCGCATCGTTTATTAACGCCTTTAGTGTTCAGTTGCAAAGACTATCTTCGAAACTATCCGATTGTTTTGTATCATTTTTCCTGCTTTACAGAATTGATTCAAGTAATACATAAGGATTCATCATTTCTAGATGTGATAAATCTTCTTTTGATAGTTAAAAAAAACTTTGATTAATGTTTCGAATGGTCTTTTCTGTGGCATACAACTTACTCAATTTACTAGTCAGAAAATCTGTACTGATGAAACCGTAGTAAAATCGTTAAAATATAAGGTGCTAAGATTTGTTTTCGTAGTTATTAATTCATTATTTCGTTTCCTTCTAGCATATTATCAGGGTAATTAAAAGAAACGCCTTGTCCTGTTTATATATATAATACTCCTCATTGCTTGCGCTGTTGATTCTATATGCCGCTCGCATCACTTGGAAGAAAAAGAACGACGTGTGTTTAGCCGGACTCAGAAATTTCTACATTAATTTCTCCCCCTCAATCTGCATTTATCTGATGATATAAAGGAAGTCTTCATAGTCGACATGTGCTCAGATGTGACTATAATTTCTTAAAGAATATCTTTCTTTTGATTATCCGTTTGTAAGGTTCCCAACCATTCCTTTTTCGAAACTTCCCACCCTTCCCCCATCAATCCCCCCAGTCACCCCATCCAAGCTTACGAAAACTATTTATATCTCTTTGTACCTGGTTGTTATAGAGAAAAAGGCAGAAATGATGGTTTTACTGTGTACTTTAAAATAAACAAATGTCTACCTGTAAAGATCTATCTTTAATCTGTTATCACCAAACCCCCTCATGTAACCTCGACATACGTTCTGTCATGCGTCGCATCGAATGAGATAGCATCTACAGCAAGGATTTTACACGCTTCAAGATGATAAATACAGCGCTACCGTGAGGGAGGGGATTGGAAACACTTACATAGCTCTAATAAGTGTGTATTTAAAATATACATTTATAAAAAATGCAAATGAGACAATTTTTTCTCCATTGTGAAAACAAAAAATATTCAATAGATTTTATTTTTTATCTTGAGAAATGTACAAAGAATTTTCAAAGAATACATAAAAACAGTATAAAATAAATAATTTCTCAAAAAATGACAAAACTACGCTTTTCCGTATCCTTCTCACACTTTAAACAGATTTTCATTTGTGAGAATGATAAAATCGATAAGTAAGTAAACTGCACGTTAGATTTAGACAAAAAACACAGCGAGGACCTTAAACCAACGGTCGTCGTTTTTACGATATATTTCGGGTCGAGATATGCAAAAAGATATATCCGCACACGGTTAAAATGTTTCCCAAGTGCGGGGGAAGAGTGGGAGAGGACTTTAAAATGCACACAAAAGAAAGACGGGAATGTGATGGAGAATCATGATGGAGGTGAACGGCGCAGAAGATTCTGGCGCAATGTCGTAGCGGAGCTAGTAGAGTGTATGATTAAGTGGCCCGAGGGACGGACAACGCATTATCATAAGCAGTGCCTCAAGAGATGGGGTGACTGCATGAACACGGACAAAATAGAGAAAAAAAGCATTCAATAAAAGTCCGCTTACAGCAGCGTACCTTGACTGAAGACCACCCAGAGTGAGACGGGGAGAGATAATCCCGCGTGTGAGAGGGTCAAGTTTTTAGGTGACAGAGTAAATTAAGTTGCCTTTATCCCATTTTGCACGCAACGCCAGAGCACGAGAGTATATCAACCTTAAAACTATAACAAGGAGGACTTAGTAAACACCACCTTGGTATTTGTATTACATGTCAATGGGACTTATTAGGCCCTGAAACGCCTTTTTCTATTAGATTTCTACTACTATCGTGTTTGTCATTAGAATTTAACAAATCTCAAGAATATGGCAAGAAATTTGAAGAGATGAAAAATATAATGATTTTAATATGAAAAAAGCAACCTGCAATTTATTCGACCTCGAATCCGAATTTTTAATAAACGATATCTCAAAGATCATACAAGAGCTAGGGAGAGAAAAATTTGGTTTTTCAATTGTTCCTCTCCAAAACAATCTTCTTCGCAACCGATGTTAACGATAGAACAGCTATCTTTGATGATTTTCGTACGAACGGCTCCGCGTCTCTGTCTTGGGCGTTTCATTTTTTCTTAAATCTTTACTTTCTCTTTTCCTGCAAACAGAGCGGCAACGATCAGATATTTAATCAGGAAGTAAATGAATTGTTTGGTCGTAATTAGTAACAATTGTTCAATTGGATGCAAGGTAAAAAATATTTCCATTTTAAATATGAATCAGATCGCAACGGTAAAAGTAAAGGTCGCTGAATATTAATTAAATGCAAATAAAATATAACAGCGCGTTGAGGAAATCATTTGCATGTACGCAAGAAGGCGTAAAATTTAGCGTATAAAACCGAGATCGAAACATATTTACACCTAAGAGTAGCCCAAACGCGCGGGCTTTACAAACACTAACGTCACAAACGACTTTTTTTGCGCAAACTCGAAATAATCTCTCATCTCTCCATCATGTCTACACCAAATTTAACGCTCATTTGACGTCACCCCCATTCCCTCGCTAACACACGCACGAAATACCCACCCCGATTCCCATGCAACGCCCACCTCCCTCTTTCTCCCAGCCACCTCCCTCCCCTCCTCCGCCTTCTGCGTTGCTTCGTTTCCTCCGTGGAGAGACATATTTATCAACGTTCTCTCTCTCTCTACCCAACTGTTCTTTCGATGTTTATCATATCCTTGTCTATCCATGTTATTATTTTCCCCCAGCCTCACCCCTCCCACCGCCCCCTCCTTATCCTGCCTTCGTTCCCCTCTCAAACTCCTTCGTCAGTCCGTCCGTTCGTCCATCCTTTAACGTCCGAGGAACTCTGGGAAAAAATTGAGGAGCGGAAAAAAGGCATCCCTTGTGCAGCCTCCCCATCTCGGGGGCCAGCCGTTCAGTCATCCCTTCATCTCGAACAAAAGGGTTCCACTGGACCACCAAGGGTGTGGATGTCTCCCGAGGGTCCGTGCAGGAGGAGGAATGAATCGCAAACGCGTGATATCTGTTTTATCGTCATTGTAGTCACGCCATGGCGCCCATGATCACGGAGAGAGGAAGAGTAGCGGAGTGTAAGGATGAAAAAGAGAACGTGTGGCGCGATGCAAGCCATCCATCAAGGGAGGAAGTTGAGAGAGAGAGAGAAAGAGTCATTGGAGACGCTCCATTTGTTTCTGTTTTGATAACGTCGGTAATTAATGGTACCATTCGTTTTCAGATTCCATTAAGCGGCAGATATGCAAAGCGAGAGATATTAATGGTGAACGAAAATATTGAAAGTATCGCAGGAAGTTAGGAAAAATGATTTATTTTTTAGGTGATAATCTGCGGAATAAACCGCGAAAAAATTCCCGGGGAATGAAATAATCAATATCTTATGTATGGTATACCATTAAATGCTGTATATAATTTGTTGATGTCGCTGAAAACTTACACTGAGACGTTGGACTCTTAAGTTAGACGAACTTGAAACATTGATGGAATTCAAAATAAATTAATCATATTATAAAATAACTTAAATGAATATCTTTAATTTAGACAAGCTACTTAAGAGTTTTTCTGACAAAGAGCTAGGCAATTAAATAATTTATACGGAGTTTGAAGAAATTTAACTTACGTAACATTAACGTTTGGTAACTCGTGAAGCTTGGAAACTTCAATCTAGGCCGAGACATTTAATAGCGGCCTGTTAAAAAGTTCAACCAGCAGGATATTCAACTATCTTGTTAAATAGAGGCACTTTTCCTTAATACTTAGTCAGAAATTTTCCATTATATTTTTCAAATAAAGAGAGTAATCAATCTCCCTACTTCTCAAAAAAATGTAAAACAAGCAATTCCCAACAAGCTGGACCCTATTGATCAATTAGTTCCCCTTGCAATCCATCGTCAAAGAGAGCGGACTCGACCTGAAAAACTGGTAAAATTTCCGCTCATGAGGCAGTCCCGAAGACAAACCATTCGTTATGGAGCGGGAGAGACACGTCAGGACGTTACATCCAATTACATTTCAACATGTCATAAAAATGCTCGTCTTGGATCACGGTTTCAGCGAATGCGTCGCAACATGCACGGACACGGAAGGAGAGCAAAAGAAAAAAGGACAGCGAAAACACCCGACTGCGAAAAAAAAATGGCGAACGCGAAAAGGAAAATTAAGAGACTCGTTCGTCTCCCGGCTGCTTCCCGGGCTATCCCTTCGAGAGAAATGATATGGGCGTAGACATTCGCAATCAGGAAGCCTCGAAAATCAGTTCCACTCTCACAAATAAACGACCTTTTCGAAAAAGGACAAAGACGCCCGGCCGCGCGCATCGCGTGGTTCTTTTTAAAAAAGATCCGAATACGAATCCGGGCATGTAAAATCATTCTCTTGATTGCGTGCAAGACCGCAATTCGGCGGCACCGGTTCCAACATTGCGGAATACCTGTTTTCTTTTTCTGACCCCCTCCCCTACCTCACTCCCACCTACGCTTCGGCCTCTCTCTCTCTCTCTTTAATTTCTCGTCTTTTCTTCAAAAAAAAGACTACAATGGCAGCCGATTCCTCCTGTGCACCCGACCGCAAAACGTCTTTCATGGCGTACAACGAAAACTTTTTCTTATTCGTCATCCACTGCGAGTGACAAGAGGTAGCAAGCAAGAGAGAGAAGAGAGTAAGTAAATGAGCATCGAAATCCGATACATAAAACCCTCCAGAAAATTTCGGATTTCATCGCCAAACTTTTCCGTTAGCGTGTTCGATCTGGATCGTTTCGGTTTGTCTTGATTTTTCTTCATTATTTTTAGTTTCAAATTTGCGGAAGAGAGGGTGGGTTGATATAGATGAACCAGATAGCGATGATCAGGCACAAGTTATTTTTTCCAAATTTGCCGCTCTCGGCTGTCCAATCTTCAGAACGCTATCCCAAAAAGTGATATAAAAAGAACTCGTTTATAAAGTTATGATAAATTCGTCGCATTTACTTACTAAATTTAATATCGATTTTTATTTTATATAAGAGACCAACTTTCTAATCAACCCAAGAGAACAAGAATTGATACGTGAGACGTAACTTGTAGGTGAAAGAAAATTAGAGAATGCATTCCTTTGACTTCAGTTGTTCAGTTAAAATGGTTAGTAATTGCACGAAAATAATGCAAAGAAGCTTTTTTTACAAATATTACAAAAATTCAGTAATTTTTGAGTGAAATTAGTCAATTTTACTATTTATAATGCAGAAAAATAATGAAATAAATATAAAGGTTTAAAAGTGAGATGGCATTGACTGTTATTAAAAAAAATTTATGATATTAGAGTAATTCTTTTGAACAAAGATATGACGTTACTTCAAGGATGAAATAATAAATATAATAATAATAACTATATATCCTTTGCTTGCGCTGAAATTGTGTAGCGTAATAGATATAAATCGCTCGCACCCTTCTAGAGAATATATTCTATGTAAATATTTATTAGTTGCAAAAACAACTTTATTCAAATAGCGAAAAATCGAT
Source organism: Tanypteryx hageni (assembly GCA_028673005.1). Lineage (NCBI taxonomy): Eukaryota > Metazoa > Arthropoda > Insecta > Odonata > Petaluridae > Tanypteryx > Tanypteryx hageni. The sequence goes on from CM054112.1 coordinate 163,917,078, forward strand.
GAAAGGACATAAATTCGGATAAAAATGGAAATGAAAATGTTGGCCAACATAAAAGTAAGCGTAGCTAAAGTAGAAAAACCATATGCTTTATAGTTTTCTTGCTGCTATCTCGTCCATGTCGGAAAGTGGGTTCGCGAGGAATGACAGCGAAGCAGAATGGAATCAGCGAACGCTAGGTATACGGTCTCGTTCGAGAAAGATTAATAGCCGCGTCATTGGTTGGACATAGTTCTTAAATGGGGCATCAATCTAGTTCGGATTGAATGCGAGAGCGGGGAGGAGTTGGAAGATGGCATTGGCCACGCTGGTGGCATAGGGCTTAGAGTTACAGATTAGCATAACGTGGGTCACTAAATATAGCAGCTTATTATCTTAGTTGCGGTTAAAAGAAATCCGGATGCCTGAAAGACGTAATTGATGATGCATGTCACTCAGCGGAAGTCAAAATTAGCATAGGATATGTTCTATGGACAATGCCGAAAGATATTTCAACGAAAGGCGTGTGAAACGGCCGGGATCTGAATGTGCTAAGGGTTTGTGTCTTAGAAAAAATCAGGACACCGTCAATTTTTATTTTATTTCCAACTAATGGAAAATGCACCGTAGTCAGTACTATAATTGATATTGTTATATATTAATAATATATATTAATATATATATATATATATATATATTAATAACACATCCTCAACAGCTACGGTCGAACAGATTGCAATAATAAGGCATCAATACAAGGAGGCGCGCTCCATAGCCAGAGTAGCAATGCGTAATGCGTTTAACAATTATAAAAAGAAGGTTTTACAGGAAAACTTGAAAGAGAACCCAAAAGCATTTTGGTCTTACGTCAGGGAAGTTCAAGGTAGGGGCCCCACTATTGCGTCACTGCGGTCGGAAACGGGAAACGTAGTTCACGATAGTATGGATAAAGCAAACCTATTAAATCATCACTTTCAGAAAGCTTTTACTCGTGATGACGATGAATGTGAAACCCCTATTCCTATGCGTCAGGGCGATTCGATGGAAGATTTGGTATTTTCGGAAAATGGCATCGCGCTCCAACTTCATTCAATTAAGCCAAATAAATCTCCTGGACCGGAGGAAATTCCCGCGCGTGTAATGAAAGAATTAGCTGCTGAAATCGCGCCGTATTTGAAAATTATATTCGAGAAATCCATTAGAGAAGGAGTAGTTCCTAAAGATTGGAAGGTGGCACATGTTACGCCCATCCATAAGAGTGGCGACAGAGAGAACCCCGAAAATTATAGGCCGATATCCTTAACTTCATTATCGTGCAAGATACTTGAGCACATAGTTTTTAGCTCTGTAATGCGCTATTTAGATAGTCATTCATTGCTTAGCGGATGCCAACACGGATTCCGGAGAGGTAGATCATGCGAAACGCAGCTCGGCCTGTTCGTGGACGATTTGTTGCGATGCGGAGAGAAAAATACTCAGGTCAATGCCATATTCATTGATTTCAGGAAGGCGTTCGATAAAGTATCTCATAGGAAATTAATTGCGAAGTTAGGACAATGTGGTATCAATTCGAAAGTTGTCGGTTGGGTGAGAGACTTCCTCTCGAATAGGGAACAGATAGTTGTCATCGATGGGAAATACTCGTCCCCCGTTAAAGTTGCTTCGGGTGTTCCTCAGGGAAGTGTATTGGGCCCTCTGCTCTTCTTAATCTATGTAAATGATATGTGCTCGGTTGTTCGTAGTAAAATTAGGCTTTTCGCCGATGACACCGTTCTATATAAAGAAATAAAAAATCAGGAGGACCATCAGTCTCTGTGTGAAGACTTAAGAGCCATTTCAGCGTGGTGCAAAGAATGGCAAATCGAAATTAATTATACTAAATGTGCCGCAGTCACGTTCTGGAAAAGTAAGAACAAAGATTTAGGTTTCGAATATAAAATAGATGAAATGAGTATTCGACAAGCTGAGTATGTAAAATATTTAGGAGTAACCATTTGTCGAGATCTTTCGTGGGACATGCACATTCGTCGAGTTATAGGCGCGGCCAACAAGAAACTGGCATTCATAGGTAGAATAGTACGGAACACTACAGAGAAAGTACGCGAAACATGCTACTTATCACTGGTAAGACCACAAGTGGAATACGCAGCGAGCATATGGGATCCGTACGAGAAGGGACACATAATTCAACTAGAAAGAGTACAGCGCAGAGCAGCTAGATTTGTAAAACAAAAGTACGAACATAAGGAAAGCGTCACCTCTTTATTGAGCGATTTGAACTGGGTATCACTGGAGGACCGTAGATTGCACTCAAGGTTGAAACTTCTAGAGAAATATAGGTCAGAATGTCTAAAAGAGGAGGTAGTGGGAATAATTGTGGCACCGACGTACATAGGTAGAAATGATCGAGACGATAAAATACGTGAGATCGATTGTAGGACGGAGCGTTATCTAGGCTCGTTCTTTCCGAGGACAATAAGAGATCACAATAGGAAATTTCGAATTGCGTTAGACAATCTTTAGGTAGGATTTGGTGCATTGCACCCCCTGCCACCCACCAACTTGGTGAATTGCAGGGTAACTTGTAGATGTAGATGTAGATATTTACTGATGTGTCTTAAAATCGGTAAAAATGTAAAAGATGCAACTTCTGTTACATTCAGTAATATTCTATACCGTTAAATAGTCACATTTTGAATGAATACTTACGATTTCGGATATTAGTGTTAAAAACATTTTGCCGATATTTTATTATCCTGTGATTAATCTTAGAATTCAATATTTTCATGACTACATGGCGTAGAAAAATGAAAATTATAAAAAAAGCATATTTGACACATTCACTAATTTGCGATAAAACTCCTGCAGACGTAAAAACAGTGAACCAGATGCGCATGTCAGCTTTTAAATAAGCCGTCCATAACTGTAGCTTGCCGTTCGTCTTAAAAGAATTTTCATAATCAACGATTGGCGATATACGACTGGGTACGGCTACTTTGAATATGATATTCACATATTTTTTTCAACCTTTTTATTTCTGCAGGAGTTGATCAAATTCCTTTGGTTTCGAGACTCGAGACAAGTTCGATAGTTCATTTCTGAATCGCCACATATCATAATTTGGCTCCGAACTGCCTTCCTTCAAAGATCCGATTTGGAAGACACAAGGCGGCGATGATAACGATTCACGAGACGTTTTCTTCGAGAACGGCTACGTAGCTCCAAGATGCGAAATTCTAATCGCGACGAACAAAAAAAGCGAAAGGGTACAACGAGAAGGAACACACAGGTGAAAGAGAGTGACCACTCAACGGTGCGATCTTTATGGCAACGTTATCGTAAATCCCCGGGCCACACCGACCTCCTCGTGGAACGGTGCCAAAATAAAGGATCCGCGTATGAAGGAATAAGACGGAGGAGCTCACCTCTCTACCCCTTTGGCCGTCTTTTCAGTGCCACGTACACCTACCTACATAAGAGCGGAAAGGGAAAACGCTGGAGTGGAGGAGGGGTAAGAGTGGAGGAAGGTTAGAGGAGTGGGGTGGGGGAGAGGGCGATGCAGGTGGGGGGAGGGGGAAGTCACTTTAAGATAAAAAAGAAAGCGGCGCGGATGAACTCTTTCGGACCGCGTAATGGCGTCTCAAGAGGTTCGCGCCAGGCTTCTATTTGTTCCTTCCCGTGCCAAGGTTTTTTTCACTCCTCCCCTACCTAATAACCCTCTTTTTCGGTTCGGGCACGCGTGAGGAGTAAAAGCGGAAGAGTGGATAAGGATGCCCCCATTCGATCCCAGGATGTCGCGACTCATCAAGGGACTTGCTCGACCGCGACTTAATTTGTAGCCGAGCTGTGTGTCTCTCTCTCCCATCCTTTCTCTTTTCTTTTCTCTTCTTCTATTTGTCTCTGAAAGCTGGGTTTATTCGCTGCAGCACCCGAAAAAAGTGCAAGCAACAAGGATGGCGAGAAGAGCAACGAAAAATAGATAATCAGCTAAGACTATTTGTAGGTATTTTAACATCATGAATTAAGGCAATATGGTAAACTCAACCGGCATTTAAGAGCCATTTTTTACTTTCTCCATATACGCATCGTTTTCATGAAAAAAATCGACTTCGAGATTTCAACGGAAATACACGTTTTGAGGTCCCCTGAACACGTTTCGACCATTTTCTCTTATTGTTAGTAACGCTCCTTTTTCTTTTCTTAATTATTGGAGCTTTGTGGCTATATCCAATATCAGAAGGCTATGGTTTGAGTTTATTTCTGTTCTTTGTAAAGTCTAATATTTTCTCGCAGATTCTTAAAATATTTAATATTATGTAACCTATTTGGAATTTTTAGAAATATTACAGGTATGGAGAAAGTCATGTGGTGGCCACATCAGATTTTTATGAAAAGTATACACGTAAGTTTTTGCTCTCAAAAAGCGAGAATAGAAGGACAAACCAAAAAGAATAGTGAAGCACAATTATCTTAAAGTATCCAGCTTAAATTCACACAAGGGTCGGGCAGAAATGGCGTAAAAAACAAAACCTAAAAACAACAGTCTCACACAATTGGACTTACGGTTAGCTGCAGCGTCTCCCTGTCTTAATCAAGCCTGTCTGTACTCGAGTTTGTTTCAGTGCGAAATGAATGACTCCTATTGGAAATTGTTGTTAGTGGTAGAGAGATTCCTTCATTCAAAACGAAAGTCGAGGGACCGAATCGTGGCCTGGGCAAGGATGCAAGCGTAATTGTTCATGGCCCTGAGATATTAAATAAACAAGTGCAATATAAAAATTAATTTTTATAAAAGACTTTTATATGGATAATAACTATATATGCATTTTCCATATGATACAATACGCTGTCCGTAATTTCGCTTAATCAGAAAAAAAACTGAGTTTCTCTTGACTACGAAAGCTTTTCACGACAAAAAACGTAAACTGATAGCGTTAAAGTATGAATTCTTGCATCAAATACACGTGTATTTGAAAATCGACGGTAGAAAAAATTCATTTACATTTTTTATGCGTTCTTTGGCTAAAGTTCCAAGGTCGTACGATTTTAAAAATATTTATACAATACAAATAAAAATACGCCGCAACTAATGTCCATTAGCCTACGTTTAATACCGGCAGCACGGAACAGCAAGGAGTACATTTTCCTGCCGCTAGAGGCAGGAGCAAGAGTTAGCAAAAGGAAGCTGGAATTAGACTCGGCCCGTTATATTACACGGAAATTATCTGAAAGACTAGAGGTTTCGCCATCTGGTATTATCCCATTAGAAAAATGGTAAAATATCGACTTCTAAAGAGAATTTTGTTACTCTAGCTCGCTTATACAGTCTTCCCAAACCACTGACGTTTTACTACCAAAGACCCTTTTTAGGGCAAAACTTCAACCAAATTTTTCAAACCCTTAGTGATATTTCAATTATAAATTTTTGTCATCATCTCATTACTAGACCGCGGATCTTTAGGTAAAAACCTATTTATTTCCTGAGTAGATATCTAAATATACAATTGTATATATACGTTTCATGAATAATTAACCTCGAAAACGTATATTTTATAGTGCCTAAAAATGCCTATTTTCACATTAATGTCTAAAAATGCCTATTTCGACCTTAATGCTTATTTTTGCCATTTTCATGCAAAAAAAGCCTAAAAAGGGATAATTTTGTAGAAAAAATCGACAATAAAAGCAGATTTTGGTACTTGTCTAATTTTTTAAACTGACTGTACAATGTTCAGTTGAGGATTGGGAAAATGTCCTTCACACCACGGTCATGATCAGGTGGCGAACACCAGCTCAGACCTGTCACTCATCCGGCGGTGCTATTCTGTTTCCCTGTGTCGCGCGATGCGACAATGTAACAATGGGTTTAATATGATTTTGCGTTAATTTTTCGTCGTTACATTGTAATATTGTGTGACACGGGAAAACGAGAATAACCCTGGAGGGTGAAGATGAGAAGTGTGAACGTGAAAATTGTGAAAGTGCAATGCATAAAGTAGCAAGTTCGAAAGCTTATTTAATACGTCAGTGGCTACAAGAGTTCCCGTATTTCACAACAGATGGAAAAATTATCTTCTGTCAAGCATGCAACAAGGAGGTAAGTACATTATAATGCTGGCTTGCAACGAATTATTGGCCGTGAATTGCTTGTCATCTTAGAGGCAAAAACCATCTACATTTTTTGTTTATACGAGCCATTTTATGGTAACTATAGACGTGGTTATTCAAAATGTCCAGCAATCCAGCTGCGGACCTTTGTAGCTCTGAAGTAAATTTACATTTTTGTCCCATTTCCATATTTATTAGATTATTTTCGTATTTTTAAGGTTAATTATTTCTTCATAAATTTTCTTTATAGGTTTCGAGTTACAAAAAACCCCACCTAACTCAGCATGTCCAAGGAGTGCTACATAAGGCAAAAATTGAACGCAAATCGAAGATGAAACAAACGCTTTTAACAAAAACTTCTTAGGGATCCAGCCAGAAGAATCAGTTTTATGCAGATTTGTGTCATGCAATTGTGGCAGCCAACATTCCATTCAGAACACTAGAAAATCCAACATTCAAGGGGTTCCTAGAAAGATACTGCCATCAGTCTGTACCTTCCGAATCAACTCTAGGCAAGAATTACGTGCAACCCACGTACGATGATGCAATGTGCAGGATACGGGAGGACATTGGAGATTCAGATACTTGGGTATCAGTCAACGAAACCACTGACGCTCTCAGCAGATACATGGCCAACTTGGTTGTTGGGAAATTGGACCCAGATGTGTCATCCAGAGCCTACCTCATCTGCATGAAGCAACTTGCCAAAATAAATCAGGAAACAATAGCACACTCTGTGAACAATAGACTGAAAGTGCTGTATCTCAACACTCTAGACGAAGAGAAAGTGCTGCTCCTATACACAGATGCTGCGTCGTACATGGTTGCTGCCATGCAGTTGCTCAAGGTGTTCTATCTCTCTCTTGTGGTTGTGACATGCCATGCCCGTGGTTTGAACCGCGTAGCAGAGCAAATAAGACTGGAAATCCCCAAGGTGAACAAATTGATATCCATCGTGAAGAAGGTCTTCGTCAAGGCACCAACAAGAAAACAGGCTTTTTGAGAAAAACTGCCCGATGTCTCTCTGCCACCTGAGCCTGTGCTCACCCGCTGGGGCACATGGCTGAAAACAGCTTAATATTACAGTGAGCATATCCTTCGTGTCAAGGAAATTGTGACAAATCTAGCCGAGAATACTGCCTGTGTCACTTCGGCGAAAATGTTGCTGGATGATCCCTCCATTCCCAAGGATTTGGTGTATATTAGATCCCACTATACATCCCTTGTGTGGATTATTGCTGAATTGGAAGGCTCGGGAAAACGCATCTACAAAAATACTGCTTTTCTGAATGGAGTAAAACAAAAAATCAAGGAAGCGCCAGGTGAAGTGGGGGAAAAGTAAGATCAAAACTAGAAAAATTGCTACAAAAGAACTCAGGTCTGCAGAGCCTATGTACAGCAGCAGATATACTGGCAGGAAAATCCAGTGAAGTTGAGGGCAAAATTCCATTTCAACATGTACTTAAGTTGAAGTTTGCCCCCGTTACATCAGTTGATGTCAAACGTTCTTTCTCTGCTTACAAGATGATATAACCTGACAAATGCCATAGTTTTGAGGTAGAAAACTTAGAAAAGGTGCTTGTTATTTACTGTGAGGCTAACTACGGGAAATTTGTGGAATAAACACAAAGAGGTGACAAATTCATTATGGGAATTTCGAATGAAACAGTTTGTCAAACATTCTGTATAGTACTTAAATATATACTTGAATTGGGTTTTCAGTCATTATTACTATATGTAATGTAGATAGTATTTTCTCTGTAACGCATGGTAAATTAACCATAAGGATAAGTTTCAATGCATAGTAGTAAAATATTTTTGTTCTTTGAAAACACAAATCAATATTGTTTCGTTGACTGGTAATTTTTGCGTGCGTGCATGTTTCAGTCCTTTTTCGTGAATTAAAGTTGATAGTAGACAGAAATGATGTTGTTTTTTACTGGACACAGTTTTTGGAAGTATTTTTAGAGCCTATTTTACGTTTTATAAAGCCTAATTAAGCTACATAAAGAGCCTATTTTAGTCGCCTAAAACTTCATTTTTAGATCCTAAGAATCCTTGGTCTACTCATTACCATTGAAAATAATCATCCTTGAAAAGGCCGTTTTACCATATCGCTTCTTCTTCCTTGACCAGGCCGACTACTCTCCCACTTATTTAGTTATAAGATGTAGTAAATAGTTTTGAATTTTAATATTAGCTTTTATTTTTTTTAATTGTACCTGAAAATCTTCCTTCTTTTTAAAATATTATACTTTAAATATTAGACATGTTTTTTGAGAAAAAGGGGTTAAACCAAACAAAAATATAAATAATGAAATACATTATTATTATACAAAAATAATTAAAACGATAATAATAATAAATAAATTTTAATATTATTATTATAACAAAATATTAAATATATATACAAATGACAACCCAATAAAATTAAAAAAAGGAAAATAAACGATTATGTAAATATGACCATACAATGTTTTCTTTTCTAGATTATTAAGTTAGATATTAAATAAGATGTTAGATATTAAGTTAGCGGCAGTTTACATATTTTATAGCCCTCGTTATTATTTAGTACCTTCTACAGCCCTAAGGCATATTATAAAACCATGAGCTCATACTTGATGTAATCACTGTCACTCAGCCGAGATCGTGGGCACTACCCATGGGTAAGGCTACTGTGTGTGAAGCAGCACCGGAAAACAATAGAGAGATAAAAGTTTTTAATTGACCCAGGAAGTTAGAACTAGAAAATTCCACTATATTAATTTTGCACCTAACTTCTCATTTGAAAAATAGCTAAATATAAGTACACCACTGAAAATGTGACTTTTTTGCCAAATGAAAAAGTAACGCCTTTTTTAAACACTGCATAAAATAAACAAAAAATGTATTAATCTTGAAGAAAAAGTGTAATTTTTTCAGCTGCCGTTTCCTTCACCCAATTGCCTCAGATTGAAATGCATACGTACTCCCAAAATGTGTAGCAGCCAGCTCAGGCAGAGAGCGGTGCTTTTCGCTTCCTCTGTTAATGCAGCAAATGTGGAGAGCAGGTTGCTACAGAAGAGGAATACGGAATTTTAAATTGCTACGAATACTTTACTATTCGGTATTTTGCTAAATTTGTTTTTCGAAATGCTCCGGGAAGCAAAAGAGGTGCAACACATTTTTTTTACAGCTATTCCTTTTGCCTTTAACACACAAAACATTTCTTGGTCTCAGCGCAGTCTATTGATATTTTAAATTCACGATGTCACTGCTTTTTTACACTGTCACAATATCTTTGTAATTTCTGTCAACTCTAGAAGTATTACTTTCAGAACTACTGCCTAAAATACGCATTCATACTCTCTCTCTCCATCCGTCGCACGTTTCATCAGAGGCCATAATACAGTACTACTCAAAAAAATTATTTTGGCCAGCAAAAACTTTTTTGAGAGGGTAATCTTAAACAAAGGAGGGTAAAAAACCTAGGAGCTTCTGTCCATCTTCTAACAAAGGTTTCTGACGCAGTGCTGCTTTAGGTTCTTGGGAGACAACGTAAGGTCGGTGACGCCTGGCGACCATGGTTCGTCATCCGAAGGCTAATGAAGATCGCTATAACAGATATCTGCTCGTCAAAGGTGTTGATTGGGTAAAAATAAACTGTACTAATGCTTTCCTTTGAAACCGACAATCTAAGTGTCCGCGATGAATCAAGTTTGGATTATCCCTCGAACGAATTAATAAAAAAGATCGACTCGACCGTTCTGCGGCATTGTGTGTTTCAAAGCGAAATGTTAAAAGTTCAATGAGATTTGGGCATCAAAAAATAAGCGCGATAAAAATAAGTATAAAGTATAAAAATAAGCAGAGACATCTATAGAGAGAAAAAGCGCGTGTATAGAAAATTAATTTTGAAATGCGAAATTTTATATCGACGTCAAAAATCAAGTATGCTAATCCGAATAAATAACTAATGCGCTCAATTCCTTGCGACGCTAAATTCGGTTTGTTTTATAAAATTAATGATATGTTGCACCTTTCTGCACAAGTCGTTCTTTACCTATAAACCTACAGATAAAACAATCAAGTGTGGCATACGCTAAAACTTGACGTTAACCGTTAATCATTCCACTCCCCACATCGCTTTCGAATTTTGCGGTCAATGGGAAGAATATCCATCCAAGCTGATCAAAAGACTAAGCTTAGGGAAGCGTGAGAAGCCCAAATAGTTGGGACTCAAGAAATACCAGTTATATGACTGTGGCCACTGTGTTTAAACTTACTACCAAGAATAATGAGTATTAGAACACATAAAAAAAGTTGGAATAGGCAAATTTATTTCATGAGAAGAGATAAAGTAATCAGAAACAATAAAATCTCAGAGATATAAAGGAAATACATTGCTCCTATGGAAAGGCTATTGAGAATATTAAGGGAAAGATGACGTGAAATGGTTAATGAAATGGATATTTGCGAAGTAGGAATAATAAAAGAACAAAAAAACGAAAGAACTGGGAGTGAGGGAATCGATTAGGTAAGAACATACGAAACATGGCTCGGGGAAATTAGAGAGAGTAATTCCAGACCACACGCAAGGACTACTGGAAAATACGGTTTGACGTTAATAAAAACATAACATACAATAGCAGAGTTTAAATGATAAGGGAAAAACTTTTTCCTAATAAGAATGTATTTCAGGAGAGGACAAGCTAATGATTCGGGTAAAACAAATTTTTTTAGCAATGGCACTGAATACAAAAAGTCCCGATAAAAAGAGAGGTTGAAATCGATAGAGAAAACCTAAGGGAAAGGAATTCAACAACGAAGATGCAAGCGGAAGAGAACATGAGCAAAGGGAGCGAAGAAATAGAGAACAAGGGTTCACGAACCCTGCGGAGAATGCGTAGCGGATGGAGCAAGGAACCGTGACGCGAGACCCGAGAAGCGATTCCCGTCCGAGGAAACGGGAAGAGAGGAAGAAAAAGTGAGCGAGTTTAGCACGGGACGGAAGTTATCGAAGCAGTAATGGCATACATGTGTCCAGAGGGAATTACAGCGCTATCTGGGAACGGCGCCCAGACTAGTAAGACTAAAAGTAACAAAAATGACAGAGAGGAGGATTGGGAAGGAGAGTGTACGAAAGAGAACGGCGAATCGCATGTCGAGGAAAGGAAACAGAGAGAGGGAGATTGAAAGAAGAGGAATACATACAGATAGAGTAGGAAGAAATAGGAGGGGGAGAAAGAGAGTTCGTTTCCCTTTGGTGAGCCGCTCATAGATACAGGGTGGGGAAAACAGGAAGTGACCTGTCACGCTTTGGGGTGAATAAAAGGTGAATATTTATAATTATTGGCAAGTCGTGGGGGAAGAAGAAGAGGGAAAGGATGCTAAGATGAGCGGAATTGGGAGCTATGGATAAGCTCACGCACGCCGTTGGAACGCCTGTTAGCAGTTACGGTAGCTAAAGAGGGCAAAACTTTATTTTAAGAGGAGGAGTTTCCGAGACGACGATGCCATGAGACAACCGTTAAATATTTCGGGAAATTACTCGTTGGAACCTTAAAGGATGGCAAAATATTTCGAGGTAAAATTTGGGAATTTATTTTTTATGGCCCAGGGTGACATCTTTACCGGATATCCCCGTGTCTCTACTTGCATTCGACTTGCTGCACATGTGAAGTGTTTCTAGACGTTTCTCGAGGCGACATTTTTTATGGAGAACTTTCGAAAGAAAATAAAAGTTATGGAAATAATTGCTGAAGCAGATAGTAAATGGCGGTTTAAAACGAATATTACAGTGTTAAATTTATTTATACCAGTATGATTAGTATGAAAATGATAACGAGACCGAATACTGATTCGAATGGAGAAAACGAAGTCTCTAGATGCTTTCGTTTAGGATTTAGCGCATTAAGACGGGCAGACAGACAAATCGGACGAATACGCGAATTAAAAAAAAACGTTAAAAATGTGAAATCTGAAATCGTTTGGAGAACTCGCACATCTTTTGAACGCATTATTTCCTAAGATATACGATGATTGTTATTCGGTTAATTTTCTTCGGCGGCCGAAGTTGCTTCTGATCCTCAATAAAATTCCTCTGTTTTTGACACCGTTTAGAAACGGCGAATAGATTGTATTTAGCGGCAGCAGCCAAAGTACATCTAAATTGGTCTTTGTGGTAAAAAAATAAATCATGTTTCCGGTTACTAAAGTCTTACAGGGCCGACAACTATCGGGTGTAAACGCAACACTTGTCTGAGAATAACTTCTACCAAGGGAGCGCTATCAGTCTTCTGTCATTTTATAAAGCTTTGGTCAATTTCAGAAGAGAATTATATGATTCTGCTTTCGGTGAATACCACTTATGATGGCTGTATGGGAGACAAAAGGCGCATGTGGTTTTTCACAACCTTTTTATGGATATTGGAGATACACGAGTAAAGACTTTTTTGTCTATTTTATTTGTAAGTACTTATCTTGTCTATATACTATGGTCGAATAACTATCAATGGTTATTATCGATCACGATAAAATGTGCCACCTTACGTGAACTAAAATGCAAAATCTCATGAATTACGACCCTAAGTTTTGTGGTGCACATAGGGTCGTCACGCAGCGAGCAATTCAAAATGCTAAAATTTAGTTTGGCTAACGGTTTAATAAATACATAAAAATGTTTCACAAAAAAATGCTATCTCAAATAAGTGGAAAACATGTACGATATCGATATCGTTTCAGGGTGTGTGAGTTCGAGAGAGAGAGAGAGAGGTACGCTTTAAATATAAAAAATCTACACTTGCGATCAACGGCGACAAAAGAAGAAAAAATATGCAAAGGCACGTCGCGATTGTCTCCTGATCCGTGAAAAATGGGCTTAAGAGCGAGAGAGAGAGAAAGAGGCAGACCCTTATCGACCAATCCCCTTCATAAAAGACCGCATGTTACAGCTTCCGCGAAAAATTAGGCCGCGCCGTGACTCAACCCCTAAAAACCAGCGTTATTGTTACTTTTATTTAGCAGAGCGCCGAAGGGATTAGAAGGAACCTGGATGGGAGTGAAGCGTTCTCCCCGATCATCCTGTCCGTGAGTCAACCGCTCTTGAGTCCCCGTCGACTCTTTGACTTCTCCGGTCCTAATTTGTCAAACGCGATGAGGGTGCGCTCCGCCTCGAGTCACCGCTGCTTGTCACGCCGCGAATTAGAAGAGAGTGGAGTCCCCGGTTTTATTTTTTTTTACAACGTAGAGTTTGTCAATGTCTAATCCTCCCCACCGCGCGTTTTTTTATGCAAACTAAAAAGCTCTCAAATTCTCATACCTTTCCGAGTGCCATAAAAGTACATACGTCAGCAGACCGCCTTGTTCTTCCTACTTTCAACTTCCCTTCCTCAGATTGTCGGCTCTCTTTGTCTTCCTTTATAAATTCCGATCGAACACGCTGCTTCAACGTTTCGCGCACGATACCGGCCCAGACGGATTTCTCTCCCGCCAAAACGTCTAACGGTTCGGAGATTCAAAATGACACGCCGTGTGCGTCGAAGAGAAATGAAATTTCGTTTTCGTATGGCGAAATATTTTTTACCAAATTATCGATCTGAAGGTTAAAATCGGAGATATACAAATATAGCCGCACTCGTGATTGAGGACGCATATTTCATTGAAGGGAGAAAATGATTTTTTTTGCTTGTGACAGAATAAATCAATTGATATATTATTATTATTAATAATAACTTTTAATGTGCAATCAATTTAACAAAATGTGTCAATATTGAACTATCATTTCAAGAATTTTATAGATTTTTCTTTTAACTGTACGATGTAGCGTTAGAAATTGCTTACTTTTATTCTAAACTTACTCATATAATCATAAACCAAAGGATGATAATTCTCCTTCAATATCCCGGATATGTCTGCCCCTTTTGCCGAGCTAAATTGCTACACGAGAAAATATAACTTCACGAGGTGACTTTTTATCACTAAGTAAAAGGACGGCACTAATTGCTGGGATAATAAATAAACCGTAACTGGAGAAAACGATTCTTGTACCGACAACCAGCCGGAGAAATCGTGCTTGATGAGGTCAACAATTGCGCCCTCTTTCAAAAGTCACACCCGCTTACGTATCTAGGATATGCCAACGCGGTCCAATTAAATGTTATAAGGGAGAGACCATATGGAAATAGTTAAGGGAACCGTTCCAGAAAAGACGCGGTTTTAAAGTGGGGAGAAGAGTGGAAGTGAAAGAGAAAGAGAGAGAGAAAGAGAGAGAGAGAAAGAGAGAGAGAAAGAGAGAGAGATGAGTACGGGCGAATCGCAAGGAAGGAATAGGGGCAGAGGACGGAACGAATTGATGTGAAAGGTGGGGATTAATTTGGCCGCGTAAAAACTTCCGAAGAAACGGAATGATGACTCTAGGAAATAAAATCTCACCGACTTTATTGTGCAAGGAGCAAGCGAAATGGGGGAGAAAAGCACTCTTCGTGTAAGAGAAGGAGACGGTGATAAACATGGTACATATTTAGAGAATGGCGAAAAATAGATAATTAGCTCGGGATCGAGAGGATGAAAAAAATGGCGAATAAGATTGACAAAATTAAGTCGACTGTTGGGTTTAAACGTGTAAAGGATAGAGAAACGCGTACAGCACGGAGGTGGAGAGGAGAAAGGAACGAGACACGTGTAGATGGTAAAAATTAGAGAAGACGGAGAGACGGGAAGGTTGGTAAGGGACATAAAACTACTAGGGAGAGGTTTTTTAGGGAGGTTGTAGGACGTTTTCGGCAGCCAGAGTTATGATGCAAAAGAAATAGCGCCCTCATTTAAAACCCCGCGGAATCTCGAGCATAATCGACAGAGAGAGAGAGAGAGGGGAGGCACTCCCCACCTCCTCTTCCCACCCACACCGCTCCCCGCCCACTCCTTTCTCCTCTCTCCCTCCCTCCCTCCACAACAATCTCCGCAAGTTAACGATTACGCCCTTGGTTAGCGGAGGCGGAGTACCCGAGTAAATACGTGGTGAAGAATGAGGGAAGCAAATGGGTGGTATAAATCGGCTATAAGGACTTCGCGGAGGGGTAGAGAGGGGAGGGAGTGCGGGAAGATGGCAGCGGAGAAAGATAGAGAGGTAAAGAATGGAAGAGGGGATAAGTAGGTAGGGATGGGGAAGGTTTAAATCTCTCGACTAAGAGGAGACTCGAAGAGGAGAATTTGCCATAGCAGAAGGGGAATACGTATACGTTCGGAGTTTAAGGAGCAGGCCAACGGAGGAGGAGGAGGGTGACAAACGCACCGAGAGGGTGGAGTGAAGGGGAAAAAGGCAGGCAGACTGCTCGCGAAGGAAGAAGCTGCCAGAGGAGAAGGTAAGGAGAGAGAGAGAAAAGGCAAGAAGAAACTACGTCGTCACACATAGTCGACCGAACATGATGTTAAGCGCTTTAAAGCGAAACCCGTTGGAGTTGCAGTCTTTCGGGAGGAGAGGTGTGGAGGAGGGTTGACGGCGAAAAATTGGAGGCAGCGAGGGATTTCTTTTTCGAAAGTAATTTTTCGGTTTAATGAGGCACAAATGATAGAGAGGGAGAGAGATAGGGAGGAATGACTGTATGTTTAAACAGCTGTAGGTTACCTCCTTCCGAATATACGTACATACCCACCACCTCCTTCCTCCTCTTCCGCAGTGAGAGAAAAAAATGAATGTCTAAATAGGAATCCGATTCCCCCACCCCCTCTCCCCTACATCCTTCTGCCGCCTGCGTCAACTGAGGCGTTTTACGGCTTTTTGCTGTCTTATTCGTTTATAGTGATTATTTACACGGTCGTTAACCATGTTTTATCTTCTAATTTGGCTTCGCTTTGACGATGACGGGAAAATCTCCAAGAACTATTTAGTAGGGCGCTTCAACAATGACGCACGGCGGAGTATATCGTATGTCGGTTTTATTTCGACCCCCAAACTTGTGACATTCGTTCCGTTTCGGGCGCGCTTTATTTTACCACATCGCTCAGCCAATCATGATGATTTCATGTGTGATTGAGGGGTCATCTTTGCCATTATGCAATTCGGGAGAGGTCATGGGTGATAATGAAGCAATGAACGAATTCATCGATTTGAACCGACTCATAATTTGTCGTGGGTTACGGAGAGCGCTAGCATAATATTTACATGACTACGACTGAGAGAGTGTTGGGGTAAAACACCAAAACTATTTCGTTAAATTAGTCAAGCCATAGATTGACTCCCATATTGCTTCACTGGAAAGTATTTTGACTCGGTGTCTTTTTTGCCTTAAGCTCTGAATAAACCACATTCTTTATCTCCTGGCAAAAGTTAGTCCTGCCAAAAATTTCTTAGTTACATAAAATCTGTTTCTATTTCACATTCCTAAATTAGCACAAAGTATTAATTCACGTCATGTATCATCGGTAGAGCAGCGAAACTTAAGAAAAACGCAGAGAAACGAAATTTCGACACGTTTGTACGAGAAATATTTTTAACTCCATCGCGACTAAAGTCAATAAATGCGAGCACGAACTTTAAAAAGTGTAAAAAAATCTTCCCCGGAGCTTCCCGCAAACGGTTAGAGAGGATTAACATTTTATCACTGTCTCCGTCTCATCTCGAATTCTCAAAACTATGTCGTTAAGAATGACTCACGCGTTTCGAATGCATTCCCAGGTCATCACGAGAGAATTTCCGCGGCAGTTAAAAAAAAATCAACCCAGTTCTTCCGAAAACTCCATTTTTTCATACTTCCTCCTATTCCATAACTTCAACCCCTTCTCAAAATCCTTCCCTTTTTCCTGCCTTCTCTACTCTCCCCTCCCTCCCTCCTTTCTCCTACATCCCTCCTCTCTCCCCTCCATCCCTCCTTTTTCCTCCCTCCACTTCCCTCCCCGTCCCTCCCTCAATCCTTCCCCTACTCCTCCAAAAACCCTCCCTAACTCAGACGGCTCGAGATAATTATGTTCGACTAACGAACGGCCTGACACTTTGAAATCCCACTTTGTGTCACCGCTGGATAAACCAAGGGGTAATTTATCCGCGAGGGCTATTTAGAGAAGTTTACAGCCACGGGTTAGAGGTTTAGAGAGGAAAGGGAAGCAGGAGTCGGAGCGAAGGGGGAGATGGTGAGAGAGAGAGAGAGGAAGGGGTAGGAGGAAAGGAGGAGGTAGAAGAAGAGCGTGAGGAACGGTGTAGAGAGGGAGAAAAGGAAGAGAAAGGAATGGAGGAGTCTAATCAAGGAGGATGGAAGTGAGAAAGAAGTGAAAGGAGAATAAAAGGATGCCAAAGATCGGGAAAAGCCTAAATCAAAATGGGCAGAGAAAAGGTTACGGAAAGAAGAAGATCCGAGGAAGAAAGTGTGAGAGAGGCGTAACGAGTATGAGGAAATAGTGCGGAAAATGAGAAAAAAAAGGTGGAGACGGAGGGCCGTTGAGGGAGAAGGGGATGAATTAAGAAGAGTAGAGAGGCGAGATGCCCCACGGGGATGGTCGCGAATCAGAAGATTAAGTAGTGTCACACACCACCTTTACCTAAGCTCTCTTCCGCCGCCAGGGTCGCCACAGTCGGCTCTGCCTCTTTCCTCCTCCTCCTAGGTCTCCCGCGTCTCTCTCTCTCTCACACACAAACACACGCACCACCGCACACGTCTTTAACCCCTCCTGGTAAGGGAGCGCACGCTTTATTTTAAGAATGCAATGTCGGCCATAATTGCTGAATCAACACGCGTGAACCAGGAGAAGAGGTAGGAGGAGGAAGAGTTGTGGAGGGGTGGGAGGAGGAGGGAGCTGAAAAGGGAGGAAGAGGGATGAGGGAGGGGAGGAGAGAGAGAGAGCCGAAGAAAAATAATACCGCGGGCAAAGTTTGAAAGGACTCGTCCCCCTTGTAAAAGACGAGGGAAAAAATGTGTTTGGAAAGGGGTCGCGAAAGGAGTTTTTATTTACATATTTATACATAAGTATGTAACGTATGCATTTCAGTTGCGACGGGGACGTTTATCGAGGAGAAAGATGGAAGAGGTGGGAGCATAAATTTAAGGGTCGGAAAGAATAGAATAAACAAGCGGCTAATAAAAAAGGCGCTTTCGTCGTCTTCCTCTCGTCGAAGAGGACACAATAAGCTGCAAATACTTTACTGCTATTGTGTGTATGTGTGTTATAAGTTCCGCGGAGGGTAGGGGAAGAGGGGAGGGGAATAAATTTCCTGCGAGGGGATTAATAATAAAGTCTCGAGATCGTTTTTGCTTCGGTCGTAAAAGCACCGCCGAGGTTATTTTCACGACCTCCTACTCTTGTACTATACCCTAAACGTATAAAATGGTTAAAAATACGTGGAAATATTGTTAGGACTAAATTTTTAACAATACGCTTCGTCTTTGAACCCAAAGGTTATGTCTGACATTAAAGCTTTGAACAGCTTCATTAAGCTTCGGCCTTCTCCCGGGGCTTAATTAAATAAATATTCAAAGTGAAACTATGTTTGCTGCTCACTTGGCAAGAGATTTAAGATCTAATTATAGCGACATCGGGGCATGTTTACAGAAATTATTTTGAAAACATTATAAATTTGACAGGATAGAAAATTTGAAAGAACGCATGGGAACAGTCATTGAATATAAAAATTGTGTAGAGACTAAAAGAGTATGAATTACTCATCTATTACTAAAAAGAACTCAAACGGAAAGATCTTAAGACACGCACTAAATATTTTATCCTAAATTACCCAGAAACATTTCTCCACTACTGCTTGTAAAATAGGAGCACGAATAAGTTTCGTGCTTTAATACCGCAGGCTTCGCTCAATATGCGATTCTACATCATTATGTTTGGAAAACATGTCAAAATTCAAAAGCAAAATATGGTTATAGTGTCAGAACAAAGAGACGCGAAGTAAAAAGTTGGCAACCGCTGTCACTAAATACTGAAGTCCGTTACTCCTGTTCAATTTCCGCAGCTGTTTTAAACAATTCACTTTATTTGTCTCAGCTGCTTGTGCGGAATTAGAAGGCACCTTAAATTCCTAAGCTTTAATAGTATTCGTCTTTCAGTTAAAAATTTTCCTTGAGATCTTATGAGCTTAACAAGTGAAATAATTAGAATAATTAAATAACCCGCTATTATTTAAAAAATATAATACCTCATTAATGAAACAAACTAAATTTTATACATGATCATTTTTATCACTGAAAATGTAGTTACAAAGATACAGGAATAGTTGAAATGATAGAGTTCATTACCACAACGTTAAAACCTCTGCACTACTATGCACTGTATCTCTCTAGTTAATAACAACTAAGGAGAACTTTCAATCGCTTTAAGCCTCTTAGTCTATTAACCTATTGTGTTAAAACATACGCACGGAAGACACTACTGCAAAAGAAGCTAAGAGCTATTAGTATAGATGTCGAGGAGAAATAATGAGGAACACTTTTTTTTAAATGTGAAGCTCAAACCGCGTTGACGTCAAGTACTAGTTGGCGACCTCGTGATGGATAAGAATTCCCGGAAGGCAAAGACAATGGCCAGGAAGATAAGCAGCGGAGTGGGGTGAGGGAGGAAGGAAGTAAGAGAGGGGATAGAAGAGGGCGACGATGAAAGGAATGCGTTCGAATGATCGCACCTTAGGAAAGGGTTCACTAGAAAATTGTCGAGCTCGTCTTATGGCTGATAGCAAAATCAAGAATAAGTACCCAAGTACCACATCTTGAAAAATTAAGTACTTATTTCAGATATCTCCAATGGCCATAACAAGATGGTTATCGGAGGTACCTAAGATAAGCAGTTAATTTGTTCAATTTTTAATACTTAAATTCTTATCCTTGAATATGAAACATTAACGGAACACGCACACATGAAGGATTTTCACAGAAGGGAGTGGTAGAGGTTATCGAGGATATGGGAATAGAGTTTTGGGTTCCCGGCGATATTTTTTTTATCCCGGGAAACGGGATTTAGATTTCCAAATATCCCGGGAACCCGGGAATAAAATGTTTTTGCATTTTTAATATTTAATACACCATTTTTCATTTAAACATGATACTTATTATTGATACAACGTAACGTAAAAAACTTTCCCTCTGAATTTCAACGGGCATCTCCCTAGTTTATATATAATTCACTTGGTCAGAATAGCTAATTTGGTCGATTAGGGGAGGAGTGTGGGGGAAGGAAGAAGAATAGGAAGCGAAGGTAGTTCGCTTCAGCGCCTAGTTTCAGATTAATGCAACATCCAGTACTTTTGGACCTTGTTTGTACTAACGACATTTATGGGCGCGAGAAGAAGCCATTTTGACATTGCATTAGCATTCCATTAAAATTGAATTAATAGCGAGAAACGTATAAAGTGCACAAAAAAATAAAAATAAAAACTAATTTTGATAGCTTAACTTTTTGAGCTTAAATTCGTAGAAATATTTAAAAATAGAAATAAAGGCAATTCCGGAAAAGCTTGACTAGGCATAAAATTCAAATGAACAATTACCGGGAATCAATAAACATTTTCCCGGGAATCGAGAATAAGAAATATCGAGTAAATTCCCGGGAACGGGAATTCCTGGGTCCAAAACTCTATATGGGAGCATAAGGGAGAGGATGTTAAAAGAAACTTAAGACATGGAAAATTTTAAGTGTGACTTAAAAGATTAAATAATGCAAATAATCCTCTAGGAGAAATTAATTAGCGTGGGTAGCCTATTTTTTATCCATGTTTACTACATACTAGCGATAGGTTATCCGGCGTTGTCCGGAACCCAGAGCAGTGTAAAAATGACCTAATTAAAATAACATGAATATTAATTTATTTCATTGTGCTTACGGCAATTATTTTTTTAAACATCTGTAATGTTTATTAGTATAGAGCTCCAGGATATACTACGTTTTTCGTGCAAAATAAAATCAAATCAAAATGTGAAACTTTACCTGTGTAAGTTTTTCCTGTTGTTATGTCAAAGAAACACTGTTACTTATGTGAATACGAACCAAAAAACCAAACTGTTAAAAACAAACAACTATATATATTCGATTTTAGTCCTTGAAACTAAATACGAATTAATAAAACAGTAAACACGAAAATTCTTTTGCAGCTGTGCTTAAAGGATAGTATATGCGCGTCATTTTAAATTACGATAGTGCAAACAATGCAAACATTTTATTAATATTACAAAATTAATTTGTTTTTTTTTTCTAGGAAATTACAGTCGGAGAATTACTCATTCGAATGTCAATTGTTATAAAATACAAATCGAACAATAAATAATTCATTATGACATCATTGATTCCCTTTAATAACATAAATTAGACGCGATCGTAAAATATCGAGTAACTGTTCCCATTGAAAAGCATTAAGCTCGCAACCATGGCAATTGATATTTTTCTTTATTGAAAACCGTCCGTAAAATATTGCCTTTTTCTACAATAAAAGTTAATAATTGCGCTAATTCAATACGTAGTCAAATTCTGCTTTCAAAAATAAGAGAACATTCTTTTTTTACATAGAACTGTTTAAGTCCCGAGTTCGTATCTCAATTTTAAATAATTTAAAAATGCCATTTTATAAAGCCCTGCACCGATTGAACTTACTCTCCCATGCTTTTCATATGGGAGAAAGATGGGGTAAAAACAACCCATTAAATGTAAAAGTAAAAATAAAATACGCCCGAGGTGCACACCCTCGGGTTTTCCTAAGTACGCATGCCAAGTTTCGGCTTTCTAGGACTCTTGGTTTTGGAGTTACAACGTTAACATACAAACACACATTTACTTTTATTTATATTATTACCAAATAAGCAATAAAATATCTCATAAAAAATTGCAGCATTCCAGAACTTCATTGAATGCGTTGCACGTAAAGAATACACATCTTCCTGAAAATTGAGTAAAATGTCACGCTGTGTGAAAGCTATGACGTGGGAGTAAAAAATGAAAGGAAACCAATTCTTAGAAAAGGAAAAGCGGGAAGAGGTACTCGTTAATAATCAGATACGGAAAACATACACGAGAAAATGTGGAGATGGGATATATACTCTGAAATTTTTAAACCGGGCCAATATACAAAACAATCGAGATCGCATGTGACTGCAAGAGAGGAGAGGAGAGAGAGAGAGAGAGACAGACAGACAGACAGACAAACGACTTTATTAGGGCGAAATTGAGACTATGTAGTCCCTTCTTACATTTAACCCTTTCGTCATATAAGTAAATACAATATTTACAAAATAAGAGGAGTTAATTACATACAGATTTTAACAAAATACAAATTAATTACAAGTTAATATATTTGTTAGTAGATAACAGAGCATTACCAAAGAATGTTAGTTTTGTGGGTCATAAAAAACTGTGTATCGGTTATGTTCTAACACAGAAAAATTCCCACTGCGGAAAACACCTACGAAGAGAAGAGAGGTGTAAAAAACCGCGAAAATTCCTAAATAGTTCAGGGGAAGGAAAAGAAAAAAAATCAATAATATGAGAAACAGAGAGAAAAAAAACATTCATAAATACAAACATATGTACATACATTTATATCCATATGAGGGAGGGGGGTGAGAGGGGAACAGGGAGAGAGAGAGAGAGAAAGAGAGAGAGAGAGAGAGAAATAAAACGTGAAGGGGATGTCAAAAATACAACGAAATGGAAGAGGATAATGGGAAAATATGGACAGAACAAAGAGTGGATGAATATGGTCTTCTAGGTAAGTATAAGACGTCTGGATGAAGGCAGTGAGGAGAAAGCAGCGGAATGAGAAAGAGAGAGAGGATGGAGAGAGGCGGTAAGGATGAGAGTGAAGTGGAGAGCTGAGAAGATCCCCGGTTGGGATTCGCGGGGACGATATTGATGAAGGGCGTTCGCTCCGGGGATGAAGAAGACGCACTTCCAAGCGGATGGAGCTCACTGGAAAATTGGACCCACTGCGTTATGGCGGATTGAGGGAGGTGGGATGGAGGTTGAAGGGAGAGAGGAGATGGGGTGGTGAGGGGATCGTCGGGGAGGTAGGGAGAGGAGGTCGGTAACATTGCTCTTTTCGCGGAGTGCTGGGGAAGAATAAGTCTGGTGTCGGGTCGAAGGAGTGAGCGATGTGAGAATTGAACCTAGGAGTGGATTGCTGTCACGTGATGAGGAAACAAAAAGCCGGTATAGGACGGAATAAAGGCAAAAGGTTACAAAACTTTACTAGAAGGAAGATTTTCGAAAGTCTCTCATCAATAATGCGAGTATAAGGACGTACATTGCGTATCGCAGTATTTAATGTTCATCTTGCCCCAATAAACGTTTAGCTTGGGTCTGATATTTATAATTTTTTGTTCACTTCTTTTCATCTCGTTACGAGGCTTATTTAAAAACGCCTGAGCAAAAAATAACGTGATAAGGTAATAATTATAGGTTATAACATGCAACCAATAGGTATAACCAATGTAAATATTAACATTTGCGACCAAATAGAGCCATAATAAAATTGAAGTAGTGCCTTCTTTGAGAAAGGACCTATAAAAGTCACGGTGATGATATTTATAGCACTTATTTGGCGAATAGACAAACATTTCATGTGTGCTATGATTTGTTGATAGTCTTATGATTATTATTGATGGACTGAATATTTAGGTATCATCAGACCAGCTTTGATTTATTTATTGTTACTGATTTTGTGGGTCCTCGCATAATAGGACACAAGCAGATTAAATATGTAAATTTATCAAAATTCCTTAATCGGAAAAAGCTAAACAAATTAATATAAATCGAGAAGAAATGCCGCACACAATAGATTTTAAAATATTAATGGTAAAGATCTCGATCTCACTCCTCTAATTACGACAAAAGTAAATAGAAAAGTGTTTCAGTACCAAGAACATGGAGTGAAAAATCATCTGAAAATCAGGTTTGGAATTTCCTTATAGAATACGTGGATAATGTGTGCTCGAGGAAGATGAGGGACTTCGTTTCCGGCCCGATAAAATTTAAGGGTATTTCTTTCATTTCCTGAGTAGATGCTAAATATGCAAACGGATAAGTACGGTAACGCACCCGCAGCCACCGCCTGACAGTCTTGCGTTTCACGAACCTTTCTCCCAAATGGTTCACATTAAGAGAGCTGAGTTGAGACCGCATGCATAGCTCCTGGCGCGCTTAGCAACTTTATTCCCGAAGTTATCGGATTGAGTAGTCTTTTTCACCGTTGCGGTGGATGTCAGGGATATCACGGTCGAAAGACGACCGTTTGCTATCGAGCGACGCATCTGGAAGACTCAAGTTCGGCGCACATCAAAGAGAATGGAACTTATGGTACGGTCTTAGGTTGATGAACCCAGCGAACCATTATGAAAGTCTAAGATACAGAAAAATAATGAGAAATATTTCCCACCCAAAATTTTTTATGAAAATTTAAATGCAACAGTTATATTTAAATCTTCTCGCCACTCCTTAAAACACTCTTGTGAAATTACGCCCATGACGGTGCATAAAATTCCCTGGTCACGGCGACCACACAACGAAATAACTATGCCAAGGATATATCTTGTATGCAAGTTAGGTGAGATAATAAATGGATCGGGCATGGCGAAGCGATAAATCTCGCAATATTTTATTCATAAATAGCAACATTCACATCGACATTTAATACGAAAATATGCACGAAGAGTTCGTTCCGTAAGATACGAGATGATGATATGCTAATGACACGTTTAGTGCTGCAAAGGTGTGCTATTACATTTTCTCGATAAACATCTGCAAGATATGACAAGCCAAAAAAATATAAACAACTTTGGTTGCTGCAATAATTGACACCCTCGTTAGTGCGAGGTGGAAGAGGAGGCAAGTGCGGGATAATGATGAAATTTGCATTATAACAGACCCGAAAACTATTTAAGGATTTTATTATGGAGAAAACACAAATGATAATTTGTCTCATGTATATGAGCTACGGTTTAGCATGTCTTAGAGTAAAATCAGTATAACTTAAACAGCAGATAAAATTCTAGAGATTAGTTTAGCATTTATTTCTCAGAAATTTATTGCTTATCGTTTGGATGGTAGCTCTAATAAAGTATATATGAATATACAGACGAAAAATATGACAAGATCATATATTCCTTAACAATGATTTATATATCACGCCTATAGGATCATTTGCTCATTTCAAATAACAATACAGTTTCTTTAGTGATACTGAAATGATTTTGGTGTCATTTCTATTAGAATCCACGAGCGATGAAGATGATTTAATCATCATAATTCCCAAAAAATTTGCATAAGCGTTTTATGACAAAAGAGACACCTACATCATCTGATGACGTCATTTGTTACGCTGGCTTTTTAACTTTTAATAAAAAAACTGTATTAAAAACTCGATTTATTAATTGAATGTATGCCAGAAGAACTTATAAAAATTAACTGATTAGCAGTCATTAAGGAGATGACCGTTAACTTTGATTTCAATATAGCATATGTGACTATAACCAGTAAATTTTATAAACGTACATGTAGTACATTATTTCCTTTTAAAATATTTAACCTTTGAATCTTGTAGCAGGAAATTTTCGAGTTTATTCAAGTTGTTGCCCAAATAAAATTTTCGTATGTGTAAAAAGAGTTTCAAACTAAAAGCGAAAGATAAACCCGGGAATATTAGCGATTGGATCTATAATTGAGCAAAAGCTCCCTCTCCATCTCTTTTGAGATGCGGTTCTGTATATTTGGATGGTGCGAATAGGAGATTCCTGATGGCAAACATCGCAACTACCACGGCCAAACGGTTTTGCCAAGTGATGAGTAGTAAGATTCGCAGTTCTCGAGGAAATGTGACCGTGTTGAATGCCTGTTGCTTGTTATCGAGGAGTTTATGATTTGTATCCCAGGCAGCAGCAGCTATGGGCGTCAAAAATCTTATTTCCAAGGAGAACGCTAAGAATAGGACGGGGAATTACGACGTGCCACTCATATACCCCATACTGTTTATGAGGTATTGACAGACGCCACTCAGACGGAAAATATTCGAATCTGGGAATATCCCATTCCTGTTATATCTATTGCAAGATATAGTCGACAGTCACAAAACATGTGTTTTTATGTGGTAAAATGTTACCCGGCCCCCTTCATGCCAGTTTTTTTGGCTGAAATCAGAACACACGTGGTCTATTGTTACGCGCGCTAACTTCAAAGAGAAAAAAATTAATTTTGAATGCATGCAATGGGATGCATTTTCCTGCACACATAACATACAGAAATATTTTCATTTGTCCACGTGCATACAAGATTCCACGCGAAGTAGAAAATAAGTATAAGCAACACAATTCCATTGCCTAAAATAGTACAACGCTAGAGAAAGTTTTGAGTAGATACGATAGTTAACTTAATTTAATAAAAGATCGATAAATACTCCACATTTACATTCATAAAGTTTTTACTTTACGAGTAACCAAGACGTTTACAGCATTTTTTTGGCGATTAATCGAACATATTGGATCACCGAGAACCTCGGAAATAAACAACTCCTCCCAACCAAAATTCGAAAGATCATACTTTCATGTACAATTAATAAGCAGAAACATAAATCCTCGAAGACTCGCGTGACTGATGCTCATTCATACGTGAAGGAATGCATGTGATGTCATAGTCCTCGACTGGAAATTAAGTCAGTTAGCTCGAAATTTCTTCATCGGTAATTTCCCATCCCTTTCTTCATTCTCGACTCGCAAAGGAGTTGGAGAGACGTCACTACGGGACAGAGAGAGATGGAGAGAGGCAGAGGAGGGAGAGAGAGGGAGGGATAGAAGAAGAAGCACATCTCTCCTTCTTCCTCCCTGCAGGCCCGTAAGTTGGCTGTTACCTTCCTTGCCTCTATCAACGGACCGTGGCTCGTGGACCACTCCCAGCAAAGATGGGCCCCGGAGATAGAAGGAGACCTTCTCGGAAAAATGGTATGTGTCGATTGCGGGGAAACAGGGAGAGAGAGAAGGGTGGGAGGCGAGGGAGGGATGGAGCGGTGCGGCAGGAAAAGGACGATACCATCGGCGTGGCGACGTCGTACTCTTGTGCACCGCGCCCTCTTTAAGACATCGCAGGCTTATGTCCCCCGTACGAAGCAGACCTCTTTACATCCCGCCCTCCTCCCTCTGTCCCCCGTCGGATTCGGGACAGAAAGAAGTGCGGGGGCGTCATTCCCCGAAGGCGTTTCTTGTAAACTAGGTATCGTACGGAGGGGACCAATGAAGAAGTTGCTTCGAAAATTGAACGAAAGCTGTTCATGTATTCCAACTAACCCTAATGTTGAATGAGATGGCATCGAATACTCCCAGTTTTCGTAGTTTCGTTAACAGCCGCTTTATATTTCTACAAAAATTAATTTTTAAAGATTTGAAAAATAAATAGCGTAGCGACATCCCCGCGCGGCGGGGTGACCCATGGCCATAACGGGCCCATATTTATTTCCTGAGGCCCTTTAATTTTTTTTCGGGACTTAAATTTTGTTTTGGTGGGGGGCACACATTTTCTGGTACGCCACAGATTAAATGGATTAGTTTTGATAACTCATTTAAAAATGGTATTACAATTTAACTTTTGGTCATTATTTGGATTTATATTTTATATGGTTATATAATTTTACTTATACATTATATATATATGTATAATAAATTTATTTAGTTATTTATAATAAATCGATGAAATCCTATTCTAATTTGCAACGCAATTTATTCAAGATATTTCAGCTCCGTAAACTAATGTTTCCTTTCGCCACTTCCTAATCGTGCTAAAAATTAATCCAGCAGTAAAAAATATTCAACATATTGGGACTAAAATACACCTTACATCTCCAGTTATCACCGAAGCGATCCCATTAGATCCAAGTGTTTTCCGGTTGGAACATCCTGGAACGACGGAAAAACGCGTAACACAAACATTAACTCCAAAGATATTTCCATAAAGCCCCTCTCTTCCTCGCTCACAGACCCGACTCGATTTGTTTAGACGAAATAAAAGACCATATCGCCCCTTCTCCTTCAACATCGGAAATTCATCCTCGGGAAAGGACGTTTCAACACGTCCGAGCTTATGATGTCTCTCGAAAAATTTCTCCACCGACTCTGCGGACGCACGAGAGTGTCTGCCCTTTCCAATCGCTACTTCCGCCTCCGCAGCCGCCGCCACCTATTTCTGCCACCTCCGACGCCTCTTGCTAGCCGCTCACCATCGGGGCAACTACTCCACCCCTCCTTTCCTCCCTCCGGTTTGCGTTTCCTCTAAGCCTTTTGATTTCCTCTCTCTCTTTCTTGCGCACATCCTCCGCCGCTGTTTCTTTGCCCTTTATATATCTCCTTTCATCTCACCTAACATAATTTCCTCCTCCTTTCCATATCTCTATCCTCCGTCCCTCTCTCTCTCTCTCACCCTTCTACCTCTTTTACTTGGCTCTGCTATCCCATCCTCACTCCTTCCATCCTCTGGGGCCTGAATATTCCTTCCCTCTCTCTCTCCCTCGGAAGGCATACACTTTTCATCGTTACCTCCTCCCATACTCCCCATCCTCTCCCTCTCCCTTTCTCCCCCTTCTCCTTCCCTCTTGGAAGACTTACGATGTTTCAACGCCTTCTCGAGTGGGTCTTCGTCATCGTAAAAATAACGCCCCGCGAAGAAGAGTAGAGAGACCGCGGTTAGTTCCCGGCGAGGCGACGATGCCGAAAAAAGGGAGGAGGGGAGATAGGAAGAGGGAAGGAAGGAAAGAGAGATGAGGATGCAGCGCCTCTGGTGGGGGTTGAAAAGAAATAGAACATCTCTCCTGGACCAGAGTTTCATTCCTTCTTTCTCTCTCTCTCTCTTGGTAGGAACTGAGCTCACTTATTTTGATCGTACTTTGGACAGGAACAAGTACACAAGGAGAGGGCGAGGAGAGAATGGAAGCGTGAGGGAGGAAAGAGGAAAAGGAAACGAAATAGGGGAGCTGTTCACCACCGCGTCGAAGATTCGAAGGAATGTCGTGTGTGTATATATTGTATATATATATATATATGTGTGTGTGTGTGTGTGTGCGCCAAAGAAACGTTTTTATAGAAGTAAGTAGGTCAAGAGCTGTAATGCGCAATATGCGTGGATAGGAGAGATAGAGAAAGGAGAAAAAATGTCGGATCGGGGACGTAACTTCCTGCGATTAATTTGGTTTTTCCTTTTCTCGGACGTCTAGGGTGAGAATTTGTTTATGCGTAGTGGAGAGTAAGAAATGCACGGCTTTAGAAGGATGATGTTTTCCTTTTCTCTTGATTTTGATGGAAGCGTGTTGAAATTGTTTCGATGAATGGGGTTTTCGGAGTATTTGGAAATGAAAACTTATTTATTTTAACGCATATTCATGACCTAAGGATCAGGAGAAATTTATCGGAGAGTTCTAGTATCCTAAATGGCTTAACGATTACATTAGTACATATATCATGATTCACTTATTTACAAATGGAAAAAAAAATCAATTTGAATGGTTTTCCACCTAAAAAGTAATTAAATTGCCAAAAGTACATCCTAAAATATTCAATTCAGTAGGTTAAATAGTTTGTTAATTACCATTTTAAAGTAAGTACATATTTTATTTTTTCTAGCCATAATTCATAAAACCATACGAAGTCTGTTCTTAAAAGAACAAAACTTCAAGGGATTAGAATATTTTGTCAACAATTTCATAATTTATTTCCATTTTATTCTTTAACTATTTTCATGTAAAATTCATCTATGGAACGAATTTATTCCATTTAATGGATTTTCCACAAATCGCGACTATATTAAACACTCTTCCTCCGTCCGAGTAATTTAAAAACTGAAAATTTTAAACAACTTCATTACCCGCGACCAGTTCGCATCTTGAAAAATAAACACGCGACCCGAGGAGCGAAAACAGAAAGCCGATTGATTAATCGAACACCGAAATGACGAGAATAAACAGCACGGCAAGAGGTCTTGAAGGAGAGCTGAGTCATCAACAATTTGCAGGTGCAAGCCGCTCGGAATCACAGACACTGTATCATTGGGATAGGAGGAAGGAGGGAGGGAGAGGGAGGGAGGGAGAGTGAGAGAGGGAGGGAGAGAGAGGGAGGGAGAGAGAGGGAGGGAGAGAGAGGGAGGGAGAGAGAGAGAGGGAGGGAGAGAGAGGGAGGGAGAGAGAGAGAGGGAGAGATGGAGAGAGGGAGAGAGAGAGGGAGGGAGAGAGAGAGGGAGGGAGAGGGAGAGAGAGAGAGGGAGGGAGAGAGAGAGAGGAAGGCAGTAGGAGAGTTTGGTAAGAAAAAGAGAAGGAATGGTGGATATACTTGGAAAGAATGAAGGAGAGAAAGAGAATGGAGTTAAAGGTCAGTTGGAAAAACGACAGAGGGAGGCAAGGACGGAGTGTGAGAAGGGAAGATAAGGAAGAAGTAGGAATCGGTTATGATTAAGGATTAAATAAAATACCTCCGACCACTCGACGGACACACGTGTGGCGGAGAAAATTGCAGAGAAGAAAATAAATGACGGAGAGTTAAAGATTTCAAAGGACGAGGTAGATCACACCTAAATAACAGTGAATATGGGCGTAGAATAAAAAAGAGATTACTTTATGAAAGAAAAAGGAAGACGTGGAGAAAAGGGATGGAATACAAAATAAATGCGCGGGAAACAAAAAAAATAAAAATGTAAAGGGTGTATAATTATAAGAACTTTTTCTGTATGAAAGACAGAAAGAATATAGTGGAAAAGCATAACAAGAATGAAATAAGGAAAAACGATC
The DNA here is from genome assembly GCA_028673005.1 of Tanypteryx hageni. Taxonomy (NCBI): domain Eukaryota; kingdom Metazoa; phylum Arthropoda; class Insecta; order Odonata; family Petaluridae; genus Tanypteryx; species Tanypteryx hageni. The sequence continues at coordinate 163,947,868 of CM054112.1, forward strand.
AACTAAAAGGGATCGAGAGAGAATCGCAATAAATTAAGCGAAGACGAGGTATAAATAGAAAAAAGAAGACGAAAAAGGAATGAAATGCCAATTTTTTTATCAGGTAAAGGGGGAAGCGAAGAGGAAAAACGGACGAGAAATTGGTGACAAAAAGCGACAGAAGGAGAAGAGAGGATCAAAAAAGAGGAAGTGTAAAATCGAAAGAAAAACACGAAGAAGGAAAGAAAAAGAAATAAATAGGGAAAGAGAAAGATTAGAAGGAAATGAGAAGGGGAGGCAAAATAGGAGCGTTGAGAGAGGGATGAGAGTCGGGGAAAGGTTAGAGTTTAGGGAGTACGAAAGGAGAGGGAGGGGAGAGGGAGGGGGAGAGGGAGAGGAGAGGGAGGGGAGAGGGAGGGGAGAGGGAGGGGAGAGGGAGGGGAGAGGGAGGGGAGAGGGAGGGGAGAGGGAGGGGAGAGGGAGGGGAGATGGAGGGGAGATGGAGGGGAGATGGAGGGGAGAGGGAGGGGAGAGGGAGGGGAGAGGGAGGGGAGGAGGGAGGGGAGAGGGAGGGGAGAGGGAGGGGAGAGGGAGGGGAGAGGGAGGGGGAGAGGAGGGGAGAGGGAGGGGAGAGGGAGGGGGAGAGGGAGGGGAGAGGGAGGGGAGAGGGAGGGGAGAGGGAGAGAGAGGAGAGAGAGAGGAAAGGGAAGTCGGAGTGTTGGGCGAGGATTCGTAGAAATGGAGGTGGGGGGAGCGGAAGAAGGATGCAGACAAATGGGGGAGGGGAAGGAAATTTATAGCGAGATGTTTTGAGCCCACAAGTGTATGCATGTGTATTTATGGGGATTTCAGGAACGCCCGTGAAATGATAACGTTGTAAAGGGTAACCTAATATGAGGGATATTATTAGAGGGCGAGACGGATGGTTTAAAAAAATATATCGCGTTAAAAAAGAGAGAGAGAGAGAGAGAGAGAGAGAGAGAGAGAGAGAGAGAGAGAGAGAGAGGAGAGAGGAAGTCGCGAAGGTGATGTGGGTTAAACGTACGAGGAGGAATAAATAAGGTTTTTTAAAATAAATTTCCAGATTAGCGAAATGAACGGCGGTTAAAGGCTCTAAAAATGTGTATTTATAACCCTGTGTGACGTAGAGGCGACAGGCAGAAGAGAAATGAATATATGTTTGGACCAAATTAATTTGGAAGTATTTATCAAGCATTACTTGAGATTGTATTTACGACGCCGCATTAATTATGCTCATTTTAACAACGTTCCTCGCATAAATTACTACAACCAAAGCAGTAATATAAATAAAGCGGAAGCGTTACATATGCATACATTCTCATTATTCTTCAAAATAAAAATCCATTTAAAATATTATTCAAAATTTATAATGATTTCGTATTTTTGCGAAAATTTGGCCAAAAATTCATTAAGTGTAATTGAAGTGTCAGCATCAATTTTTCCAAGACTCACAAATGAATCACATTCTAAATAACATTCGTAACGTTGTTTGATTTTCTCAACTAATACTATGTGCAACATTTTTCGAGAAAGCGATTTAGAAAATTATCGCCCAAGCATTTTTGAACCAAAAATGTCTTCCATCCACGTTATAGCACTACATTAAACAAGAGCAAAGAAAGAGAGAAACTCGCGTTTTCAGCGCATTGAATTTCATATCACTACGTCGTCTGGCACTCTCTTTCGAAAAGATTTTTCGAGCAAGTATCTTCCGCACACATAAGACTCCACTAATTTCCGTCCGCGCCTCTTCCTTTATATCGCCCCGCTCCCTGTGATCTCCACATCTCACTGCGGAAGTTAGCAATCTCTCCGCTCCTCCGCGACCAAAACCTCCGCCGCATCCAAACTCCTTATAAACACCCATTCTATATTCCCATCCACCCCCACCCCAACACACCCAGTCCTCTTCTCAGACACGCGCACTCCCCAAGAGCTCGCAGACACACAACCTTCACTTCTCTCTCCCTCCCTCCTCCCTTACTCTTTCCTCACACACCATTCTATTACAGGGCTTATATATGTTCTCCGTTGTCTCCAACGCCTCGCCTACGCGTGTTCCTCCTAAGCTTCCCAGAACCTCAAAACTCCCACTACTCACTCGATATCCCTTCCCGCTCTCCACATTCAACCTCCTCCTCAACCCTTCCACCTCCCCCACCCCCACACACGTATAAGTCGAATGGCATAGAAGGCGGCAGACTACTCGGCGTCTGTGCCACAGGCAGTTTCCACACCCTCTAAACTCCTCCCCATCCCCTCCCCACTTTAGTCCCACTTTAAAACGGGGGAAACCGGGACACCCTCCCGTTTCCCACCCCATCTCTCAGGCACACCCTCCCGCTTCACATAACCTCTCTTTGGATGCTCCTTTTGTCCTTTGGGGTTTATGTTTGTCGCTCTGCTTTCTCTCTCTCTCTCTCTCTCTCAACACACACACTCTCGTCGTGCAAGGCTCAGACGTTCTTCCTCGTTACAAAACCCTCGCCTCCTCCACCTCCGGCTCATATCTGCTTCCCCCTCCCTCTCTCTCTTGCTCTCTTCCGCTTAATTTTCCCAGTTCTCCAGAATATCTATTCCTCGCACTCTCTCCTCTACTCTTTCTCATCTCTTCTCCGTCCCCATTCCGCCCTCTAGTTTCTTGCACCGCAACACCACAATTCCCATATCTCAACAGATTCCACCAGGCATTACCTACACTCGAGACATCTCGCGTCGCTGTTTGTCTTTTTCTATATGTATATGTCTCTCTCTATCTAGCTCTCTCTCTCTCTCTCTCTCTTTACGATGAACTCCTGAACTGTTATTAAGGCTCCCTCTCTCTCCCTCTTTCTACCTCCCTCTCCGCTTTTATCATTTCCATTTTCGCTCGCACCCTTATCTTTAGTTACAAGACCGAAATCTGCATCTTATAGTTACGCTGCTGTCTTCTCCAACTGATTATGGGGCAACTCCAAAGCTAGCTTTCTCAGTTTTGTTTTGTCTTTGTTTTTACTTAACATCTCCCGAGTACAAGATTTTGTTTCTTATTAAGGTTGAACGAATCGCTGATAAAAATGGAAGCTCGAATAGCTAAACATTATAGGGAAAAACGAGATGATAAAGAATAGTAATTTTCCGTCCTCTTTAATAATTTAAAATTTCACTTCCTCCACTAGTGACTGTTTTAATACACTAAATAACTCGTATTTAATAAAAAATATTTTACCATAAATATCCGCGTAAGTTTCACATAAAAATACACTCAGATAAATGGCTAAAATGTTTATGTCGCATCTTAGAATCTTTTTTAGACGAATCAAGCATTCATTTTGCTACTCCATGAATTGGTTCCTGAATTATGATATTTTGGAACGAATAAGAATTTATTTTAAAAAACAGTGACACATTAAACCTGCATAATCAAAATCCGAGTTTCACGAGTACGATTACAATTCAGAAACCTAAATTCAAAGGCGTTTATTTGTTTTTAAGATGCTTGAAATTAATATTATAATACTAAGTCTTGCACCAGCGAGGAAGTGGAAATTTTTTCTCAGAGAGAGAGAGAGATGGAAATATACGCGATCCCATTCTAAGTGTGTGTAAGCCTTTCTCTGCCCGATTTCTTCATACACACAATTCTCTCTCCTCTCCTTTAATAACCCTTGCAATCCCCAGACTGTGTCCCACTCAACTCCATGCAAATTAGAGTCTTGAGTTAGGCCTTAATAGTCCTAATCTCCCCATTCATATCACGCCCTTCTCTTTTCTCCCTCCTATCACTCTCCTTGCGGGAGAATCTTTGCCCTTTTACCTCCCTATCTTTTCCTTGCCTTCCCTCTCATTCTATTTCTCTCTCTCTCCCTCCATATCACCTCCTCTCTCTCTCTATCCCCTGACTTGCTTTCTTCTCCTCCTAGTTCTTCCCACTTGAGACCTCGGGAACTCTTACCTCTTCCTCTCCATCCTCCCATTCCGGAAGACCTCCTTTATCTTCCTCATTTCCCTCCTCATCGCAGCTTCCAAAAACCGCAGGCACATACCCAGCCTCATCTCTCTCTCTCTCCACCTCCCATTCCCTCCACCCCTCTCCCACGCCTCCTTCCCTCCTTTTCCTTCTTCACATCCCCAAACCTCCCCGCTATCTCGAAGAAGACGACAACCGGGATAATTAGCTACAAACTGTGAAACCTTGTTTAACAAAGCTGCCTACAACCCAGGCGCGCGGCCGTAATTTCGCGACTGGGGAAGGAAAAGCTTCTTGGAATAGGGGGAGGGGGAGATGTGAGGTGGGTGTGGGGAGGAGGGGGGGAGGGTTGCTAGATTGTGGAGGATTTCCGAAGGGATGGGTGGAGACCGTGAGAAGATGATGATAGAGAAGGGAAGGAGGAGGCGAATGAAGGGAGAGGAAGGGAGATAGAGAGAAAGACGATTTACTCAAGCGAGAGGAGTAAGACTTTAAGGGTTTGAGACTTGTTCTGCAGTTTACGTCTAAGATACAAAAGGAATTTTTGCTTGAAATATTTCACGTCTTCTTCGCCCGTCGCAGAATTTTTAAATGGACGCGTTTAAACGCGAAATATTCGAAGTAATATTATTTTGACGTTGGAATGATTCATTCTTTCTGCTTAGTATATGTTTTCGTTACTGAATAATCAGCTCTTCGCTATGAATATAAATATTCCTTCCATATATATTCAAACATAGAATTGTTAAGAGCAATAAGCAAAAAATATATCGATTATTTTAGGAACACATAAACAGAAATTAAATAAAAACTTAGACATTCTGATCGTTAAAAAAACAGCCATGAAAAAATATTTGGGTGAAATAAATATATGAAGTGGTGATTTTAAACAATTTTATAATATTTCTAAAGTTTAATTAATAACAGCACTCATAGTAAATATGAGTTTTTAAGACTACTAAATGTCAGTTAATAACAATAATAACAATTAATATGGGTTAATCGATAGTAAGAATTGGGTTCATAAAGCTAAAATCTCTAGGCCATTTCCACCAGTTGCGAAAGGGCTCAAAGGTCACTCCGCGATACTACTCCGGTATTAAACCTAGCGTAGCGTCCTTATGTTCCCTTCCGAGAAACACTCCGGAGAAGATCTCACTTCAATATTCCCGAGTCGTGCGACTCATTCTCTCCTCTGGATACGGAATGCTTATTATGAGACCCATTGTGACGGCGAGAGAGAGAAAAGAGGAAACTAGGGAAGCACGCCTTACAAGGAACACTTGAGATCGGCCGCATATACAGGCGAGGAGGGTGCGATGGAGGTTCCTTCATATTGGCGAAAGCAAGTCGGAAGGAGAGAGAGAGAAAGGGATAATTACTGGGAGAAGGGAGGATGTGAGAGGGCGGACCCAGCAGCTTCGGAGCAAAAACGGCGAAATTAAACCTTCATCAAGCCATGTATTAGCATATGATAGACTCTTCTAATTGAGGGGCGGAAGTGGCGCGGGGCTGGTTTGGTGTGTCGGAAAGAAAAGACGGAGAAATTGATCCTCCCACCCCCTCTATCTCTCTGTTCTGTTCTCCCCTTACGAGATATTGTTTAATGAGAGGATGTATGGGAGGTTGACTTGTAGGGGAAGGAGGTAGTCCATAAAAATGAATTCGAGAGAGAGAGAGAAAGAGAAGGAGGTTGGCATGGATAGATATGAATCGGTCGCTCTCTCTCTCTCTCTCTATCATACTCTTTGTTTCCGTTTCTTTCTCCGTTCGATTCAACTGAGAAAGTGCATGAGCCTCATTTTCATCCGGCACGGGTGTAAGTAGGAGTTCGCTCAGAATTTCGAGGTTGGCTTGGCTCGGGTAGAAAGTAATGAATATATATTCGACGATGTCGAGGAGACGTAGATTGAGATAAGAAGTCTGTCTGAATGAATCCGCCTTTCTCCTTTCTAAAACAGTTTCGGGTGGATCTGGGGTGGAAGTGGGATGTGGTCTTGGGGTGGGGGGAGTTTATTTTTTTGTGTGCAGCGGGTCTGCACGAGATTTCGAGGTTGGCTGCATACGTAAGTGATATAATGATGACTAAGGCTTTCGAGGCGGGAAGTTACAAAAAATGTTCTTCGCACGCGGTGGGCGTTTCGTATTCATTTGAATCTTTCTTTCGTCCGCAAGTAAGAATCCTCATTACACGAGGAATTCAATCTGATATGGCGTCAGCTTACTTCAAAAGAGTGACAAGTAATTAAGCCGTATTGGGACGTTTATCAGGCGCAGATTGTGACAGCTCTTAGCTTAATGGGCGAGGAATAATTACGCTTTCGAACATAACAGGGAAAGTACATTTTGAGATTAGCGAGGGATCTCACATAACTTAAGATTTTCCGTAAAGTTAATAGCGCCGCTAATTGAATAATGACTTTTATAAAGTTCATTCACGCTCGCTAAATTAATTTCATAATTTTCACAACATAAAATATGAAACGTTAAAGATACTACCAAACAAAAAAAAATCCACAATCTCAACCATAAATTTGCAATTGTATCCACTTAATATTTTATAACTATGAAGAAAATACTTCAATCTTGATTTAAGTTGTGGGTTTAATTGCTAAATATTATATAATTAAGTGAGAAAAATCTTTCACAAAAATTATTAGCAATTTACATATATGATAGAAATTCTCGTTAACATTTCATGTTCCCACTATTATGTATGTTCTACTAATCTCTTCCTATTTTAAAAACTATCACGACAATTCAAATCCGTGCCCATCATAAAATTGAAATTACTAAATGTTGCATTTTATGTTTTCTAAGTGAAGTGAATAAATATCTAATAGGAGCATATATTCAGCATATATTCTCCATGTTCTTGTATAAATTATGACGAACATGATACACATGGTATGCCTATTTTTTAGATAAACTACATTTTCACAGCTTACACCACCTAGCTACTTCTAAAGACAACGTAAAATTATTTCAAGAGTCCGCAGGAAAGGAGATTCGATTAAAATTGATTAATTTTAATTAATTTTAGATAAATAAATAAATAAAAAATAAAATTTAGGCTATACCCCACACTCTCCAACGGCCCTCCCTCAACTCGACAAATCTCCCATAATAATGAGACAAACGCAACAAAGCAACGGAATAAAACAAACGAACGAACATATTTCCGTCACGAAACGGACGAACTTAAGCAAATGAGGAAATACACGACGAGAACGGGAGCACGACAAATAGAAAACACTAAGGGTGTCTCGATGTTAGAAAGTGTGAGAACGAGATGAAGAATCGTGTGAGTTCACCTCACTTTGGCGTCGCGTGCACTTTATGTCCGCTCGAAATATTTAAAATAAGTGAGAATCTCACACGATGGAACTGCTGCTCCGCGTCGTCTATACATCTGTATCAGTTTTTTGCCCATTTTTTTACGAAAGTGGGGTAACAGGAGGTGAGGCGGAGGCTCTTTGAGGGGGAGGGGGGTAGACGAACTCTGTGAGAGAGGGAAGCGAGATTGAAGAAAGATAGTCGGTTGACACCTGTGAGGAAACGGGAGATTAACCGCTGAAAACAAGCACATACGAAAGTTCAAGAAATCGACGGATTGTAAAAAATTGAACGCATGAGGGAGAAATCATAATGGCCAAAAATCATACATGAATTATTGCATTTTGAATAGATTGATGCCAGATACGCTTCAATTTACTTAGTTTTATCATTTTATGCTATTTAACTTAAAATTAGTGGTCACTTACTAGTTGTATTTTGGGTATGTGTATTTTTTTGGCTAATCAACCTTTTGGATTGTTATAGCCATAACTCATTACACACCAGACACACTCACAAGGGAGGAGGGAAACTCGGTGCTGGCATTAGCCTACTCTTAAAAAAGAGCACCAAGGGGCCCAACTGCTTAACGCCCCTTCCAAAAGACGGAACGCTGACTTGCGCGGTCTTCTCAAAGCACACAAGTAGGGGACGGGACAATCCTAGGTTGAAAAATCCAACCTTCGCCGGATTCTAACCTGAGACTGCGCTTATTAATTGGCTGACGGATTATGTGTTATATTTTAAGAAATCTTTCAGTCATAAAATTTCTCCATTTTAATGGTAATAATAATTTATATTAAATGAAAAACTGTTACCTTAATTTTTTATTGTGACCCAATGTTACAAAAATATGTCCTAGTTGGTTTACTTTCTAGTAATTAATAATGTCTTTTTTATTATATCTAATAGGTAATATTTAGTCCACGACAAGGTTAAAATTAGTAATGTAATAATATATTGAATACGTACAAGTTCCCCCAACTTCATGCGTTATAATAAAAAATTGTCAAATAAATAAATTTTTAAAACAATTAAGTTCTTCCAACAAATATAAAAAATATAAAGAATACATAATGAAAATAATAAAACTATATTAGCAAGGCAGGGTACATAAATTATCAGAACAACACAGGACCAGAAGTAAAATGCTTTGTAAAACTTATTGCAGAATACCGTAATTGAGTCATTGAGTTCGTCCACGTTAGAACACTCGGTAAGCATTTCGTTATCAGCATATTGGATTTTAAAACTATAAAACCATAGCATTTCACAGCAGTGTATGCGATAGATTTATCATAATATCCATTTGTATAGATTGCCTTAATATTTTCAGCTCTAAACTCTACGCTACTTTTAATAATAACTCAAAATTATTTCTAGCTTCTGCACAAACGGTGTGGTTGAACAGCGCCATCTCCCCCAACTAGGCAGAGACACGCTACGTCACGCATTGCACGGTGAATCGCACGCAATAGATGACAGCGGGGGATCACGAAAAGGTGCGAGTGGTGCTTTTGAGCAACGCACTAACCGTAGATGGAGGTCGATATGAACGAAAAATAAATTTTGTCGCTAGGTCTGTGTGTGAGAGAGAGGAGGTGGAGGGGAAGGGTGGAGGGGATGGGGAAAGGGAGTGAGGCGAGGAGAATCGCATGAGAAGCGACCCGTGGAAATAATCCCCGCTACCTGAATCCTCTCAAAATTTACAGATACAATCACCCGGGAAGGAAGAGAGAGAGAGAGAGAGAGAGACGAGGAAGGATTCAGAATCCTTTTGTATTCCCTATCTCTTCTGGCGGAGGGATGGGGTGGAGAGGAAGGCTTGAATACCGTTGCACAACTCCTCTTTTCTCCGCAAAGTCCTCGTTCCACGGCGTGTATGCTCTTTTTCCGGGACAGAGGAAGAGAATGTTGAGAGGAGAAGTAGGGAGTGAGGGCGTAGGAAGAATTTGAATGTTGGATGGTGCGGGGCAGGGGAGGAAATAGGTCCCCCTACTCCCTATAGTAGGAGGAAGAGGCGTGGGAAAGCGGGAGGAGGAGGAGGGAGATTCAAACTTCGCTAAGCGCCTCAAGCAAGGAGGGCGGAAGAGGTGGCGCGCGCAGCGGGGAGATGAGGAAGCGCCGAAATAGAATAAAAAAATACGAAAAAGGCAGTGCAATCTCGCGGAGTTTCGGAGGCGTAGATGGCGACACGGTCGCCTGTTTGTTGGAAGATCCGACATTTTATTCTCCTCGACAATCTCATCGCCTCCGAAATTGTTTATGGGCCACGAAAATGCTAATTGAGTCTTCGCGGTTGGTTGATCGGTCTCGTGTTTAAAGATGAGTCTGGTTAGTTTAAAGAAGACATGACACTTGATTGTCACGAAAGTTTATGACGCTGCTCCATTTTACTCTTCTTTTTTATCCCGTTTTACATCTGTGTAAGGAATTATGTTTCATCAAGACCCTGGATCTTGGATTAGTTTGGAAATGGTGAACTGTGAGAAACGCAGGGGATAGGTAATCCGCTACATACACTAAAATACTATCACTCATCCATGCGAATCAAAGGAGAACCATTATTTTCGTTTGTCTGGAATGGCGATGGCGTTACTAAGCACCAAGAAGATGGACTGAATTTTGAAAATCAAGATTATGGGTTTTACTGACCTTAAGCACGCAACGAGGAAGCCCATTTTATTTTTTTTTATGCAGGTACATGGGATCGATATAAGCTTTACCTCCTTTCCAATTAATTTGCTCATCCGAAACCTTCTCGAAAGCATAAAATTTGGTGGCTGCCACCTGTTTCCGCTTTATTATGGGGTGATTTGTTTGTTTGTGGTAAAATCCGAACCAGAAGATTCTATTTCATTCCTCACGAAATTCGCATGAGCTGATTAAATGATAAAAAACTTATTTATGAAATATTCACATATTACTTATTCCGACCACAATAAGTTTAATGAAAACTCTTAATTGCAAAATCATGTTTCTTTCCTTGGTTATTTTCGGCGGAGCATTGAATCAGCAAGAAATAGCAATTAAACAACAAATTCGAAATTATTTTGGAAGAATAAATCAGAGCTTGGGTAATTGTATATATTATCCATTTATATCAATCTCTGGTGGTTTCTCTACGTTTTCATGTGAATTATACGCTTGGTTTAAAGGGTTCGTTTCTTAAAACGCGCATTATTTATGAGGACTTACCAAGAAACGATTAATTACGTCCCGAAAATTTCCCGAAAGCAAGGATTCTGTGATATCGCTCGCAAGGACGCCGGAAACATCTACCGAGCGCTCCTTTCCCATCCTGAGTGAAATCCCAGACGTGTCGAGCACCAATCCGAAATATCCATCAGCGCTCATTTTTCCAATTTCGAAGACATATTTTAACGAGTGAGAGAGAACGGAAAAATAAAATAAAAGGAAAAAAAAAGAAAGACGTAAACGAATTCAAGACGGTCCGTAAAAGAAATGCTCGTCCAAGATGCTGTCTTTCTTAAGCTTAAGGAGGAAGAAAAGTAAGTGGGGGGAGATAAGAAAAATGGAGATAGTGACAGATGACGAATGAACGCACTTTCGTCTCGGGAAGGAGGAGGGTGGCGGCGGGCTGAGGAAGAGAGAGAGAGAGAACTGATGAGAGCAAGTTGAAGAAGGGAGAGGAAGAAAAAGGGACGAAGAGGCGAGAAAGAGGCTACGCCAATTAGTCCACGCGGTCAAAAAGCGGAGCGATTTGTCCGCAAGTGTTGCTAGCAGCAGACTCGTGGTGATAAGTGAAATCGTATGGAAAGACGAGGTTAGTCTCTGTGCAAAACGATTGGCTCCCTCACTCAGAGCGATGCCTAATGACCGCGGTCTAATGTTAGACAGAATAAACTCTTTCTCCTCTAGTCGACGGCGCATGCGTGGGTAAATATCGCGTTCGTTCCACCATTTACAGCTTTAGTAACATACACAGGGGGCGAGAATATCGGTTTTTCTCGCTCTCTGTGTCTCATACGTGTGTTTTACATTAGAAATGCAAAAAAATTATCGCCTCGCTTCCAGATTTGAATAGGCTTGCATTTCGTATTATAATCGATTTTAATTTTAAGCGTTAATGGAAATGGTTCGGGCAAAGAAAAATCCTGGCGATTCCAATGAAAAAAGTCGATGTAATTCACTCACTCGAATTCGATATCCACTGCGATAAACGTAGCACATGAAATTACTCGAGATAGATAAACTCCGATGAGCTTTAATTGCTGCCATCAAATCATATTCCCATTAGAAGTTATCAGCTCATATAAACTGTAAACAGATGGGCGATAATTATCCTCGCGGTTCATTTTTGGGTCGTACTCTTTAATTAACACAATTCTCCACATCCAGGATTAACACTAATTACTTCCACAGGATAACCAACCGTGATACCTGCAAAAATCCAACCCATTCCCGTCGTTTTTGCGTGTTTACGCTTATGAGGCGAAAGAATTGTAGGAGGCGAGTGACGAAAAGTAAATACAGTTAGGAATAAACAGTTATGCTCTAAGAGAAATTCAAGAATAATGCGAGGATAAAAGATGGAAAGAAAATCAAGTAGGGAAAGAAGAATGAAACATAAGGTGGAAAACAGACGAGAGCGAGAGAGAGAGGAAAAATGAGCGTCCTAAAATTCTTGGCGAGGAAGAACAAACAAGAAGGCGTATTTACGATTCCACTGATTTCTCGAAGTATCCGTGCGCTAATAAGATTCAAATAAGGAAGTGAAAAAGAGAAGGCAGAAAAATATTTTTAAATAGAGTCGGTTACTTTTCGTACTGTCAGCAGTTACGGTAAAAAAGAACATGGGATACTCATATGAAACCTTGCTCGCATACCACTCTCCCTTTCATTACTGGGACAAAAAGACACGCGTAAGAGAAGCATTTTTTCCGTAATGTGACACCGCATGGCCGTCGGGACAAAATCGCGATACCACACTAAAAGAATGGAAAAGAAAAAGGGTCATCCCGTCGCTAGGTGACGATAGGGCACACGCGAATCTCTTCTACTGCGGATGCAATTATCCGTCAAAGCCGAGTGAGAATCTCGGCAGAGGCAAGGGGAAGAGGAAAAGAGGGGGAAATATGCATAAAAATGCGGGTAGCATTGAGGTTAAAAAGAAGGAGAGAGAGATAGGGCGGAGAAGAGGGGGTTTAGGAGTATTTGTAATAATGGAAAAGAGGAATGAGGAGCGAGTGGCGGTAAGGAGGAGAAAAAGAGGAAGGGGGCATGATGGGGAGGGGGAATGTTGGGTAGGCAGCAAGGTTGGGTGCGCGGCAGAGAGAGAGAGAGAGAGAGAGATGGGGGGAGGTCGTTTCGGGATCAACAGAATGGAAACAAATGGAAGGAAGCAATCTGCGAAAGAGAGCGAACTGCTCCGCCTTTTTCTTATGCCCCCACCGCCATCTCAATCCCCAACCCATCCCACTCCTCCAAAGTCTCTTTATTTTATTTTTATTTTTTTTTTAATTCTCCATTTCCATTCTCAACTCCCCTACCCCATCTCTCTGTCTCCCTCTGCTACTTTTCGGAATACCTCAGAGGACCAACTCCGCGACCCTCCCCTCGCAACCTCACCCCTCCCCCCTATTCACTCCTCTACCATTTTTTTCTCTTCCATTACCTCGTCTTTTTCTCCTTTTCACGCTGTGTAGATACTCTTCCCTCCCCCCCCCCCTCCCCTTCGTTCCTCCCTCACATCCCGCCCAATGAAACCTCCTTCGTACTCTTTTTTATACACCCTCATTCGCCTTCCTCCTCCCTCTCTCTCTCACTCTCTCCTTCCCCGAGAAAAACACTTCCCCGTTTGCAGCCGACGCGAGGCTTTGTTCGCCCGCTCTCCTTATTTTCTCCCTCCCCATCACCAATCTCTCCCAACTCCTCTCCCTTTTGCCAGACTCTCGAACGTGAGGAGATTTAGTTGAGTGGAATTTTACAAAAGTGTCTCTAATTTTTGTTTCCTCTCTCTCTCTCTGTCTCATTCTCGCTATTAGTTTGCGCTCTGGCGGCGAATTCGGGACGGGTGGCTGTTTCGTGGCGGTTTTGGTGGAGCTTATTTGCATACTGTTACAAAATGGAAATATATATGTATCTGAAAAAGTAAGCATGAACGGGGACAGATTAGGAGTGGTCAGACTTCATTTTGACTCAAATTAAAATATCTCCTTCGCATTGCATAACTTCGAGTTATTGGGGCTCAATTTTATATTGTTCGGCCATAATCGTATGATATTTTTTCTAAAATCTTTGCATAACTTCGGAAGTGTAATTTGCTAACTAACTCGTCTTCGTTACTTTTACTATACAAATTTCGAGGAAATTTGATTAAACCAAAAACAAACGTCATTTAAAGGACCAGAAAAAACATTCCTAACTATCACGTTTACACAGTCTCGCATAAATAATTTTCCATTAATGAAATTTTGTCGGAGAGAATTTAATTCGTACTCATCGCGTACGGCATTTAAAATTCCAGCGAGGTAAAAATATGTTAGTGCGTCAAAAATGGGATTTTCCGGGATGGATAATAGGGGACCTGCGAGGAAAAATCTTCGTTAACGATTCGTTAAAAATTCATTGAAAATGTGCTCTCCGGCCTCGTTCTCATTATTTTTCCTGAATTAATTAATCATCCTAATACTCGAGGGATCCCAATCTTCCACCGTTAGTCCGGATTTCTTATTTAACAGCCGCTTTATATACGTCGGGAGACTTTAACCAGTTGCTAATTTTCACGACGCTCTCTCTCCGTCCGAAGCAAAAGACTGTTATGAAACAAAACCAAACCCCATCATCTGCGAAAAATAAAAAATAAATAAAATCGTGATGACTCTTCTCGCGTGAACGCAAAATAAAAATAATACCGTTTTCGAGAAAAACAATGCGAGAGAAAGAGAGAGAGAGAGAAGACCATTTCGTGTTCCGTCGTAAGTGAAATATAAGTCATTAATCCGAACGCATTAAGAATTCAAGCGCATTTTTCTTTTTCTTACCTAAAAGACTTATTCTTTTACAAGAAAGACAGCCACGAGACGCCTCTAGCGGTATCCGCCGCAATTATGTTAAAGGAGGCAAATGATGAGAAATTGCGTGTGAGGGTCGTGACGAGCGTAGGCCGTTTTTCCGAGAAATGACAGATGGTCACCATGCCACATGGATATCTTTGGCCTGCATCCGCGGCTCCTCTCGGAGTTATTTCTCGCTCTCGCTCTCTCTCTCTCTCTCTCCTCAGCATCACTGACACAAAACTTCCCTTCATTATAAACAACTCGCCGAAAAATGTATTTTTTCCTATCCGTTTAAAAACTCCAGGATCTGAGGGGAGTTTTCTTTTTAGATGTGGCCCTTGGCGTTTTTGTCACTCGGCCAAACAAAACCGCTTCCATTACTCACCTTCCCTCGTTTGTGTCACGGCTCCGCTATCACGATGCCATATCTCTTTCTCTTTCAACCGATGCTCACCGAGGATAACAACGCTTCGATACGTCCGGGCGTTTATTTTAGCTTTTCAACCCGTGTCTCTTCGAGCCGTCTCTCCGCGAAATATATCTGGTTATTAACGAGTTTCGGAAGGTGTTACAAAATAAAAGAAGACTAATAGCTTCAAACTGTGCACCTTTTTGAAGAGTGGGCATTTGAAGATGGATCAAAATCGGCGGCACAAAAATTTTTATAGCAATTAGAGACAATATTATTACCTTATTTACTCACCACTAATGCTACTGTCGCGCGATTTATACTTTCGTTGGATGCAGCGATTTAAAAACTGAATATTTTGCAATTATTAAAATAAAACAATCCATTTCTGGAATCAAACCTGTGATAAAATAAAGGCAATACAGTGATATAATTTTCATTTATAATCAAAATGAACTATCTGTTGCCTTACAATCAGCAACCAAACCTTGCTGAAAGAGCGTAAGCCTGATTCACAGCATTTGGAGTTCGCCTTCTTCAATTTCTGCAGAACACCCGTACAAGGAGTAAAAGTTTTGGATATTACGATGGTAAATACAGCATATAATTACTGATTTATTAACGAATCGTTATTCAAATAAATATTTTCCGCCTGGGTACAATTTTAAAAAACTTTAATGTTTATCGAAACGCTTCGTGTTTTTACGTGATTTAAATAAACACACGATATCCAAGGAACTGGATAGCCTCGATAAAACTGAATTAACTTTTAAAAACGTCCGTAAAAAGTAAATTTATTTGCATTAGCTTTAATTTTTTACTCCGTCACAAAAACGGGTCATTTCGTGGCACAGAAAGAATGGCAACATCGATAAATTAATTCAAAAGCTTGTAGATAAACATTAAAACTAGAATGGGACAATATCTTAACCCATTTCGGGAGCAAATTACGCGGGCTTAAATGCAGTACGCTTCGGACGGTTAAAAAAAACTAAGGAGTGGAATTCATGCTACTCCCTCTAATAACATGGTCTTTGATGCTCGAAAACACGGGTCAAATTCTCTCCTCCCATTCCTTCTCTCTCTATAACCCTTTCAAACTTCTACTCCTCCCACCCACTTTCCTACCTCTCTTCCCTCCCCACCAAAAATAAAAAATAAACCATAAAAATGTTACTGGATAAGCATGTCCCGGACTCTTGCATGATACCCGTAATTTCTCTTGCCACCGTTATTTAAACACGCTATTTCCTAAAGGAAGGAACCGAGTGGGGCGTGGAGGATAGAGAGGAGGAGTGCGGACGCCCCAATTAGGCGGTTATTATGATTAATTTTTTCTCTCCCTTTCCAAACAATTTAGAGTTCTCGATCCCGAAGCAGAAGGCACAAATGACATGTCTCTCTCTCCCTCTCCTCTTCATATCTAAAATACCTGCCACTTTTATTCTGGTTTTTCCTCCCCCTTTCTCCCCACCACGTTTATTTTACCTTGTTATACGCTTCGGCGTCGTCTCAAGTCTGTTTCTCCGTCCTCTACATCCCTATTGCTTCCTCAATCTTGCTCTGTCCTCATTTAACTCTTAAATATCTTTTTCGCAGCGTTTCATCTACCTATCCTTCAACGCTCGTCATGTCCCCATTCTCCACTCTAAAAAGAAACGATTTATAGTGACTGTGGTTAAAGATCCTAAAATAGTAATGTTTGTAAAATAATTGTATTTTCATAAAATATTAATATTTACGATTTCCCATGGGTAATTTACGAGCATGAAATAACGCATGGGTGATTTAATCTAACAGAGTAATTTATTTGACTTCGCAACGTTTAAACCCAATAAAGCGGTTCTCGTTGATGTTGTTTTCCAATTTCGTATTTTCCTATATCGAGCATCTCGTATTATAATGAATTATTTACCTATTCAAACACCTTTTTTGTGGACATTCAATTAAAAAATTTTAATAAATAGTTATGCGTACTCTAGGTACAATTTGGCAAAAGAATCAATGACGCATTTAGCATAAAGATGCATGTGAAAAAATAAACATTTACTCCCTAAATATACTTCATGGCTGAAAAGTTTATAATTTTATTATATTCGTTATTTCGTAATTGTAATTCCTACTTTTTGTTCTTTTAAATTCCTTTTAGTCCTAATTTAATCTTGTTTTCTCAAGTTGATTAATCTAGAATCACCTCATTTCTATGTCATCTTACCCAATAAACGTTAGTACATCCTCTTCTCTATCTGGTTTATTTAATTTAACCTCAATACCATAGATTTTTATCGCAATTCATTCTATTCGAGCCCACTAATAATGAAGGGAAATGTGCCTTTTAAGTAGAAAAGGGGGGAATTTTAGCGGAAATTTTTCTTTTATTTGAGCGAGAGAGAATGAATAGGAGGGTGGATGTACTGACCTTATTAATTCTAGGCTCATTCTTTTCCTTGCGTTTCGCAACAGCTTCACTGACCTAGAATGGAGCGCAAATAGCGATATCGAGGTCGCATATTCGAATTCTAACCGGTAATGGAACTTCGTTAAATCTTAAGCTGCGTGAAGTTACAGCGTAGCAGTCGGAAGTATGAGATATAATCCGTGGAGAAAAATCTTTGACACGCTAAGTTTAAGATCTTTACAGAATTTTCGTCTCTCCCGTATCTTTTCATTTATCGATTCGCTCGTTTGCTCCACTATCTTTTTCAACAGAAATTGAGTTTTATACATAGCTTAATATTTTTTGCTACACATATAAGTATAGAATTAGTATAAATATACGTAACAACGAACAAAAATATTCTTTAAACCCGAAGTGGGTGCTGCAGCGGATTTTAGCAGTTCAGCAAAAAAACTTAGTTTGGTTGTTGATAGGTAATGAAGGGAATAATGTTCGCTTTCAAAAATTGATTATGGTGTGATACCAATAAATTGATGTGCCCAAAAGTTGTAATATCTGTATGTAATATAGAAACCTTGTTTCAAGGCAGTGGTGCCTCAAAATTCTGTTTATCTTTGAAAGGGTTTGGCAACCACTGCTCTAAACTATCTCTTGTAAGGACCTTGTTTAACAGGACTATTATAATTCACCCACATTTTAGTTCATCGGTATAATAGTCAGAGAAAGACAAATGTGGGGTGTCTTTGTCGGCAAATAAAACTAATATGTCGGCATATTAAAACTGAAATACTGTCTTCTTCCCAATGAAAACCAGAAATAACAATGCAAATCTCTAAACCCGGTTATTAACGCAATCCTATTACATTATCTCGAATGTGAATTCTTTTACTTGCTGAGTTGCATAACTTTACAGCCGTTAAAAATCGTTGGCTAATAATTATAAACGAGGCCATACACAGAAATACATTCAGTTTCCTTATCGTCCAACTCCTCCATTATTCCGCTCATTTACACGTTGCAAACCAGATCGTGCATTTCCCGTACAAACTTTTCGGCTTCTCAGTAACTGCGAATACATGACGCCACATTTTAAAAAGACATAATTACGCGTGCATAAAACATACACGCATGTTCTTTTATACACCGGGCGATAAGCGATCTAGTCATCGTCAAAGAGTGTCCGATCCGTTTTTCCCCGATTTTCACCCGTAGACCTCTCTCACGCCCTTTTTCGCCCACATAAACTCACGCCCCCCGCCCCCCTCCCCAAACCTCCCCCTCTCCCAACCTCCCCCAATCTCTCCCTCTCCCAACTTCCCTCTCTCCCAACCCCTCGCTCCAACATCCCGCACCACCCTCTCCCATCAACAAAGCTCTCCGCAATCTTTCCCTCTCTCAATTCTCAACCGGGCCACGTCCCAGCACGCCCATCTCCTAAGCGTCTCCCAAGGCATCTGCTGCCACGCTAATGATCTCCGTTGAATTCCGAGCGAAAACAATGCGGGAGAGAGATATATGAAGAGAGAGAGAGCAGAGATAGAGCCCCCTAGACCCGCGAAGATATGACGGGATCCGCAATATATACACGAGCGGGACGAAAGGGAAGAGAAACGGATGAAGATATTTTGACGATGGAAAAAACAATGGAGGGTTTTTTAACAAAGAAGACAAATATGTTTCCGCTGTCATGGCCTGTAACCCAAACCGGGTTTTATCCCCATATATATTTTCTCCCCATTTCTCGCTCGGGAGAAGAAGGTGAAGGAGAGGAGAGAGAAAGGAAGGAGAAAAAAATGTAAAGAATCGCGCACTTATCGGTAAGTAGGGATCTCATTGTTGCCCTCCTTCCTTTACAGAAAGGGGGCGTTTATGGCGTCCTTATCAAAATATCGGGAAAACAACGGAGTATTAATAACGCGTCATATCATAGAGGGAGGATATATGTTTTAATGAACGAGGTAGCTATGTTATTAATGGTGGGGCGCGTCTCGAAAGCGTCCCGAGACGATGAGAATGTTGTAGGACAATAACTAATTACACGGGGAGAGAAAAATGGCGGCTTGGATTAGCATGCGTGGCGTCGAAGTGACAGGATGTTATAGTTCCCGCGAAACGATTGGCTTAATTACGCATTTAAAAAAAAGGCGATCGATATCAATTTTGGAAATAAATAGAAATTTGACGAGAGATAACCGCGATAAGCAAATGGAGACGATTAGTACGCTTAGTTAAACCCAGAGGGAATTAGAGTTGCAAAAGTTCACGCCTAGAAAAATGGCCTTGAGATTATCGGAAGAAAATATCTAAAGAATTACTTCAATCGACGGCAATGGATGGGGAATGGTGCAGTTGTAATGTTGTGTAAACCACATTTCAAACTTAATATATATTTAAGTAATTTTTTTGTTTAACACTGCTACTATCATCCATGCACAAGAATATCAATAGTATAAGAAAATATGACATCTCTAAATTTTTAATGAAGAATTTCTTCATGCTTTTTTCTGTGTAGTTATAAAGTGAAACGGTATGTTCAGGCAACTGAACTCTACGGAAAAAAGATACGCTATTAGCTGGAAGGTTATCACCGGGGAATAAAAGTGAAGTAAATGAAAAAAAAATGCGAATCATTTTAACTCAATTGCCTCCACAGCCAGTAATCACACGACAGGTTTCGACAATTGATCAACACCCTGAGGATTAAAAGATTGTTAGCCTGATGATAATCAATCGTCAGAATTATTTTAACTCAATTGCTTCCACAGTTAGTAATCACACGATCGGTTTCGACAATTGATCAACAACATGAGGTTTAAAAGATTGTTAACCTGATGATGATCAATCTTCAGAACCGTTAGTATAATAATTATCTGTGTAAATAAGTAGAACTTTACACTAATTCGTGTGTTTTATTTACTACACCTGTCCTTGTCGATTATGTGGTTCCACTAAGTATCAATCACTTCTGTGAAGGTTATCACCATTACTGTAAATTCGCTGTTACTAGTAGAATTTATTACAGTCATAAAATTAGAAGAGTAACGAAAAAGAGATAAAAGTTAAAGGGATTTGAGGAAGGCTAGGGTTAGAATTTTTATCTAAAATATACTCATCGTCAGGGTCGCCCCTAAAGAGGTGCCGGGCCCGGGGATAATCGCCTGTGCGGGACCCTGTTAACATTTATCACCAAAATTAACTTAGGCCTTCCTTACGGTGATATCTAAGTGCGAGGCTCGAGGCGCTCACCCTACCCTACTAGAGACGTCGTCGTCGTCATTGGCGTAGGAAAAACTCGCATTTCAACAGATTCTTGCCGTTGATATTTACCTCCGATCTCTTATTCGCTAAAGAAACAATAAAAGCTAAAAATGTCCCTCAAAGTACTCCTATAGGAACCACTTAGGGAATAATCAATCATCGTAAACTCCAATAAAATTGCTGAAGCCAACTTGCGGACGAATTCAAATCGACGCATTATTGACCAATAGAAAAGTTTTGGAACCGTTGCTGAATTACCGTTTTGCTGCATCTGATTTTTCCAACTTTTCCTATGGTTACTGGAAATACGTAGTCCGTGAATCCTAAAACCCCCGTAAATGTATATCAGTAGGCGAAGGAGCAGCCGAATGCATCAGCGGGAAATTCGTAGCTCCCCATTCTCCCAACTAGCTATAAACATCTGAAACTCCACCGCAAACTAAAACACATCAACCCGATCTTGCGATTCCGTCCGCTTCTCTTCCTTTTACCTGTCCCGGGTCAACTCCTGACAAATTAAAACATAAAAGAAAACTCGGCGACCTCTCCCAAAAAAGGCCCCTCGAAAAAAATAATAAACTTTCACCGCGGCCCTTATAATTTCCCTCTTCTCCATTTTTAATCCTTTATGCTCCTTATCTCTTCACACGACGATAAAAAAACTCCATCGGCGTCCTGCCCTCCTTTCGTCAAATGGATTAATACCTCGTTTTTTTTTATTCCTCTCCCTCCTCCCCACGCTATTCTCACCCCTCTTTTCCATAATCTCCCGCCCTTCATGGTCCCACGACACGAGTACACCTCTTTTACTACTCTATCTTTTTCCCTGTATCTCTCGAAAAAAAATCGCTCACGAAGGTGAAACGTGTGTGTGTGTGTGTGCGCGTGTATTTATTTTTTTATTCACCGATAGTTCTGAGAGGGGAAGGGGAGGGTGTGAAGAGAGGAAGAGGTCACGAAGGAGGATGGGTCACGCAGGCAACATGTACGTAGTGTGGGATGGGTTAGTATAGGCGCACTCCCACTTCTCTCCTCCTCCCCACGCTACCTCCTCCTCATCCTCCGCAGCCGCATAACAAGACGGACAGCTTCCTGCTGACCGGTGGCGTGCATGGGGGCGAGAGAGCGTGCGTGGTGCGCGAAGCTCTTTCTCTCCCTAAAGAGGGTCGAGGCGTTTGCGGAGGAAGTCCAACTTAAAGGACAGTTGTTAGTCTCGAAAGAGTGTGCGAGAGAGAAAGACTGCGCTAGAGATAAGGAAAGAGAGAGAGAGAGAGGAAGAGGACTCATTATAATACCTTTTCTGTTTTACCCGCGTTATAAAAGACGCCTCATCCTTCCCAACTCCCATCAGTACAGCGGAGGATTCACTTAACATGCATTATGAGGTCGAGTTTATTGTATCTCGCGTTGCCGCTGCCGCAGATGCGGCTTCTCTCCTTCTAAACCAACTATCCTCCCCCTTTCCTCCTCTTTCGACTACTCCATCACCCAAGTCATGTTGCGCGGACCAACTGGAAAAAAATCGCGGAGGGGAGGAACAGTCCTACAATGGAAATCCACCTCGAGAAAATGTGAGAGCATTTCACTCCTTTCCCACGGAAAACATTTTTTTGTCGTGGGAAAAGTGGCGACTATTTTTTTCCCAACGGGAAATTAAAGTTAGCCATCAAGGAAGTTGCCCCTTTTTTATGAAATTTTATGAGGGTTTTTTTTAAGTCGATTAAAAGGAACAAACTGGACAAATTAACGCGGAGTACTTTCTTTCGATCGGTGAGACATTTTATTATTTTAAAATAATAAAAAAAGGAAACAGGTTTTTTAAAAAATATAGGTTATCTTTTTTAATGCAATCATTTTCATTTCATCACCTACATGCACGTAGACCAGAGGTTCCCAAACTGTGGTTCGTGAACCCCCTAGGGGTTCGCGAGAAGACTTAAGTGGTTCACGGAAAAAATCCTTAATGGCGTTTGCACAGCGTATTTCATTGCACGGTGTATGTTAGTCATTATCTGAAGTGATGAGACTGATTCAATTCAAAGAGTATTTCTTTCCTTCATTTGTTTAAGATTGGATTGAGTGCAGAATATATTTAGTTTTCATTTTAAGATTTCTTAAATTAAAAAACGAAGTGGAGACAGGAGCTTGTACGCGTAAATTAACAAAATTTACTTTTGTTGAAGAGAGAAAACGAATCCTTGACGAATTTGTGTAAATATTTTAGACTCAGATGCAGAATTTTTAAAAAAATATTTTTTTAACGAAGAGAAATTTTAAAACGACAAACGTATCATCTACCTATCTAAGGCTGTCGTTAGTTACGAGCGATATTTTTCATTGATAATGTAGTAACACATGAGTTGTTGAGCAAATGTTTACATTATTAAATCAAATGATATGTTGAAGTGCCTAAACTTGAATTCTACGACGCGGTATAGGACAATATTTTAATTATAAATTTTTCATAATTTTTTGTTTAAGTGTTATTTACACGCAAAATTGAAGTATTTTATTTCCATACCTGAAGTATGTTTAAGCACGTAACACCCTCTTTGGCTACGCCACTAATATTCAGGTAAGGGAGATGATCCTTAAAAATATTTATTTTTAAGAAGGGTTCGCGAGATTTGAATTTTTATGAAAGGGGTTCGCGGAATGAAAAAGTTTGGGAACCACTGACGTAGAATGATCTATTTAAATGATAATACTGCTTGAGTCGAACCATTAACACTCGTGCGTTGTCATCTCGTATCGAATTACTTAAATCAAGAAACGTAAATTGAAATTAATATCTCATCAAAAGATGAAGTCTGCTTATTTCATAATAATCACTAAATAGTAATTGATAATTGCGAATTAGATTGTAATTATTTCTCATACGAACATTTCACTCTACGAAATGCATAGACTTGATCAATGTTAAGCGATTCAAAGTTCCCTCTCATAATAAAATTCAATCTCATTCTGTCATCCGGTATGTAATATTTCATGAATTAATGCGAATAACACAATAACGTTCGATTCGATTTCGATTAGACTTTCGCAAAAATGCTCGGAGCTTGTCATTTCAGGTTTGAAATGGGCCACTGTGCATCATAAGAGCTTGAATTAGATTTCAGAAGATTATTTTCTGTATTTTATTAAACTCTGAATGTGTGAAGAATATCTTTCGTTTGCATTTTATATGTAAATTAATGTTTTACAAGTTGTTAAATTAATCCGGTTTGCAATCGAAAAGATAAAATAATTATATACATAATATCCTTATTCTGTACGTTGGTCCGTCCGTCAGTCCGTCCGTCAGTCCGTCCGTCCGTCGGTCCGTCCGTCCGTCTGTCCCTCCGTCTGTCCATCCGCCCGTCCGTTTATCCGCCGGAACGCTCTATAGAAATCCCCTTAAGAGAATAATTAAAAATATCTTTTTCAGTAGCAGGCTTCTTTATTTTGCAAAATTAAATTATAAGTAATTGACCTACGATCTTCGGACCTAGACCATTTTAAAGAAAAATAAACATAGATTCTTATTCTTATCGTCGACTTTTCCTTCGGTTCTAAATCGCTTAATTTATTCGTTTAAATTACATTTATTGGGAAATTTTAAGCTTTTTAAAGATATGTTGTCTCGCCGACCGTGTCATTGTTTAAACCTCGAGATTGTATTGTTGTCCTTATACTATATGCTTAAGGGAAGTGTATTTTGAATGCTTTAGTACGAGAGAGAGAGAAGGCGCCCTAATTATTTATAATTAAAATTGTGTTTTTCATTAATTTCTTTTCAGTTAACTTCCTAATGAAATTTTTGGTAATTAACTATTTTTTAAATTATTTTCATAGTTTTTTGCTGGGCATCTTATAATTAACCGGAGTTATAAATTCACATCGCATACACGCAAAAAGCCATTCAATAACATGCAGACCTTTTTAGTTTCATTTCAAAATATTTCAAGGATGAGGTATTTAAGTTATTTATGCGAAGGGAAGAATTTAAATCTCATTCGTAAATCTCCAAAAGTTACGTTTTAATACGATTTTTCACGTTTTCACGCATTCTGTTTATATTGGACCACTGTTGTCCCAATTATTGAATTCTATTGTTTGCCTCATAATAAATGCACCAATTTAGTGCTTTAACACGGGTCAGGCTTTAATACATGGGTATAACTTATTTAATGAATCTATTAAGTAATTAGAGAGATGAAGGAAAAGAGAATGGTAATGAGCAGAAATTGAGAAAGAGGAAGAGGACGTAGCATTTATATTGGTTTAAAAGGAGCTGCAGTATAAAAATAACAAAAATAAATTATAATTGATCATAAAAAATGTTATACTATTGAATCATGCGCCATTACCAAATGGTTGGAATTTATAAAACTAAATATAGATCACGTAATTTTCAATGGAGTTCTTTAACTGAAAATGCATAAAATATTTTGAACCAATTTCAAATAGGATTGAAAAATAACATTTTATGACTTTTATATAAATTTATTTAAATACATTGATTTTTCTGGAAATTTTTCAAATATACTTTAAAGAAAAGTGCGACCTTAAAATATAGTTAAACTCATTGCAGTTCATGTAAGTATTTAGTTAATAGTAAGTAAGTTACTACACATTTTTCATTTGATGGTAAATTGACAGTTCGTTCACATTTTATCCTGTTTTTTACAAGTTAATAAGAGTAAAATAATTCCTTTATTAAGTTAAATTCTATATGTTTTAAATAACTTATAATTTGCTCAAATATTTCAAAGATAACTTTCAAAAACACTGATTTGATTGTGCATGAAAGCCAAACCAGATCATAGCATATCTTACTGATTTTTCATATCGAAATCATATATATTTGGAATACTTTTATGATAATCCCGTCATATTTGACGGGCAGTTACGCTAGGTTATATTATAATATAATAGTATTTATATATAAATATATGATATGAAGAGAATCATTACTGGAAATATAATAAAATGTAAACTATTATGACGATTAATATCTTTTCATTGCTAACTACTACATTCTTTATTACCTAGCATTTCTGGCAGGCAAAAATTAACATTTATTTCGTATGGTCCATTGAATGTTTGCAATGGACGTTGGATTTTTATTTAATTTGTTATTTTGATTCAACGCTTAGCTAAGGGCTACATCTTTCATTCATTTGAGGTTGATTTGTTAACTTTTTTATGCTAAATCACATGTCTATCCGTCATTGCGACGGGAAATTATAATTGTTGAGCAATACAATTCACAAAACCAGTGTGCATCATGAAACAAGATATTTATGTATTGAATATTATAGATAGTTAAAATTGCGTCACATTAAAATATACATTACATCTATCAGTGTTATAGCCTCACCGAAGTCATTGACCAATGTATGATTCCATAGAATAAAACGCTAAAAATACGTCTTGACGACCAAATGATCAAAGCAATCCCTAATGTGAGCCGCGCAAATACCAAAAGTTGCGCAAATCCATTATCTTATGTTTATTTTCTTTAGTATTACTGAAACTCATATGCAAATTTATACCAAAGTGCCATTAAATTAAAACCTAAATTGAATGGAAATGCTACATTGCTATCTCTTAGGGAGACGGTAAGAAAAAACACGAGATATACAATCGAGATAAATGAAACGCCGAAAAGAACCTGGAACGAGGAGTTTTAAAAGCGACCCGACCGGTGGCTGGAAAACGGGGCGTAATTACCGCTCCGAGAATTCCGATGGGTAATTATTATTAATTTTTTTTTTAAATGCCCGATCACCTTTGGAAATTCGAACCACGATTTAAGTAAAACACGGCTGTTATAATGGCCGTGGAAATAAACGAGGAATCGGGTTTGAAAATGTATGTCAGGTAGCGACTAATGATAGCATAAAACTTATGTCGGCGTTTACGGGACCCCTTTTACCACTTTCCTTTGTTTATTCAGCAGGACCTATAATAAAAGCGGCCACCCCGATACGAACGTGAAACGTTTTGCTTCACCATATTCCGGTGGCACCAATTTCCCCACCCCACACCCCACCTCGTTATGAAAATTTCACCCTCAAAGCTCACTTAACCGCGCTTGCGTAGATAATGGCCACAAATAAGCGATCGCCGATCGTTATTTCGCCCCGCGAGCAGCAGCATGTTTTGCCCTAGATGAAGAAGCGGAGGGATCCGACACTGGCGCCGAGACGGACAAAAAAACGGGATCACAGGAAAAAATGATGCGGGATCATCCATCGATTCTCACAAAAGAAAATACTGCCAAATTACGGGAATGGATGAGTTATAGTATGTAAATTTAATTGGAACGAACCGAGAACAGGAGGAATTACGTCGTGCAACTCCCTCCACACGTGTAATTAGGACAAAGAAGGGCTGAGGTTTATCGTAATTATTCCGATGACTCGAGGCCGAGGGGCTTTTTCCATAGTTTTGAATTTTTTAATCAATCCTCGCAGATTTAAAATAAAGGAGTTGGTTATTTTTAGCTCGATGCGCCAACATTCTCATATATGTCGAGTTTTAACGCAACGCTCTTTTAAGTTTTATCCAACGTTTACTTGCTATTTCTTATTGACAAATCCTTCTTATGCCTGTCGCTGATCTTTTGTTTTGAAGAAACACGCGGCGTTAGAAGGATGTGTTAATTCAGTCCACAGGATGGGGTCGGATCCAAGGAGAAAGAAATGGAGACAATGAGAATCGGAATGGGAGGGCATTAAGAGGGACGGAGGCGGTTACGAGGTGGAGGAGTGTCGAAGAAATGGTGGGTTTCCGTGGTGTCTACGATGCATGGATTTAATGTTAGATATTAGATTGCGGAATAAGAATTCAGTTCGGAGGTAATAGCACTTGTATACCTTTTTGACGGTCAGTCAGATGATTACACGTCTTCTTGTCGCGCAGAAGAAAAAATGTCGATGGTATAAAAATTCAAACTGCTACTTGTTACATATATATTATTCTATTAGATAGAATTTTGCTAGTAAATGTTACATATAAACCGAAGAATTTATTATGATATTTTCATAGCTACGCTATATTAACACCCTTTAGTTTTTGGCGAACATTTTTAAGATACTAGAACTAGCTGAAAATATCAAAGGAGATTGGTGTTCTTATTGCCAAAAGTAAAACCATTGTGATTGTACTCATAAGTACCTAATTGCGCCAGATCAATCTTTCTCGCTGACAAACATTATTAATATACGTATTGTATAATTTATTTGTATCACGGCATTTCTTGACAAAAAGTCATTTTCCACATTTAATGTTCCTTAATTAAATAATTTGACATGCAAAAATTAGAGCAACATTTCTATCAAAGCAGCTCGATAGATATTTTATCGGTATGTGGATATTTTCCAGTACCACAAAACTTTCGAGTGAAATATGCAACATTCGCTTATCGTCGCTCATCACTATGAGTCCACACAATTGCCAATCGTTTACAAATCGATCAGTCCATTCTTCGTATCCCCAATGACCAGATCTCCCAAGACGTTTCTCCAACCTTCAAAACCCTTTCCCACTAAATTTTCCTTTTTCTCCCCACTTGTCGCTTTTGTCTCTCGGGCTTTCTCTCTCGACCCTCATGCTTTGTTGCCTCTCTCTCCTTACCTCCCTTTCTTTTCCCTCCCTCCCCTCTCACCTGCTTTGTTTCACATTTCCACTCTTCCCACCCATTTTTCCCTTCCATTTCATTCTTCGTCTAGGTTTCAACTTCAAAAGCGGACGGACCGAAGGGAAAGAACCCCTCTTCTACTATCTCCAACTAATGCACTATCCTCCTATTTTCTCTCTCTCTCTCCTTATACTCCTGTCCCACAGGAGACTCCTTTTATTTATTCTCTCGACCCTCGTAACCCGTCCAGAGTCTTCTCACTCCTTTCTTTTCACTCACTCCCTCCCTCCACTTCTTCCTAGCTTTTATCGGTCTTGTTAAAAATGTGTCCTGCTGCTCGGACAACGGAAAGGTTCTCGCTCGTCATTTTCACATCGTCTTACATATGGGGCGGAGAGAGAGAGAGAGAGGGCGTGTGTCCGTGAGATGGGGAGGGAGGTTAAAATGTATCAACGAACGTTTTTCTTGGAAAAACGATGGTACATCTTGCGCAAAAAAATAACTCCGAACATTCCAAGGCGTTCTTCTCAACTACCTCATTGATTATATTTCGACGTATAACGTGCACTGTATAGGGAAAAAATCTCATTTTAAATTCTACCCAAGAGCATTTCTGAGTTTATGGCTGCAAATTGCTCATTACCATTTTGGCGTTCAAACCTAAGAAAACCGATTATACCATATACACTCAAATGAATGCCGTTTACATCCTACAACCGCTTACTATTCCTCTAACGCTTGGAATTATGGATTAAAAAACAAGTCGATATTTTATAAAAAATTATAGTGGCAACATTTTGTAATATGTGCCTAGCTACAGCTATTTAATATAATTTTATTAAGCAAATTAAACTATTCATACTTTAAAGAATATAATGTATAATTTATTTCTCATCGGTTCGGGCACGCTTGTTTTACATGCGAAAGTTGCTGTCGCGTTAAATTTACATTAAAATTCAATAATAGAGGGGGCATTAATTTATTTCCCAAGTTCGCGTTCAATATAGGTGACCAGTTCCAACGTTTGTCATCTTATACCTTGCACCTGTCCAAATCAACTAACCTGGAAGAGGAAAATTTCCAATTAAGAATATCAGAAGAGCATCAATCGAATTTTCGGGAAACATAAAAGGATAGCAGGACAAAACCAAGTCGAGGTTAAAATAGCCCTTGGGAGAGAGAAGGAAAAACAGAAGGAGGAGGAGAGGACAAAGAGATAGTCGGCGTCGGACAGACGGAAACATCCGAAGACGGAAAATCGGGAGACAGCGCCGAAGAAAAAATAAAAGAGGTCCTCTTTTTTTTGTACCGAACTGTTAAGGATTTCACTCCCTTTTAATCCCTTGCTTTCAGTCTCCTCTTTTTGCGAAAAGGTTCAGGGTGCGAGGCCCCCTTATATACTCCACGGAGTCAGCCGGTCGCCAACACCAAGCACAACACGCGCAAGGAGTACAACTCCGCGGCTCCTCCTTTGACAGAGGGAAAGTGAAACATGTCCGTCGATCCTTCTCTCACGTCGCAATGGCAACCCTCCTCCTATCCCTTTCCTGCCAACCACGCAATCATTTTTTCCTCCATTTTGACCCTTTTGTTTTCACATATTCCTATGGACACCAGTCCATCTCCTCCATCCACTCCTGAACCTTCGCACAACAAGGAGTCTTCTTCTTCCTTTTTTTACGTCTTGTAAGACTTTGACGCCCGGTCCTTTTAAGTTTTTTTTCAGACTGCGCTTTCTAATTTATTGACCGTGTGAAAGGGGGCCATTTTTAGACCTCGGCCGTGGTGAATTGTAAAAAAAATACGGGCCTTAAATTGTAAAGGGTTTTTAGACGCATTGTTGTTTTCCGTATGCATGCGAAGTAGAAAAGGTTCGTGAACTATGCAGGTTTTCATTTTAACCGCCAAACACAAAAACGAATCTTCAAATACGAGGCGTTCTGTGCTATTTTATCTCTATAGCATAATGAAAATCTTTATAATTTTTCCATATCCATTCACATGCGTTAAAAAGAGCTTTTGCTAGAACAGTTAAGATCGTTGATTTTGTATTTTACGTATTTGGATAATATTTTAATGAGTATAGAATATTTATCATTACCGTTTTTTTTATAAGAAAAACTTTGATTCTAATCATCTCAACTGCTGATGGTGTTACCTTGGGGAATAATTCCATAATTTGAAATTCTAACCAATAGTGGAAAATTACAGTGTTTTAATTTCAAATAATTTAATTCTAATATTTCACGGTTTAACGAAGAATAATTATTTCTATAGAAAGGACGATAGTTAAGGTTCCGCGAGTTAAAACAGACTTTTCTTAGCTTTAATGAATTATCATCAATACTTCAAAAATAAATTTAACTGAAAACCAAGTTTTCATCGAAGAAAATTTCGTTTTCTAAAAGCATGCTTTTAATGCCGTTTTCTTTGGCAACCAACAAACTATAATTCGAAAACTTCACACGTTTCCGATGCTTACTCACTCACGGCCATATGGACTTGACAAACCTAATCGCCGTAAAAATATAAAAATCAAGGAATGGACTTCGCCCTCTTTCGATGCGTTCACTTGAGCGCGGTTTTCTCCTCCTCTCGTTTGGGACGATAGTTGGGCGTGTGCTGCGTTAAAGTGCGCTCTGGAGACTGGTTTGAATGTGTGTGTGTGTGTGTGTGTGTGTGTGCGGCGAAGGTAAAAGGGGGAGGGGGTGAGAGGAAGGGGGGAAAGGATCGTTTTAGCGCGTCCGTCGTTTGGACGGGAGAGGAGGATGAGACCCGTGTAATGGCCCGCGGTGGGAAGGGTGGGGTAAGGAGGGGTGGAGACGGGAACCGAAAGGAGGGGTTGATGGGAAGGTCGTCTTGGAATGGGTGTAGGAGACAATGCTCGGCAATAATGTGCAGTCTACGTCCGAGCGAATGTCACACATCGTTCCCTACAGCGGGCCAAATGGTACATTAAACGATCCTTAACCTTCCGCCCCCATCTCTCCCCTCCAGACTCCACCTTCGATCCCTCCTCCACGAAAGGCCAAAAACCCTACACACCCTGTTAAACATATTCTTAACCGCGTGAAACAACCTCACAAACTTCGGTCGGAGTATACGAGACGATAATTTTCGGTCCTTGCCCCAGTCTGGTCCGAAAGTTAAAATATCGATCGTGCCGATTTGGACGGCGGCGGCCGAGGCTTTTTGAGCGCCTATTAACGGAAATGAATGGATAATACTGACGGGATTTTATAATTCTTTTTCCGCCTGGAATAACTGTTGCCATTTGATAAAATTGTAGGGCATGTAACTTATTTGTGGAGATTTGTTGATTATTCCAATGCAGAAATTTTATTCTTTTTCATGGACACAGCAAAAATGCTTCGGTTGTCAAAATATGTTAGAAAATTATTGAGGATAGCTCATTGAAGTTTCCATTAACATTTTCGTGACTCCTGGAATGAGATGTTTATAGATTTGTGAGATTCAAAAACTACATCGAAGTAGTATTTTAGCACGATAATATAAGTTTATAACTTTTAAAAAATATTTGTAGAAAATTTCTCGGAAGTTTAATCGCGCCAATACAAATTTTCATCTAGCGACTCAAGAGATGCATAGATAAGAAGTTACGCGCCACCCAAACTAATTTTCGCCCAACGTAAAATTCTGCATTAAGGGGGAAGAAAGGAAAACTCGCTCGACAGAGAAAGGTTACAAAACGCGATAACATTTTTGCCTATGATGTTACACCCCGAATAAACGGATGTAATCAACAACTTTTGCTTTATCTTTCGGTCTCATCTTACTAAAGGTTTATATCGTTTTACGACGCTGTTCAGTTTCTTATCTTCTTAATTAACGGAGACTTTTGCTTGTAAAGAAGCGGAAGACAATAGATCCTCGGCCATTACGACAGGATTTAAATTTCGAGGGACTCCTCTTTCAAATTGTTTTTAGCGGATCGTGTTAGCGGCCTTTTTTCGAGGCGCGCCCAGCTTCCATCTCACGTTCATAATTTGCTTCATTCCCTTGAAATTTCACCCCAATTAAGCATTCCATTGCAAGATACTGTTTACTCAAAATATATGCAAACGTTTTGTGAGAAAGAATGCTGAAAATTGCACTTCATTTCTGTATCGCCTTGGAAATTTTTATGTACGCGTTGAATGACATGAATCATGTATATGAGACCAAAGTTCACACTGCTGAAGCAACATAGTTTCGCAGGATTACAAACGACTCTCGAATTTCAGCCGCTATAACTTGGATTCTTTTAAGTTTCAATTATGATTCTGCCACAATGTCGTCTAAGTATATCTTTTATGCTTTGAAATAAGTACGTATTTCTGCCTAATTCCATCATTGGTCGACCAAATAATAAAAATCACGGAGAAAGGATGTATTTCGAGACGATCGATTTTCTCCTCTTCCTTATTCCTCCTTCAAAACTTCCAGCGAAAAATTAATTTTTCCGCTCAAAAAGTAGAACGGAAGACGTCGGAGAGGAAAGTAACCGAATGAGAGGAAGTTAAAAGATCAAAAATCTCCGATCCTGAAACAAAGCGCTCGGGCGTCGGACTCCGAGCAACCCAACAAGGGAAAAAACCCAATAACGAAAAACCCGCATATACACCGCCATCTCGCGATTATTTCGAACATATCCCACAGATGGGTGACCCAATCTCCCCCTCTTCCTCTCCGTAGTAACGTTACCTATTGTTTCCCTCCCCGGCTCCGTCCGCCAAAATGGTCTATTAAATAAAAAAATAAGTAAATGGGCGATACCGTTCCCTTTTACTTAGCACTTTGGAGGGGAATGATATCGCGGGAGCACTTGAGACTATGGTTGAGACTCTAAGAGGGTGGACGAAGGAGGATTGGGGAAGGGTGAGGAGAGGGTGGGGGGCGTCTTTTTAACACCCGGAGCCCCCGACGAAAGGGGTTGAATGGCAGGCACTTTGATCTCGGTCATTCGCGAAAGAGATAAAGTCACTACGCTGGTTGGGGAGGCAAAAGACTTTTACGCTTTACTGGTGTTTACAACCGAGTTAGCGGCCCGGATGAAGGCTTCTTTCTCCGCCAACCGCCGCCGAACACTCTCCCCCGCGATTAAGTGGCGAGCGGTATAGACGTCTGCGGAGGTGGTTGTATTAAGTCGGGACTTAAGGAGGAAGCACTTGGAAGATTATGTGCCCGGTCCGAATGACTTCGGTCATACGTCGATTTTCACTACAGTACCAATAAAACAATGGACGCTTATGCGAAGCACGTATTAGGATACAAAACTCATATTCCGTGTCGTGTATGACAAGGGTTTTCACTAAAGGAGGCCGTTAAAAGACTTTTTCTTCCATTCACTCGTAAAATATGTCTTCGCTCGACGGAAATACTGCGGGGGACAAGTTATTTTTATCTCCCTCAAGGATGGTTATGTTGTCAACAAGGAAAGGTTAAAATGAAAGTGGAATGATGTCCGAAGCGTATATGCTGTATATAAGATATTACCGAATGGATTCGGGGAGAAGTGATTTGGAATTTATGCGCGAGATTTGACTACCGATAGCTTATTTACTCGTACCTTAGGATATCTTTAAATTAGAAGACACCATAGTCCCTTGCACAAGGTTTACGTTACGTTTTTGTACGAAACTTCGCCGCGCAAACTTCATACCTAAATGAAAAAAATTCTCTTGTTCGTAAAGGCTTCGAGCTTCCTCACGTCACATACATACGTAAAAGGTGATGCGCTTCCAATTCTGGTCCGCTTATAATTTAATTTTAATACGTGTTGGACAAATATGTATTCGCAACGGAAAATTCCGCTTCGAACAAAGGTTGACTGTATCGACTTGAGTTTGTTACTTTACGAAAGACAGAATTATCACATATACAAAAATAAATCGCGATATTCAGCTCAAAAAAATCTTTCTTTAAAATAATTTTAAACTCGCACGAGAATTCTCTCTTGAATGCGACGTTAAAATTAACTACCTCAGTCAAAAAGAAAAAAGAATCACATTTTCGACTTATCGCAATGCCACCAAAAACACCCGATCCCGGAACACGCGTTAAAATCTTTTGGACGACTTCGGTCGCGATGAAAGAATAAAACCCTGCGTTTTTGAAATTCAACGAGAAAGGTAAACGAGTGCGTGTGTGTAGGTGTTGGTATCACTTTACCGCTGAAGGATACGGCGAATCGAGTTACAGGTAGGTAGACAGGGTTAAGTCGAAAAAAAGAGAAGGTCTGATAGGAAAGACGGGACCGAGAGATACAGAGAGAGAGAGAAAGGAAAGGAGTATTGCAAAGGGTTGAGAGAACTGAGGAGAGGTGGGGGTGGAAAAAAACGGAAAAAAAAACAAAGCGAGTTGAGAGTCGCAGGAGGAATCGGGTCGGAGAGAAGAGCAGAGAAGGGAGAGTGGTTCGGGAAGAGAGAAAAATGGCGTGGAGAAGAAGGAAGGAGGTGGAAGAAGGAAGGGAGGAGTAGGAGGAAGGGGTTACAACAGAGGACAGGCGCCGGTGTTGGCGGGCGTCTAAAGATTTCGGTCCGCGA
Source organism: Tanypteryx hageni (assembly GCA_028673005.1). Taxonomy (NCBI): domain Eukaryota; kingdom Metazoa; phylum Arthropoda; class Insecta; order Odonata; family Petaluridae; genus Tanypteryx; species Tanypteryx hageni. The sequence goes on from CM054112.1 coordinate 163,982,412, forward strand.
TAGCGTCAGTAGTCCCGCCTAAGAAAAAGGTCGACCCGAGTCTCGGGTCTTTTTTTTCCCTCGGGGAAGGGGAAGATGGAGAAGGTGAGGCGACAGAGGGAAGAGACGGAAGGATTGGGCGGGATGCGGGATTTAAAGGAATTTCGGGACAGCGACTTTCTTTATGTGTCGCCTGCCTCCTCCTAAAACCAATGGTACCAAATTTCCACATTCCGAACCGATCTCGCATGAAGCGGACGCACATCAGACGTATCGGCACGCAAACTAACGTCTTTCGATCAACTTCGCCAACTTCAGGGATGCGACGCAACTGTTTTCGTATAAAACAGCGTTAGCTTCATACGAGCAAACTTGAGAGAGAGAAAGAGAAAGAGAGAGTGTTTCTGCATCGGAATTTACTAAAGAGATCATATGCGATTAAAAAAATAAAACTCAAGTCAAACCAATTTATTTAGCGCTAAAATTTAACCAGAAACATTTAATAACCATAAAGTTAATTTAAAAACATATAATTATGTGTATTAAATATCACATCACTTTTCCATCATAGTTCCGCGGACCGTAGCATAAAATATTCCGGTGAGCCGCGGGCCATAGATTGTACGCTTCTGATAGACTTTGAGAGAAAAAATGCTTAGACATCTTATGTGACGTTTATTGAAACTATTTCGTACACCTTATCGAAAATTCAAGTTTTATCTAAATTGTATTTTTTTCCTAATTAGAACGTTTTTTTGTGATATGCATATGCATATTCATCGAAGGGCAGATTTTTTGAACGACTGATGGTATACCTTTTTAAAATAAACATTTAAATGAAATTACAAATTAAAGCAGTCAAACATTTAATTCTTTTCCACCTCAGGACTAAACCACTAGCGTAATTTAATTAGAATCCCATTTTAAATATAAGACACAACATATTTTTATATTTGTTCTACTCCCTTATCTTACTTGGCCCGTTGGATGAAAATTGTTCGTCCTGAAATAATATCCAGCTTCGTTACCAACGAGATAAAATATATACTCGTGTACAGGAAGAGGGTCGTAAAACTGGCTTATATTAAGTAATTAATTGCTTCGACAGTGTGTCAGGCACACGCTTTACTTAATACGCCGTTAACTGCGGAAGAGAATGGATCGCGGCCAAAAAACACCCCTTGTCCGACTTCACAGAGTAATTTAGATAGCAATAGGATCTCTCCTTTCCTGCAGCTACATCTTAACGCCTGCTTTTGCTCTTCGCTCTGTAACGCTGGCCGCTGACACGCCCGGTCGCCGAAATTTTACGACCACACTCACGCTTCAATGCAAGCATAAAAAAATATATTTCTTTTCGAGGGTGTTGCAAGCAATAAAGAAACAAGATATGCAAAATAAAAGGATGCTTTATCGTATTCGAACACTTCTGGTTATTTCAGTTACAGACTGTTCCAAAATCTAGCAAGGAACCCATCATATATATAAAGGCGATCAAGAATTGTAAATAAAATTTTACCTCTCAAAATATTTTTATGCGAAGAGGACAATTTTATTAATGAAGCTATAACAGTTAAAATTCTTCAATTATTTAAAAAAATTCTTTAAATAAATTTACTATAAGAAAATAAATCACAGCAAAAATATTTTTGAATACCCCAAATTTTTAATATAATATCTTATATAACAATTTTTACAATAACATGCCTTTATAAAAACGTAGTAAAAGAAAAATGATGCAATTAAAAACTCATTCAGTTTAATGTTTGAGAAATCAAAGGCTGTAAGCAATAAATAGATAGCTCAAAGTGGTCGTGACAAGAATTTAACGGAGGCATCGTTTGCACCAAATAGGTGGATCAAAATACTGAAGAGAGAAAAACGAAAAACGTCTTTGAATAGTCAGGAGAGTTAAAAAAGAGACTAGAAATCTGTTTCACGCATAACTTGCAATTTAAAGACACAATCCTCTGTTTTGTCTCTAATCTTATCATTTATGACCGAGCCCAAGATTGTTGGCATCCCATTAAATAACGGCAATTTTTACGTGAAGAACTGATTATTAGCCGGTGTAGCGGGACGATTTATTATACAGTAAACGGTCCTGTTTCAAACGAAAGAACCAATCTCGTCGCAGAAATAATCAGCTCGACAAAATTTCGTACTTCTCCACCTGTTGAGGTTGGAGTGGGAGGTCAATGGTCATATTAAACACTAGAAAAATATTTATAAAAGAAACCCAAGAACCGTGACTAACGGAAAATACATAATATGAGTATTATGTAAACGATGTTTCGTTGCACGCACGAGGAGAGCCGGAAGACCGTGGAGGATGAACACGGTGTCGGCCAACAATGGGACGGGAGTCACGAAACCTCCCACCTCCCAACCTCCCACAATGTACGCGGCTCGTTTTATTTATTTTATTCAGCTTCCCTTCCGTGCATGCGGATGCTCCGAAAACCAGATAACTCGTTCGATTACAGTACGCGTTTTCTTTTTTACTGAAACTGGCCATGCGAAAAGTTACGCGGTGTCAAGGCATTCCTCGCAAGAAACGCTTTGTCACGAATACGGTGGTGAAAAATGAGAGAGAAGGAGAAAAAGATTAAAATGGTTAAAATGTGCAGAATGTGGAGGAGAATATTGCGTCTTCTGTTTCAACATTATCTCGGATAATTTAAGCGTTTCTTGAATAAAACTGCTTGCATGCATGGTTAGATAATTCATCGAAAATGCGAATTCAAACATCTTTAACATTCTTATATAATAATCCTCAGGTGTCCGTCTGTCTGTCCCGGTATTTTTGGACATTTCCCAATGGAATTAAGAGCTGAAACTTTCACAGTCGTTAAACTTCATGAGTCTCTAGAAAAATCAAACATCCCGGAAAAAGTCCCGGGTTCGACTCCGGGAGACAATTATATTTTTCCATAAGTTTGCACGGGATTTTCGATTTTTCAAGGTGCAACAAGGTTCATTTCCTTCATTCATTAAAATATGTAAATTTACTATATAATTTTTTACACACACACACCTCAGAAGTTATATTTTAATCACACTACAAAGTCCCGTTGATGTTCAACGGGTAATTCCGCTCGTACGTGTATTAATACCGTTCCACTCTAAATGTTAACAAATGCGATAAAAATGCAGAAAACATGTTCCATCGCCATCATTATAAATTTGTAAGTAGAATTTTGACGAGATTTATGGCGGAAATAACAATAAAATACGAATGTATTCTTGTAAGGAGATCATATTCAATTATGAAATATTTACGTTATTCTAAGTGGAAATCAAATAATTTCCTTTCACGCCCATAACACACATAAAATAACCTCTTCGAATGCTTGCCCTACTTATGAAGATGCTAGAAAAATGTAATTTCTCTCTAGTTAACTTTACTCTTCGTAAATCTATTGCTATCTTTTACTATTGTTTTTAATTACTGGTGCAATATTTTCGAAAAGTATCTCCATTTTAAAAGATTTCATATCGACTTATGTGTACACTTGTGCTTCAAAAAAAATTAAATTCTAATATATCTGACGTTCCAGTCATCACTCAAAGGAAGTGCGGATGAATGAGATGAAAAAATCTAGCGGAGATGTGGAATAATAGATGCGTAAATTTTGGTTATTAATGCTAAACCTTTCTCTTTGTCTACCCGAAACTCTTGCGAAAGGCTTTCAAGTTACACTCCACAACTTTCTATTCTTTTTCTTAACGCTTGCACATGAGGAAAAATGTTTTTTTTTTAAAGGCATTCCAGGAGGACATTATGAAGAAGAAAGGCATGTCGGGGCGAGTTTCAGAGAACAGGAGGAGGAGGAGATCACGAATGCCCAAGCAAATAATGCAAGAAAATATTAAGGAATGAAGACGAATAAGAAATCGAAAGATCATGCGACACATAACGGGTGGGGGAGGACAATTAGGAGTGTGCGACGTGCACATTCCTCCGATGGCAAGAGAAAAGAGGAGATAGAGGAGAAAGAGCGACGGAGACCACGAGAGCTAAGATAAAAGGAACCCGAACGAAAACCTTGGCCCAAAGTCTCGAGGATGTGTTTTTGCATTAGGGGAAGAGGTGCGAGTCGCAGTCAAGGAAATGCAGGATGCACGTGTATACGCAACCGATGTGGCGGGACAAGTGCGTTGAAAGGGCTGGAAAGAGCAAAGGCTTCTTGTGAAGATATAAATGTGCGGGTTGTTGGCGGCTTGAGAATTACGTGGGTTATTTCCCCCGAGACAAAGACGGATTTATTGCACCGACTGACGGATCCAATGTGTATTTAGACGTAAAGAGGTGTTGGGCAACGGAGCCTTATTATTGGATTTGGAATATTTTTTCGCGGACGAGTTTGTAAAGAAAGCCGAATAACTGTTTGGTATTGGAGCAATTATTTCGAAAAATGCACAGTACTACATCTCCGATCTAAATTTAATTCACTTGTAGAAATAAAATTATGGGGGTTACCAATCTCTTCTTGTAAAGTTGTGGAGAGTTAAAAAAAAATCATAGCTTAGTAATTTTCACTCAAATAATCTACGACACATCGCTGAAAAGTGATTTTCATTTTGTTATGCCGTTAAAACAGACCTTATATATATATATATATATATATATATATATATATATATATATATATATATATATATATATATATATATATGACAGATTCTCGATGAAACAGAATTTGTTATTGAGAAACTTCGGTATTAAGATAGCAATTATTCCCAATAAAACAAGATAAAGAGGATATTTTTACATTTATAATTATTGGAAACCTATTTCTCTTAAATTTTCGAGAAACGCCTGACAGAAAATAAGTTTAATTTCTCCCGTCAAATAACAAGGTTTTATAGAAGTCCAAAATGCTCAAAAATTTAAATGATACAGCATGTAATGTTTCCTTGGAATCTAATTTAAATTTCCGTTTTTTTAAAAGATACTCTACCAACTCCAACGGGAAACTACGAACCACGCGCAAAACATGACAAATTAAAACAATTTTCATGCAACCATGCATCTGAATAAGGATTATCCTATAAAGCCCACATAAAAATATCTACATTTACCGAGATGAGAAAAATAGTACAAAAGTATACTTTACAACTCAGCATTTATGTCACTGAACGGTGAAGTTATTTTTCAGCGAAAACATTTTACAAACCCATGAAGTGTTTAACGACAAACAAATATGTAACGCAATTAATTTCGAAAATATCGCATATCAAACACGTTCACAGAACCTATAGGGCAGAGCGAATATGTACAATTAATCTCAAAAATACAAAGCGTGCGTCTATATATATATATGTGTGTGTGTGTGTGTGTGTGTGTGTGTGTGTGTGTGTGTGTGTGCGCGCGTGCGCGCATCCGTATGTGTGTATCCTATGAGAAGAATAGAGAAAGAGAAGATGGAGAAGAATGGTGAGAGAAAAGAGAGGCATAGGATATACGAGAGAGAGAAAAAGAGGCAAAAATACGGCCGTAGATGATGGCCCCGAGATACAACAATGTGCACAAACGAACGAGCAAATGTTGTCTCCGCAATTAATCGGGAGAGCGGCGCGTAACGGTGAGCAGGTAGAGGAGAGGAGGAGGAGGGAGTGAGAGTGGAGAAAAAGGGAGGGAACCGAGGCAATTTCTCTCTATCTCTCGGAGAAAAACCACTCTTTGGACGAACAAGACTGTCGCGCAGGCTCGCCCGGGATTTATGAGTTCAAACGTGTGTGTGTACGATTCCTCGGAACTCTCTTTCTCTCCTCCTCCTTCCAATCCGCCCGTGAGTGAGGGCTTTATCACGTGACGCGGATCACGCGTCCGCTTCCATTTTCCTACCTCCTCCTTCCTCCCCTTCGCACTTTCCGTGCGCTCGTTCCCTTCCGAAGTGGAATCCGCCGAGAAAATTCTTTCCCTCCCATCCCTCCCGTCCCTCTCCCATTTGTAGCATCTTCCGATCCTCAAGAGCCGGAATCGATCAAAGGAGAGAATTTTCCTTCGGGCGCTGCGTAAATCATGCGGGAATGCATCGCGAAAGAGGTGCTTACGCAGTCTCGTCCCCGTAGTTGGCGGCGGTCCGTTTCATTTCTGTCTCCGAATCGAGGGGTTGTTTGTTTATCCCGGTGGTTATTTCAAAGCGAAGATCGTCCGTTAGACTAGACTAGATTGGCAGCCTTTCCGACCTAACCCACGGTGAGATTCGTGCCGTCGCAAAGCGCGCCTGAGTTTCTTTTAATCCCTTCGGAAGAAAAACGTTTCGAGGGAATCGAAGCGTTCATAAATCTCTGAGTAAATTATTAGTTTTCCGCGAAATCGAAGCGATTATAACGGTACCACCGGCAGGGTAAATTGGATCCGCAATCTCGTGGATGTTCATAATACGCCCGGAGAATTAATCATTTTTATCTGATACATCCGCGATATCTCGGCAAAAACAATATTAATGAAAAGTCTCTCTCGTCTCGTACTAGGATTTATCGCCCGTAAGAAGAAGAAAAATTGATGAGATATTTCGTTACAGCCTTAACGGTTATATATGCAAACACACCAACGGCGAAAATGGCGGGTAGGCATGAATGAAGTATTAAATTAAAAATTAAAACGCCTATGTCTTAGCTAAACGTCAATTCTAAACATTACATTACATTAATAAACCATCTATGGGTCATTCTCAACATTTATGGAATGATTAGAAATAAATTTTATCTCCGTTGACGTTGATGATTTTAAACGCTTATAAAACTTATAGACTGTTTAATTTGGACTACATAAAGCAGCACAAAAATTTGGTTGAAAATAAAATCAACCGCGTTTGTTGCAATGGAAGCAAAATAAAAACAAAATTGTGTAAAAGATTTGAGAAACGGAATGTCGACATTTCCAATATCAAATTCCTATCCAGACATCAATTATTTATTCCGTAACAACTTTAACAATTATATTGTGTCAGCGCCTATAAACAATACACAAATCATTACGGCTTAACTTTAATCTGCAAAACTCAAGAGAATGCATTCTACGACACACATTATTTATTTCGATAAATATGAAATGTTTTCCATATCTAATCCAATTTTTTCATGGATAATCCCATGAATAATAATAATTTATTAAACGCATACAGGAAAGGCCCCAATTACATGCGTTATAATAAAAAACACGAAGATGGCAACATTATGGTTGTCATTAAGGACTATATTATATATTTATACAGATATATTGTCCACATATGTGTAGTAGTTGGCGTAACCGATCGGTCTCTGCGATCTCCTCAATTTGCATGGCCACTCGGGTAAGTCATACACCTCCACTCCACCTAGCGTGTGATCCGCGTAGCTCGGTAGGTAGGAAGGTAAATCAGAGAGAGAGAGAGAGAGATCGTGCCTGTTCTTTAAGGCGATGAAAGCAAAGGAATTAAACGAGAGAAAGGAGTGAGGGGAGGGATTTATAAATGAAGAGAGAGGCCAGCAGTTTGGTGGCGCTTTGGATATCATCTCAGGCTACACGAAACGATGATTGTTTCCTGTTATTCATTTCACTTCGGAATGCCAGAGTGAAAGACTTAAACGCCTTCTTTAATTGTTGAATTAATTGCGGTGCGCTTTTTCATTGCGTCACTTCCTTTCGCGGAATAAAACTTGAAAGGAAAAAGCTATCCAAGACGCCGTGCCTTGAAAACTCCTTCTGCCCATCTTATTCACTCAGGAAATAATTATCGATCTGGCCACATGGTTGGAACTCAACTAACAATTTAGGCAGCACCAACAGGAATAAGAAGGTTAGGAAAACCAGATTCGAATTTGGACTACAAAGTAGCAGTCATCAGTGATGATTTATAGGTAGGTATTAGATTCTTTTCTTAATGTTTATTTTTCTATATTTGAAGGCTTCTGTAGCCACCCGATTCATTAATTATTGTATTCGCGCCACGATAAAAAACTTAAATGTATCATTTTTCTCAAAATATTTCTTTTTAATAGTATGGACAATATATCATGTAACAACAAGACCCCTATTTTTCTAATATAAACCAAAACCAAATTATTTGACTGACTAATGATATATTCGGCCAAAATAACACTCATCAACAGTTGCATTTAACAGCGTAGTTTGAATCGCGCCTTTAAAAACAACAGTTTTACTCTTTGGATACCTTGCAAACGTAACGGAACGTATAATCATCAAAAACTAATTAACATTTGACGTTAAGGCCTTCCTTTCCGACGACGAGACAAAATTCGGAAAACCAGATAAAAATCGAAATTCCTCAATTTTCCAAAAACAAAAAAGGATTAAAATATATGCGTGTTTTTTCCTCTTCCAGAGCCGGAATGACTCGGAATAAGTAAAACAGCTGCCGCCGTGAGAAATCGACCGGCACCGCTGCCGCTGGAAGGAACCACAGGGGAGATAATTATGATAGACACGGCGGATATAGCTTTAAGCGGGAGTGGGAAGGTAGAGAGAGAGAGAGAAAGTGGGAGGGAAGGGAGAAAAGGGAGTGTTTCGAATGACGGGGAGGGTAGGGAAGTAAGGGGGAGATGTCTGAAGGAGGAGACGGAAGAAAGGAGAGGGAGTGGGATGGGATGGGGAGAAGGGGGGGAGGAGGGGGAGGGGTGAATGGGGGAAGAAGAGGGGGGGGGGGGGACAAGGCGGTTGAAAAATCTAGATATAATCGTCCCCCGTCTAAAACCCTCGCGTCCACTTCCACTTCTTCACGAACCGAATACCGTCTTCAACGATTCCACGCCGCTATACTTCTCCTACCTTCGGACACGTTCTCTTTCTTTCGCCCTCGTGTCGTGTAATTCATTCGCCCTTTGTCGCTCCGTTTTTTCGTCACATTCTCCGAAATTCCCCACACCTAGAAACGCCATCGGCCCCTCTCCCTCCCTCTCAGAGGGGCATGCCGCTCTGCTTATAAATTTCTAATTTGTTAAAGGAAGAATTAGTCGCGGGAGGAGGTGAAGATAGGGTTTCCTACAAAGTAAGCATGAAAGAAGATCCATCTGTTTTCCCTCAAATCAAAACTTATGAGTATGATAAGCATGTGAAAGCGGATGGGATATTTTTATGAATATAATATGTAAAATTTTCGGCACGTTACTCACCAATGCCTGTCTTGGTACATATAGGAGTGATTGTTGCGTGTGACTTGAAGTTCAAACCAACTGAAAGCACGGACTTATGTGCCCGTCTTTGTTTTCTTTAGTAAAAAGCAATTATGTAGGTATGTGGACTAGTAGGTACAAGTAAATACATAAAATACAAAAAACGCGATGGGTTTCTATTAAGTTACGGCCATACTAAATATATATATTTCCTATATCTAGAATTTCAAGACACGTGATGAGATTATCTTGTTCCTCCAGCTATTTTCAATTTTAATTGCCAATTGTCTATTTGTTTCTTCCTGTCTCTCTCTCTCTCTCTCTTTATATGTATCGTAAGCTTCTTTCTTCCCCTTTTCCTTGACTCTCTTAATCCTCATCACTTTTTCCACTGCTTTCTCCGCGCCTATCCACTCACTCCCTCTCTCCCTTCCTCTCTCTCTCTCCCTCGACGCTATCTATCCTTTCTGTCTACGAGAGCTCTAGCGCCGGAACTATCTCCCGCCATGTTGTTAAGGTCTGCTGAACAAAAGTCATCGGAGAATAGAGAGAGGCTCGAACGAAAAATAAAATAGTACCACGGTATCGTGCGTGATAGTAAAACCGGATTAAAGGCCTCTTTCCACGCTAGACTGCTTCCCTATAGACCATGGATATAAAAATGTCCATTAGGAGTCGCGTAAAACGGTCGAAATTCCGATTTAAACGCATTTGTCTTCCCTTTTGCCGATTATGGCCTCTCCATTTATACTGTTGTATTTATTTTTAGTCGGGTTAGGAAAAATAAGATGAGATTTACATGCGAGATAACTACCTCGGACATGTTAATGCGATTGCCAAAAAAAGAAAGAAAAAAACTTCCGAGGCATTGCTATGATCGGTATTTTGACCACCTCTAATTATCTCTCGCTTGAGCCTCCAATCAAAATCTCTCGCTTGGTTAAAGGATGTTCGTTAGGAGAGATATAACGGTCGGACTGAAGAATTTTTTCCGGATAACAATGGAAAATATTAATTGCGATCACGTGATGGATAAGTGAAGGGTTGCCGGTAGTAATAAACAAGTCTCACATTACGAGGTTTCCGACAAACAGAGATAGATTGAATCTGATAGGTTCCCAAAAAATGTGAAGAAAAGCGTGAATTAAGGAAACCATCATACGGAGTGAGTCATGACGAGCGCATTGAAAACCGTGATTCCGAAGTTCAGATAAGGGTTTTAAAAGTAAGATAAAAATGACGAATAGAGCAATAAAATAGCAAAAATTAAACAGCACTTGTTAACTTAGCAATAAAAATCAAGTTAATTTGTATTTCCCTAACACATGCTAAAATTTATGGATAATTCATTAAAAAATACAACTCACGGTTCCATGTAAACGACTTCCCCGACTCAGCTCATAAGTTTTTATAATGGATAAACGTCTAAGTTTTTTTGAGTCTGAACGAATGGATTCGTGCATCAATTTACTTTGGTCTTGGAAAGATTATTTGGAGTCTGAAACCGACCTGTGTATCAGACCACGGGTTTCCAAACTTTCCCACGTGACGGCACCAAGTTATTTTATAGAACACCGATCAACCGCTTCCATTTTCTCAAAAAATCATAAATTATCAAAAATAAAAATAAATCTAGGTTCAAGTTATTAATAATTCGTGTGAACAAATTTAGAAATAAAAAATCAGAAATTATTATTCCTGGAGTTTGCGAGCGTAATTTTAACGTTGTTAGAAGAGCGCCGTTTAAAGTGCTCAAGAGCACAGCGGTGCTCACGGGCAGCAGGTTGGGAACCTCTGTACCTGACAATTGCTTCATTAAACAATTATAAAATGAGTATAAATGCTTAATTCGTAGGCGCAGCACACGCTGAATTTTCAAATGACAAACATATACAAGTCATCGAGAATTTTCTTGTGGGGAAAAAGCAACGAAACAACGAATCTACGCAATCGGGGCTCGTAAAAAGGATCGGCGTGAATAAACACCCGAGGGATAATCCAGAAAGTCCGTTTTTTCCCAATCTCTCATTTTCCATTATTAAACCGACGTAAAGCACGGAAAAGCCTCCATGGTCTGGCCGGAACCGCAAGGCTGCCCTCATTCATCAAAACACTCCGCAGCCTGTGCTCCCCGGCGCCTCCCCTTCGGCTGGAGACACCCTCCGCCTCCCCCCCCCCCCCCGGCAGGGTAGGCGGAGAGATAGAGAGGCTGCACATGCCACAGCCCCCCGCAAGTCCATAACTCCGAGAGGGCAAACCACCGACACCGCTGCCTGATGATGACCCAAGGCCGCAAACTTACATTCCTCTCCCCTCCCCCTTTTCCTAAATCCCCTTTATCTCTCCCTCTCTCTACACCCACAATCCCCCGCTATACGTCACATTCCCGTACAAACGCACATACACACGCACAGACCGACGCCAAGCCACTTTCCCTCAAACTATTATCCATTACTCGTTCTCCGGTCCTCTCGTCCGCGCGCCATAGCCGAGCAGTTGGCGAATCGACCACATTGTCAGCGAACGTCATGTAGCTGGTGGATCTTAAGAAAATTTTCACGGCTAGAACTGACTGGCTTTGTGGGTGGCTTACAGAGTGTGACACTTCGATAAATGGTCTATTACAGCGGTTCTCAAACGTAGGGTCGCGACCACCGAGAGGGGTCGCGAGACAATTCTGAGGGGGGTAGCGAGCAGTCTTCGCTATGCCAATTGATTTTTTCCTCATTCTCTCAATCCTTCAATTTTAATTTACAGTTTATAAGTCTATGTTTCATTTTTGATTGAGAGTTGGAATATAAAGTATTTGTTAATTTTACTACATTTAAATTTAATATATGAAATATAATTTTTAAATAAAAAGGAGCTTCAAAACTTGGTAGCAGCTTTAGGTTGATCCTGAGGGTTTCAATGCCAATAATAATTCAAATCGGCCCACAGCGGCGCGAGGGTCCCCATTGTTGGTCCAAATACCGGTTTTAAAAAGATATCTCAGTAACCAGTTGACCGATTTTGATGAATTCTCCAATAATATCAGTTTTGATGAGATACATTTTCGAGTTTAAAATGGATAAAATCGGTCTACGGGGTCAAGGATCGTAATGTAGGGTCGATCCAAATTTCACGATTTCGAGGGGTCCCCATTAAACGGTCTCTCCAAATTTCGGCAATGTCCGTCCACCTGTACGTATACATCAGGGAAGATCTGGCTGAACCGATTTCAACCAAATTAGGTAGGTACATAAAATATTCACATAAATACATGGCCAAAATGACATATTTGGGCCGGATAGACCAAACAGGGGTGCCACAATTGCAAAATAAATTTTTTTGTAGTTATGCTTTTGGAAGGAATTGGCAGACTCGAATTCAAACAAATTTGGTATATAGAATTTTCACATAAATTCATGACCAAAATGCTATACTTCGACCCGATTAACTAAGTAGGGGGGCCACAGTTGAAAAGTTAAACGTTTTGGTAATAATGAATTTGGAAGGAATTGGCCGAACCGATTTCAACGAAATTTTGCATGAAGGAGTTGAGCAAAATTAAAAAAAAAATAAGATTTTTTAAAGATAGATATACAAAGCAGGGCTGCCAAAATAAAAGTAATAAAAATATTATTTTATAAGTGTTTGTGTTGAACTGTCCGCATCTATTTTAACCATATTATAATATTTATTATGTACACATATGTAAAAAGTAAAGTAAAATTGTCTCAACGGACGTCAACTAAATTTTATATAAATGGTTTTTACAAAATACCATAATGAAATCAAGATTTTTAAAGCGGAGCTTAAGAGTAGAGCTACCACAATTAATGAATAATAAAAATCGTTTGCAACTTAAAAGAAAACTCTTTCCCGAGCGTAGCCGGACGTTTCTGCTAGTAAAATAATAAATTTTAGTATTATATCAATGCAAATATATGTATCTATAGGTGAACGTTTGAAGAGATATCTGAAAGCGTCTTTTTTGTAACATTGTAGTCATCTGTGTGCAACAATGTCATCCTCATTTTGTTTGGCTGTGTGGCACGAGTCATTGTTAAGACTCAAGAGATTAAATTGCTCCGATAAAAATTCCAAGAAATCTTATATTTCCATTAAGTCAATCCTTAGCATAAGTCAAGCTTGTCGCCTTGGTCGGTAGACACATTCGGTTTTATTGTACCCCAATCGACAAGTTGTGTTCAAAAGATAAATAAAATTCTGTAACCTATAAATTTTTCAAATATAAATATGTTATTCCAATGTGATAAATAAAAAGTAGATATGTCTCAGTAATGATAAACATCTAAAAATGTATCTATACGCATAAATATTTATAAATAAAGTAATTTCCGTGGTAACATTTTAGCTTATTATCATAATTTTCGGAGAAGTCCTTTTTTACATCCCAAAAAATCATGGGGCGGTCGCGGCGACCGAACATTCGAACGGAGAGGGTTGCAAGGTAGATCGTCCTGAGAACCACTGGTTTATTATATCAACAAATATGTTCATTAGTTTGATTTTTGCAAAGTTATTTATATTTGCGCTGTGGAATTCTATGCAGTTTCTTGGTATGAATGACATAATTTTAATCTATTAGGTTATTAGTGACTCATTAGGAATGTCCTGAGAGTGCGACCAAACTGTATCACGTGCTAATCAAGCCTTATTCGCCTTATAAAATCACATGTCATTGCTTAATGTTGAAATAGCATCTTAATATGATTGCTCAATTGGCTTGATTTGCAAATTTTCTTTTTCATACAGTCAGTAAACAAACATCGAAAACCTTATACGTACATGTTATTTCCATGCTTAAGTTGTATTCGTGACTTACAAATTAGTATAGTGTAAGCGGCATCAACGAGACGTGCGGTTTTACAGGTTGGTAGTGCATTTCGTTATAAATTTAACTGGTTTTTAGATCTTATTATTAAATATTCAAATGTTATTAGCTGTCCAAGCATGACTTTCGAGATGACATCAGTCAGCGTCGTGCCCGCCAAAACAGGCTGTCTTCAAAGCTGAAATGTGGAAACCATTCCATGGGTACATTTTCGTCCAATTGAAAATTTAACGATGATTTTTCAGCTGCATTTTTGCAAGAAGCATATTCATCATAGGGAATGATCGCAATCTTTGATAATGTTTTCTCAGATTTTCCTCTGCATCGTTTGATCTTTTTAAGGAGAAAAACTATACGAAAGAGTAAATGCGTGTTGTGATTGCGACAATGGGGTGTTTCACAACGCAGAGAAGTACAAGCATTAAAACGTTAGAGAGAAAAAAACATCGCAAGGATGATGGGATGCTAATTGAGGCTCGTTCTGGTTTATATAATTCTCATTCTTTGCGAAATAATTTTCCATCATAAATTTTAATTAAGATGTGGCAAAATAAATGCATCCAACTTGGCGCGGAAGAAATAAAAAACCATGCACTCCATAAGAATGCCTAAAGAGTGGCCGGGAATTACTTATAAGTAATATGAACCGAGTATGACGTTACATCGTACCCGCTAACGAATAAAATACTGAAACCTTTCAAGTCAGTGAGCGTATGAATAAATCACGAGAGAGAGAGAGAGAGAGGAGGGGGAAGATTACATTTTGTGTGTGCTAGGAGTTTAAAAATTAGTACTTCTGCGATAAGAGCCCAAATCCTCTCCTCAATCAATAGTCAGTACGCTCTAGTACGCTCGTGGACATTATGCTTTTTCATAAAATCATTTACCCTATATCATTTTTTTACACTTAACATTTAAACGACACACACGCCGAAAAATCTTTCCGCGTTTCACTTGTTTCTCGGTCGTCTTCTTAATACTTTCCGTTTCAAACCTGGCAGTTGGCTTCCAGTCACTGTTGAAACAGGTTCTACCCCTGACGACGCCCACCTTGTGGGCGAAATGCATTGGGTTTTTGCAGCCCTCTAGTTGTTTTGGCTTAAGGAGTATTCCACTTTTGTTTAGTTTTGGCCAAAGTTATTGAGCTACTATCAATTAACATCAGTAGCATTAAAAGGAAAGACGTATCGCAGAATACAATGCGAAAGAAGATAACTGTAATATTAGATCAAGTAGGGAGATTAGCAGAATCTAGAGACGGTATATGGAACAAAGAGAGGGAAAAAATAGAAAAGCTACGAGCGTAACCACGCATTGTTTTGAGGGCCATTTCGCGGAGGAATGAAGCAGAATACCAATTAAACAAAGGGGGCACATCTTTACGCGAATCCTCTTACACGCTCAGATCTCCCTCTCTCGCAGGCGCGAAGTAACAACGAAGTGGCAATGACGAACAATAGCATCTAGCCGACTTTGAAGTATGGGAAGTATGGAAAGTAGTATGTGTGAAGATGACGATAACGTTGAAAAACTAAGATAAAAATATCTCTACTCCTCGCGCAAAAAGGTGGGTGTTTTTTCTCAGAGACTGAAATAACCGTATATATCCGAATATAAGACGAGGTATTTTTTTTATTTTTGGATCTAAAAATGAAGGATGGTCATATATTCGCGCGGTCAAAGACGTCAACAGTTTTCGGTCAATGATTTTAATAGTATGGATGGGTCAGAAGATGACATTCTATGGAACCATAGTGACGAAGGAAGTGATAGTGATGCGGAAAGTGAAGACTAATCTGACTGGATGTGGGATGTATTTCTTGAGATAACACTTTTTATTTATTTTTGTCATGTTTATCCTTGTAGTGTGCCTGGGTGTGTTATATCGTGTAGTTCAAATCATATACCTTGAAATTTGTTCGTCTTAACGTAATTAAAGGTTCTGCAATTGGGTCGTCGTCTTATATTCAGGTTACTACGATTTTCCTTCTACAACGACCAATTTTTGGAAAAATATGGTACCAAGTTTCAACTGCTCCATGAAGGGAGTTGAACGCGGGACCTCTTCGCGTAGATGTCGAACCCCCTGCGGACACAAAACGTAGGAGGGTGCATGGAGGAAAGAGTGGAGAAAGACGAAATGTGGAAGGAATAAAATGAAGTGGGTGCGAGAGAGAAAGAAGCCAAGGAGGGAGGGAATGGGGAGTAGAGTTTGCAAGAAAAGGGAGAGAGAGAGGGGAGAGGGTGGAGGGCGTGGTGGGGGAGGAGGTGCGGGGGTGAAAATGGGTAGAAGGAGAGGCAGGGCGAGTGCAGCAGAGTGATAATAAATCTCACTCGTTTCAAACGCACTCTTACGCCGAGAATGGTGGGTGGGGCAGAGTGGGTCAACCCTCTCCACCCCCGCCTACCCTTTCCTCCTCTCCCTATTCCGCGATTGTTAATTTTGCTCACCCCAGTCTCCAACAATGGAATAGGGTGTGCTTCCTTATTATTATTATTATTGGGCATTGTGCGTTGGTGATTTCCTCCGTCTCTGAATATTTCGTCTAAGGGGATGACGTGTAATGCAAGGGCAGAACATGGTGTCGGGTGTTTGGAGAATACATTAGAGAAAACAGTGTTTTTGCAGCGGATGGAGAGAGAAAAAGAGACAAAAGAATAACCAGTAAAGACAAAAGATAGAGGCAGACAATGTAGTGTTTGCCGGGACTACGAAAAATTTTTGCATAAAAACACGAAGATGCTTTCAAATGTGAATTATCATATAAATGAGTTTATGATTCTTTGTTCTTTCGGAGATGGAGTTATATAAGGTTAAGAAAATTTCGAGAATACGAAATCTCATCAGGTTTCTTATATTAATAAATTTTGCATATAATACGAATTTTATAAAGCTCAACGAAGTTTTTTTGCCATCCTGGAATGTTTTGGGTTCAGCGAAGCAGAATATTTCGGTGTAAGTGATTACTGTCCATTTAAGGACAAGAAAGTGTAACAATAATGGAGTATGGTTGAAGTATATTTCATTCTATTACAGTTGTGGGCGAAAAATAAATACGAAATAATTTGTTAATACATTTGATTTTTACTGTATTGTGTTCTTACTATTTAAAATTACCTCACTGATAAAATTCATTTGTAAATACATTAAAACTTTGATTTTTCGTGTTAATTGGGACTTGGGTAGGCATTGATAATTGAAGTACAGGGATAATCCGCATTATTATGCAAACAATTGTTCGCTCTCATTCTACATGGATTTGAATTCTGTTTTTTTTAAATATAAACATCTGTCTTTCAGATATAGAACCGTTCATGTCCCAAGCTCATTTCTCAATTAAAACTAATTTAAATATGCAAATTTATAATACCCGGCACCGATATAAACTTTTTCTTATGTGAGATAGAAATGATACAAAGGGATCGGAAAAAGACACCGATTACTCCCCAGAAGCAGATCCACCACATTTTTACCATGCCTAGCCCTGAAACTTTCGCTTTTCAAAGTTGCAGTATTCTAGAGATATTGCCCTAACAGACAGACTGACGAAAATACCGAATACATAAGCCATAAATAAAAAGCTATCAATTGAAGCAACATTAACAGAAAATTAAATTTTATTTTTTGGCAGTGACCATTCTTTCTGACAAAAATATTCGTTATGCCTGTATATGAAATAGATAGGACAGTAAGATATAAATGTTAACAAAGCATTGACTTGCCCATGAAGTAACTTAATATAGTCGTGAATTTATAAGAATCTATCTATAATAAAGGGAAAAAATTCATTTCGAACAAAAATGATAGTTCTATTGGTTTACGTCATACTCTTCGACAAAGAAGTCTTCTCAAATCTCTCTCTTTTGCTGAAATGGCTTTTGTTTGATCGATCTGATAAATCGGTGGTTCCGTAACTTCTTCATTATATCATATAAGCGGTAAAATTCAAACTCGCTCCTGAACGTCCGATTAATCCACCGCACGGGAAATCCGCACACGTATAATCGAGGCTCTACTGAGCATATTTTAAAAAATTGGCAAGTTTTTTGTTTTCTTTTTTGCATAGATTTTGACCGAGAAAAATCATTTCGAATTCTGAAGTGGTTTTTATATAGCAATTTTTTCGCAATTAAAAAAAAAATGTTTTCATTCATAGGCCGGTTTATAGTCAATTTACGGTTCGGTACATGGCGTGGTTCAACCAAATGGGTGATATAAATAAAAAGATTATTTTGTACAACTGAAAAAACATTCAAAATTACATTACATTAAGAAACACAATTAATCCAATGTGGTAGGAAAAAAGAAAAAAGCAACACCGCCTTCTTATGAAAATGAAAACATTTAATAAATTTCGTGGATAATGAACCAGGATTAGTGGCCGTAGGTTTTAAGAATTAAGTTAGAAAGGAATGAAAATTGACAGGTTTTTCCAAGTATGTATGGTGTGGAACATAAGAACTAAAGTCATTGAGAATCTCTCCTGTAAATTTTGGTAAAATTTAATAAGAATTTAACCAAAAAATTCTTAGTCGGTTCATGGTTAAGTAAATTATTGTGGTTCGGTTTGGTTCGCTGTTTTACCCAAAGTTTAAAAATGTTGTAATATTTAGATATAAGTAAAATACGGCAGCCATCTCTCTAAATAACAAAATCAAAACTTTTTAAGAAGAAGCACTTGAATAAATACTTATCCTAGGCATATCAGGTATATCAGATAACTATGTTTTTCATAATCTTATTATAGTTATTGGAGATACCTAAGGCTTGCAATTTAATTTTTAAGTGCTTATTCTTGAGTATGCTTTCAGTCATGAAACGGATTTGATTCTTCTCTAGTGAATTGATCAAACCCTTGTTTATACATGGACAATGAATTATAGGTATATTTTTAACCAATGAGAAATATGGACGACAAACAAGCAATGACAAATTAGCATTCCAGCAAAAGTTGCTTATGAATCAAAAGGGAATACCTATAAGTCATTGATGCTAGCCAGCATTCATTTGGGCTATTACCTTGAAACATTTTACTGCACAATTAACTCTTTTAAGTGCGACGTATTCGAAGTGTGCATGAAAATATACTGGAGGACACTTAACGATTATTTTTTCCTGCCAAGTTTTAAAAAATTATAACTAGAGAAATTTATCTTCAGAACATTAGGAATGAATTTGAGTTTTAATGTAAGACTAAATATCATCAGGGTTTCCTCACGAAAGAGTTTCAGAAATGGTAATATTTAGCGGAGGGATGTAACTGGAGTTGTAGGAGATGAGACCTTCAGGAGAGACGGGAAAATAGGAGGAGTAAGAGGTTCGGAGGGTGTCGAGGAGGTAGAAGGAGAGACGGAGCGGCGGAGGAGCATGCCGAGAGGAGGAGGAGACACGGAGAATCCTGGGAAAAGCGCAAAGCGTCAGGCGCATCCGTTTACCCAGGCTGTTTACCTTCGTGTGATTTATCGGCGGGAACGGATTACGGGCTGCAAACCTCCCCTCCTTTCCTTCCTTCCTTCCTTTCGCCCCCTCCCCCTCACACCCTACGCTGTGCATTCGTCGCCTAGAGCCAACCCCCTCTCGGAAAAAGGGATGAAAAAGAGACGGGGAGGGAAGGAAGAGGCCAGGATATAGGGAGGATGATCCAGATTGGAGGAGGGGTTGCCGGTGGATGGGATAGGAAGTTGGTGGGGGGAGGTGCCTGTGTGTGTACTTAGGTGGAAGGCAGAATGAGGGATGAGGTATCCGGGGGTGAGGTGGCGAAGGTGGGTGGCTGAGACGAAATAAAAATTACCGAGTTGTAAGGGGAGAGGAGGAGGAGGGAGTTGGAAGGGGGAGACGTGTGTGAGGAATAGGAAAGGATGATGACGAAGGAGAAGGCGGAGGTGGTGGTGTGAGGTGTTGCGAAGGGTGAAGGGGGTGGGGAGGGAGGAGGATGGAAAGCGAGGAGGGGACTGCTTGGGATGAAGAATCTGTATGGATGGGTTGTAAAAAAGTTTGAAGACGGCTAAATGCGGCGTGGCGGGATAAATTAAGCTCCTCTTCGGCTGCGGTGGACTCTCTCTCACTTGAGGGAGCTCCCGATGTTTATAGCTAACCTATTCGTTCCTTGCCAAAAATATTTTACACGAGCACGTATTTCGTGTTCCTCCCGGACGCAGAATTATTGAACTCTCTTTGCGCAGATATTAATGGATTTATTAATCTTTGGACTCTACGGAGTGCTAATTTTATCTCACGTCTCTCTTAATGTTGTCTTTCGCGGTGAAAAATTGACTTCATAGAGATTCGAGTAGAACTATGCAGCGTGAGATGTATTCCCGCTTCGGTTTTTCTCCGGATTGATATTGTTTTTCTTTTTTAATTTGTTTATTTGTCAATAATTCTTACCACGATAAATAAACTTTAACTTACATAGAAGATGGATACCGAATCACTATCAATTTCTAATATAACGGATAGTAGTAAACCTGATTTAGCATCCTCGATTAACCAAACTCCTAAAGATTTCGGGAAATCTGTGGCAAATTGAATGTCTACGTTTTTAATGCCTTCTCGCATTACGGGATACTGATTCGACGATACAAATGGGAGTTCCGTTGGCGACTGACACCGTCGTGTAGTCGTGAACTTCAAGACCCTTTCTCAGTCTCCCTTCAAAACCCTCAAATCACCACACAGCTACCAGCGTGACCACGTAACAGTCTCTTATGTCAACACATATGCCCTACCCACCCCCTCCGTCCCTCTTCCTGTCTCCTCCCATCGACCCCGCCCCTTTCCCACCCTCCCTTTCACCCCACCCGCTTCGAATCTTCTGCTCCCGCCTCGGAAACCCTTCACCTCCTCCCCTTTAAAGCCATTCACTTCGGCCCATCCTTTGGTCATCAGTCATCCCGGTCTTTTCAGTCACGGTCCAGCCTAACCCTCCCACTACCCCTCCCACCCCTTCGCCCCCTCCCCGCCCTTCTCTCTCTTCGTCCGTCATAGAATTCCAAGAGCATTTACCTCCCAGGATTCTCTCCCTCCCACTCTCACTTTACGGCCCTATGCGATGATATCCTTTCGCGCGGTCCACCTCAAAATCCCCTTCGAAATCATTGCGGGACACTTCCACACACAAGACCTTAAACCCGAAAACATCTGGCCGGAGGTAAATGCGATGTGTACACTTCCGTGTTATACGAGGCGTCGGACATAAGGACGTATGGAAATTCCTTTTGAATTCACCTCTCGCTAAACATTCGTGCGAGAGTATGTATAACAGTAAATTTGTACATCTCTCCCAACTCTCTTTCTCCTTTCGCGAGGCAATGGAACTGCGCGGATTCTAGTGCGTTTATAAACACACACACACACACACACATACATATATATATATATATATATATATATATATATATATATATATATATCGTGCATGAAAGAGAGCCGCAAACAATCATCTAGGCGGTTCTTTAAAACCTTGTATGCTTTCGTGGAAAACATAACGCGGGGTTATTTATGTCCGGAAGAGGTTAGGCGTCCACGAGGGAATGGTTTTGAAAGTTTATCGATGATTTACGACCGGATGAACGTCACTTCAAGACTAAGGAGGATGGTTTTCGGGAGAGGGGCGGTATGAGTAAGGAGCGGTCGGTTAGCTTGGGGACTAAACGCATTTGGGACGGGACGGTTTTGAATGGGAATGTCCGGTTATGAGATTAGCCCAAAGTGCAATATTTGCATTGCAGAAGCGCGGGACGGTATCCTGGACAAAAGCGACGGCAACGTTGTAATCCCTTCGACGCCTTACCGGCGTGTAATTACTTGTAATTCAGTTACTTCTACAGGTTTAAAAGCGAATGCATTACCGACGTCCTTCGGATGTCATCCGAGCCCCCGTTCCTACGACAGAGGACTTGAATGTGTCAGCTTAGCGACCCGGAGTTTGAATTCGGTAATACCCAGGTGGCGGATCTTCTGGTTTTGTCATTTTATATATCTGAAACGATTGCCATCCTACCCGACATGATTACTTTAAACACTCCCTTACAATGGTGTTCTGTCCTCGGTACATATTCTAGTCAACCAGCTTTTCATTTTATTTATTATCATTATAAAATAGTTTTTTTTTACAACATAAGAGACGCATGGTATAACTCGTTTACAGATACCTTGCGGAAAAAACTAGCTGTTGGCAACATAATTTTGTTAGTAATACGAAAATTGATTAAACGGAGAACTTCATGGAAATATCTTATCAGTTAAATTTTATTTAGGACCAATATTATAATTTAGACCTTGAAAGTAAAAATTTTAGTTACTCGCATACTTCGGACTCAATAGGCTCCTTTTAAGTGAGATATTTTCTCTGTACACCGATTTAACATGCGTAAGTTTTTGCTTTCATGACATAAGCAATGGAATTTTTTTTATTTTCTCGCTACGTACATGTTTGCGTGCGTACATTCCGCTTTAAAATGACGGTTGTTTTAATGAAAATTGTCTTTTTTCTTTTGGTTTAAGGTCTATATACCTCTATATAATTTCATCTCGCCTGAACCTATACTTGCTTGGTTTTTCTTAGAAGTGTATATTTATGGTTTAAGTGTTCTTCTTTTGTTAAAATATTTTGACGTTGTCTTCTCTCGATTAACCGGGGTAATGAGGGAAAGGAGGTCACGGATACCCCAAAATCACGGTTTAACAAAACTAGTCAAAACGTGGTACAAAACGGATTTTATGTGAATGTATTTAGTTAAAATTACATCCAATATATATGAACACATTTACCGTTCTACAGACGTCATCCAAGAGTGTGAAAATAATACAAGTACAATAGTTTAGAAACACAAAACATCACATAAATTGCTTGACGAAAAACGGCCAAAAGGTTTAAATAATAAATAATAATAAAAATAATCTGTTAATGTTGTTGGTTTCTTAGCCGAGCTCTCCTTATCGAATATTAAAACGAATCCTACGCAACATCAGTTTGTCACTGAGCAAACTGTCCTCTTAGCTTTGTAAATAGTCCAGCAGACAGCACCATACGTGATCTTGTTTTTGCTAGCTAGCCCCTCCCCCTCACTATCGCTGTCATTCTCCTAAGTTCCTTTTAAAGAGCGTGGTGTTTTCGCTTTGCCGATCACAGCTAATTATAGCTTGCGTGACGCATTCGAGCAACACACAACTGTCAACCTTTCTTTACTACATTTATGTCCCGTGGCATGTCGTTCATTTTCGAATAACAAAGTTTTGGTTTGTAAGCATTTCCAATAGAGACCAGTTTCATCAGCATTGTATATTTGATCTGTTAGTAACTCTTCTGGCTTAATAAACTTCGAATTCAAGAGAAAATTGGTTAGCAGCAGTTTTGTATTAGAGGAAACATCAAATCTCGCCAATGCATCGACGCAGTTTTACGCAAGAGGTTTTATTTTTTCTCATTATTGTCATCATTCTTATAATTATTCTATTATATAAATTATTTTTCATAACAAACATATGATTGCACTTTTTATATAATTATTCTTATCAGCCTTGGATCTTCACAAAGGTTTCCGTAGGAGTTAGCCCTCCATCCCTTTTTACCCATAAGCCTTTGGTTTTAAAATTCGTGGATTTGACATTCGCAATAATTTCTCGGGCTGTACTTCTCGCAAATTTTGAAGTCCAACTGTATTTTCTAATTTTACTCGTCCTCTCTCTCTCTCTCTTCATTGGCTTGGTAAGTAGTTTTACCACAAATACCAAACGTCCGTTTCATTTTATAGCTACTTATACATATACTGAATCAATTAACTGCATTTTAAGGCGCTAAAGATTCAATACATTTGCTTTCCAGCACCAGTTTAAAGCTTGTTTTTAGATTTGTACTTTTCTTAAAGCTCTTTACGTTTGAAGTGGTTTCCAAAGAAAACTTTCCTTCGCAAGACAAAAAAATTAATTCATTTTGCAACCTCGAAAACAGAATTTGTTGTTGTGTGTTGAAGCCGTTTTAAATGACTTTATACAGCGCCGTATGATTTGTCTCGCACCCGCGTCCAATCCGATGTCCAAATTTCACGGCGTTCCTTTAAAGGAAAACAACATTTTCGAAACATATCTTTATAACTCAATGTTTCCATTATTCCTGAGCCATTTTTTCCCGGCTCCAAATGGGATTTTTGGCGATGCGCATTGTTTTCTCCTCCCATGAACAAAATGGTCGTTCCAAATGCTTCGCCATAAAGTTAAGAACCCCTAGCTGTATAAAAAAATACCGACTCGAGCCCATCCCTTTATTCCTCCTCCGCATACCCCACCCATTTCCTCCACCATTCTCTCTCTCTTTCTCTCTTCTCTGACAACTCTCTCTCTCTCATGGAAATAGCTGAGCATTTGTCCCCTCGCTCCGAAACCGAACGTTATTACATTTTTTTCGATCCTTTTCCGTCGTCATTTCCATCCTTTATTTCATCCAGAGGACGCTTTCCAAGTCTTATCGCCCTCACCTCGCTCGAGTTATTCAGCCCCAGTGGGACACGAATCTCTGGATGTCCCTACAAGACACTCCAGTCCGGTCCATTTTCCAGCCCGGAGACCTCGTATCTCCCGCACTCTTTCACTACCTTACACTCCCTCTCCTCTCCCCCTCCCTCTTTTAGTCCCGCACATCACCCATCTCTCCTCGGCAAAATTTCCAACCTCTTTCGTCATCTCTTTCCGACTCTATCTTTCTCGTTTCCTCGTTTTTCCCCTCGCTCGCAGATTATGCGGCGAGGTCCTAGACCAGTGAATCCTTTCACGAGGAGCCGGGAAAGAGAAGGAGCCCGCGGAAGTAGGAGAGAAACATATGTCGAAACAAGGCTGCGAAGATATGACGCCACAGAAAAAGAAAAACAATTCCTCGCCCTCTTTTGAATAAACTCGGGCAATTGCAATCTGAGTTTGTCATTACGTTTTATATGAAATCCTAATCTTCTGGGACGAAAATTATCGTTCTAATCACGGATGAGGACTTATAAATATTAAGGTACCTGAATTTTGTCTGGGCATTTCAAAAAGAGATTTAATTCACGCGGATAGAAATTTGAATATTAGTATTCTTATGAGAGATTAATAAATGAGATGAGTTTTATTTTTGTGTGGTATTTAGTACTTGGATGGCTAAAGGAAAACAATTTTTTTTTAATCTTTCGCTTCGCAGAACATTCACGTAATGTCAATGAGTGTATTTTTTCCACTTTATACAAAATTATTCTTATTTTGCTCCTCCGACCTCTTCCGTACCACCCAGACCATCGAGCCATATCCTCTTACCAAAGTACTCTTAAACGCACGCTTTCGCCCAGGACCTCTCCCCCTCCATCCCTTCCCCCCCCCCCCCGGGAATTACGATCACAGCCCTCGAATCTCAAGTTCCGCACCCTCGTATTCTTCTTCGTGGTTTACGATTGAGAAGGAGAGCTTACGAGGCACACAAGGAGAGAGGCGAGAGATACCTCCTCGAGTGCGAAATTACGTACGTTCTCACTCCCTCGGAGGTGATGTGGCCTCTCCTCACATAAACATATAAAGACCGTCTTATAAAAACCCCTCCCTCGTTCGGAACACCTGAACTCGCAATGCCGAATCGAAGAAATATGTCCGAATTTCCTAACCTTGCCCCTCCCATTTACTCGAGCAAAACTTCGTATTCCGTGGAAAAACCATTATACCCCGGTATGCTCCTCTTCCTTGTACGCGTTCTCTCGTAAGGAACGTATTCCGAGACTCCCTTCCTCCATTTCTATATATTTTTTTCTCACCCTTTCTATCTGTGCGTTTATATACGTACCTGAATAATTCATGTTGTTCCCTTGTCACGTCCAGGTTTTGCTCGATTTGTTACGACGGGTCGCGAAGGAGGAGCCCGCTAAAATCACGGACATGTGTTCTCGCGGATGATGAACGAGAGAGAGGAAGAGATGGTCGGGAATGGCTCCGTCGAGTGGAATAGGAACAACGGAATCCCGGATAAACAGGAGTTTTTTTTTTAAAGAGTCGTTGATGGAAATGAAGCAGTAGGATAAAAAAAAAGTTCGCGCAAAAGAGGAGCGATTTTTTGGTATTTTACGCGGGAAAGTTTTGCGTCGAGGACCCCGACTGCACGCAGGTTAACATGACGGGGCGACAACGAAATCGACGTTGCGAATAAATGACGAGCGATAAAACAAAATGAGCGGATTCTTCTTCAAAAATTTTTGCAAGTGCGGAAGATGGAGATTTATGCTCCCGTCGGGAAAAGAGAGGTGTTATAGCGATGGCGACCGGTTTTCTGAGTTTGTGAGTGTGTAGTGTTGTCTTTCGGAGCATACCGATGTGGCGTTGATGCCTAAATTGATTACGGGCTTGAGAGACTCGTCAATTAAAATAATTGCCTTGATTTCGCGTCGGCCTAAAATTACGCATTTTGTTTTCCTACTTGAAACCCAAGCTATCCTAAAAATATTTTAATTCGTAATATTATATATATTATTATTATATAATAAATCTTTATATAATATGTTAATGTCAATTGTGAAATAAGTTTTCGTGGAAATGAACGATACTGGAAGTGTCGTGACATAATAAGGATTAGATAAATAACGCACGTCCTTAAAACAATGAAGTCATCATTTTCCAAACTTTAGGGAACACCATTATCCGTGGAGAACATACGATTCAATTTCATCATGATAATTTCGTTCCAGCCCATTTTATGTGAGCCCTCTTTACCATTCTGAGAAGCAAAAAGTCATTTCCATAAATTGGTGCCATGTACCGATTGTTATTCTATACCGCAGTTCTTCCATCATTTTTCCTAGACTCTCCCACCAATTCTTCTCCTCTCAATCCTCACCGCCCTGACAACCTTATCCTTTTCTTTCTCCCTTCCTCCCGCCATCTCTCCCCCTCGATCCTCTGTTGTTTTTGTGGCACTTTTCCATCCGTCTCTCGAATCTCACTTATCAGTCGACCAATGCTCGCCTCGTGTTTCCCACTGTTTTCGCCCCCGACCTCCCTCCTCACCCTTGGAAACCCCATAATTTTTACCCGAGCCAGTCCATCCCCTTGCATAATACTGTCATCGACTCCCAACGCCAGACAACTCACCATGGCGGATGTGGATGATGGCTGGGACTCTGTGAGGATTTTCCACCCGGGCCCGCCCCCCTCCTCTTTCTTGCGCCTCCCCCTTCCAACCGTCCGGTACCCCGCCTCCTCTGCCCCAAACCCCTCTCCACTTTCCTCTCTTCCTATGGTCTCCCTATCTTTCTTCGACACCATCAAATACATCCCTCACGGTGTATAAACCCCTGCTTCATACACCTCCCCACCTTCTCTTCCTCTCCATCCTCCCTCCTCTCCATCCTCCCTCCTCTCCATCCTCCCTCCCCTCCCTCTTTCACACACACACACACACACACACACTACTGGAAACAAAGAAAACCAACATCTGTTAGCAGATGGGATATATTACCCTCTCGGAGGCTCAAAATCATTCGCATTATATGCTCTCCTCGTACGATATTAATCAACCGACCCTTTTGCTTATCCAATTCATAAATTTATATCTGCGAGGCGTTGCTATGGAAAGAGCAGGGTTTTTATACTCGACGAATGTAATGTTTCAAATTAGAACTTCTTTTCGGTCGGATTATCTGGTGGTGTCGTCTGCCCTAATGGATCGAGGGCCTGCTCATGAAGTCGCTATTTCGATTCCGGCTAAGTAATGGATGTTCGTGATGTGTTTTTCATCAATGTTTACTCGGCCATCTCCCTGAACGATCGTAAATGACGATCTTTTCGTGATAAACGTTTACAGTCGGTCAATGAGACAGACAGAGAGAGAGAGAATGAAGCTTTCCTGGATGAATTATTTAGACATACTAGCTATGTCACACTTTACTATTCGTTTCTAGTGCCATGAGCTTTGAACGATTTTTTTATTTCCTGTAATTATTTAAAGAATATTATTAAAGGTGGGTAACCATATCTTATTAATGCGTTCATGGAACAAACTTTCCACACGTATCACAGATATGATTGGCATAAACTGATATTGATTTTTATTGAAGGTAGGAATCAAGACACTTTCCAGGAAAATTAGGTATAGAGGTTGTACAAGCAAGAATTATGAAAGTATGGATTAGGTAAAAGGGCCCATTTATGTCAGTAATCGACATAAGAAGATATTCACAGTTAAATAATTCAAACATGAAAGGAGAAGAGAATAATTTCTATCTACTGATAATATGAAAACTTCCGCCACTAATGAGTTTATTATGCGAAAAAGAAGACCTAATTAGCAATTACCGTGGACTTTTCATGTACTTCTGAACATACCCTTCATCTCTGATAACGTCGTCAACCACCAAAAGCGGTGTTTTCGTCCTTCGCTATTAACAAATTATGTTCCGGGATACCATTTCTCAATTTCTCCATTTTGTCCTTTGTCACTCAGCTCCGTCCCAAAACCAAGTGATGACAATGCGCGGGAGGAAATGGGTCAAACTTCGCCAACACGTGTACCATACGTTCAAAAGTTTCACGGAATTCCCTAGGGTACAGTGTGCGTGTCTCTGCTTTTTCCTTATCTCTCAAAACGCACGACCAGGAAGACGTGCAAATGGCCTGTGCGTGTCTGCGTATGTGTATTTACGAGTGAGAGAGTGAGTGAATGGGAATGGAATGAGGGTTTGAGTCCTCTCTTTCTCTTTGCCTCTCTATTTCTCTTTCCGTGAGGTTTTCCAGACGTCTCTTTTTGGTGAAGACGGAAGAGAATGTCTCTTTCCTAATTTCTCCCCTTTCCCGCTCCTCTCAGACGCCACCTTTAGTTCCACTCGGTCATTCCCACACCCGCCTTTCATTCCTGCCACCAGCCACACATGCACACACACAAACGACCGCGCTCCCTCTACCCCTCCTCTCTCTCACCCTCTGTGGACACGCCCACTTGGGCCGCTCCTCCGCTCGCCCTGCATTCCCTGATGCCACGCAAATACCCTGCTTCCTCCTCCAAAACTAGGAAATGTATTATCTCCACTGTGTCATCCATGTCTTTCTCCCTCTCCGAAGTCACCATCTTCCTCTCCTAACAGACCGCCGTCTCCCTTCAGAAATGTCGATTGACTCAAGACGGAGTGGTCTCTTTCATTCGTTTGATCATTTCAATGATAAGGACTGAAAAACATGGAGATAAAAGCATTAAAAATATCTTTTGTTAAGTGTCTGCTAGATTGGCTGGAATCACTTGTCAAGCACAAAAATCAACGTTGTTACAGTGAGTAATGAGAATGAAAATTTAATGAATGTAACAATGAGAAAATGTATGTGCTAGTCTGTGCAATGGAGGTAGATTTTGGTTTAGACTTTGGAGAGCCCCATTTCTCGTAGTGTGGTTTATTAAGATGTACGTCGAAATAGCCTCTATAACAGAAATACAACAGTTCTTCTTCTTCTTCCAAGACAGGCAAATAGAAGCTTATGTTTCGTGCAGTGACATCCCCTGCCAAAAGCTATTGGCGACTTGCAGGTAGTAATATAAATGTAAAATGTCAAGTTACAGATGAATTTGCATGTTTATTTGCATATTTAAATTAAACTATTACGATTTAAATCGTTTTAAAATAACTAAATAACCGGAGTGTGTAATTGATGGTTTCGACTCATACGCAATTCGTTTTTTTTAATTTGGTACTAATTTATTTGGTCGATTTAATTTTAATTTACTCAACTGAATAACTGTGCAATTAAAAATAAATCGTGTTAGTAATAGGAACATACGACACGAATTTAAAATTTAGAAATTTCGAACAAATTATAAACATTCAGTAGTTGTTGTGTATTTTGTATGACGGAATTCAAGATATCTTTCAAATATATCGAAGAAAATATCCGCCAGTTAAAAATATATCGTCAAGTTTAAAACAAGACATGTAGTTGTGTCTCGTCTAACCAGCACGTTCGTAGACATACGCGTGAGCTCGTAGCGAAATTGTCCATCATATTTCCAATTTGTACCGAAGGGAAAAGACACAAATTAGGAGATCGGAAAAAACCCAAGAGTTGTCCGTAAAAAAAAAACAGAAAAAAAAATCATTCCACTTGTACGTCGCTCATTCGCCGAATGCGCGCACTTGGGCACACGGGCACGCACCCACTCGTGGGAAACAGGGTCATTCGATAGACTAAAAGCAATATGCGACGCAATGTAAACTGACGTAGACAGCACGAAGAGAAATAATATCCAGGACATCCTCCTCTCGCAAAATTCAATCGAGTTTTTTATTCCACAAGCTATCAATACATAGGAGCACACGCACTCCATCACTCGTACAACCACACGAGATGTCAGATGGGTGGGGGAAAAGGAGGGAGGAGGAGGAGGAGGAGAGAGAGGAGGAGAAGAGGGAGGAGGAGAGAGAGGAGGAGAAGAGGGAGGAGAAGAGGGAGGAGAAGAGGGAGGAGGAGAGGGAGGAGGAGTTGAGCGAGGAGGAGAAGAGGGAGGAGAAGAGGGAGGAGGAGGAGAGGGAGGAGGAGGAGAGGGAGGAGGAGGAGAGGGAGGAGGAGAGGGAGGAGAGGGAGGAGGAGAGGGAGGAGGAGAGGGAGAAGGAGAAGGAGGAGGAGAGGGAGGAGGAGAGGGAGAAGGAGAGGGAGAAGGAGAGGGAGAAGGAGAGGGAGGAGGAGGAGAGGGAGGAGGAGGAGGGGTGGGAAGTAGAATGGAAAGAGGGACTCCATCAAACACTCCGATATGTGATGTGTATGAAAGAGCGGTCGAGCGAGGAAGGGAGAGTAGAGTGATGAAGGAAGGGAAAGGACAGAAAGATAAAAGAGGAAGAATTATAGGGATTCATAGACAGAAAGAAGCAAGAGTGAAAAAGGAACCTATTGAATATTTCTGAATAAGTTCATTTGGCGTAGATTATTGGAAAGAAGTAAACTTAGGACGAAAAAGATGAAGATAGATGACTTGAAAGGATAAACTTAATCATAGGTATGAAACGTAAGCAAATAGCATATATAGAGTTAATCCAGACAAGATAAGAGTAGATAATAAAATTATGATGAGAAAAATATATGAAAATGTATGCAAAAGAGGACGGCACACGGAAGAAGAAAATAACAAAGAAAGCGCAAGCGAGTAAAATAAATAAATAGCGAAAGAAGGAAAAATGTTTACGTAGTAAGAAGCGCGAAAAAGAGAACGAGAGAGAGAGAGAGGAATTGAAGGAAACATTGACATGGGAGATATCGTTTGAAGTACTAAGACCGAGCCGATATATAAATACGCGTGTATTGATATAAATATATGAAATCAAAATAAGAGAGCTGGGCAAATAGGACGGCGTAATTGAAATCTTCGGACTATTCGACGTAGGGTAGGAGTTGGGGGAGAAGGTGGCGGGGGAAAAAAGAGGAAGTAGTGGAGGGGTGGGAGGAAGCACGGAGAGGGGACGAAATGGAGACCGGTGTAGCGAAGGAGAAGGATTTTGGAGAAGGGGTGAGCGAGGGACAGAGAAAGAGAGGGACGGAATATAGGAATAGGATGTACAAAAGACAAGAAAATAAAATAGGAATAGATATAAAGAAGGAAACTCAGATGGAAATAAGTATTAAAGAGAGAAAAACAAGATAATGAGATAGAGAAATGGAGAGAATATGGAGTGAAAGAAAGGACGGGGGTCAATCAAGTCTGAGAGGCGGCGTGGGAATGGGAAAAGGTAGGAGGGTTCCCCGATGAGAGGAGGGGGGAAAGAGTGGAGTGGCAGCGAGAGAAAGAGAAAGAGAGGGAAAAAGGATTGCGAGCAAACACTCGTCAAAGTTGAAGCTCTCGGACCAATCAAACTCTCCGGAACGGAGGATGAGGAGGGTAGAGATCCGGAGAAAGGCATGTGTGCTGGAGGGAGAGATTGTGAACGAGCGTCAGGGAAGGAGGACGAGGAAAGATCGACGGGAAGGGGAAGGATGAAAAAAAAGAATCGGGACGGATAGAGAGGGAAAGAGAGCTTAAAAACTATTCCGTGAGGCTCCAATAGTATAGGGGATTGGGAATCGCATACGCTTCCGCGAAAGGCAGACGCCGTCCCGCGGCGTAAATGAATAATAAATAAAAATAAAGTCAAACGACACACTCTCTAACACAGCGTCGGAAGATTATTTCCTTTCTAATCCCGAGTCGCGGGAATTATTTTTATTTGTTTTGTTTTTTTTCCTCGCCCTCGTGAAAGCCGTGCCTGACAATTAGGGGATGCTAGGGGATATCTCTTTCGCGCTAGGCTCCTCTAGGTCGAGAAAAGGAGAAAGATGGAGAGAGAGAGAGAGGAAGAAGAGGGCTTGGCAGATCGAAGTGAAGCATGGGTAGAGAGGGGATGGGGAAAGAAGGATTGGAAAAGTAAAGATTTGAAAGGGAGACGCTCCATATCTGTCAAGAAGAAAGAGCTTGTATAGACATGCGGGGAGAAAGGGTCGGAGGTGAAGGGAGGAGGGGATATGTGGGTGGGAGGGTGGTCTCCTCTGGGGTGGCAGGTGGCGGAGGGTCTGGTATTGGAGAGTGATGGGAAGGTTGGGTGGTCAGGGAACGTATATCGTTCTGATGAGAGTCGAGAAAGAGGGAATGAGGGAGATTGCGTTCGGAGGGTGTGCGACTGGGTGGGCGTGGGAGTGGGGGAGGCGAGGGCAAGGAGAGAGACGAGGGGTATGCCGGGAAACGAAAGAAGGATGGGAGTGAGATGAAACACGCGGGAAAGAGGTCGGAATCCTGGAGCCGTAAGTGGTGGTAGAAAATTGAATGTTTGTACATACTCTCGCTTTAGGGTCGCTCCTTTATTAGTCGGCTACGTAAGGAATTGTGTAAGGCAAGGAACTCCAGATTTCTTTTTGATATACGTACATAAGGCTTCGGTTAAAAGACTTTTGCGTTGAGAAAAAGTACCGTTTTGGACCAGTAATGGAATGGAATGGAAATTAGAGAATTGAAAACCTTCATGGTTGAAAGAAGCTGTAAATCAACATTGAGCACGTGAAATATGTGTTATCTTTCGCATACTAAAATACAGGATGGAACTTAAATGTTTTATTTCGAAATCTGTCATTATATTTATGTTAATTAACACGAAAAATATTAAAGAAGATATATATAACAAAAAAAAATATATTTTTTTAAAGATAATTTTAATTTATATTCCGATCCTTTATTTTAACTGGCGAACATATTGCGTAGAGAAACTAAGTCTAAAGCACTCTGTAAATATACTCTATTACAGTTACCATTATAATTTTAGCTTCCATAAATATCTTGACCCTCATTAGTGGCGACTTAACAGGAATTTTCGTTGCTTGAATAAAACTAAAAATGATATCTCCCACCGAAGGACAAGTAAATCCCGCCCCCTTTAATCGGATAGAATAACATCAGAGGAGTGTAGTCTTTACGACTACCTCCATATAAAACATTGCCTTTCGGCTTATCACAACAAAGATTCTTCGAACAAGAAAATGAACTTTTATTAAAATCAATTTGCGAGTTCGGCGGAATACACCGATTGATAAAAGCTTGGAATCACAGTGAAAAATATTCGAAGTTTTAGGTATCGCGATCCTAAAAATTGCAATCCTAGTTGCCATTGGAAAACGAGGGCGAGAAGTGTTATCACTTATAATAAAACAACAGGCATTGAAGTTTCCGCTCCAGAACGAATTGGAAGAGGAGGGTAAGGTCGGTTTGGCGCCGCTGAATGGACCGCTACGCGGAGGGAAGCGGAACGGAAAATAACTAAAAAGGGAGAAAGAGGAAGGTGGGGAATGAGGAGAGTAATACTGCGGGTGAGGGAAAAATAAACGCCGACGCGAGGCGGCGAACGAGAGATGTTTGGACTGAATGATGTAGCAGAAGAAGAAACTTTAACTGTTTTGTACCCTAAGGGGATGGGAAAACGAGAGAATATACAGGGAAGGGTTAGAGAGGGAAGACTCGATATATAAAACAAACAACAGAAGTGAATAAATGAATAGGGGTGAACCATTGAGAGAGTGGAAAGCGTGAATGCTTATGGTATAGATTTATATCGGTATGGGCGTGGAGAAAGGATGTAGCAAACGCGTGAAGGGTAAATATGGCAAGGAGTACATAGAAATTGAGAGAGCCTGTTAAGCAGCAGATAGTGATTAATATTTGAAATATGAAATGAAAAGAAAAGGATAAATAATAGAGTATACTTCAAGAAGAGGCCGACAAAACGGAATGTAAATGCTAGATATCATTGCATAGAATTAATGGAAATGATATTTTTGAGATGATATTTCCGTAAAATATCATGGACGAGGGAAAGACGAGATAGCGATATGAATGACAGATAAGCATAAAATTAGCGTAGAAAAAAATAGGATAAGAGCAGACGTGGCACAGCTGAAAAAGAATGACGAAAAGAAAGGCGACTTTAAAAACCAATTTCTTCGGGGAAAATTACAGCCGACTTGACATGCGCATAGAAGTAGGGAAAAATAAGAGAATAGACAGAGGCTTTAAAAGAAAACTCAGAAGGAAAGAGGAGGTAGGAGACAAAATCGAGGAGAAGAAAGGAAAATGAGAATCGAGTGCGAAGTGACGTCATTTAGGATTCGAAATTGAAAAGGATTCGGAACAAGGGTCTATTACTCTTCGTGCACGGAGAGGGATAAAGAGGTTGGAGGGCAGCGCGGGAGGTCCAGTTCGAAGAGAGAGGGAGATGGAGAGTGAGTGAATGAATGAGAGGAATCGGTTAGCGCGAGTTGGAATGGATACAAAAAACAAAGAGAGAGAGAGAGAGTATAACAACCGCAGGAAAAAGAAGAACAGACAATCGGACGCTGCTAGGGACGAAAAATACAATGAGACGAGAGTATATGGGAGAAAGGGTTGTTAAAAAATAAAATGGATCGGAGAGATGCGAGCCTGTGTTTTTCGTGTGAGAGTGAAGAGGAAGGGAAGGGGGTAAATGGCATAGAGAGAGAGAGAGGAATAAAAAGAAGAGGCGAGAGTAGCAACCAATATAGAAGTAAAAAAAGAGGAAGAGTTTCTATCGTCTGGCGGTGGCCTATGGGTGGAAGATTTGGTTAAAAGGGGGATGGGGTATGGAGAGGGGGACACCTTTTGAGGGGAATCTGGAGAGGGAGAGATGTTCCTCGAAAGAGAGAGAGGGAGGGTGGGGGAGAGAGAAGAGAGAGAGGGAGGGTGAGGGAGAGAGAAGGGAGAGACAAGGATGGGGCAGAGGGAGAGACCCCCTCCGTCACCACGGCCGTAGCCTCCGCCGCCGCCTCCTCCACGGGGGCCTGTCCTGGGACTGACACGCGGACACGAATTGAATCTGATTTATCGCGTCATTACTTTTATTAATGGAAAACACTAGGACGGAGTGGCAGTTTTAAGAGATCTGCCCGCAGAGATTGTAAAGGAAGAGTACAGGGTAAAAAAAATTGGGAGAGAGAAAGGGGGGAAACGGAGGTTGAGCGAAGCACAGAGAGAGAGAGGAGCGATCGGTGAGGGAAGCGGATGGACGGAGGAATGGCGAGTTATCAGTCTTTTTTCCGAGTCGCGTCCAAGAAGCGACGTCCATCCGAAAGATTCGAGCGAAAGAATGGAACGAGGCAGACGAGAAGTGAAATGGACTTTGTGAAAGGAATCGGGAGAGGGAAGGTCGTGAAATTTCCTGGCGGCGATGACGAGGGCGAGAAGGAATTGTTAGGAGAAGGAAGTCGCGGAAGACTGAGCGAAGGTTAGCGTCAAACCGAGATGAACGCGCAAAAGCTTACTTGGATTTGCGTGCATTTGTGTATATGTATACATGCGCACATATATGCATATGGACAGTCCACACACTCCACCCGTCTGTCCCCACGCACCTCCAATTCCTCAAACTGCCTCAGAAGATCCCTCTTTGTGACCCCAAACTTAAACTCCCAAGAACCCGAACCGTGACCACCATCCCCTCTCTTAAATGTACGCACTGAGAGATAGAAAGAGAGGAGAGAGGAAGGGGCTATTTCTCTCTCTCTCTTCTCACTCCCCTTCCAGAAGGGACGCATATGTCACAATGGGCCATGAGATTCACAATGGTCGGAGCCGGAGCCCACGTAAACAATGGTGTAAGCAAGGACTCACGCTAGCTCGCGCGCACACACCCACCCACACAAGCATACACACACACACGCACAACCGGGATGAAGAAGAGGGTTCAGGGTCCACCCGGCCGGCTCCCAACCATTATAAAACCCACTCCGTCCACCAGCACCGCTGCCACCCCTCCCCCTCTTTATTCATCCCCCTTCTTCCCCCAACCGATTCTCCCATTCCCTCTTAACTTCCTCCCTCCCCACCTACTCCCCGCCCTTCTCTCTCTCTCTCTTCTTTTTTTTAACTCGCACACACATATACAAAACCTCTCGCGGACATAAATACGTACGGGGCAGTGTAACATCCCCGCTTAACACACGGATATATACGCGGGCGCCATTATTTGCAAACGGGAGTGTCGTTGCCGTCTGCCGCAGGATTCGCCACGCAGCCGATGATTCATTTGTTTCTTTTGTCATCCGTCGGCTCAAAGAGATATTTTCTCTTTTCCTCTCTCCGCCGCTTCCACTCTTCCCCCATCCTCCCCCATGCCCGTCTCTATTCCGTTCTGCCTCCCTTCTCTTCTCTATCCTCTCAATAATAATTAAATAAATAAATGAACATATATATTTGAATGAACACATAATACACAAGCGTAATCATTGAAAATACGCGTCTTCCACGAGTCCCCTGATGATGGCCTGCTTTACCAATCTTTTCCTATTCCGCAGATTAATATCACAACCAACGGTCGGATCCCAACGCCCACGCTCCAATGAAAAAAATTACGACTGTCACCCGCCGCAAAAGAACCGTGAGAAGAGAGTACAGCGGCTCTCTCTTTCTATTTCTCTGTCGTGTGTGCAAACATCGAAATGTATTAAACGGATGTGTGTCACGCCATCTCCTCCCTCCTTCCTTCATTCATCCCGCCCTTTTTATTCCCCTTCGACTACCCGTATTGGTGATGGGAAGGGAGAGAGAGAGAGAAAGAGGGCGTTGTTCGCATGTACGTATTTATTTCTGGGTGCGGTTTGGCAATAATGGGAGGGAGCGATTTCGAAAGGAGTCGCGGCGATCGTGGGTTTGGAAGGATCGATCGGTTATTATTATTTTTTCCCGTATTAATCCGCGATGGTAAACGGACGGCACACTTTTGATTCTGGCGCAGCCCTCGAGATAAATAAGGTGAAGCAAGGTTTCCTTCCGGTTTGAGTATTGGCGTCGAATGTATCACGAGCAAAGCGTATGTTTGAACATCTCTTATGCGTTTTCCTTGGATGTGTGCGTCAAAGGTGGTGGTTATAAAGTTATGAACAATTAACGCATTCAATGCCGATTCTTTTGTTCTTTAATAGAATAATCATACATTTTTTAAATCGAAAGACGATGAGAATATATCAATTTTAAACTTTAAATAAATTTTTTAGGCCAATGAGTGTAAAAATCTTTGTTACATATACAGTAATCCCTCGTGCAACACGGTGGACAGGTTCTTGGAAAATGCCACCTTTGGCAAAAGCGTGTAGCACAATTTTAATACCGCGTCGAAAAAAAACAACCGTTCGTATATGCTACAGGCTTTCTCATGTTAAATACACACCTTAAATGACATTCGCGCCCAATTCAGGATCGCGAAAAACTACATTTTATGGCTTTTGGATAAATTATTGTCAGAGTTATTTAACTGGGTAAAATACAGTCCGAGTCGGAAAAACAATTGTAGGACAAGTGTATGCACACACTCAAATGAAATTTCTTTTAGCAATAATTCATCATCAATTACATTTATACGGCGTTATTAAATGGCCTCCGCATAACTCCTCAAATAAATTTTACATTAATATCGTTCACTCGCCTTTAGCGTTCATTTTCGGTATTTTCTCAAACCATTCCGACCAATATTCTATATCCTTTTACCGATGACGCCTTCACTCGCCCGTCCCCACCCCAAATACTTCTCTCCCCTACTCACGGCCGCATACTCTTCTTTTCGTTTTATATATATATTGGTCATAGCAGCGTCACCGCTCGCGTGAATGATTCGAATATCGGGACGGAACGCGAAGAACGGTCGCCATGCGGACTATGACGAGAAAATCCGACCTTCCTTCCTATCCCCCCTCCTTTAACCTTCACGTCCCCCCCACCTCCACGGTGCCCCCCCCCCTCCCCCCACATCGTCCCATCTAGCCTCCGGTGCGGTCCCTTGTTCAGAATTCAATATCCCCGGTCTGCGAGCAGCCGCGGGCACCACAGCCATACGACTGATCTCCTTCACCCTCGACACCAACCGCCCTCCCCCGCCCCATTCGCCACCCCACCCGCCAACCGCTCCTTCCCTAATATCTCTCCCCCCTACTCCTCCCCAACTCCCTCCCCCCCACTCCTCCCCTCGCTACCTATTCGACGTTCAAAAACGTATTTCCCGATCAAATCAATACATCGCTCACGGTTTTATTCTTCTTCCCCTCCACTCCAATCATCCGAAAAGACTTTCTGCTCTCCTAAACCTCTCTTTCTCCCCCCTCTCTCTTTCTCCTCCTTCCCCCTTTAAGCATTCCTCTTTCCCCCGTCACACCATATCTCCACTCTCTCGCACCCCCGCATTTTTCAGCCATTCGGTTCTCTTTCCCAAGCCGTCCCTTTCCTCCTCGACGTTCCCATCATACCCCGCTTCCTCTCTTTTTTATCCCTTCATTTTATTATATCTCGGGGGAAGGATAAAATCAAGATGTCGGCGGGTTTTACTTCGGCTCTAATGGTACAAATGAGAAGCGAATGAGAATTTTTCGGATCCACTTCATACGAAAGTATTACGGCCACAACGGGGATGGAAGGTATCAAGGAGAACGGGTAGGGAGCAACCTTCAGTTTTGTTAAATTGCGCTGTTGCTATTGTAATTGCGTGGAAAAACTTTCCACGTAAATTCCATATAGACTAGATTGGAACGCATAATTAATCCGTTCGAATATGATGCTCGTCCTCACATTGGAAAGAAATGGTACTTTTGGTGTTAGTGCTTCTTCATTCGCGTCATTTATATGGTTTTATTTTCATGTACTGCACAATAAATACTGACGACAATGAAAATGTTATGCATAAATAGAGAATATGTACGACGATTTTACTATATTTTATGAAAGGATATGGGCCAATTATATTTTGTTTAGTCAATGAAAAGATTTTGGAATAGATTTTTAGCCGCCAATAAGTTGGTATAATACATATAGTTGATTTTACATATTTTATTTATATTTATCTTTAATTTAATTTAACTAATTTATTCAATAGCCATGTAATTAGACCAAAATTTTATGGTATTTAGTTTATAAATATTATTTTAGAAGAGAAGAGTTACTATTTGTGTTTTTTTTATCTGGAGATTTCAACGCTCTGCCTAATTTTACAAGTAACATAGTAAGAAATTCTTTAGGATAATTTATTGAGAAAATAATTTTTACGAGTTTTTAGGCAAAAAGGCATTATCGAATCTTGCACAAACAAATAAGTGATTATAAGAAATAAAAAACCCCAACTTGAATAGAATGCGAACATTATTTATAAAGATATTTTTCAGCCAAGTTACAACAAGAAATAGTTGAATATTTTACTTGTATGTCATGAATTTTAGTCTTCTGTAATTTAGTCATACGCATCACACCAAGGTAACGTATAATACATAAATCAGTAAAGTCATAGAGCAGGGATGGGCAACCTTTTCTACATGGCGGGTCACATTGGTGGTTGAGAACCTGTCTGCGAATCCCTTACGAAGTTTCCAATGCTTCGGCGGGCTGGATTCGAGTTTTGATCGGAAGTTACCTAGAGACTCTGATCTATCATATAGCGACAAATAAATATAAATTAGGTTTTTAGGATTTACACTTCAATACTAAATTTTTACCATCATAATTCGAATTAAAATATATTAATTTGTGAGTTAAATTTTACGGATTTCTTTTTTATCACACTTTACGCACGCAGGTTGTAGGCTGCTCACCCATGTCAGAGCAATTAAGCAACGGGGTAAAACTATTTTTACAAAGAATCAACCGTTGCTAAATTCCCATTGAGGACGGCCAATTTTTCATAACACTTATTGATCTCTGATTTGATGAAATTCATGATCCGAGCTCGTAATTCATTTTGAATTTCGTAACAATTCTATGTTCTACTCCCAACAATAACAGATACTTGTAAACTCGGGTCACTCGCAATGTAATACAGTCAAATCTTCTCTATATCCAACATTAGCATAAATACTCTCATCCTAATCCATAGAATAACGCATCCTTTTTCTAGGGAGCAAGTCTTATCTATCCTGCGCGAAGTCATTTTATATATTACATCATTACGCGTCTCATATGGAAAACCTTTATGACCCTCACTTCTCTATTTATTCCACCTCGCAATTTTCCCCTTGACTCAATTTCATTACTCCCTTTACCGAAATCATCTCTCCATCCCCTTCCAGCCTCCTTTCCACTTCCTAACTCCCTCCTTCTCCCCCGCAAAATGCCTCCACTTCCACAGGAATGTCGCCTACATCACCACCTCATGTCTCTCTCTCTCTCTCTTTCAAACTCCTCACTCTTCCCTTCTCATTTATTCCAAGTGGACCTCACCAACCTTCACTCTCCCTATCCTCCACCTTCCGAAGTTCCCATTCCCCCTTCCTTATAGCCCCAACCCGAGATAAAGACCACCCTCCTTCCCTCAACCCCTTTCCCACCCTCTCTCTTCTCGGCAAAAGTTCGCGCCCTCTCGCCGACCCAAAATTTCGCATTAGGCACGCCTTCAGCCACTCCCTCGCGTTTTCAAGCTTCGACATCGCGTCCGTCAAGAGAGAGAGAGAACGAGGGACTCCACCCACCCTCGTAACCAAACCCACGCCTCCCCTACCTTCTTCCTCCCGTGCACGATGCGACACCCTCGCTGGGAAGAGGAGGAGACGGAGAGATGGAGGGAAGCGTGAGAGATGAGGGTGGGGACACGAATGACTCGTGAACGGGTGCGTGGGTTGGGGTCTAGAGGCGGTAGGTTGGAGGGTGAGGGGTGGGGTTTATCAAGGGGATGAAAAGTGGGTTTTGACTGGGCGGGGTGTCTTATTTAGACATAAACGTTAACCAATTCACTCCTTCACGCCAACTGAACTTAAGCTCGGAGGTATTTTTTTACCGAAATCTTTTTAATAGACTTTTTATTTTAAAGGTTTAAAAATTGAGTGCGTGATTGTCTCGGTTACAGATAATGTGTTTTTTTTAGGGAAAGACACCGTTCGAAGCAAGGAGTTTGGCTGAAATTACGTGAGACTTTTATCGCCACGTTTTGGATTTTATATCGAGTAAAGAGGCGGAATAAAAGCGAATTGACATTTATTTGAGGCTTGTTTTATTCATACAGCATTGATATTTTATTAAGTTTCTGTTGGTTATTTTTAGTGTCGGTCATGGTATCACTTTAAATGCAGATGTAAAGTATATCTTGCGTGTTTCGGCAAAATTTATCGAATGGGTAATCAATGTTTCTGTGTCGTGGGCTCATATTATTTGTTAACGCAATTTGATGTTTCAACATATTATCTATTACCATTTTCCTTAAACAATACAGCGATTAATTAATTAATTAAATTTCTTTATGAAATTTTATAATGTATTCCCGACTATCAATTTTAAGTTATAATATTCTATAATATTAAAGATACACAATTTGTTTCACAATTTTCATTTAAATTTTATATCTTTTATAGCTATGAACAATTAATGAGACCTCATTCTGCATGACATTTAATTGGCTAAAGAGATATATTTATCCGTACTCATTATAAGCTTGAACCCTTCTTAATAATTTCAAGCCATAATATTCGTTAATAACCATAACCTACTATTTTATTGCAAAACTTTCATTGTTTGCTTCCACTTATTCCCTTACATATAATTTCCGACGCGCCCCCCCCCCTCTTAACAATTTCTTCACATTTTCCCAAAACTGCCTCCCGCATTTTGCATGTAGAAAATACACCCCCTTCCCGTTCCACATCTCACCCAACGTAATATCGCGCCCCCTCTTCAATTCCCACCCTTAAAATTTCTCCCTTCTACCGCTCTTCTCCCTATCACCCCCACGCCTAGACGAACGGCGCCGCCTGCCATTCACCACACACAACGCCTACAGTTTAATTCAATAATCGAGGGGGCGATAGGGCGTAAAACTCGTCGGAATACTTAACCCAGTCGCCAACACCTCAACCTCCCATATAAACCTCTCTCAAATCCTCCTCCTCTCCTTCCAAGAATATTAATACGGGTGTCAACGAGTAATTCTTGAGGAGGGTTTCATTTATTTCCCAAATAGGATATGGACCTCGCCGTTTCGGAAGGGGCGGAGGGGTTTTGGGAATCCCTGAAGGGGTCTTTTAGATGCCTAATGGCCACAAGGAACGAATATTTGCAATTTCAGTCCCTTGAACGAAAAAATGAGAGCGGACCTCCATCTCTGCTTCCCCCCCTCCTCTTCCTCTTCTTCTCCTTCTCGCCCTCGAACTCAGCTTTTATGCGGGCGCTTGTGTTTTCACTTCCATTCGAAGTGCTTTTCAGAGGGAGCGTATGAGACTGTTGGATGTCGAAGCGGCAGTAAAAGCGTACACAAGCACAATATATTTTTAGAATTTATTCCCGTCTCCCTTCCCCTCCATAAAAGATATAGGAAGGGAGCAACATGAGGAATAACGATAATGTGAAATATTTTAGATGATAAGAGCCTCTGTGGAATGGGATCGATTATTATCGACCTTTTCTTTGTGCTTTCCTTTAATATAACTCGAATATTTTTAAGAACTGATAATTTCGTCGATGCAAAATCAGTTAAACCTCAGGAAAATTTGATTTGGAAAATAATAAAAATGGGGAATTACAGCTTAAAACATTGAACGCGCCTCGTTAAAATTGAATAAAATGATCCATCCGTAATAAGTGCTCTATGCCTATTTGAGCTATCTCTCTAACCTATTTCCATCACCATTTATTATGTCGATATATTCATGTTTATAAGTATCGTAAATCTTAAAAATTTCCTTTGCACCATACTATATTATTAATACCAGGCAACAATTTTCGCTATTTTCCATGTTAAAGTGGTACAAAATACCAACTAGTTAATCTCCGCTAGGTTAAAAAATTCCGTAATTTAGGTTTCGATTTTCTAAGCGAAAAATATATAGGAATATTACGACCTAGGTTTTTCTTTTTACAACAAAGAAGCTGTAAAAAAGGCGAAATCAAGTTAGCAATATTAAAAAAAGTGAAAATTTTAAAGTTTGTGCTTTGAATAATATACCACTTTGCACCTACTAATATTATACAACTATTTAAACATTACTCGTACCAAAGTATAACCTTTGTAATACTTTGGTTTGTTATCTAAGACTGCGTTAGATAAAAATTTGTTAAGCTGATCAAGCAATGTTTTCATCATATTTTATTGGATTTGCTGCAAACGTTCTCAAATTCGCTGGCAGTAAATACACTTTTAAAGACTCGGGTACAGAAACTACACCTTCATCCCGGGTTCATTCTCCAAAAAAAATACGACCCCTGCAGCGATTTAAAAAAATCTCCCTTATCAACCGCATTTAGCATTCACGACAGGGAGACGAAGATTATCTAAACAAAAACAGGTAAGACAATACACTATCCTGCTGGAACTGTTAAAAATCCAAAAACCTCTTGTTTTCCCCGCAGTATAAAACGTTAATTATCGCCTGATTTACGACCGGAAATTGTAATATAAGTCCTACGCGGCGTCGTACCGGCCTTTTGATTCTCGCCGCTTCCAAAATCGTAAGTATTTTTTTATGTTCT
This sequence comes from Tanypteryx hageni, assembly GCA_028673005.1. Lineage (NCBI taxonomy): Eukaryota > Metazoa > Arthropoda > Insecta > Odonata > Petaluridae > Tanypteryx > Tanypteryx hageni. The sequence continues at coordinate 164,026,293 of CM054112.1, forward strand.
TCCAAAAACCTCACCGGTTAAACCCCACCCAGTCTCTATATACATATCCAACCAGACACCTTCAGATAACCCAAAAGCCTCCAAGACATCTCCACCGACCCATCAGATATTCTCTCTCCCGCGAAGCAACTCTCCCCCATTTCCACATACCTCCACAGTCACTTCCCCACCCCATCTTCCCCTTATACACCGCCTCCTCCTCATCCCCCAGCCTATCTTCATCCTTCCTCTTCCCACCCGCTCCCTCCTCCACTCTCCACCATCTCACCTCGTTCCCACCCCTCGCATCAACATCATGCCTTCACGACCCATCCTTCCTCTCCCTCCCGTCTTCTCTACCCCTTCACTTCCAAAAACGTCGGCCGCAGCAAAGTGACACTAGAAAGCTCTTTGCGCCTAATTAGACAGCGCAGCAATAAAAAGCTGGGGATGGGCCTTATTTTTTTAGATGGTGCGGACGGGATGGCCGGGGAAGGTGGTCTTCGAAGAGGAGGAGGGATTTAGGAGTGTGGTGGAGGGAGGGTTGGAGGCGGAACGGAGATGATTCCCGCCGACTCGAATAAAGAACGGGAGGAGACTGACTCTAGTCGACCACAGAGAAAGAGAGAAAGGGGGAAAGGAGGGTGTAGAAGGTTTTTCGGAATGGGCGGAGTGAAGTTTGGGCGACTCGTAAGTTGTCATGAGATAGGACGAGGAAAGAGGGAGGGAAGTTGTGAGGGAAAGGGGTGCGAGTGTCCCTTTTGGTTCGGAGGGGATGGAGGAGGAGGAGGAATGCGGAGAGAGAGAGAGAGATGGGAGGGAGATAAAAAGAGGGAAAGACATTAGGAAGAAAGGGAAATTGTTAAAGAGGACGGACAAGGCGTCATTTCCACTTATGCTAAACACGGGCAGTCTACCCTAGCGCCGTAGCGTCGATAAAAGGAACGACCGACCTGAGGGAATGTTTCTCTCCCTCCCTTTCCTTTTTCTCCACACACGAGCACTCTCTTGACCAGAAGATGAGGTAATCCACGGAGATGCATGGTATGGAGTTAAATGTCTCCACCTGATGCTATGGAAGTGACCATTAGAAGATACTGCCGGGGGGACACAGGTCGTGCAAGAGAGAGAGAGAGAAAGAGGTTTTGATGATTTCGCGTCGTCATGGGTCAAGAATGACAAAAAGGTTTTCCTCGCAAAAATAGTCACTGGTGTATTCGACGGAGGCGACATTATCGGGAATAAACAAAAGCAATGGAAAAATTTCCCGCTACTCTTCTGTGAAATCGCGTTTTTCCCGCGCAATATTTATTTTTAAATTTTTAGAGACTCGGGAGAAACTGGCTTTTGAGGCTAAAAACTATCAGCATTAGATTTTAAAATTAACTGTTCGACTTGGAAGTCCGTCGGGGGAAATAGTTACGTCATTTTCTTCGTACTAAATGTTGAAAACGTACTATGATTTCAAGTTATACTTTAATGGTGATAATGAGATTATTATGGCTCAATTTACAAAGAAATAATTAATGACGTTTATATTGCTGTTGGGATGAATAGTAATTCTATAATATTAAAATAAACATCACTCAAAAGATTTCTGCAAATGATTCTGTAAAGATACATATCATTAATTTAAATAAAGTTAGCATTAACGGTGCCAATGAATTTTTAATTCCCTAAAAATTCCAGTAAACCGGATTTTTATTTGGGAAACTTTAAATCATATTTACGTTGGATAATTTCTAAATAACTTTTACAATATTTCACGAAGTCTAGTCATTTTTCTCGAAATACTGTATTTATATCAATCTTATGCTTAAGTAATTGAAAACGCTGCACACATTTTCAAACTTACGATATAATAGATATCAAACTTTTAATGTCCGACTGAAGAGTCATTAAAATAAAAAATACACATTCTATCAGAAGTTTGCCAATAATACTCTCAGATATTAAAATAACTTGCACCAGTCGATAATTAATTAATATTTACCTCGTGCACTATCCTTTCTAAAGTAGAGTGTACGATATTTTACTTAATATAATATTGATAAAACACTTCATTCCAACTTCTATAACAGCTTAATACAAAATTCAACAGCCGAAAAATATTTTTTCAATAAAAAGTCTACAATATAACGATTCCATTTATTCATTGGTTTAAGTCTGTCTGGCGATTAGGAATTTTCTTCCAGTCAATACGTGCGCAAACAATCACGAAATCCGCGCACTTAATCGTATACATTTCCCTTTATCAACGGTCGCGACGAAATTTATCCGAAATAATTAATGAAATCATTACCTACGTAAAAAATCACATGAATACTATTCTCCGACTCTCCGTTACTTCTCACATCCACTCATCCTGATCACACACACATACTCAAAGCTAATTGGAAATCCGTTGTATAACCCTCTGACCTAACCTTCCTCCATCTCTCCTTCCTCATTCCCTCGTCAATGTCAACCCTTTTACTTCCCTTTCCATATATATCCTAACCCTCTCTCGCCCTTGTATAACCTCCCTCCCCTCCCCAACCCACTGCCGCCACCCCTCCCCACTCCTACCCCAAACTTCCACGGCGTGCGCTACGCCGGATATGAAGTCGCGACGCCCAAAGAGACCCGATTACTCTAAATGATGAGCTGCAAGGACTCCTCCCTTACGTGAAGGTTTGCTTTGCACTCGAAAACAGACCTCTTCCACATATTTCCACGGTGTGTAATTTGGATTCTCACGGATCAGCACCAGGGAGGCTGAGGGAGACGAGGGAGGCTGAGGCAGAGATTGGGCAAGAGTGCCTTAAAAAAGGATCGCGAGTGAGAGAGAGAGAGGGGGGGATACACACACTCACACACACACACGCACATAAAAACACGAACGAGACAAATACGGCGCAAAAGAAGACGACGACAAAAAAACTTCAGATAAATTGAAATAACCCTTTACGGCGTACCTCGAGGAATTGACAAAAGAATTATTTGAAAAACGAACCCTCCAGATTACTCTCGAGGAAAAAACGACGATTTTTTCCTTCCTTTTATTCCGTTTCACTTGAAAAAATACACAGAGAAGAACGAAATAATTATCGTTGGCCACCACTCCCTATCTCACAGCCGCTTCATCTTCCGACCAACCAGAAATTACAAAAGTGGAGATATGCGGGGTTGGAGGAAGAACGTCGCGAGAGAGAACGAGAGAGAAAGACCGAGAGAGAGAGAGAGGAAGGGTAAGGTTTAAAAAAAAATACGCCCCTTGTTTTACCGTGAGTATTACATCGAGGGGATTCAAGGAATTCCAACCGGTAACCCCATCAAATTTTCGTGCTCCACTCGAAGTCGCCTGAAATTCGCATAAGTGTGCTCTTTGATTATTTTTTTTTCGCTGTGAATCCTCCGAGGAAATGTTTTTTTTTTCGGCAGGACCTGATCGTACCTATCTCTCTCTCTCCCTCCCCACTTCCCCGTTCTCTCGCTTTCATTCCCTCGACAATGACTCTACGGCTTCTTCCCCTCTCTCTCTTTTACCTTCAGTCGGAGATGGAGAAAGGGAGAAAAAAAATCGTTTCATCCAATCAAGGCTCCTCTTCCCCTCTTACCTTTCCTCCCGTTCCCTAATCCCCCTCTCCCTACGCACTTCCTCGCTGAAATAACCAAGAGTGCGCAAATGAAGTGGTATGAAAACTCAGTAACCGACTTGGGTAAGCATTCACGATTCTCTCTTCCCTCTCTGCAAAAAACGAGACATTTTTCTTTACCCCCCCATCGTCCCCCAACCTCCATCCCATTCTCTTACACTCGCTTACCCCTCACCTCCTTCTCTCACTCTTTCCCTCCTCCAACTCTCTTCGCCCCCTCTTTTCTCCGGGATGAGCAAAAAGAATATATATATATGTGTGTGTGTGTGTTTGTGTTTGTGTTTGTGTGTGTGTTAAACAAAGCTTGCGGGGAAGCATCTCATAACCTGCGCGTCCAACTAATAAGCACCGTCTGGGAGCGTTTATATTTTATTATTCTCTCCTCTCTTCCCTCGAATCCTGGATCCGTACTTTTTCATTAAAAGAAATCACGTTCATCCCGTAATTCGTTTTTAGTCTCTGAAAGCCCACGCACCTAAAGGATCGCTTTCCTTCTCTCGGCTATATTCCTCTCTTTCTCTCCCTATCTCTCCCTCACTTCTCTCTTTACCTTTCTCTACTTCACTCTCACTCTCTCTCTCTCTTTCTCTTTGCGCGCTTTAACATTTCCGGTGCTCCTGATTTTCATCCGCTGTGAAGCGGTGACCGCAGCCGCCCCGGAACGGATTAATAACCGTTGGGTCGGAACGGAGCGTGGATATTGCGATATCGCGAGTTTGTGCAGAGGCGATGTAGTCGACAAATCTGTTACGATCCCGCCTTCCGTTAGTGTCGCTCACGTTCGTTTTTCCCTCAGGGGTTAACTCAGTTTTAAGAGTTTGTTCACAAAACTATACATAATGCGCCGATTCTCCATTTAAAATTAAGCTTGTTTCTTTGGCATGTAATGCGATCTTTTGGAAATTGTATTTTTTGTTAGAAAGAACATATCTTTGTAACTCTATATAGTATAATTATAATAATAACGTAATATATATTTTGTTATAATACCTCATTAAGAACGAACTGAGAATAAATGTTGCTTGAATCTGGCATTGCTCATGCTATCTTGGTGGTTTTAACGGTATGAGGAAGAATGATATTACAGTGAAGAATGCCGAGACGAACTACTATATAATTAACAAACATTTCAAAGGTCTATTAAAAAATAAAAAGGAATGGAATAATTTTTACGTGTCACAGTTCACACAGTACAATAAGGCAAGTGAAAGTCATTTTCTTTTTTATAATGGAATAACGCAAATTCCAGGCCAAGACCTCAAAATTAGATTTATTTTTAATACGAGAAACGAGACTATAGTATTTTGAACTAACGTAATTGCCCGTCATATATGGCGGGTATGCGTGAATTAAGTGTTAAGTTAAAATTGAAATAATAGTTAATGAAATCGACTTTTATATGCACTAAGAAGTAAGAAATAAATGTAAAATTCACATAATTGTGTATTCCAGAGAGTTAAAATAGTTTTTGGCGAATAGAAACTGTTTGACAAAGAAATATTACGCTATACAATTCTTATGCGCCAAAAATTATTTTTAATATGTGTAACATTTAATTTTGTCTCTCTCTCCCTCTGTCTCTCACTTTATCTCTCTCTCTCGTATTAAAGCATTCAATGCACGCATTCCTATTTACGTTGACAACAATTAGGTAGACATGCACGATTTTTTCAAATATGACGGGTATGCGAGAATTAAGGGTTAAGTTAAAATTAGATTATTAATAAAAGCCTTAATCTGTTGGTTGGTTTATTGGTTGGAACGCTATATGAGATTTCCCATAAGAGGAATCTTAATTATGCCTCTTTCACACTTGCAGACTTATTTTCTTTTCCAAAATTAAATTAGGAGTAATTGACGCACGATCTTCGGATAAGAACTATTTTAAAGGAAATTAAATGAAAATTCTTATTCTTATCGTCGATTTTTGTTTTCAAATCGAATTCGCTCACATTAAGCTAAAATATTCGAAAATTTGTCAAAATTTTGCATTTTTACTGAAGCGATCCCCTGGCGATCAACAACATTGTTGTTTATACAGAAAATCAACATATCTGGTGAGTTCATAATAGCTATTTTTTTCAGATTAAAACGTAAATGTTGTTGTAAACTTAGTTAAAATCTGACTACATTTTAATATTAACAAATATAATAATGCATTAGATTTAGCTCACTTCCTTCCAATATAGTTGAATATATTAAGTTCCAATTTTCCCGTTGAATTTAAACAGGCAATTACGCTAGTTGGAATAATAATTAATGAAACCAACTTTTAAAAATACGCAATTAATATAGAATTCACATAATTGTGTGTTCCTATTAGTTACCATGTGATAAAATGTTATAACGAAGAACTTTAAACAGCAATCCATTTACATATATGCTTATTTATTTTTTTTTGTACATAGTTACCATGTGATAAATTGTATGCTAAATTCTGATTGTGGTGCGACAAATAAATTGATATATTTTATCATTTGTTAAAATTAAATAGCGATTAAAATATTAAAAATAAACAGATTTAAATTCTTATTTATTATTCGGATTTTTTTCAAGGGAAATAAGATTAAACTTCCTCAAGATATAATTGGCTTTTCGGCAGTCTATCAGATTCTTCAGATTGCGTTACCAACAAAATTAGCTTACTGTATTTATATAGGAGGATTATAAAAAATATTATCATTTTATACTGAATTTGTGCCCAGCAACTTTACCTAACTCAGAAATTCATAGAATAATACTAATATTTGGTATGTGGGTGTATAAGTATGCTGGTATGTAAACATGTATATGTGCGATTAAGTTAGGTACACAGATCCCGGCCCTCACAGGGGTTGAGAGAGGCCCGAGCCACTTCCAGATTTTGAGACCTCTGGCCATAATAAAAATTTAAAATTGACCCCATTCAAAAATTTATTTTTATTAAATGAAAGTTAATTCTCATTCGAACATGAGGATCTGTCCTTCAAAAGTGAAATTGCTGCAAAGTATTTTGTTTTCTTCTTTCCTCATTCGAAATTGAGAAATTTCATTAAGTTGAGCCGAACGTTATTGTTCCATTTAGTGAAATGTCATATGCACCAAAAAATTAACAAGTGTCTAAATTTTCCCATATTTATTTTCGTCCAATGGTTTACTGATCTATAACCTGACTTACGTAAATCTGATTATTTCACCTTTCTCCGGAGTACGAGTGTATACTCTATAGTAGGGGCCCTGCCCCTACGCGCTATGTGGATGGATCCCGCTTCCCCTGCACGGAAATTGTCGTGGGAAGACGAATCTGTATAATATTATAGATATATTGTCCATACTCATATTCAGTTAAAGCGATCGCTGACCTAAGGATTGGACAGCGAATTAGAATCTCAGAGAAGGGAACTGACGCTCAATACGATCAAGCCCATTGGTCATTCTCCTCAACGCTTCTGTTACCTATATGCTCACTTAGCATCCACCCACACACCATTCCGTTCGCGCCGTAAAGCAACAGGCCAACTCCCTGGAGATACGACCTTAGGCTTACTGCAACACTCGGGGATTAAATCATGTGATCCAGGGGAGATCATGCTCAAGATAAACAAAACTCCGCCACATAAACGTTATATACTTTTTATGGCGTTGATTGATGGACGAATCTAGCGCTTACTGGATTTTAAAATTAAGTCAATTGAAATTTTGCGCACATAATAACCGTTAGCAATGGTAACAAAATTAATGGAGTCCGTTTTAAAACAAATTTGCAAATGAAATAAAAAATTTCCTCAACAAAAATCATCACTATCTACGATATTATTTTAAATATATGTATCGTCTCTCATAATGATAACACAGTAAAAGAATTTTAAAATCTTCGCCCCAAGACAATAACCAAATAGCTACAGGCCAATTTTTTCGAAATATATGTAACGAAAAAGTTGTACTCTCGCTCTCACAATAATTTCAACTTTTTTAGCCGAATTAAAATAATTGTGGGGGTAATAAATGAAACTCGGGTATCTCGACGTGGTCGAGTAATCGGTTGAAATTTCCGCTATTCTGCGAATGCATTCATTCTCTTCATAGCCACACGGTCTGATTTGAGTACACACTTCCTCCTTCGTCCTCATTCCATGATGTCAAATATTTATCCAGCTTAATTTTTTATTCTCCAAACATTCTTCCCGAACAACACGGTCTACTTTCCCATTTTTTTAAATTTCTTTATAAGCGCGTTAAGAATGCACAACGTGAATTCCGTCGTGTTTTTTGGCTATTATTGAACGCTAAAACACTTCAAATTCTTCTTTCGATTTTTCACATATTTACCGTCTTAATGTCTTTATTATGAGAACGAACAAAAATTAAATACGTGAAGGGAATTTCGTAGCAACAAATTTCGATCGAATGACGGGATCTATCAAGTAATCTATCGCCTTTTTGCGTTATATTTCTTATTTTCCGCATCCCACCTGCCTCTGCTAACTTTTTCCGATTGATATACCCACAAGCCGCTGCTCGCATCACGGTCGCCATTCCCACCCTTGTCCTCCCGGCGGGCGGTTGGACTAACGCAGGCGTCAGCGAGACTCGGCCATTATTGCCGTCTGTATAAACATTATCATAAGGTGACGTGCAGGGATGCGTGAGAGCGCTAGCTGTTGATCAAATTCGTTCCCAGAGCATGCATATGGCGGGATATATCTTTTAATTAAACGTTGGAAGAATACAGAGAAAGAAGAGAAACAGACCTCGGTGTTGCTCGAGAGTATCTCATTCGACGCTCAGAAGTAGTTATGTGACCACAATGAAATATTGTGATCGCACCGTATGCTTTATGAAACGATTTGTTTCTTCTGCTCATATGAAAATCTCATCTGACTTTTCGTGTAAGCAATGATGTATTTGTTTGGTTAGGGCCTTTGAGAAATCTTCTTTCCTCTACGCCTGGTTGGATTCGCTCGTATGGTATCCATGTGTGCAGTGATACAATGTTAGCACCAAGATAGCGTGAAAGTCTTTAATATCTACTGCTAATATGGCTTACTTTACCCGTATAAATGCACACACACACAAACACATATATATATTCCCTTACAGAGATGAAAGGATATATATATATATATATATATATATATATATATATATATATATATATATATATATATATTACTCTTATTTCCTCTGCAACAACTTCGCCACAGAAGCACCCATGCTGACATTAATCCTTTATATCCCCAAAACGGTAAAAGATAATGGTTTGAAACTTTTCAGAATTGCTTGGTTCACATATGTATAAAAACTGATTGACGAAAAAATATTTGGAAAAACACCCGGATTCGGCTCCAGGGAATTATTTATATTTCTCATAAGGTAACACGAAAAAATGGACTTTTCGACGTGCAGGCTTTTATTCTTTTGGAAATTAAAATTAGAAACATTTTTACCTTAGATCTTCGGATCTAGACCATTCAAAGAAAATATTTTCAAGTTTCTTATTCTATTAGTACTTTTTCGCCTTCAGCTCGGAATCGCTCATGTTAATCGTTTGAATGGTATATTTTGGAAAAATCTTGGCATTTTAACGGGATGTTGCCTTGCCTACCAACCACATTGTGAAACCTCAAAATCCTATTGTTACTTCAATCCATATAGCTTTAAGCGCGGTTTGAAGGCTTTTATTAAGAGAAGGAGAGAAAGACTGAAGGAGGGGGAAATGATTTCCATATCCATCAATATAAATAACATTAGTTGCGTTATTTACGAGAAGGAATACCTAATAATCTGAAATACTATTAAAGAGATTAAAAATCGTAATAATGAGCTAAAATCAATATTAATGAAATAGAAACGGTATGAAAATCTGAGGAACGTGCTTGGAGATTTAATAAACAAACCGAGCATGTAAAACTTCTATGGGGTGAAGGATTGTGCGATAGGTTACGGGAGTTAGGTAGAAGAATGGAGGACTTGAGAACGGTTTTGGAAATAGGGAGAGAAAGAGACGTTTAAAAGAACCAAAAAATAACAATAAAAGGTTATGTTGTTCGTCCGTTGGTCTGGGTTGGTGAGTGTCAAGCTATTAAATCACGAATGATTCAGTCAAGGATGTAGATAGAAATTTGAAAATTAGCAGAAATAATCTATTCAAATATATAAATGCTGTGCCGAAGGAAAATTCACGAAGCAATAATTAGACTCCGGAGTAATATTTCCATTCTTCGTAAGATTACACACAAAAATCGACTTTTTGTCATGCAGGCTATTCTTCTTTTGGAAATAAAATTGCAAAAACCTGACCTACGGTCATCCGATTTGAACTATTTTAAAGAAAGATTAATAAAGTCACATTCTATTCTTCTTTTTCCGAAACCGCTTATTTATCTTGACAACCGACTGCTGTGAGAAACAAAATCAATATAAATAATGATTGCTAAAATATAATGAATTTTCTTCTGAAGTATGGAATGCATTAAATATGAAAGAATAAATTGACTGTAAAATAACTGAACTTTATACAAATGTCAGTTTATAATTTCCGTGGCGGATACCTGGTCCATTATAGTTCGAGTAATTTTCGGTCCTTCGACAAGTCAGGCAGTTGAGCAAGAAATCGTTCGGTTGCTATGCAGTTGGTTTCTCGCGTTACAGAATATACATACATATACTCGGATCTTCGGTTTTTGATCAAACAATGCAATCAACAGCGCGGTATTTTTTATTTGGAAATAAGATTTATGGAATCGGGAGTGAGGTTTTTATTATTTGCCTTGAGAATCCCTCCCGGCAAAGCAGTAAATAAAACAAGACCGCGGGAACGATCATATTGGACTCGTCGAACGCAATTTCCCTCCACTTTCACAGACAGTCACGTGCATCTCGCGCGCACCCACGCACACGCCCTTTTCTGGGAGAAGGCAACAACTGTCACATTGGCACGCGACGGTGCGCAGCTATGAAAGAAAAACAAATGATAGCGTAGAGAAGGATACCGCGGCACACAAGCGAGAGCGTGTCGCGCTCGGATATGAGCAAACAGAGGAGAATGGCGGGCGGATTTTCATTCCGAGCCTTCGGAAACCTTGTCCGGAGTCAATCTCTCCACTTCAAATGCATCTCCCTTTGGATTGTCGTTTCCCTATCTCGTCCGAAAAATAATACGAATTATCCTTCCAATAACTCCTCTTCCTCCGATGGTTAGCCGATAAGATTGAACCTTTTTAATGCGATCAACCAATATGCGGAGCGTGTCGGTCATGAAAGGAAATATGACCTACAAAATTCTCGGTATTTAATCTCGTGCGATAAATTAATCGCGAGTTTGTTCTATCGGGTCGAACGCTGACGCCTATGACCCGAGAATAAACGGAAGATATTAATCATTTAATTGACGCCATTTTAGAATCATTTGGCGTCGATATTATGGTTCTTTGAAAATAATTTATTGCCTTTACAATGATGGAACGTAACCCGCGATAATTTCAAATAAAAAACGTAAAAAGGGCAATTCATCCAAACTTTTCATTTTGAAATAGATTTTGTAGACAGAAATCGTTGGCGAGAGAAACCATTTCTTTCTACTCAAATAAATTTATGCTATTATTTAAGAGTATCTTAAAGTAGCGCATAAATAATTTGGCAAAGTTTTCGTTATTTCATAGTACACACTTCGACTTCGGAAATAATCAAGATGCGTTAATGCTGCGGGTTCCAAACTTTGCATAAGAAAAACGTCTTTGCTCCATCCCCCCTCTATAATTATTGGAGACCACAATAAATGTTTTTTTGCGATAACTACTGCTCTATATCAGGTTCAAGCAAAGTTCATAAGCAATTCCTACTGGATCTACAGTTAAAATTAATATAGCCACTTTAGGAAAAATATGGACGCAAACAATACGTCCTCACCACTAGAGAGCTAGAATTCGGCGGCTGCATATTTTAGGTGTCACACTTATGATAGTTAAACAGACAGCAAATACAATGTTATACCTTTTGCGTCCTCCGACTTACCCACCGCGACAACCCAGGGCGCGCGCCCCACAATTTGGAAACCACTGCGTTAATGTTATCATATTTTAAAACATTTCTTTAGGTGCATGCTTCACAACGTATTTTCTTCTACAACTGTTAAGATTTTTAACCAATGTTTGAACTTCGAGGAACTTCGAAATCAATCACACGATTGGGATTTAAATTTAAATTAAACGTAATCAATGACTAATCAATGAATGTGACTTTTGTATATTAGCACATCATTTCATACAATAAATGAACATATGTTAAAATAAGATTTATATTTACACATGATGAGACTAAAATTCTAAAAGCAAAGGTGGACAGATGAAAAGATACATTTGAACAACTAAATTTAAATACCTATATGAAAAGTATTCAAAGATAGGTACATAAAACTTATCATAACAGAATTTTGACGCAAAATTCAAACTGCCTTCTTGGAGTCCATTTAAAAAGAATAAATACTAATATATGGTGACGGATATATCAGCTGGACGAGAACAGAGTTGTTGAATCAAGTACATACGTTAAGAGTTAAAATTAAAAATAAAATAAAAAATATTGGAGTAGCGCAAGAAGAGAAGTAAAACTAAATTAAGCGAGAGGCAGTAATTATCTGTTTCTTGCCACGCTATTCCAGCTGTGCATAAAAAAAAAAATATATATATATATATAGAATGGCTAGCAGTGCGTGTGGCTTTATGTTTTTCAAAAAGTTAACTCCTCTCCAGTCCCTTAAGGGCGTGCGAGCCCATGCGTTTCGTAGGGTTTGTAAAACACAATATTTCATGGGAACCACAGAGCGATTCTACCGACTTAAAAAAGAGTGCCTCACCCACTCTCTCCCCTTCCCACGCGAACCTCATCTCTCTCTCTCCTCCTGTCCCGCCCACTCCTCCACCTCTGTTCCGAGCCTCTTTTCCCCACCTCTCCCTAGCCCACTCTTCTACTATCTCCAGACTCTTCTCACGCTCTCTCACGAGTCCCGACACAAAGAGCGGGGTGGACGCATAAAGAGGGAAGCTCGCGTATAGAGGGAAATCCCGTCGCCGTAGATCACGGAGAGAGAGATGGAAAAGAGAGAAGGTAATAGCGGTAGCTATTCCGCTCCTCATTCCTTCCAACTCAAATACACGATTTCCTTTCCTTTTGATTTTCCGTCTTTTCTTCCTATTTCCCCCTCTCTCTGTTGCCTTCACGTCTTACTCCGATAATTTCACGTTCTTTATTATTAAGAAATCGATTCGTTCCGGAGTTAAAGGCCACGTCCCAAATACAAAAATACGTCGTTACTACGAGTATGTGGCTAGAATATGCTATTTTTATATCTCCGAGTTTTAACTCTGTACTGTGTAGAATAATAAATAAATAAACGAAGTTTGTATATCACTCATTACCAGCATGTTTTTATGTAAATTGTAGTTTAAAAACAGATTTCCAATTAGGGTGTACTATGTTTGACTCAAAGACACCACCTTCCGAATCTCTTTGAAGACTTGACGGATAATAATATAATTTTGAACTCCATAGAATTTAACATTAGAGCATGGAGAATAAAATAACTTTCACTGTAAAATGTTTTAACTTGTAGGGTTAAATAGCAAAACAATTTTGGTTTGTGCGATTTTTGATGCAGTTATGTTTTAATTAAATTATTAATCAGAATATTAAACTGACAAGAAAAGTTGATTAATATTATCAACATTTAAGACTCCTGAATGAACATGAATAAAAATATGAATCACTGGAGCAGGACACGGCGGGAAAATATTCAAAAGCATAACAGGCGCGAAAATCGCAAACAGTTACGCCGCCACGGTTTTTAGTCGGTATGACTAGGAGAACGGATTTGCTTCCCTACCCTCACGCAAAACCTTCATTAACACACAGACACACAAGCGCGCGCCTTTCACTCAATCTCTCCTTTTCCATTACCTCTCCCCCACTCTCTCTCTCTCTCTCTTCAGAACAATTAGCGGGAAGGAAAAAAACCCTCCGAAACACGACTCGCCTTGACAAATGGAATTTTATACATGGCCGAAGAGAAGAACACTTGGCGACAACGAGGATTAGGCGTGGTCTTTTTCACATACCATCCTCCTCAGCATGGGGGAGGAGAAGTGCGAAGGGGATTGTGGGAAGAGAAGCAGCAGAGGAACTGGAGGTGGCATGAGGGAAGGAGGGAAAGGGGGAGGAGGAGAAGAGGATGGACGAGGAAGGCATCCCCGACCGCAACAGCGCATCCAAATGGCTCCTAGATTCGTTATAATATCGCCCAAGGTGTCCCAGATTACCTAAACTCCATATCATCCAACCACCCGCGTGCATGGAACGCGGAGTCACACACTCATTCAGCGCCAATCTCACACAGATCCGACCCCTATCCGGAGCCATTATAACTCCCATTCAACTCACGCGCATACATCCTCCACATAACGCCAACTTTTACAGCCACATCTCACATACGTGACAACCCAATCCCACCCCCGATCCCCAGAAGCATTCCCATCCGCGGGCCCGCCCCCCCCCCTTGCGGCACACACGGCCCCCACACCACTCCACGCAACGGAATAACAGTCGGTCCCACTCCAGGGAAACTGCTCGGAAACGACTTACCAGTGCCCGGCAGAGCCACCCACCCAGAGAAAACACACGCCACCCCACTGACCCATTCATTTCCCTTCCAACCTCTTTCCTTCGCCGTCGCCTTCCCCTCCCCCTCTCATCCCCCTCCCGCAGACCTTATTGAATGGCTGTCGTGCGAGGATGTGTCTGTATGTATATGCTTTTGTAAATGCGAGGCGTCCCGCGGAGATAGGAAGGTAGGGGGAAAGGGAGAGAATTTGAAAGAGAAGAAAAGGAAGAAGGAAAAGGAGATGAAAAAGTTTGTCGAGAGAAATACGTTACCCCCCGCTTCAAACTAATATCCCTGCCTTGTAGGATATCGTGTTGGTTTAGATATCGGGGATAAGGCACGCGCAAATATTGTTAATAAATTGAATTAGCCTCGTTGGAGAGTGGGGACTTGCAGGTTTTCTACGAAATGTCGGAGATATTATAACGAAATGAAACTAATAAATTACCAAGATCATGCATCATAAAAAAGTTCAGATGGACGCATAAAAACTATAAAGCTGAGCATACTCTTTCTTATTTGAAAGTGAACGGGGAGATCAAGCCTCAGATTTAACTGTGAATGACTGCAAGGTGTCACTATCCTTGAAAATTATTCAAGCGGGAATTTTTCTAAAATATAATTTCAAAATTCGAAAGATACCAACAATGAACGCTTGTGGAGATTATTATGAAATATTCCGGCATTTTTGTGCGTAAACTATAGCTATCCATTATCTTCCGAGGAAAAATCATTTCAGAAATAACATTAAAATATTGAATGAAAGGTACGAGTCAAACAAATGCTCTTGATTTATAAATTAAACAGCTAGTAATCTACGAAATAGATGTCAAATCAGAGCGTATTATAAAATAAGTCGAAATAATCGCTAGAACCGAGTCATCCTTCCCAGACGCGTTAAGAAAGACCAATAAATGCTTTAAACGGAGCATATGTTTGGCACAGTGACCCTCCATCCAAACGCTATTGGCGACTTGTAAGATAATAATGTAAATATGATACTCAAAGTTTAGAAGCGAAAATTCAAAGTAAAATTGTCCATTTAATCTAGTATCCTTAATGTTATGCAGTGCTTACAAAAATTTGCAACAGCTGATTCGTTTAGAGCTTAGGAGTGGGCGAAGAAAGGGGAAATAGCAACGGAAGAACACATTATCAGAAACAAAAGACAGTAAAGAATGGACGATAATGCAAAAAGGAATTAATGAAAGGAACTTATGAAATTTGGAAGTCATATTGAAAAATGATATAGTAATAAAAGGATCGGATGCTATGAAAATTATCTGATTTCTCCGATTAAAAGGTCAATTGTCTTAATTTGAGTATTTTTGGTAAAATATCCCAGAGAAAATGATTTATCGTACGCGTAGGTGAACGTAAATGAAAAGAGCGAAGGAATTATGCAAACAAAAAATAAAAACTAACATTGTTATTAAGTCAGCTATTTTATAAAAATTGTTCACCAAAGCTTAAAATAATATGCAACGCAACGTGTATTGTAATAACTTGTTCTGTTTGTATTTTCCTCAAAAAATCATGATCGGAAGAGTAGAGAATGAGGAATAACATATAATATATTCAATATCTAGGTTTGATCTTGCTCCCCATCACTGGCAGAGAAAAAATCGCATCCTCTGGCATTCTATAAAAATACCAATTTGCGTTTACCACGCTATTATAATTCATGAGAATAACCTTCTGCTAAAATTTAATTAAAAACTGCATACTCCTTCAAAGTCTAAACTCAGTTCATTATAAGACCTATGAACTCTTACAAACGTGGCCTTCACTAAATAATTGAACATGAGATAAATTTTTATCACAATGTTTATCACATAGTTTCAACACCTGTTATTTCCTTATAACTCCCTTGTGAACTATCGATCAATCAACCTTTGAGAGAGTTGCATTAGCTATTAAGAAGGAAAGAAAGACGAGGGGAACTCTGACAAGAAAATAAAAGGCGAAAAAGCAAAAATTCCTTCAGATTAATACGGTAAGATCCAAATTTGCCCTTTTTATTATAAAGTGGAGGTGTCAGGCAGATTTTAATACTTCACCTGGAAAATCAAATGGTAAATGTATCGGCAATAAGTAACATCTGTCTTGGGTGATACAAAGCAACATTTTGAATACCTCTGATTATTTATGACTATGTCTGTGATTTTCCGGTACATCCACTCAAACTTCGGTATTGTGTTAACATTTATAATTTATAAATTATTGTTAGACTGATACAAAAAAAAGAAAATAATTATAGCATTAGCTTTTTCTTTCTTTTTATCAGCAAATTGTCAAAATTTACGATTTTAATAATAAAACATTGGATCATTATAAGCTGCGTTGAAAAAACACTGCAATAATAATATACATTGGCATGATGAATTTAAATATACATCTAGTCATTCGAATTTGTAATAACAAATAAACACGAATAAAACTTCCCAACTATTTACAACCGGAACATTACAAAGGGCAGAGAAAACGTTAACAGCCGTAAAAACCGAAATAAGGACGTCTATATCTTCCAAAAGCAATTTTCGAGCACAATGCGACGCCAATGAGTGTACAACAGTGTCACAAATAGACTCAAAAGCCCTGTAAAATGTAGAAATACCATGCATAAAATTGCCCTGAAAAATATGCACTGTTTGTCTTTATAACAATAACTCTTCTTAGATACAGCGTAGGAAAAAATCATGAATGGGGCTGAGAATCAAAGGTACGAGGGTGGAAGGAAAGAGTGAGAGCGCTTTGAATGACCAAAAGCACCTGTGTGGTCAGCGGGTGTGGAATGCACGTTGGGTGGGCGTTAGAAAGGAGTGGGATGGTCGCGGGGGGAGGATGAGGAGGGGGTTATGGAGGAAAGGTGTTCCAGAGAGGAGGAAGTAGGAAGAGAAGTAAGGAAGTGTGGAGATGGATTCGAATTCCGTCAGAGTGCCACGCGGAATAAGAAGGGGTGCAAGAAAGGAGGGAAGGATAGGTGCGAAGGGAGAGAGGGAAGAGTAAAATTCTCACCTCGCCCATCCCTTTAGGGTACGTTCTACGGTAACCTTTAACAGAAATCCCTATGAATGGAGCAGGAAGAAGATGATGTCCGAGAGAGAGAGAGAGAGAGAATTCCTCATGCACAGAGTGGCTGCTTCACCCCCTCTGGCATTTTTGGAGGATGCGGTAAATGGGAGGAGAGAAAATAAAGGTTTGCAAAAGATGAAAAGGGGAACGAAATAAATGACCCGAGGAGAGAGAAAGTAAAGCTAAATGGTAATGGGACGAAGATGGAAGGAGAGGAAAAGGGCACGGAGGTTAGTTTAAAAAGAATATCTTCGGAGAGGGAGAGATGGAGACGTGAGAGGGAGAGAGGATTTTGAAAGGAGATGCTAGGGATGGGTGGCGTGCAGGAGAAACCTTTTCTCTCTCTCTCTCTTAGACATCGCTGAGGCCATTCTATGAGGAGGAGGAAGAGGAGGCCAGGCAGTGAACGAGAATCGTTGCTGGGAGGTGACCCACAGAAAGAGAAACCTACCCTCCCCTCCTTCCCTGCGTCACACATCCCCTCCCGCACCCCCCGACTCTTTTCCCCAAAGGGAAAACGGAAATGGACACTTCCTCTCTAAGCTCTTAATCACGGATTCCGCGTCAGTTGACATCAGGCATTGACCAGTCCGGTGGGGTCAGGTGGTTTCGTTCACACACAGAGGAGCTTTTCGTTGGAGGAGGAGGGCTCCAAATAACTTAACTTACACCCATTCTCAGCGGGTGGAAGGATTTGGTAAGCCGCTGAACCGCAGACTCGAACAAGAAGAGGTGTGGGGAGAGAGGAATGGGACAGGAGTAAGATAGGCACTCTTTTTAGGAGAGAGCAGTTGCTTTTAAGGGGAAAGGCAACGGGGAAAGGAAAGAGCTTTTATAAAGAATTGTTCTCGCGAAGCATTAATCAACGCGCGAAATGATGATGCTTGGAATGGCCAGGAATAATTCATCAAAGAGGCTCCTGACGCAGGTTTCCTTCCCCGTGCCATTCATCAAATCAATTCTTGGAATAATCTAAACATAGGACGGTTAAGCCGTGTAAATGGATAGCGTTGTAACTTTCGAGAAAAACGGAGTCTTTCTGGCAAAAATACATTAGCCAATACTGAATTTCGCCGAAAATTGTTAAATTTGAAATAACCAAACGCATTAATATTGAAATTATTATGTGAAACTACAATATTTTGTTGTTCCTTTTTGAAATGAAGTTGCACAAAATTAAGGCTTTCCTGCTGTGTATAAAAAACATTGTTAGTTGAAGTTCAATACCGTTAATTACACAAAACGGTCTTTTCGAATTCATAATAAAATATTGGCTAATTTACTAAAAATAGAACAATTTATATAGAATAGCAGAGCGGCTGGTGGTATTAACGTCGTAAAATTTGCATCTCTGAATTCGGTGCGTATTAATCAATCATTTTGATACATTGTAATATGAACTCACATAAATACTTCATAAAATAATTAATAACCACGTAAGCAGCTGCTATAATATTTTATAAGAATATTTTTTATTATTAAGAGTTTGAGCAAATATTTATATATTTTTAAATACATCATTTGCCTTTAAAATAATATGTTGATTCACTCAACCAGTTCACTATTTACCAAAATTCGAGGCAAGTTATCCCTCGCTGAGGTTTAAAATTGTCACATCCAAAACCATTGTCGGATCTTATGGGCGCATAAAAAACGAGAAGAAAAGAAATTTCATCTAGGACAGAAGTTGAATCGTAGTTCATATGTAATACATAAGCCGCCGTGGTTATATGGACTTCTGAAGAACTCCATGCTTCACCGGCGAAGCACGTTATCTTTCTATTTAACGCCTAGCCATAAATCAATTTATCCATTCCGTATTTCTTAAATTCCCGCCCTCTCACAAAAATTCTCTCTTTCTCTTCACCTCCCTTGCCACTATTTTCCACGCCACTTATTCTCGCCCTTGCCGCACAAAGCCCTTGAGTGATTTAGTTTCCATAGTAACAAGGCACTCCCAAGCTGTGAATTTTTAGAAGACAACACAGAAGTGGGAGGGAAGGAGAGAGAGAGAGAGAGAGAGAGAATCGGTGGCCGCGATATGTGTTCTCGGAAAGAAAGAAGTTAGGCTAAAGAGAAAGCAGCCGAGTGCTTTAGGAGAGGAGTGAAATAAAGAAAAGATGCGAGAGAAGCTGAAGTGGGAGTTTTGAAGGGAGAGAGAGGAAAGATGGGAGAACAGAGGCGAGAGAAAGAGCGATGAAAATGGTCCGAAGTGAGCAACGCCTAAGAAGAGAGGCGCAATACAAGTGATGTAGAGCAACGAAGATTCAGGATAGAGGAGGCAAAAAGGAGTAATTGAATAAAATTCACATATCTAACGATAGAGAGGAGCTAAATATTGTATAATAAATCCACCTTGACGTTATTTATATCATAACCGTCGTTTAGCTATACTTATCTGTACAAAACTCGCCCCCATTCCCTGCTTTCGTTATATCACATCGAAAAGGCATTCTTATTAAGCAAATCAATTAAAAAATAGTTTTACCGATTCACTTCATTATTTGACTGCGGTAAGAAATTTTATATTAGGT
This sequence comes from Tanypteryx hageni, assembly GCA_028673005.1. NCBI lineage: Eukaryota > Metazoa > Arthropoda > Insecta > Odonata > Petaluridae > Tanypteryx > Tanypteryx hageni. The sequence continues at coordinate 164,046,152 of CM054112.1, forward strand.
ATTATAAATTTGTCTCCGGTATATACTTTTCGAACTAATGAACACACTGCTTTAAGATTTAATTTTTTTTTGTAAATGAGCCAATATTTTCTCTTAGACACAAAAACTTTAATATATTTTTTCGGATTTTCATAAAGCCAATAAAAATCATCATAATAAAAGAATTTATCAATTAAAAATAAGGTTACAATTACAATTTAATCGCATTTTATACACAATTTTAGGTCAGATGCAGTTTTATCAATCGGGTGTCTAAAGGACGCGATCAGAAATAGAGGATGCAGTAGCCTTTCGCATCACCTGACAAATTAACAATTATCGATTGTACGTAAATTTTCCTCCTATGCAATTCTCGGAATATTTTCGTAAACAGTCGAAAGAGGGTTTCATCATCTTCCTCTTCCTCCTTATTCCATTTTCTCAAGGGACTATTCTCTCTCTCTCTCTCGTTTTCTGCCTTCCATTAAAGCTCCCTTTACCTCTCTCTCTCTCTCTCACAACCTCATCCTCCTCCCCTCCGTCTTTCCTTCACCCCACCCGCAACTAGCATTTACTTCTTCGCCATTTTTCGCCATCCTCTTCTTCTCGCGCCTAAAAAATACTCTCCCTGCTTCTTACCCTCTTGACGTCTTCCCTCCCCCCCGCCCTTCCCTCCTCCCCCAAGACTCACTCATTCCCACTTTTTCCACCATCTTCACGCCTCTCTGCCCCCAAAGTCTTATTTTAAATTTATTCTTCTACATTTCCACCCCTCCTTTCCCACTTCTTTTAGTTCCTCCGAACCTCACCCCCTACCACCTCATTTTGCACACCTCACCCCGATGATTTTTCTCCCCTTCTCCTTTTGCGTACACCTCTTCGCCCCCCCCCACCCCCTGCTCCCGACCTGCCCCTCTCCCCCTCCTCACCAACCCAACCTCCCAACACTCTCACCCAAGGGTTATAAATGAAAGTAGTTGACGACGAGGATTCGAACTTGGAGTGCGGAAAAGACGGAGGAATAAGGGGTGAGGAAGTAGAAGAAGAGGGATCGAAATCAAAAGGATAAGGGCGGGGGGAAGGAGAGGGTGAGAAAATAGAGGGGTTAGGGGAAGAGGTAAAGGGAAATTTAAGTCGGAGAGAATATGATATGTGATGCTATGGTGATCCTCTGGGTGTTCGACGAATCTTTTGGAAAAGAGGGAGGCGAAAGAGAGAGTCGTAGTAGACGCATGGAAATGTGTGAGTGGAGGAAAACGAGATTGGAATAAAACGAGGTTACCTTATAAATCTCTTCATGTGAATTTCAGAAAGATGAGTCCTTTTAGAATAATATCCCCGTAATTTGGTCGAGAAAAATCTTTCGTCGAATTCTCTACTGTTTGGTTTGATTTGTAATGCGAAATTTAAATTTGACTCTAAACAATAAATATTTCAATGCATTTGACCAAAGGCACAATTTTGTGAGTCTGTTTAATAATACCTCCATAGTTTGTCAGATATAATTACTTTCACTACAGTGTGTTCTTGCCATTATTATCGCAAATTTCAACTAAAGTTAAATATATTATTGTTTTCTATTTTTCTTCAAATAATCTCGTTGTTTAGAGATGATGAAAGATTTGATCATTCCATTTCAGCAATTTATTGTGCATTTGAAATAATTTGAAATGTTATTTAGTCGATTGAATGAAATTTATGAATGTAAAAGTATAGGCATTTCAAAAATTAAAATATTATACAATTGGCTCTTAATTCCCTGCCGATGGATTAATTAGCATATAAACGAGACAAAATAAATTATCCAATTACTCTCTGATCGCTCTTCTACGCACTGAAGGGGCAAATTCTTGAACCGCACACGTGGCAAACAGAAATATTTATTGTTGGTGCTTTTCTTTTAACACATTTAAGATTGTTTTTACGGTCATTTTCCTCCTTTCTCCCGTCGAAGTTCACTTCATACTACACACGAATCCTCGTTTAATCTCTATAGCTTTTTCTATCCATCCCATCCCAAAGGAACCCGAAACTCATCCTTGCGGATGTCTCGCGAGAGATGGACCACGCCATTTGTCCTAGCGCTCCTCCATTTTCTCCTTTTCTGGCTTTCTATCTACCTCTCTCAGCACTTTTCCCACTACGTCTCCCTCGCCCCCCAATTCCCTCACTCCCGCTAAATGCTATGCCACCGTGTCCAGGCAACAAAAGGAAATGTGGTGGGTTGAGGAGGAGACTGAGTTGGAAAAAAAGAGACTGAGATGTGACGAGGGTGAGGTGAGAGAGAGAGAGAAGAGAAAGAAAAGGAGAGAGAAGGCCGGAAGAGGAGTGGGGGAATGAGTGAAGAGTTTGGTGGAAGAGTGGATTGAGTTTTAGACGAGAAGGGGTGGGGGAGAAAAAGGATAGGGACTGAGGATACACAGTAGCCGTGTGAGCGAAATTACAGCACCCCGGGACGCGGTTTGGAAAGATAAAAACCCTATGAGGTGTGACAGTGAAACAACTTAAGGAGGATCGTCCTTAACGCCGTGAGAAATAATGGAGAGCCTGCGGAATGGAGGAGGGAGAGGGGGAGGAAAAGGAATTCTGCGGGAAGCGAAGTATTGTCCGACGAACATGCTCAAATAGTAGTTGATTCTATCTAAACTGGATTCGGTTATTTATTCTGTAACCTTGGGATTAAGGGTTAATTTCACTTGGCCAATTTTGTTTTCGAAAAATAATAAATTACTTCAAAATTTTAGGTAATTATATCATAGACATAAGGTATTTAGAACAGCTATAAACATTGATTCCTGAATGATTTTGTAAGAGAATGTATAATAAGGACAAAAAAATGGACTCAATATACGATAAACGGATATATTAGAGTGATCAAATTTAGTTTCTGTTGATAATGACAGTAAGCAACATCGTTCAGTTGCATTGTGCAGTCAAATGACGCGATATAAAACATATTAAAATATTTTTACTACTTAAGTTCAAACTTTCTCATGCTTTAATACTGAAAGCTAGTAAAACGCAATTATTCATTCTTCCGTATGTTAATTGGTTATGTTAATTTCATTTAATCATTTGCCTATGTAATATCGAGAAACCAGTCTCAGGTAAGATTAAATGGAAGCGACGCTTCTAGCCAAGGAAGGGAAACTGGCGTAGAATGCGTGATATTATAAATAATGGAAGATCCCTTATAATTAGATGAACCGGGAAAGAGAACGCTGCGTTATTTTTTTCCCCAGGAACTGAACAAACGCAAGTAAATTGTTTCCATCACGCAAACAACACACAAAAGCTGAGAGAGAGATGGAGGGAAAGAGGGAGGCTTCCCGTACAGAAGAAAATGTGTCAGAAAGAATATAAAACGCGGGAATATTAATCATCTTTATCTTTTAGACGTCTACTCGAAATGAGCCCAACACTTCTGCGCTCTTCCCTCACCTCCGACCCCTTTCTCAATCTCTCTCATTCCCTCCCTCACTCCCTCCTGTCTCTCCCTCATACCCTCTTTTTCTCCATCTTCTCTCCCCCCTCCCTCTCTTCCTCCCTCCCTTTCTCTGTCTCCCTTCACACCTCCATCCTGCAATGCCTAAAAACGATCCAACATCATCTCCTCCTCCTCTTCTCTACTCCTTCGATCCCCCTCCTCCTACACCTCTCCCATCTCCAAACCACATACAAAGAACCTTAACATAGATGTAACTAGTAGCTATTTTTCATCGGCTCCTTGAAATGCGCGGTGTGCATTAACATTTTTTTATCTCCATCTCCAAAAAAAACTCTCTCCCTAACTACCGAGCTCACCCTCCCTCTCTCGACATTTCCAAACCTACCACCTTACCTCCTCCTCACTCCTCTCCCTCTCTCTCATCTTCCTTCCTATCGAAAACTCTCTTTTTTACAAAATTTATTTTTTTTCCAACCAGCTACCGTCTTCATTCTTTACCGCCCACGTGGATGCCTCCGCAAGTTCGCCTCTTTCCCCCCGTCCATGCTCATCCCCATACCTGTCCCTCCTTTCCCTTTCTTCTTTCCCTCTCCTCTTCTCCTCCGTTTCTCAACCTTCGTTTTTCACCTCCGTTATATTCCTACTTGACTCGACGTAAATCACACACAATTCCGCCACCTTCCCTCGGATAGCCATCAGTTTTTATTTATTTTCGCTTTTTTATTTTTTCATTGTAACTGTTTTTTCTTCTTCTTTCATTCCCCCGCCCCGCACGTACACACGCGCGCACACTGGTATGTAAAAAAATGCGCATCGCGAGCTTTATTTTTTTTTCTTATACTCCCACCATTATTCGAGGATTCTCATCCAAAACCTCCGCAATTTTTTTCTACCTCACGAATACACACTGCATCTTCTCTCGACCTCTCTCTCCTTTTAAACACACACACAAAACCCCATCTCTCTTACCTTATTTCCCTCCGTGTTCCCGTAATTTCCATCTCCACCTTAACACGCCTTGTTTTTTCTTGAGAACGCCTGGAAAAGCTTCCTCTCTCTCTATCTCACCCACCGCGGCCGCCGCCAACTTTTTCATTTCGACTCGTGTCTTCCTCTAATTCGTATTTATTGCCCCTGTTTTGTTCCGTGCTCCTTTGAACTATTCCCTCTCTCTCTCGCCCTCTCTCTCTCTCTCACACACACTCTCTCTCTCTCTCCCTCCTCCGCTTTTTTTTTAACTCCTCACCACCGCTTCTTTCTCTATTTTTTCTTATTTTCCGGGACTTATATATATGTACATATATATACACCTCTCCTCCCCGTAATTTTCCCTCGAAAACCATCACTCTCCTCCTTTGCAGACATTTATTCGCTAATTTTTCGCACCCTCTCTCCCCTAAGGAACACTTCATCATCCAATTACACGAGTTTATTATTCTTGTTATATTTTTTTGGTCGAGTAACTAGCGAGTCCGTGAGTGTGTACGCACGGTAAAGATGGAGTCTTGTGCTTCCCTAGGGTTGTTTCTTTTTTTCTACTCGAGTAATGGAAGTTTTTTCGTGGGATTTAGTTAAGCTTGTACGTTTCTAGCTTAACATTTTTTCAACCCTACTCCTCTCTCAGTTTTATATATTTTACGGATTTTTATACATAAAAAATAGCATTTAAATATTTTCTCCCCTCTCATCTGATAACGTGTTAATTCGTGAAATTAAATTTTCGCCGATTAAACATGGTTGTACCGAAGCAAAACATTTCAGGGTTAAACAGAGAAACTTCGCGAATTATCAAGCGTTCCTAGCCATTACGTACCGCATAATAATAATCGATAGGGATCCCACCACGCACGAGCCACATAATAGGTTTACATCATCATCATCGCATTATTTTTAGCTTGAGATGACGATGATATTTTCAGAAACATAATGCATTACAAGCTCTCGTTGTGATTCATAAAAAAGCAAGCCCGTGGCGGCTCGACTCTCGATTCTCAAGCAAGGTATTATTTTTTTGGCAAAGTTTTACTCTTTCCGACCACGGTGGTCCGCGTGTTATATTCTCCTCTCGACTACATATATATTTTTATCTCGGTCTCGGTTACGATGGTCGCCGACGGAATAATCTTACCTCGTCGATCAATCGCCCCCTCGAGACGTTTTATTGTTTTTTACAGATCGCAAACAAAAGGTCGCTCGTAAAAACGTAATTTATTAAAAAAAGGAACCTTCCGGATGTGAATATTTAACGTGAATGAGACGCGCAGACCAGCGCGATAGAATTATAAAAAAAAGAAAACTTGGAATGAATTGGACGAAATTTTCTGGACACGAGTCCCTAATATATACGCTTTACATTCGAAAGACACAACGCGTACGCCCACAAAGACGATATCCTCCACGTTTCACGGTCTCTCTTTTTTTTCTCTCTCTCTCTCGCAAAAAAAAATAATATAAAAACCCATTCAGTCCCATCGCTTTCCACCTTAAAAATAAAATCCTCGGCGAATATTTTCGCGACCTCACCAAACATTTTTTGGAATGTTAAAAAAACTAAGCAAAAATAAGAATAGGGGCGATAGAGAGGGAGAAGAAGAGGGATAGACGAGAAGGAATAAATAGTATACTAAAAAACATCTCTCCATCTTTCTTCCTCTCTCTCTCTCTCTCTTCTCACACTCCGCCCAAATCTCAATGAAGCACTCATACGGAGATACGCCTTTCAAACGCAGAGAGGAGAGAAAAAGCGACTTTTCTTAACTGCTATCTCGACTCATAATATACAGTCCTCGCCTCCTCATCCCCCTTTTGGGCCATTGTAGCCGCTCTTCCGAGACCACACCTTAGAAAAAAAATACACCGTCCACCCACTCTACTCACAAAATGGTCAGCAGGAGAGACATATTCGACCCTGCCGCTTCTCCTCCACCTCGTCTGCTGCACCCCCACGACCCCCCAAATATTCGTCGATGCCGCCGCCCACCCTTTGTCCGCCCCGCGCGCTTTAAACGTCGCGATATCACACGAGGGCAGTTATGCGCTCCGCCCCGATGTTCCTCGGTCTCGCCCGAATTTCGCGCTCTCGTCTACCTTAACTGCCCCACCGACTGTATTTCATTCCGAATTTGTCGCCCTAACCGGACATACATGGAGACATCAATAGGCGCGTGGGCGCCAACAAAAACTTGGGGCGACAAAACGCTCGAACTTATTTCCGAGGCAGTGTAATAAGCTGTTCAAAATCAACGACGGTCCTCTAAATATCCTGTGAAACCCCATAGATCACTACGCAAGTTTTTATACAGATTTTTCAAACATTCGTGTAAGAATTTAATTAGTACAAATTCAGACTAGGTGCGCAAATTTACTGCTTTGACAATTTTTCTATAGCTGTATACTATATATTTTCTCTGCGCGTATTCATTTCATGATGAGATTCGGTTAAATGCCGGATTACTCTATAGCGGATTTCATTTTATAAGAGGTTAAATATTGTCTCTAAGCATCAATAACCTGACGAATACTCCAAAATTGAGTCAGGTAAAATTACTGACAACATTGGTACGATTGTTCCAAATGTATTCAATTACATTTCTGCGCGCAATTCTCATTTTTATTTTCCACGACCCCGCATTATTACCCCGTCTATCTTTTCGAATTGCTCAGCGTTTATTTATTATTCCCCTTACATCTCTTTCGTTCCCTCCATTTCGAAATTCGCCGCTTTTCCATTCGCATTACGCACGAGATCCATTCTCCTTTGCCCTTCCTCCCCCAATCCTCTCCCACTCCATCTCCCCATTCCTCTCCCCTCCCACCCCTGCAACACCTGAAACGTATGCCCTAATGCGTGTACGCATACTTCATCTTCCTTTTAGATTAGACTCCCTACCTCACAAGTCATTCCTCCAATCCTTCTTCTCCACCCATTTTAAAGCTCACCTCAACCTCCCACACTCTTTCTTGCTCTACGTCTTTCTCCCTCCCCCACTTCCCACCCGGCATCCCCTCCTGCGCCTCCCCACACCACCCGCATAACCTCTTCTCACGCCCACCCCCCTCTCCACTCCCTCAAAAACCACGTTGGAGGTCCCCTACAGATCCTTGTATGTGATAAATAATGACGCAGCTACTGTGCGCGGTTTCTTCAACAGCCACCTACCCTAAGCTACCACTCCTTTCCACCCACCACCTAGTCATCCCTCTCCCCCACTCCCAGACGCTTCTTTCTCTCTTCCTCCCCCCCTCTCACTCTCTCTGCTCGCTACCGCCTTCTACATCACCCCCAACGGTCTCTCTCTCTCTCTCTCCCCATGCTACCATCTCCCTCTCACTCTTTCTTCTCTCTATTGCTACTGCCTCACGTTTTCCAACTGTCTTTTATCCCTCTGTCTTCTTTTTCGCCCAACCCTCTCCATACTCAAGCCACCCTCCATCTGGGAAATACGGCGCATGCTCATGTATACCGTTCTGAGTACCATCTTTACTTCCTATGATCTCCACATGCAAACGGTGGGAATTTTCTTCACGAGTGGTCGAACTTTTAGTGTAGATACTCTAGAAATCACCGAAAAAAATTTTCATGAAACTACTTATTTGTGGTTCTCAAACACGCACAGACGTTTACGTAATATCTATTACAAATAAAATCCTAATGGAAATACGTGATGTTTTCCATAAATACTTTCCAAGTAATGGGTTGTCTTGTAGGCGTTCTTTCTACTCATCGTGAACTCAAAATAAAATTTTTAATCTTTTTAATAATGATTAATTTACATTGTAATGTTTCATAGGTTACAAGTTTAAGAGATGAGTGTCCAGACGCAGGAAATGTGTTTTGTCCTCAAAACATTCGCTATTATCCCCATCAGCATCGTTTTCCCTTCACGGATTAGACTAGTGACCTGTTCCGGTACTCAATTGGATACTTATAAATTACAAGTATCCAATTATAGGTTATAATTGCAGCGAATTTTTAAGTGAATGGGATACTAACTCAATGAACAACACCCAACACGGAGGATAAACGTTCCCTATTTTTTCGGGTTTATTGCGTAATTGCACAGCAATAAACTCTTTGACATTGCACAGAAATATTTTCCTCAATGTAAGTACGACTCACTTCGTTATCTTCTTCACATATATAAAATATATCCTACCTGAACATATTGTAATGGAATCCAGGTGACACAATCATTTCAGCCTTCCTTTGTGTATTCCAACAATTCCAACATCCTCGAGTGTCGGACACCGTGTGAGGTTTTAATCTCATTCGCCCCAAACGATACAATCTCATCTTTTACAGCTTTGCTCGAGCATCGCCGCCCGATTCCATCCGATTAGTTAGACAAAAAATCTCTTCGCGGCTCTGGACGGTGAGGGACGTATGAATAGATACGGCTTTTTTTCATTCTTGGAAGCAATAAAAAAAACTCGCGATTAGAGGTCGGCGGGCCGTCTGGTGTCGCGACGGCGGAGTGTGGGGTTCGGGGAAAGGGGGGTTGCGGGAGAATGGGCGGCGGTCGGGTCGTTTGGATACACGACGTCTTTTGCTCGGGGTGTGTGCGCGCCATCTGTGTCCCAGGATAGGGTTTATTGGATGTGATGCGGAAGTGTACGGGACGGAGGAGGGCGTGGTGGGTTCGAATTTGTGAGGTGCTCTCTCTAGCGACGGAGACGGGTGGTGGAGTGAGGAGGCGTGGCGAGACGCCACTCCCCGAAAAATAATCTTAAAAAAGACGTATGGGAGGGAAGGTGAGGCAATGAAAAAAATAATAACTTAGGAAATGTTTTTAGTGTTTTATTTATTCTTAATGAATCATTTTCGAGAAAACGGGAAGCTTTTTTATTGGTTAGTTGCGAATAAACAGCTGTTGTAACTAAAGCTACCGTTAGTGTACCATGTCAACCGCGTTTAAGTTGAAGTGGGAAAAATAAGAGTAATTGAGCACATAATGTACAGAATTTAAACCACCATAAACAAAAATAGACATGCTTAAACAATAATATGTATCAGTTAAACTTAAGCTGCGGACATGTGTATTTAAGGGCGTCAAATGTGAAAACCAATCTTCTAGAGGCTTCATTTTCAGAAATTAAATATGTAATTCCCTATTTCTTTTACCATATATGACTAATATTTCAAAATAATCAGATATTTCTCCAAAATTTTTAAAATTCATGGCGAGTAAATTGTACATTATTAACTGGAAAACTGACGCGATCTCCAATAAAATAAGCAATTTTTCGAAAAAAATATAATAATTGTTTATAATTTGTCTTCCCGTTTTTATTTAAACAGCATATTTTAAGTCGATTTTCCGTGCATAAAATATAATACCTACATTCTTAAATTAATAAATCATTTTTTAATATTTTTAAATTTGACAATTTTAATCGATAGTGGTAAATTATGCAAGAAACTGCCTTCGGTGGCTTCATACACATTGGAACAGATACTTATTCAACCACAAGTAGAAAAATCGCTTTGACTGCCACACGCAACAACGGCGTAATACTATATGAAGTCTTCGTTACTACATGCAACCCAGTGCCGCTAATAAAACCCGAAAACAAATTTCCACAGCCAAGGAAACTTCGATCACCATTACAATCAAGGCGAAAATACACGACTGCGACGGAGTTCGCCGCAAAACCAAATATGTGAATCCGCCCTCGTCTCCTCCTCGCGAAACCCGACCTCCCTTGTGTAATACACTTGCGACGCGTCGCCTTCGCAACCTAAGGCGATAGAGAAAGAGAGGAAGGAAGGGATGGAAGGAGGAAGGCGTCAACGAAGACGACGATAGCGAGAGAAAAGGGAGACGGAGAGAAGCGATGATAGAGAAAGAGAGAGAGAGAAAGAGAGTGTGTTCGTGTGTGTTTTTGGCGATGAGCGATGAAGAGGGAGGAAGGAAAATGACGATGGAACATGGGTTTGGAGAGTGTTTGAAGGGTAGGAAGTGGCAAAGACGCGCAATTAGGGAGAGACAACGATTAAAGGGAAGAACTGTGTGTGTGTGTGTGTGTGTATGAGGAGGGGGGGGGTGGAGGAGCCGGAAGACAGACAAGGGAAGTAAGAGGAGGAGATATGGGGGGGGGCGACGGGAGTGTAACCATGACACAAGAGAGGCATGTGAGAGCGGAAAATAAACAGCGCGCGAAAGGGTTGTAAGAGATAAAATTGGAGAGAGGAAAGGAGAGAGTGAGAGAGAGACATTGGATGGAGTCGGAGGAAGGAAAGGCGCGCGCAGAGAAAGGATTACACAGCAACCGAAACACAAAACTTACACGGGTGACGATTTAAAGTAGAAATTAAAGAAATAAATATAAGCGAAGACGACTTGTTTCGAGACGAAACGAGGATGCGATTACGAGTGCCACGAAAAGTGCTGCTTGCCGTAGTATAATTATTCTCCTCGGTGCCACATTTTATACATGTTCACTTATTAATTCGTTTTCCGATAAAAATTGCCGGAAAGTAAATTTTAAACTATGTCAGAACAAGGGAATTCTAAAATGAATGGGGAATATGCTCGATGACAAATTAGTACAAGTGCAATAATTCCTCAGATGTGATTTTACAAACAATCCTACAGTTGTCAAAATAATTAAATTCAGAGAAATTTAAAAATTAATTCACCAGCCATATTTTAGTAAACTGATAATTTTAGCTAAATAAACGACAAATGAAATGCATAACTATTTTGATTCAGCTAAAACAATTGCCGCCTTTAGGTATTTTGTTTTTGGCAAACTATAGTTTGAAAAAAGGGTGACTCGGAAAATGAAAGCAGAACCGTAAAAAGGGTGTGGAAGAAATTAAGGCGACATTTGCCGCCTGGAGAACGAAGAATTGAAGAAAAGCGACGTCAGAGGATGAGGAGGGGAAAAGGAAGGAAACAAACGGGAGAGAGGGTGCGCCAGAGGAGAGTTGAAGAGAAAAAGAAAATATACAGAAGAGGAAGGAAAAGAGAAAGCAATAGTGAGGGAAGGGTGTCTCTCCAATCTGACAAACATTTGTTAACACCACCCTCCCGTGGCGTCGTACCTCCCTTCAGATAGATGCGATGCCTTCGATCTCAGAAGGAAAGAGACGGAGAGAGAGAGAAGAGGGAGAGAAACGAAGGAGAGGAAGAGAGAGAGAGAGAAGAGTGCGCGCATGTGCTTGTATATACGTGTGTTTCTGTGGATGTCTGAGATGGTGCACTCTCACGCCGAAAATGGACTCACTTCCACGGAAATAGGTAAGAAAAAAGGGGAAGGTGAAACGAAGAGGGAATGGAGAGGAGGACCGGAGGAAAGAAGTGTCAGAGATAGTGCGTAGGAAGGCGTAAAAAACACCACGATTGCATTTTTACTATTGCGGATTGAAATGTAAAAGACCAGATTATATCGGGAGAAATAAAAGGCGAGCTAAAATTTATGAAATTTTAATATAAATGCTACTAAACAGTATGAATACACAAATTATTCTTCGATTATTATTAACTTAGAAAACAATATATGGATGATCCAATACACACGGCATCAACCGAAATACCACCGAGAAAATTTGAAATGCTAAACACGTCAACAGAAAATAATCCTGCTGAATATATATATATATATATATATATATATATATATATATATATATATATATATATATATCTGTAGCTGAAGAAGGAGTAGTTCCGAAAGCTTTACGTTTGTGATGTTTCTGTGTTTTTGTGTTATTTTACGTGTGTCGCTTCGACATCCCCGGGGCCTCGCCAACCTGAAGTCGTCTGATTGGTGAGTGCTCACTGGGTTTCCTCATCCCAACACCTTGTTGACATCCATATATTCATTTTACCTTTCCTTTTCCGTAAGTTGTTATATATATATATATATATATATATATATATATATATATTCCCGGCAAATGGAAAGCCGGTGTTCAATCACCAGTCAAGGGAGAATAGTTCTCCTGCTTTCCATCAATGATTGCAGTATATAATAAGCTTTAATGCAGGGGTCCCAAACTTTTTGAGAGGAATATTGAAAGTGTTAGGCGGGCCGGATCGAAAAATAACCGTTTCAAATTTTTAAATATATATATAACTATAAGTAAACATGAATAAATCTGAAAAAATTCTATTGCGAACAGCGCGCCTGTTTTTTAATTGGAAACACTGATTTTATGATGCTTAATAAAATTTACGCAAGCCGGATAAAAAAACCCTATCGCGGGCCGGATCCGGCCCACGGGCCGTAGTTTGGGGACATCTGCTCTAATGCATTAAAATCTAAGAGCAAAACTTTCCATGATTGGATTGGAAGAATATGAATTAAAGAGATTTGCAAGAAGAACATATGAAGGCGATACCACCATCAGGCGTCGCCAGAGCAACGAAGGGAGTGGAATGTTCTGAAAACGGAATGAAAGAGAGGAAGCAGGAGAGGAGGAGAGAGAGAATGAGCAGAATAAAGGGTGATGTCTCCCTCCTCGTCTCCCTCGAAAACCTTTCGTCGTGTACTAGACCGACCCACTGCTCAGCCTTTGTCTTCATATGTACATACATTTGAGGTATTGGCTAAAAGGGGAGAAATGAGGAGATTTTGGTAGGGAGCAGCGTGGGCTTGGTATCGTCGATTCCCACACCCTGTAGCCTACGTCTTTCTCGGCTACGCCCTACGATTCCCTCGCTCCTACAAAGATGTGACTCAAGGCTGATATTGCTTCCTCAGTTGTCTGTTTCCCTTGTCTTCATTGTCTATTCGAGTCGGATCCAAATGCGCATGTCAATTTTTGTTCTAGAAATATTTACTTTGCCGACTACATCCAATATCCCCGTACTCGGTCTGTCCCTGTTCAAGACTTAAAGACGTTTGTAAACTGGAACAAAATTCTTTCGTCTTGCAAAGGGAAATTGCATTCACTATAAGTAGCGCGCTTTAAATATGTAATTTGTTTTATATCAGTTAATCTTCCTGAGAAAGGCGCTTCGGCAAATAAAAGGGGGTTTATTCCGCCTAGTAAAATCTCCCATGGAAAATTTGTTATAGTCGATTGGCTAACTTGAGATTTGTGTGTGTGTGTGTGTGTGCGCGTGCGTGAGTATTTTTGGCTAATCAACCTCTTGGCTTATTATGGCTAACTTGAGATATACTATACACTAAGAAAAATCATAAATGTGCTACAGCTTATCAACAGCATCGTTGCCACATCGTGCCCAACCGCTGTTCAGACCCATCCTTTGTGTGATTTGGCAACGTAGCTCCACCTCCTCCGATTTATGTCAGAGCTCGTTTCGCAGTATATTGTACGATTAATGCAAATTTTCATTTGTATTACCTGTAAAAAAATATTCGGCTCTGTTACTCGTGGGTACTCTAATGTATTTATGGCAACAACAAATAAATGAAATTTATATAAACTGTCTTCCTATTATTTACTATATATTAACGACAGCATCTTTGACTTAATGTTTCATTCGCCTATTGATATAAAAACTTACTTCACAAATAAATTGGAAGCATGTTGAAATCGCAAGGAAAGAGGTGGACGGTTCGATTCACTCTCCTTTACCCCTTGCGCATTCCAAGCACATCCTACCTCCTCCTCGCCTCCTCTATCCGAAGAGGACTCCACCCATCTCTTGTCCCTCCTTTCCCCCTCTCCTCCCCTCCCTCTCCTCCCCCCCTATCCTCCCTCTCCTCCCCTCCATATCCTCCCTCTCATACCCTCTCTCTCCTCCCCTTCCTCTCCTCCCCTCCCTCTCCCTCCTCCCTCTCCTTCCCTTCCTCTCTTCCACTCCCTTTCCTCGCATCCATGTTCCTCGCCTCCTTATACGAATGTCACCCCTCTGCGTCTCACTTTCGCATCCCGCGCGGACCCGCCCTCACTTGTCCAAACTAGTGTCCCCACCCCTCTCCCCCAACCCCTCTCCTCGCCACATCGTGGACCCAAGAGACGCTAGATGGATTGGGAGAGTGTTGACACAAAACACCAAGTGGAGTTAATTAAACTCCCAACACCCCGAGCCTCCCACGCACCCAGGGATCCCAAGACCAACTCCCCTCACCCTCATCCACTTCCCCTTCCTCCTCCGCCTCATCTTCTCCACGCCCTCCCTCCTCCTCCGTCTCCACCTCGGCGCAATCTCCTTTCCAATTCTCCCTCTCTCTTCTTTTTCCTCCACTCTTCATTTCATTCCGTTCCCCTCTCCACCACATATTCCCTCTGCCTGGGTCAGCTCTTCTCCAAGGTCCTAAAAACCCTCCGTTCCTTCCTTCCGCCTTTTACACTTCTGTTTGACAATTCCTTCGTACTATTCCTAACCCTCCAAACGCTGTTCATACCACCCTACCTTCATCTCGTCTCTCTCTTCGTTATTTTCTATCTCGCCATCTTCCCGAAAAACTTGTTATCGCTAGGTATCGGAAAAGTTTTTATTAACAACATTATTTATCTATTTATTACTATTACTTATAACATATATTAATTGGGGCCATTTTTTGTGTCACATAAATTATTATTATTGTAGCTATTTCTCGAGGGTGGCTTCTTAATTATGAAAATATGAAGAATCTGAATAGAAAACCTTTTTGCTTTTCATCTGGCAACTCGTAGTTTATAGGAATCATGAATTAAAATCTTAATTGGAGATGGAGATGATTTTTTGAGCGTGAGTAGCATAAACCGAATAATTTTGGATAAATGTTTTAACAAATTATCATTAGTGAAGAAAGTTTGCTAGGGGCATTTGTTGTACGGTGACTCTATTAAACTGTGGTAAAAACAAAATCACACACAACGGGAGACATAATAAACCTCATACTAATGCTGAAAGAAATGAAAAACTTCTACCTCATAAATTTTCTTCAGACTATCTATAATCAATCACCCATTTTAAATTTTCCTATATTATCTAATATGAAATAAGATTTTGCAAAAATAACTCCAAATTGAGTATAGTTTTCCTCGCGCTGTTCTTGGACATCCTCCACTTACTTTTACATCCATCCATCATCGAGTCGTCCTATTCTCCTCTCCCTCTTATCTTCCCTCCTTACTCCTCCTACTCCAACATTAAACACACACTCTCCTCTCCAAAGTTCTCTCCCCAGCCAAACCAGCTTCCTTCCAAAGTGTTAATTTCCTGATAAACCGGGACTTGGAAACACTACTCCTGAGCAATGGGTAGATCCTCGAGAGGAGGAATCATAGCATGTGCGGGTCAGAGGTGGGAGGGAGGTGGGAGGGAGGTGGAGAGGAGTCTGAGGTTGGGAGGTGGGAAAGAAATGGTAGGCGGGCGAGGAAGCCGAAGGAGGTAGTTTTGGTTGTATGAAGAGGCGGGGGAAAGATCTTGGAGGGAAGGGAAGGGGGAGTAAGGGTGGTGTAAGGGAGAAGTGGGGGGGGGATAGAGACAGGGGGAGGAGATGAAGGAAGTTGAGAGGACGAAATGGCAATTTGTGAGGGAGATGACTTGAGCCCGTAGTTACCCGCGGATCGAGCTGAATCCGTAAATGAAACTTCGTCACCCTTCGTCCTGCTAGAATTTGCAACAATTTTAGTCTCTCACGAATAAATTTTATCCATAAATAAATCGAAAAATTAATTACCGAACTTAGTAAACTGCCGCGTAAAAATTATCTCATTTAAACAAAAAATAGCTTCTACCGCCAGGGAAAAGTCATCGCTCATCGAAAAAACAACGGTGAATTAACAGTGAGGACAGGTAATTTGTAATTGTGAAGGTGACTCAGATAACCAAGGTGAATAGGTGAATCGTAAAAGCCAAATTTACTCCACCGTTTTGTGACTTCAGAAATCATATAAATTAAATGAATAGTTCGAACTATATTTTTAGGGTCTCTCATTCGTTGCTTTCCAGCAGAATGTAAGGAACAAGTAAGGAAATTCGGTCACTACATAAATGCACATAGAACTGGAGTAATTCGTGTGTAGCAAATTTATCAATTACTGGTATTATAGAACTCCAATTATCCGAAATTTCCAATTATCTGAACACGTGCTCGAAGGTTATAAATGCTATTTTTGTAAGTCTTTCCTTCCTTTTGGAGACATTAGAGCAACTTTAATGGACATGGTGATGGTACGAAGGGTATTGTAGAGAAATTTGTCAAAAAGAATTCTGCAAAACAGCTATCACGCAGTTCTTAATTAAACTATATTTTGCATTAAAACATTGCATTTTATGTACGTTAATAGGTATTTTTTGTTGAGAAACGAATCAATATTCTGCATTTCTATTAATTAATGCATTTTATGTGTTTTAAAATAAACGTTTAAATACATGTACAATTCTACTGTACATACATTATAAAATTGTTTTCCAATTATCTGATTTTTTTATTAACTGAACCTCCTTTGGTCTCAAATAGTTATGCTAACTGGAGTTCTATTGTAATTAGAAAATTATTCGAAAATCTTGAATGGGCACCACATGAGTTAACATTGAAATAGAACAGATTTTTTTCTAAAATAATCATATTCTATGATTACTCATACATAAAATTCCATCATCAAATCATATTCTCTGAAGCATTAACTAATGCGTGGAGACGCTAACAAGATCTGACCGGCATATGCATTAACAGAGTTTCTGCAATGGCTTCCTTGCAACCGCCGCAAATTCGTCCTTTATTTTCATTCCTTTATACGTAGCACAGAAACCACAGATATCACGCGGCGTGATCCTCCATTTTTATCGTCTTCTCGTATTCGACCACGATTTTTATCCTTAGTTCTCCGCCACAACATTCCTCCTCGTACCATCGCGTGTTTGCATCAATTTCACACAACCGCTCACGGGTCTCCAATCTCTTCTCCTTTGCCTTTCACCCTCTTCTTCCCTTTCACTCAAAGATTTAAATTTATTCCTTGCACCAAATCTCTAATATCTTATTTTATTGCTATGTCATATAATGCCAGCGCGATACGATATAATAGCTTCACTTTTCGACGCCCCACCGATCTGAGGTTAAAATGCTGGCAAGTCAGAGAGAGAGAGAGGATGATTGATTGATACCGTACTTGCAACAGCGGAATAAAAAATTTTAAAGAAACATGCCGAAAATCACACACACACACACACACACACACACACACACACACACACACACATATATATATATATATATATATATATATATATATATATATATATATATATATATACCAATTTATGTATGCATAAAAACGCCCACACACACATACATATATGAATGTGAATTCTGCAATCATCAAGATGCGTAGGAATCGAAAAATTCCTCGCGAGAATTCATCTCAGTCGGTCCGGGATTTGTAAAGATGCGGTAATATGAATTCGAATTCCGAGAGAGCAGGGAAAAAAGCGTGTGATGTATAGGTAAAGGTGGAGTGAATTTCACGAGGCCGAATAGAGTGGAGATAAAAAATGCAGCGAGGGAAGGGAAAGGAGAGAACGGAGGGGTAAAAAAATCTTGGAATTCATTCCCAGTAATCTTCTTAGCGATGATATAGGAATGTGAAAGCGGAGATTGGCATTCGTTCAATATAGCCACGGAGTCTTTTTGGGGGGTTGGGAAGGGGGGAAAAAAGCGGGAGAGGCAGGGGAAAAGTAAGAGGGAGAAAAAGGGAACGGCATCAGGGCAAAGGGACGGGTTGTCTTTCAAGAGAGAGCGAAATATTTGAAACCGCATGCCTAGGAATTCGTGAACTGTTTGAGGTCGTCTGCTAGGGTGAGCTGACGGACTCGGAGAGGAAATGGATATGAAATCATCTTTGTTCCATCAGGGATATCCTATATGTACTCCCACGCGCTCGGATTCAGTGCAAGGTTTATGTATGGAATTTTTTTAGTTAATTTAACTTAAGAGTTTGAAGCTCCGTTGTTTTTTATAAGAATGGACAACGGGAATGTATATAGCTATGCAAAAGGCTGCTAGGAATAGTGAATATTTTAATAAATAATAGCGAGGAGAAATTTATCCAATTGTCCTATTTAATTGTGACAACAAATACTTAACTCCAGTACCTCCAGTCTTAAAAAGTGACGGACAAACTAACGGCTCTTTGAGATACCAGAACAAGTATTTTTTGTATCAGTTTCATTTTATCCATAAGAGAAGCTTGACAATTCACTACCGAATCTTATTTTATAATTATTTATTTATAATATTTTCAAAATGTTTTATCTATCCTTTAATACAGCGGTGCCCAAACTACGGCCCGCGAAGGGTTTTTGTTCGGCCCGCGAAGCTAAGGCGAAAAATCAGTTCGAGAAATTTAACACACAAATTCATACATTTTTTGAAAATTTTCATAATAAAACTTTAAATATTGAAATGTTAGCCATGAAAACCTTATTTAGACATGATTTTCACTTAATGGCATCTCATAATATATAGAAATTTTCCGATTTAAACTCTAATCCGGCCCGCCGAAGAATTGACAACTTCCAATGCAGCCCGCCAAGGGACTCGCAACCATTGATGTGGCCCGCCATTAGAAAAGTTTGGGCACCGCTGCTTTAATACATATTATAATTATATTTATGCCAATAGAAGAAACATAAATGGCTACGTCGTAAGCATGTCCCCCCCAAATAACCTGTTATTCACAAATTACGCGCATAATTTCGACAACGCAACACATAAATGATAACATGAAGCCCTATAAGGTTGCAAAAGACAACTAAACAAAACGCAAAAAAATGGAAAACAATGAGACAATATCATTTCGACTAGTAAATAACTCAATTTCCACCGATGCTCGCCAAATAAATTTAACTTAAATTACGTGAAATGGGAAAAAATTAAAACGCGCCGATGAAAGCCAGAGAGCTCAATTCCGCTCCAAGGTAATGAGAAATGTTAATTCGTTTTAAGTTGCATAAATGAATTAGCATTATAGGCCATAAAACTCCCGCATTCGTTTTCATGAAAAAACCGTGGGGGTCCACAGGGCCGAAAAAATTGCCCAAAATCCAAAAACCGGGCGTTATCTCCCTTCATCCTTATTGCGCAATTCGAGAAAAAAATACCCATAAAATACAGTAATGAGATGTTCCGAAAATTGGGTATCAGAATCCGCCGCGCCATCGAGTGCTTTAGCTGGTGAAAAAAAAGAGACCGACTCTCCGCACGGAGGATTATACGACTGTAAATGAAGGCAATCTACATTTATATTTTCTTTCTTTACAGGGACCGTTCTACGGGTTGGGGTCATTATTCGAGATATTCTTGGATGAGCTTAAATCACTTATGTGGGTGTGCGCGCGCGTGCATGCGTGCGTGTGTGTGCGTGTATCCGAACCGATAAAGTATAATTCAATTTTGCAATGTCTGTGGTAATGGGGTTTTATATTATTAAAAATTTCCCCTTTTTATCTTCGGATACGATCGGTAGGGAGCTTCCTATAAAAAATTCTAAGTCTATATTCATTTGACATGCAGATAAGAATGAAGAGTGGGTAATAACGGAAGAATAATTGCGGCGAAGAGATGGAATAATTGGAGGAAGGGAGATAGTTAGAGGTTATAAAAAAGAGGTCGGTAGTAGAGGAAGGAATATTGGAAAGAAAGAGAAATGCGGTGGGCGTGTTTATTTTCCAAAAAAAAAATTGAAAAACGCGCAACCTAAAAGCAGGAAAAATGACGACGTTATGAATGGTAATGAGCTTTGAAGGAATAAATAAGGATATCAAGTGCCTGTTTAACCCGTGCTCGCGACGCGAAATTGCGGTAGGGAACTTGGGATTTACTTTAATTTACCATATCATTCCGAAACACATTATCCTTATCGGTAGGAGTACTTGAACACCCGAGAGAAAGTTTATGCGAATATCATTTGGAAACTGCATCCATAGTTCAAGCGGAGCGGAAAAAGTGTATATATGACCGCACGTAAATTGAATCATAAGCTCAAGAAATATCCTGCTCGTCCTTCGGAAAATAGACGGAATTCGCGCAGTTTTCGATTGATATTTCGCAAAAATGGCTTTGTGAAATAACACCACGACAAAGACGCAAAAATATATTTATTACTTATGCTTTTGTGAGAAACGGAAGGATATGCTTTAATATGGTAGTGTGATCAAGTTTAAATTCTGTAGCAATTATACAGTTCTGTAAAAAAATACGCCTTTCAGCAATTACGTAGCCATCCCCTGCAGTGATTCACGGATCTTTGATTGGGAATAATGACTTCCCACCGAGTACGGCTAGTCTAAATACTTGCCTTTGTAATTTAATGGTTTTAAGCCATAAGTTGAATTCAATTACATATTTTTTAATACCGCACTACTGAAAATTACTGATTTGTAATGAAGCCGCAAAGAAAATAAACCAGCTTCGTAAAACAATAGTAACCTTAATTCAAACTACTATGCTTTTGCTGGACTGCAATATCATCCTGCAAGGATTATTTATTAATTTGGTATACGAGGGGTGTTCAAATTTGACCTGGACTTTATTTTTTTAACATGACAACACAAGCTGCACAAATCTCAATCCTTGCTTATTTTTCATCATAAATTTCCTGATTTTCAGCACCTTTTTCCCATCGATCGAGTAACTTGCGTATTCCTGCAGCGAAGAAGTCTTTCGGTTGCCTGCGCAACCAGGTTTGCACCGCTTCCATCACTTCCTCGTTTGAACTGAAGCGCTGGCCTCCCAGGTCTGCTTTGAGTGGTCCAAACAGGTGTAAGTCGCGTGGGGCCAAGTCTGGACTGCGAGGAGGATGTGGCAGTACTTCCCATCCTAAGCGAGCGAGAGCAGCAGTTGTCACATGTACAGAATGAGAATGGGCGTTATCGTGGAGGAGAACGACCCCTTTGGACAGCTGACCGCGCCTTTTGGTCCTGATGCCTGGCTTGACTTCGTTTGTGAGCAGATCGCTGTAGTAAGACGCATTCATTGTTCTTTGCTCTACCAAAAAATCAACGAAAACAGGTCCCTCCATATCCCAAAAGACAGTGACCATTACTTTTCCCACAAAGCACTGAGTCTTGAACTTCTATGGTCGTGGCGACGTTGAATGGCGCCATTCCATGCTGGCCAGCTTGCTTTCCTGGGTGTAATGGTGAACCAAAGTCTCGTTGGAGGTCACAGTCGATGACAGGAACTCTTCGTCATCCCCTTCGTAGCGCTGAAGAAGTTCTCTGCAAGCCTCAACACATCTTTGTCGCTGCCCATCCGAAAGTTGCTTCGGCAACCAGCTGGAAATCACTTTCGTAAATTTAAGCTCGTTGTGGATCATTTTTTCAAAACTTCCGACACTGATGTTCACTAATCCAGCTAAATCACATACCACTATGTGCCTATCACTGCGAATGAGCTCATCAACTCTGTGAATGTTGTGTGTGTTCCGGTTGTTTTCCATGATGTGTACTCATCGGAGTTAAAAATTAAAGTAAAATTGTCGGTTCAATTTCCCACTTCATGGAATAGCTCATCTATATTTAGTTGCGATTTTTATTTTAAATTTCATTTTTTCTCGACCTTCAAAAAATGTAGAAACCTTGGAAGTTTGTGGTTGGGAAAATTCAGTGTAGAAAATAAATAAAATAATGAAGTTTTATTAAATTCCATGTGTTGTTCAATGTATTTTTGTGCCCTGTCATAAAATAATAAAGAATCATCTTCTAATTTGTCACGTTCTCTTTGGTCAGTTATATTTTTAATTTTTTCATTAGTTCCATATCCAAAGTAATTTTCAGTTTTTCTTCTATTAAGTTGATCTTTTAGAGATTTCATAATATAATATGTTCCCCCACAGTAATTTCATTTGATTCCAATTTTTTATAGCAATATCAAATATTTCTAATACATTGCACCCAAAAATTAAATAAATTTCCTAGCTTTCAGGAACCTCTGTGGATTCATCATTAATTTTTAACAGTTTAATTTATCTAGGACAACCCTTACTATCTCTTAAAAAGTATAAGCACACTGCACTCCACGAACTCATTTAAAAATGAACTTTTAATGCAATTATGCAAAATATGGGCATTGCAATTTGCTTTTTGGATATATTTACTCATTTTTTTAAGATGAATAAGAACTGAATTATATTTACCAAAATTCGAGTTCGAATTATCGGCCGAAAGGCAGGTAATACGATTTCAATTTAAATCTAAATTTTCTACTGACTTTTTACGACTTCAAACATCCCGCCTGCAGATTCATTTACATTTTCAAAGAAGTCTATCATATAACTGTAAAGCCCATTACTTTGGTAAAAAAACTGAATACTTAATGGGAAAAGTTTAACATTTTTCCTATTAGAAGCATCGATATGAAAGGGAAAAAACAAAGGGCGTTCGTGATTTTTTTCATTAAATAATACACATTCCAATGCTTTTTTCTCCAAACTATGGCCTCTGACTCCGTTCTTTCACATGATATTTTAGTTGAAATAACGGAATAACTTAATTTTTTAGTAATCAATTTAAATGTGCAATCCAATGAGTTATATGAATGGTGATGCTTTATCGTATGATAAACATGTGCAACCTCGGGTAATGTAACCAAATCTTCCTCCTCGGAACTTTTTTAACCAAAAAATTGTCCGAAACTTTAGTGTAAGTTGATGTTTTTCGTCTACGTTTGTGAGTCATTGTAATTTTTAATCGTTGCAATACCGAGGTTTGCAACATAAAATGTAATATTACACAAGGTTTATTTGGCCTCAGTTGGGTTTGATTTGTATGGTCTAATTTATTCAAACTGCTGTTCCCACAATTCATTATATGTACGCAATCTTTTTCGTTCTGGTAAATTTTTAGAACTCATAGCAATAGGGTATTTTCTGACAAAAAAATTGTTTTCTAAATGTTCTGAAAAACCGCATCAAAGAAAATAATTAAATAATTTACAAAACTTCTGAGATGTTTTTATAATTTATTAATAAAATTTTTTCTACTCACCCAATTCATCAAACAATCATAATACTAAAGCAGATATACTGTACTGCCACAGACTGTACCGATAACGAATGAGCGAAATAACATTAAAGTGATAGGGGAAATACAGGTTTTGAGGATTTCCCATAAACATGTAGAGACTGGCAATCCTGGCAATCGCGTATAAGGATGGCTCACTTACAGGAAATCCAAACTGCGCATGCGCACCGCATAGTTAAATACGTCACTGTTTACCCATTTGCCTTTCAGCATACTGTACTTTAGATGAAAATATTACATTGTAACTAACCAGTGGTCGAATAATAAATTTATTTATGAAATATACCTGCGTAAATATTGTCTAAGTTTTGTATGAGGTTGTTACACAAATTATGCCTCATATAGTTAATAACTTGTAGGGTAGATTTAAGAAATGTGTAACCTTTGAAACATAAGAAGTTTTGTAAAAAAGAAGGACAAATTCCGTCCTTCCCAGCATCGGAGAAGGACGCAGTACAAAGCACTTGAAAGAAGAACTGTCCTTCCCAAAGGAGGACGGTTGGCAACCCTAATCGGAAGTGTACTTTTCATGGCTATCAGCGTAAATCAATGGACTGAATATTCTTTTAACTTTCTGACAAAAACCTTAAATTCCAAAACACTTATTATATATTAGAAATTTTGCATTCCTTGTGGGTAAATAGGGGTTTACATCCAAGTCATTTATGGTATATTCTGATATACTTAACGAAAAAGGAGTCGTAAGATATTTTCCCTGAGTAAAATACATTTGGGATTGGACAACAATTAGCTGTCATTTAAAAATCAATCAACAATTTTTCGACATAGACGTAATCTATATCAATTGCGCCCCTTACAGAACACGTTTCCCTAACGATACCATTCTACGGTCCGGCCGAAATTTTTATTTTCTTCTACCGACAGTTTTAGTCGGAAACACTGGGCCGCTCATCGCCTCCCATTATCACATCATCCCCGTCCATTTTTAAGGGTTTTAAAGGCTCAGATAAAGCCAACTTTAAGGCATTATCAAATGAACGACCGACCACACAGCCTTGATTATCTTAGCAGGGGCAGGGAATGGAGCGATCGATACCATCAGATATCGCATAAAAGTTTCATCCCCTGCACTTAGGCCGTCTCTCGCCTTCCGCACGCCTCACTCCACCATCTTGTAGAGAGAGAAAGGATCACTCCTCTCCACATTTAAAAGTTTCCTCCTTCCATTATCTCCCTCCCTTCGTGCCACCTCCCATCCCTCTCTCTTCCAATCTCCGCTCCTTCGATCCCATCCTCCCTTCAACTCCTTCCCCCTTCCGCCCTCGGTCCTCTCTGAATTGACCGTGCTAATCTGACGAAGGCGAGGAGAGACGGAGACGACGCGTGAATAGGGGGAGGGTGGAAAGATTGGATGGTGGGGAAGGGTGAAGGGAATAAGGGTTTCGCCGCTTTCTCTCTATCTCTTTCTCGGAGGAAGTGATGCAGAGGATTAGATGTCGAGAAGAGAAAATGGGTATCTGATAAAGCGAGGGTTAGGAGGTTAGGGTGGGTGAGAGAGGAGGTGTGGGAGGGAAAGAGAGAGAGGGAGAGAGAATGGGAGGGATGAATGGTGGTTTTTTTTTGGAAGGGGAACGTGAGGGAGGTCGGAGGAGGTTAAGTGCGAATAAGACTGGCGAAGGGATGAGGAACATTACGGAGTAATGGCTCCAATTGACGAGTTTATTTTTTTTTAGCTGCAAGAGAGAGAAAAGGGGGTTTGATGAGGATTTCTTGGTGGGTAAAGTGGCATTTTACAGCGACCACTTTTGGACAAAAATGTCTCTATTAGGAAAGTAGTGCTATCGTTTTATAGGTGAAACAATCTTATTATGTTTGTTACTAAGGGTTCCCAGTAGCACGCTGCATTAAAAGCATATTTTTGAATGAATAAGTGGAAAGTAGCTAGTGAGATGCGCTTTTGTGAAACGAAGTTTGATAAGAATTAAACGATGCACTGTAAACTTTTAACGGGTTCCTTTATGGAACAATTTGATATGAATTTCGTTGTTAATTATACTATTTAGTTTTACATTATAATGATTAATTTAGAGCCAAAATCTATTTTTTATTTTGAGTTTTTCGTGTAACATAAGTAGTGAATCCAGTGACGCTTAAATCAACCAAACATATAGATTGGACTATAAGGTAGGTTTTAAATATATTAACTCAAAATGTTATAACAGATATTTCCTTTGATGCTAGCTAAGTGAGTTGATTATTATTATTACAGATCCAATTCATTGCACGGGTACTCTAAAGGTGTAAACATTTCTAGGTTATCATAAATAAAATTGAGCGTTTTTCGTTCATTTTCTTACTTTAATATTTTATCTGTAATTTACAGAGCTAAAATTTACCTAGTCCCTTGTAGCCATCTGAAAAATATTTTCTTCATTTTTATCGCCATTTTTTTGATTCATCAGTAGTCATATTTGTCTTCAGCAAATAAATCTGGTAAAACAAGAAAAAATTGTTTTTTTAATTCGTACCCTTGAACGGTGATAAGAAATGTAAATGTGATGCTAGTTACGGAAATATAAATAAAATATTTCGAAAGAGGAAATCTATCGAAAGTTCTGCAATGCATGCAAATACTAAATGTCGTCGTCTTTGGAAGAGAAAACTAAACTGAAAAACTTTGTAACTTTTTTGCATATTAACTGGACTCTGAAGTTTTAACAATTTCTATTGCTTAATTCACGCAATCTACTATATTTAAACCATGATTTTACAACATTCTTCCATAGTTTCTCTATTCTTCATTAGCAATAAACTCACACGAATTTCTGGCTAAAGACAAAATATCTCCATCTTCCAATTCATTCTACTACATCCTTCACATTCCTTACCTACTCACCGCAATATCTTCTCTTTTCATTTTCCTATTTCGCATTTAAAACATTCTCTTTCCCTCCATTCGCAGAATTCCCCTCAAAGAAAAGCTCTCCGAACATATCCTTCTCTCCTTTCTTGCCATTTTCCCCCTCTCACCCTTCCCATCATCCATCTCACCTTCTTCACCCCTCATATCCCCCATCCCTCTAAACCCTCTTACTCTTACTCCCATCCAGCTAGGAGAAGAAGAAGAGCAATACATTACACCCATACAGCATATGTCTCGTGAGTATCTTCACCAGCATAACCCGCGGTGGAAAATTCTAAAAAAAAATGCGCAGCGATTGTTCCCAGACGTCTGGAGATGGATGGGAGTGGGACTAGAACGTGAGCAAAAGAGGTATCCAACAGGGGTGAAAGGGTATGCCACCCAAGAGGATCTACATTGAGGGTCTCCGGGAGTACACCGGTGGACCCACCAAAATGTGAGAGGAGAAAGAAAAGGATGGTGGGGTTGTGTTTGCGTAAGATAGGGAGAGAAAGGGAAGAGTGAGGAGAGAAAATAAGCCCTTTTTTCATTTAAGCGAATATAAAAAAGATTTTTTTATCATATTTATATACTACTCGAGTTGATCGATTGGGCACGGAGACTAAATGTAGGATGTGTGTTTGGACTTGAGTAATGTGACATTTAACTGACTCTTGCGAATTTTCTCAATGCAATCCATGAAATAGTAGAAAATATTTTGGTAACGATAAATAAAGTTTAACTCTGACTCAAATTATGAACGCAACTGTAGAAAAATTGGTAAAATAGTTTGTATGTGAAAATTCGATATTATCCCTAAAAAGAAACAAAGTGACTTCAGTAATTACAGGATCGCTTTAAAACGAAGGAATATAAACTTTCGAAAAACTTGTGCGACGCTTGGGTCTCATCTTTGTCGAATCAATAAAAAAGGAGACTAATGGATTCTTATATAAGCTTCATGAATTCATTTTTTAAAGCGTGCGAAGGATACGCCTTAATAAAATCGAGAAGGCAAACACTTTCTTCAATCTAAAAAAAAATAAAATATAATGTCGTAGCAGATTGCGAACACGCCATCCCTCCCGAATCAAACACGGGGAAAGGAGAGGCTGTATCCCATATTAATCATCCTCAAGAGTGTCTCAGAATGTTGGAGACGAGTTATGAGATCGAATCATCGGCATTAGCCTTGTGAAATCTCCCATGCCCTTAGCGCTAGGGCGTGTCCCTCACGAGGCGTGTTTCCGAACGATAAGACTTCGTCGCGGGAAGGAGGGAAGGGGGGTGGGGACTGGGAGGGAGGAGGAGTGGATGGGAGGAAGTAGAGGGAGGTAGGGAAAGGGGGAGGCACGCGAATCTGCATACGTCATCCGCGGAGGAGGAATAACACCCTGAGAGGTGTCCATGAAATAGGGAGAAAAAAATTAATTCGAAGTAGGAAGAGGGTGTGGGAGGATGGCTAAAGGGGAGAGGGAGGGAGAGAGAGATTCGGGATTGGGGTCGGGTCGATGGATTACGTCCTTCCGACTTGACTGTCACGATTTCGACCTTTCGGTAAAGTAGGGAGGCAAAGAGCAAGAAGCTTGTGGAAGGAGATAAGGAGGTTGAAGTGTTAAGACGTAAGACTTGCCGGAGATGGACCACTGCTTCCTCCGAGAGAGGGTCATCCAAACGGAAGGACTCCTCTTCCCTCTCCTCTTTCCTCCTTTACTCCCTCCTTTTCTCTCTCTCTCCTCTCACGACTCTTCCCCACACCCACTGCCTCTAGGATTTGTGCCATATCCGTCTGTCTCCACACTGTGTTTCCACCTACTCGCAGCAGCATCTCTCTTTCCTTAGGGGGAGAGGGGGTTGGGAGAGGGGGAGAGGGGGTTGGGAGAGGGAGGACGGGGGGAGGAAGAATGGTCCAAAGGCGCCTCTCTTCTTATCCCCCGTTAACAGCAACCTGAGTGGGTTGAGGTGGAATCAAATCCTCAAAAGAGAGTTCCTCTTAAGTCTGCGTTCTCCGAGGTACACTCGCGCACACATACGTACACACCGTCTCACTCTATTCTCTTTCTCTTAAGACGTCCTGCCTTCTTGTCTCCCTCTCTTTCTCTCTCTCTCTCAGTATCTCACTGTCCGTTGTCTCTTTCATTCTCTCTCTCTCTCTCGTCCTCTTTTGTCTTCGCCTAGCTCTCACGGAATTAGCGCCGAGAGAGGCGCTTTATTCTCGTCCATTCCCCTACTCGAGGAGGTGAATGGAGAAGATTGAAACCGTATTCCGCGGAGCAGTCACACGAAAGGCAGCTCCTATCACGTTTCCGCGGGATACTCGTAGATTATCCGGAGTCTCCACGAAAGGGGGGACGGAGGAAAGATTCCGCCTCTAATGAATGGCGTTCGTTATTATTACTCTTAATCTCTTCCTCGCTGCACGTGTTCGGTCGCGGCGAAAATAGTCTGGACGAGCGACCCCGTTAGCTCGAGCTGAGGAAGAAGATGTTTCGGTTCATTCGTTCGAGAAAAGTGGATGAGTGTGGTACAGAACCACTATAAATTTGAGTAAAGTTATGTTAACATAAATGATGAGTATTTGATCGAATATTAATTAATCTCATAATTAATATAATTAATAGAGAATTACCAATAACTACTTGTAACTAAAATTAAATTTATAATGTAAGTATTACTTCAAGAATCAAACTGACAAAATAAGCACTTGCTCAAGTACCTCCAATAGCAAGAAAAACCATAGGCGCATTACGGCTACAAGGCAGCCGTCGCAAAAAGGTATTCAACGACATCAGATTCTAAAGGAAGTGTGTGCTATATTTTGATAACCTTCCTTTATTTGAGTGATATTTGAGATATTTGAGTAAGTACTTTCTTTATCAATTTTATTTACTTATTCTTTTAATCAGTTACAACGATTCTCTGCGAAGTTATTCGTAAGGATTACACCACCAGTCATGAGGAAACTTGATAAGTTAGGTGAACTTTGATTTTTTTAATAATTATAAAATATAATTCATAAAATTAAAGTTGGTAAGTTACAAAAGAATACTCGCGCTTAAATTTAAACGTAAAAATCAACAAAATAACAGTCTTCTACGGCATTTAATTAAATAAGGATTTATCTCCAAAAATTAATGAAGGATGCATCAAAATAACGAGCAGAAGATTCTTAGAGCTTTTAAATTTTCGACTAACTTTTATGACTACTCCAGTCAGGTATGTAATGCCTACACAAAAAATATCATCTGACCAGTCACTTGCGTACACACCCTCGCATACGCTCCTCTGTAAACCATCGGAATGAATTTACTAAATGTTTCCCCTGGACGCAAAAGCGTGACGGGAGCGTGTTTCCACCCTTTTCAAAGTCTCCTTTTACCGTACACGTATCCATTTCCACGCACCGCGGCCCATTGTCGAGTCGACGCCCAATGGCACTTCGCACGTCTCTCGCATCCTTTCTCCCTCTCTCTCACACACACACACATTGTGCCACTGTTAAAATTAGTACAAAGGGTTTTTGGCGCGGTAAAAGCGCGTCGATGGTCGAAAAGCGTCCGATGTTGGGGGAGGAGAAGGGAGATTGAGGAACGCGGAGATCGAGGAGCGGAGAAGGAATCAGGAGCACCGCGTTAATGAAATCGGGCCTCGTTCCGGACGAGGGTCGCTGATGAAGCGACGGTTCTTAAATAGGTGGGACGCAACCGTTGTCGACGAACGTCCTCCCTCTTAAGAAATCTTACCCCTTTCCGGGGCTGCGTCCCATTTCCAAGCACAAGGCACTCGAAAACACGATGAGGAAGGCTAGTACACACGCACACATGTAGATATTCTTACGCTCTTCATCTCTTTCGTTTATCTCATGTGTCAAGCGGGCAGGGGCAGAGAGAGAGAGAGAGAAGAGAAGGGGACGAGGGGCGGAAAGATGTGATTCGAGGCACGCCCCCCGCGGAGTTATTCACGAGTCGAGGTGAAACGGGAAGGGAGTGAAGGAAAAGGGAGGGAAGGAAAAGGGAGGAATGTGAGACAAGAGGGAGAAGAGGTTTTTCGAGGTGAATGGAGGAAGGGGAGATGGAAGGAGAAGAGAGAGGGGGAGGGGGAAAACTGGGAGAGAGAGAGAGAGCGCAGTAGTCAGCGAGAAACGGAGATAAGGGACCGATTTGTAAGCGGGATCTGAAAAGTAAGCAAAATCATCGTGCTCTATGGATCGCGCTGACCACGGATTAATAGCTTTGGTGACCAAGCACTTTTACGAACAAATAATCTCGAACAAACACGAGCTGCAGTGCGCGGGCGAAGAGAAGGAGTGTCGCACCTTCGCCGTAGAAAGGCCTCCACGGTCACACTGTTGCAAGTGTCGGTGATTAATGGCATAGGAACTTGAAACAATTACTGCACTCTTTATCGGTATATATCAGCTCTAGAGCGGATCCGTAGCGTGTTTCGCTGATTGGTGTCGATTACAACAGGAAGATATTGCGCAGAGGTTTCATTCGTGAGAGATATTTATTTTTCTCATACTTCTATGACGTTTAGAATGGGTAAAATGAAAGTGAAAGACTGACTTGGATGCTGGAGATGGATGGCAAGGTGCATATTTGGCATCTAGGACAAGGAAGTTTTAAGAATACGGTTTGAGTCATATTTCACGGACTTCAGACCATCTTAAGTCCTCCGTTGTTAAATTATCATTTTCCTTAACTGAAGTTATATTACAGATTTATGGATTTTCTATAATAACGCATTACCTAAGTTATAGCTTAAAGGCTCTTTTATGAAACTTGTTCATGTTGGATCATAATATCATATACTATTTAAATAATTTGATTATAATAATGAATAAAATATGAATTTATACTTTCATATGTGCGAATTTCTATTACTCGTATCGTTAGAGGAAGCAGAATATTCCATCAAAGAAAACATTTTGACAGAAATATCGTCAGCAGAGAGGCTCCATAAGAGGAAACACCATCGTGCGGATGCGACAAGGCAGCGTGGAAATGCGTTCCGAGAGCGGTGGGATGCTGGATAAGAAACGGAAGGAAGAAGGGTAAGTTTTTATGGGCGAGTGGTGGTACAGCGGTTAGAATCTGCGGAAATGGCGCAGGGTAACCTCAAAGCGAGCGAGCGGAAAAAGAGGGTGGGAGGGGACCGGGAAGAAAGAATCTACTGAGAGAGATTGCTCTTTCGGAGAGGGGCCGTGAATGGGAGGAGGGCGGCCATCGGAAACGGAAGAGGCGGATGGAAGGGGATGCGAAATCGGGATTTGAAAGGCGTCCCTTTCAATCGGTCGCGCAGGCAGTGGGTGGTGCGTCGACGGCGGAGGAGAGCGGCAGTAACGACAACGACTCCGCCCTTGCGGTGGGAGACCCGAATGCCGGAAGCCATGTTGTAATGCGTCAACCAGTTGCTGAGCATAAGGCAAGTCTGTGAGTAAACTGAAATTACAACTTCCTCTAGGGTCGAATATTACATTAGAAGGGAACGATACTCTTCACGAGGTTCATGCCAAAACATCTGTGAAGGCTTTATTTTTGTTTCTCGATGACATGGTTACTTGGTAACAATAGAAATCACTACATGGTTACTAGTAGTATGGTTAGTATTATGTATCATATTTGATACGATGTTGATGCTGCTGCTTTGACGGAACAAGAAAAGCAATAGTTATTTCCAAAATATTTTATTGCCTAGCTCAAATAAAGAAAACCATTGCAATGATTTGCACAAAACATCTATGTATACCGGTGAAAAATTCAACAAAAAATAATTATCGAGCTCGCCTTCTGACTGCAATCCAATTGATACTTTAGATGACTTAATACCTATTTCTAAACTTAGTATGGCTAATGGAGCCATCTAAATTATCAATTGATCCTAATATAAAGCTTATTAATTTACGCCAATATCAACGATCGGAAATAAATTCTGATATATATTCTGAATTTCAGCGATTTTCGTGTCCGATGTAGCTGAGAAATACTAATGTAGGATATCATCATCTTTGTGGTGATAAGAGAATAAATTTTTCTAGTACTATGCCCGAAGAAGAATTTCCAAAACAAAATGCAACCCCTTTAACCACTTCAGCTTCCTAACGCTTCAAAGAGCCGAAACCGTAAGAGAGAAATGGATTATAAACACAAGCGTACAGATGGGTTAGATGACGTGCCACGATAATGAATTACTCCCGTTTCCTCCCTCTCCCTATTCTCATACCATCCGACGACCGTGTCCTAAACGCACTAAAACCCCCACGCGCGTGAAAAAAACACACATCCGAGGAGATTTTCGAAGTCACAATCGGATTACTGGGGAGGAGCGTTAGGGATGGAAAAAGGGAGCTCCTGCACACACATGAAGGCCAGAGATAGGGAGTCTGTGAATGAGAGAAAGTGTGTGTGAGAGAGAGAAGGAAGTATAAAGATGGGAATTGGAAGGTCGAAGTCCGCGCTGCAAGCGGTCAACTGCTGGAGCCTCTAAATTAGGAAGCAAAATGGAATATGCAGAAGAATATGAGTAATCCCATCCCACCTCGGCTTAAAACCCTTTTAAGTCAGCAATGACCCCCACCCCCGCCCCCTCTTAACGCCCCCCTTCCACGGGATGCCCTTTTGTAGGATTAAGGCTCTTTGAACATAACGGGCGGCTCGCGGTCCGAAAGGTGCGTGCGTGTATGTGTCCATCCGTGTCTCTTTCAATTCGTGGAGTGACATCGAAATCAGCGGAACCGGAAAAAGCATATTCATTCGTCAACGTCTGCTTTGTCTGGACGGCGCGGTGAAAAAAGAGTGGTTTTATAAAACGTAGAAACGGAGGTCTCTGTCCTCTCCCTCTCTCTCTTTTTAACTCCTGCTCTGTCCTCATCTGACACTCGTTCCCCGTGAAATCGCCCCTGGCGTTTTACAGATTATGGAAAATTTGTCGAGGACACCGGCCGTCAATCTGAAACCCTTTTCGCTTGAATTTACGGAGGAATCCGGCGTGAGAGGGAACTTAATTATGCGTTGATTTTTCGTAAATATCGTGTAATCCACGACTTAACTTTAAGGCGTTGATACGAATGTCGAATTCTAAGTGATTATTTAAGAATCTCGTTAGCGCAAGATCGACATGTAAATAAAAAACAATCCCCGATAGAATACATATTTGGTCAATGAAAGAAATTGATTTTTAAATCGATAACTTTTAAATAGAGATTCAAAGGGAAGTTATTGTTTGTAGATTTATAAATTTTCAAATAATGCATAAGAATAGGAAACGCTCCGTCCGGATCAAAATTTAACCTCCTTGATAAAATTATAATAGGCCGATTTTTCGTTCAAAATAGACGTCTAAAAGATTTGAAAGCGCCCTCGCATATCCTTCTCATCGCTCACTCCAGCGTTCGAAATGTTTTCCCTTTAGTAGAAGGAAAAAGCAATCGGGAGCGCGTATAAAGGAGTGGAGTTTTTCCCTGCGAAAACATCCTCGGGGGAAAGAAACAGCGGATTAAGGAAAACGAACCCGTTAAACGAAAACATTCGGCGCGCTAATCCTTTTAAGGAAGAGACTAAACCCTTTTTTGCTCCCCATCATCCCGCCCCAACTCTCCGTCTCAAAATGCAGGCATAAGAGCGGTCACCATTAAACCACCTGAGCTCCTCCATCCTCTCTCACCTTTCTACCTCCTCTTCCAATCCTTCATCCTACATCTCCATGCAGTGGCGTCCGCCCCTTCTTTCAAAACCGTGGAAACTCCATCGCCTATCCACCTTTTTTCCGGTAACCTTAATGTCCGATGCTTTTTCCTATTCCTCATATTCACCTCCCCCCTCCGTAACGTCCATTTTCGTCCCCATCCTCCTCCTCTTTACCCTCTTCCGATATCGGCTACTGAAAAAGTCCGGCTGGAAATCGGATCAGAAAAGAAGACACATATTGTTCGCGACAATGGCGGGAAGAGATGGGAGAGGGTCCGGCTAAACGTGGGAGAGGTGAGATAGGAGGGGTGAGAGAGAGAGAGAGAGAGCCAATGGTCTATTGGGCGCGGGACTTATGGCGGAGGGAGAGGGTGGGAGGGGTTAGAGGTCAACACACAAAGATTTGAAGGGAATTCTGCGATTCCAATATGCCCTACACCTCTGAGTCCGAAACGGTGACACTTTCCTGCTCTTTCTCTCATTCCCCCTATCTCCTCTCTCTTTTATTCCACGTAAGTTGGATTATCCCCTCGGTGTCCCTTTTCATCCTCCCTCCCTCTCTCTACTTCCGTCCTTCCGCTCTCCATTCTGCCCCCTCCCTTCCCAACCCTCCCTCACTTTTACGTGTTAGGTACTCTCTCCTCCTGTACTCGCGTGTGAGAACAACGGGAGAGATGAAGAGAGAGAGAGAGAGAGAGAGAGAGATGGAAAGAGAGAGTACAAAACAAATCCTGTCGGAATCGGTAAAATAAATATTTTTTATCATCGCGCTCTTTCCCTCGCCACCCCTTTTCTCCTCTTTCCTCACCTTTTGTCCCCATTTTGAGATTTCTGGATTTTTTTCATCCAGCTCGAAAATGTTGACTGAATAGCGTTTCCATGTAGCGAATCTTCCCGCCTAACCCTCGCTACCTCCAACACCCCCCTTCGCTCCCTTCTCCTCTCAATGCCTCCAATCCTCCAAAACCTCCCACTTTCCTCTTTCCAGCCGATGTGACGCATAGCGGAGGGAAGAGTATACAGGGAGAGAGAGCGGGAGAGACACGCGAAATTCGAATTTGTAGGATGACACGGCGTGTTCTATTTATTTTCCCCGGTATTTCTGGGGATCAAATGGTATCAAAGCCCTTTATTCCCGCTATCTCTTTCCATCTTTCTCCTTCTATATATATATATATATATATCACTCTCCCTTTCTCTCTCCCCCTCTCTCTCTCGTCACGCTGTGACGATTTGAGCTTTTCACGTGATTATTGACGTCGAGAACAAAACGGGAAATGCGCTCGTGTAGCCGATTATTTTTCCATGTTGCTTTCGAAATAATGAAAATAAAAATCTCAAAATAATGTTTGAGCGTTTTAATTAAATCTTAAAACTCGTTTAAAAAACAAAGAAGTTCATACTTTTTGTATTTGTCTCAAAATGACAGTCTTATGAAATAGAATCAATGTTTATGTATTGTTCGGTTGCAAAGTCAAGGTTTAAATATAGCTGTTTAATATTGGTCTGTCGAAAAAATTTAATGCAATTCTTTGGTTAAGAGTTGTAAAATCTAGCATCTTTCCGTGCATATTCGATAAAATACTTTGTAAAAATACAACAGCAACGATACTAGTATCAAAGCGTAGTCTCAGAAAGTTGTCGATGTGGAAGAATTGATTTTGCCAAAATTTAAACCCTTACTTAAATAAAACCAATATTTTATTCTAAATCAATACTATCACTTAATATAAAAATTGAATATTTTAATCATTAATTATCATAAAATATCACATTCTTCGTGCTAATGTCTTACAGAAAAAGTTAAATAGTTTTTGCAGCTTATTTTCTCAAGACCCGTCTTAGAAAAAGTAATTTTCAAATCCTAAAAACACGCTAACGTAGAATGTGAAGCACGCGCAAACGACAAATTCCTACTTTTCTTTGTCACAGAAGTGCCCCGAGTACCGAAAAACGTTAATTTCCGCGTCGAGGCATTTGTCATACAAGTGCTTTGACAAATGTCACCGTGACCGTCGCAAAATGCGTGACACGAGGTCGTCTCGAGTGTCGTCCGCCGGAAATGTGCACAAAATACTCGAGAAATCGAAACCTCTCTTTCCCTTCCTCTCTGCCCTCCGTTGATTGCAAGGTGGGAAATCGCATTACGTCGGACAAAAGGGTGAGAGCGAAAGAGATGCATCAAGACAGCTGGCGAAACAAGGCTTCGGAAGGATGGTTGAGGAAAGAACCGAGGTTTTCTGGAAAAAGGAGTCTTGGGATTGGAGTTAAATAACAAAAGAATGACTTTTGTCCCGTCAACTCTCCAAAAGTCTACTTTTTTTCCCTCACTCGTCGAGTGCAGCAAAGCTGACATTTGAAACCCACCAATTGTGACCGTCGACACTAAGGACCTCACTCTTGCCAGGTCATCCGTATAAGGCAGAGGAGGGGATGACTCCAATGCCCTCCGTGGCACACACACGCACACACACTCCTGTATACGCTCCTTCGCTCGGGCCACCCACTACACGCACACAATGCAAAGCATGGAGGCGAGCGGGTTTCTTGCGGAACGCCGTGGGGAGTCTCCGGGTATGATGGGAATAAAACGAAGCAAAAAGAAGAGGCGTGTGGAGAGAAAAGTAGAACTCTGAGAGAGGGAGGAAAAGAAGAGTGCAATAGAATAGAAGATGGAATTCGGAGTATGCCCCAGTAAGTGGGTCTACTTGATTCATTCAGCCGTCTTGAGGATTCAGGGAAGAGATGTTCCAGGAATTCCTTTTTTTACGGCTTCGTTCTATTCACAAGGTAAAAATTATTAAAAGGCGCGATTTGAGCTTCTGTATAATGGTGAGGCATCTAGAAGGTTTCGTGTTCGTGAATTTGAAGAGTCCCAGACAGGAAACGGTCTACCTTATAAATGAAAATTAGAAAAGTTGACAGAATAGGTTTATCGCACAAAAGGAAGGAATAGGACTTTATGAAATACACAGTGCATCCATATCTTAATAAGGGTCCATGTTTAAGTATGTGCCAATGTATATTTTCTCAACATTTTAGTGCGAAAGAAAAAATGGGTTTCATTTTATATACCTACATTACTTTCATTGTGATGTATTTTATATTATCTGATAATATTTTTCGTGTATTAGTCCTTAAGTGACAAAATTTACTGTCGCATGTTTTAAAAATGTTATCTTACAATATTTAATATACACGATCCATTTAAAAATATTTCATTTTTGCTCGAAAAATATTTCTGAGATTACGCAGAGTGGAAAATATTCATTACGTTCTAACGCTTGTGAAAGAGCAAAAACATTAGTTTTGTCTTCTGATTTGCATGTTTACCGCATTCCTTTAAACATTCAAATCAGTTATTATTAATGTATTCATAAATGTTTCATTGCTGCTAAAGTACAATAAATGTAAATTCGACTTATTTTTACGATGGTGTAATAAAGCCGCTTCATTCATGTATAATTTATAAATAATTAAATTATGCTCTATCATTAAATCTGACTTTCTACTTTTCAGGTTTCTCAGGAGTTTTCCCGCTCCAAATAATTTCCCCAACAAGTGAAGACCTGACACTTAAACCATTATGTCTCCAGACGCCAAACACGCTGAACACGCTCAGAAGCGAGGAAATTAAAAAGTTAAAATTACTGCCGACGTTTTCGAAATCATCACACATCTCGAGATATAACTTAACGAAACAAAAGACAATGAGAAAGCGTTCGCGGGAGGCGTGGCCGACAGCCGTGAGAGACAGGGAGGCAAGAATGCGAACCGGAGGTGGGAAAGACGGAGGTGAAAGGGAGAATGGAGACTGGGGAGGGGCGGAGGGGTGAGGTGAGAGAGCGAGAAATAGAGAGAGAGAGAGAGATTGTCAAAAATACGACACTGCAAAACAGCACTCAGAGAAATAAAAAAAAACGAAAAAATAAAACGACGGAGAACGACTAGATAAAGTACGAGAAATGAGAGCGAAAGGCACACGTATTGAGAGAGAGAGACACACAAACGCAAGGGTGACGTCCCGTAAAAATAGCAAGAAGGAATTGAAAACGAGAGCGCAGAAAACAAACACGAGAGGCAAACAGACGAAGCTCACACTTAAAGGAGAGAAAGAGAGAAAGGGCGAGTGAGGGAGAGACATAGAGAGAGACTGAGATGTTAAGGTACCAAGTCCATTCATTCGTTTAAACTGCTCCACCCTAAACCTAAAAAACAGAGAGGGAGGGAATATAGGGAGTTGGGATAGGGTGTGACTCCTTAATGTATGCGGTGGTAGGAGGAGGAAGAGAAGGCGAGGAGGTTTAGGTGGGATGGGAATGGGGGAGAGAGAGAGAGAGTGGGATGAATGGAGAGTTGGTGGAAATTATGTTGGCAGGATGGCGGAGGAGGATGTGACTGCAGAGGTGGCGCTGTGGCGGTTGGAAGGGGAAGGAGGGGGAGGGGAGAGGAAGGAATGGAGAGGAGGGGGGGGGGAGGGAGAAGATGTTAAAACGGTGGTCCACGCAGTTACCTTAGGGAAGGAGGGGGCGAAAAGAAAAACTCACGTCTTTATAGTCTACCAAAAAAAAACCCTCCCATCTCTTTCTCTAGCACGTATGTGTCGAGGTTGTGTTCCAAAAGTCCCAACGGGGGAAGGAAGTCGAGCGAGCGCGCGCACACATACACACGCACGCGGGAAAAGTGACTCGTGCTGGTGATGTATGGCCGCGCAAAGACCCCTGCGGGGCAGACCCCCGAGGATGGAGGAGGAGGAGGGCGAGGTGGTACGAGAAAGAGGGAATTTTAGTTAAGGTATAACGTCTTCAACTCCCGCCTCGCCTCGAGGGAACGCCCACGCCGTTCGGAGGAGGGCGTGTACGGTGGGAAACCTTTCGGTTGGCGGGGCGGAGGAGTGCGGGGGGGGGCTTTTATGGAGAGGATGGTTAGGAAGCGTCCTCATAAAAGGAAGCACAGCGCAGGGGAGAACATACCCAGAGAGCTGCTACTCTCTTCCGCGTTGTTTGAAAAGTAAAAACCGAAGGGCAAAAGGAGGGGGTCACGTCATGCTCTCGATGATTTATTCACGCGATGAGATTCGTAATTTTCCCCATTGGTTTCGATTCGCACCCTCAGAGAGCGTGAATGAATCATGTCAGGAGATATTGGTATACGAGGAAATGGCGTGGAACGGACTCAATCTCAAAGATGTAAGTGGTCGGATATTTATTACATTTTGCTTTGAGCGTCCACAAGTTGTGGCTCTATTACTGATTTATCGTTGTGTAAATTGACCCAGATCTGATACGAATCATCATCAAACAGCTCCTTCTACTCATTTGAATATGGAAGCATACACAGGCTCATCCGGGTCCCGGACAAAATGGCCCCGGGCAAAACGGCCCCGGACAAAACTGCCCCGGACAAAACTGCCCCGAACAAAACTGCCACGGACATAATGTCCCCATAGGCAAACTTGGACAAAATGTCCCCAAACAACAGAATAAGTATTAATTATTCCCCCTCCGATGTTGGTATGCTGTTCAGAATCAGTCAGATGATTAATTAGAACGCCTTTAACAAGTTTTCTGCAGCATTATCCTCCATATATACGTTTTTACATATGACTTGTTTTAATAAACATCCCGACTAGGTAGAAGATTTAAATTTGGCAGGAATACTTCAATCACGGTTGGATTGGGTTGGGTTACGTGGGGACATTTTGTCCTAATTTGCGTTTGGGGACATTATGTCCGGGGCCTTTTTGTTCGGGGACGTTTTGTCCGAGGCCGTTTTGTCCTACACCCGCTCATCCAGTTTCACTCGTCCCAAAGGGGCTTATTTAATGAATTTTTCCATCCTATCTATCGTTACATTTTTTTTGTTCTCCTTTGTTCCTTGGAAACCATTCGATTACATTAAACGTCCAAAACATTCTTCTTTAGTTGTGGAATCGTTCTTGAAAATGTGAGGTGATTTTGATACCAAAAATAGTCCATATCCGTTAGAAAGCTGCCCTATACGAAAGATATCAAAATAATTTAACATAATTTACGGCGTTCCAGCGGACGAGCACTAAACCAGCCGCACTAATTCTCATGCAGTATTCACTCCTACAAAATTAAGCGGTATGGCAGTTCAATTCTATCTACATCTTCAGCTAGTTCAGAGTTTTTATTCATGATATTGGATTATTATCTCTTTCCTAGTTAGACAGATGTTTACGCAAGAACAAATTGGTCATCCCTACCACCACGCTTGATTTTGGATTAAGCAGCTAAACACAACCAAAGATACGCAGACATAATTATTTAAATATAACACGCAGAGAGAGTCATCATCATCTTTAGTATTCTGTCCGCAGATAGGTCCGTGATAATATATGTTACACCTACCGGATTCTCCGCATTCTTCCATTATCAACATTCTTCAATTATTGTCAATTCTATTTCCTCTTCTAAACGTCAATTACATTGATTCTCAAGTTCGGTTACCAAATAATTTGAATGCGGCCACCGGAAAAAATATATTTCAAGCATAAGAATAATTCATATGTAGATTGCGATGAATAGTTTGATGTCACATTCTTTATAACTGATATTTTATCGTTGTTATTTTATCCTGTTAAATTCCTTAGGTGCCTTACTTAGAATATCAGATATCACTAAAATCATAAATTTAACAATGCGGCCACCACAAAATCGCAGGTGGTCACAGGCGTGGCCACGACGATTTTTTCTCTGAAAACTACTGGTCTATTACTTGAAACTTTCTTCTTTCTTTTTTGTCTTCAATTTTTCATTGAATCAAATCTTTAATCACGGATACTCTTCTCAGGAAATAATCGATCCAGTTCCTCTTCTTCTTTCAAAGCGTTTGTTTTATCAATCTCTTCTCTCCTCTTCATCCTAATACTTTCTCATTCTTTTGTCGATCTGTCCAATGTAACTTCTTGTTCTTTTCCATGCCCACATTTAGAACCAATCTAAATGGGTATTTTATAAAAAAATTCCGGAGCGTCTTCCATAAAAGGCAATACCCCGTACGGCATTCTCCTAGCATCTACGTAGATACAGTAGTAAGCATCAAATAATAAAAATGAGAAAAATAAATAGAATAGGAATTAATCAAATTTTACCATCACATAAAATAATCTTCGTGAGATAATGAAGAAACAAAACATTCCACACACCTGGTGAAAAATGATCGTAACGCGATTCCTCCTTTGCCACCCAGACGCTAAAAGACGTTCAAATCTTACCCTTTGTATATAGTGTGATTCCGCATATTCGTGACATTTATTAAAATCGCGTCATCCTCTCAACGGGACAAGGAAAAGGATTTCAACGCCAGGACACCCGAGGAGAACATCAACAAAGATGAAATCACCTTGTGCGTGATCCGTGCGTATTCCCTTGATGTTGACAATGAAGAGGCCCATGAAATTGAAACTGAAATCGCCAATTAGCATAAACCCGTTGATGGATTAAGTAAAGATACAACAAAATACTCTCCATGATTCATCTGTCGAGAGTGTGCTGCGGTGAACCGCTCTCTAGGGAGGGAGCGAGAGTGGAGGAGGAATAGTACCCCTTATAGAAACGTCATGTATATGAGTTTCGCCTTTTTTTATTTTTAAACATTCGCTGCTCCGAGTAGGGGTGTATAACTAGCCTCCTCGAACTCTCTGCGCGGTGGGTGGACGCTTAAGCAATGTTTGCCTGCGTGTAGCCACTGCCGCGTGGGCGTGAGATGAGAGGGTGAGGGATGGGAGAGAACGAGAGAGGTTCACGCAGGTGAGAAGGCGCAGGACAGAATAGATAGAGAGAAAGAGAGTTACGCCAGCGACACCGAACGACTGTATGCCTCACTAGTGAAGGAGAGAGAGAGAGGAAGAGAGGAGAGAGTGTGTTTAGGTGCGCTCGAGTCGAGCATACACGCATGTGTACACGCGTACATACATCTACTCCCACCCCTCTATACCTCATCCCAAACCTTCCCAAACGCATTCCACACACACACGCAAACTCTCTCTTCACAGCGAAGCGTGGAACACGCCCATCCCGGCAAGAGAGAGAGAGAGATCGGTGCCCTGCGTGTGTTGGCCGGACTTCCAACGCTTTTAAAACGCGGAGATATGCGCACTTGCGGTGTCGCCTGCTCTTTTCATCGTCCGCTAAACTACGTTTCACCACCACCTCCCCCCCTTCCCGCCGCGCCCTTCCACCACCCCCTCTCCCTCCTGCCTCCACTCCCCACACCCCGTCGTGATGGAATGAAGTGATTCACGTGGGTAGTTAAAGGGAGGAGGGGGAGGAAGAGACACGAGGATGTTATGTGTGTGTGCGTTAGTGTTTTGTTTTGTCGTCCGACAATGTTACGAGACTGACCGTGTTGCATGCGAGTGAGTAGGATTGCTACGCTCGAGGTGTTGGCTCTGATAG
The DNA here is from genome assembly GCA_028673005.1 of Tanypteryx hageni. Taxonomy (NCBI): domain Eukaryota; kingdom Metazoa; phylum Arthropoda; class Insecta; order Odonata; family Petaluridae; genus Tanypteryx; species Tanypteryx hageni. Next base: position 164,088,481 of record CM054112.1, read on the forward strand.
GGAAAGACGTAAGTTGCATGACGTTGATAGCGACGGAGGTCTTATAATATTACGTGAGGGAATTTTTCACCAAAGGAATTAACCATGTGCAAACACGTCTTCCTAACCCGGAAGATTATTTAACCTTCCAGTTGTTAGAAAATTTTGGGCAAGACCATTTAAAATCAACTGTAAATTATGAAAGAGAATGAGCTTTTGATATCTATATGGATTAACTGGCAATATAATTATATATTTAATTTTCGAAATGGTTCACTTTTTGTGAAGGAATTATTTAAAAGGTAGTGAAGATTCGATAAGTAAAAAATGCCAATGATTTCATAAAATCAGTTAAATAAAAATACTCTTTGCAAGCCATGAAACAGTTGTCAGTCCCATTTAATTACCAACATTTTTTGTTAAAATAAAAATTGAACTCCCAAAATAGCATGCAAGAAATGGTTCTTAATGTAAATCAATAATAAACTTTCTAACATCATTCATCATCTTGGGTAGTCTGTACTTAGAGAGGTCCGTAATTATTCTTGGTTAAACCTGATTCTTCACATACTCCTGTTTTCCGCAATCTTCTTCATGTCTTGGTAACTCTTTCTTTTTTAAGTCATTCATCATCTGACACCTTTCCTACCTCTTTCTTTTTCCTTTCCTTCTAACACATTTTTAATCATGTTATCCTAACGTAAACGTCAAAAAATAAACATTCCTGAATCAGCACTTAGTAAAAAAAAATTGAAAAATGAAGTACTTAGGTATCTTCAATAGCCGTAACAAGTTGAAGATACCTAGGACGAGTACTACATTTTTCTATTATTTATATTTCAGTGCTTATTCTGTAATTTATTTTCGGCCACAAGACAAGCTCGATAACTCTCCAGTGAATTCCTACAATTAACAAATTTCTACTTTTTAATCGTTCAAAAACGAACTTATCACTCACCAACGTATGAGAGCAAATTAAATATTTTTAGTTCTTCCAAATCGGCTAATATTTGACACGAAAAATGAAACCGACTCAAACGAATCCAATTGCTATTTCCCTCGATTCACCTTTTCAACTTTTACTCTCGACTGAGCATAAAAAACAGGAAGCTTCCCTGGTGGCGTTCCCATCTCGCTCGAAAAAAAAATCGGAGTAAATTACGGCGCACCCCCAAAATGGGATGAGGCAAGAGGCGCTACCGGTGAAGACCACCTCCTCAAGAAAGCTTGGTGGGAGGTCGCGAGAGGAGAGAAAAAGAGAGAAGAAAAAAATTTGAAGGGCGAAAAGCGCAGGGAGGAGCCACGCCGTCCATTCGTAGCGAAGACTTTTTCTCGCACGATTTTCGTCTCAATTCTCTCTCTTCTCCAAGCAAGAGAGAGAAAGACTACGCGGGTGAATGGGTGAAAAAAGGAGGGAGAGGAAAAAAAGAACGGGCGCAGAAAATTGATGGCATGAATAAGACGCGTGAGTAGAGGAGTTCACTAGGTTTAGACATTCCTGCACACACACCACACAGCTGCCACTTCGTGGTCCCTTAAAACCGCCCCCACACCAGCCATTGTGCTCGCCTGTTTGTGTGTGACACTGTTTGTGACATTGCTCTCTGTATCCCCCTTCTGATCTTATTTTCCTCCACCTCTCCTCCCTCCCTTTCCCTTATTCTCCTTCTGAGCGCATTGTGGCGCTTTAGTTTGGCCGAGAAGGATGTTTAAGTTCTCTATTGGAAGGGAGAAGAGGTGTTTTTCGAGGCCTCGTGGGGATTTTTAAGGGACGATATAATGCAAGTTGACCCAACTTTAGGTCGGGAGGTGAGTAGCCTTAACCTATCCTCCCTTTTTCCCCATTCAACGCCGATCACCTTCTCCCCTCCTCCGTTTCTCTCTTCCCGGCCAACCCTCACCAGAGCACAAAAACCAAAAACTTCTTAATCTTTTCTCCCTTCTTCCTGTCCTCTTTAAAAATTTTATTCTTACCATTTCGGTGGCGTGGCCGAGAAAAGATTGGTTCCGGTTTAGCACGCAGGCCATTGAAAAGGTCGGCAGTTTTCCCCCGCAATGGGTTTATCCCCATAGAGATCACGGGACAAACACTCGAAATCGTGAAAAAGTGTTGGTCTTTTTTTATTGTTACGTGTAGGTTTCGCGCGCGAGAGTTGACACGGCGGTGTGGAATGAGTGGCGTGGCGAGGAGGAGCGAAAAGAAGATCGAATTTTCTTGCGTGGTGTGGGGCATTTGGAAATACCCGTGTCCTCATATTTGTCGAACCGTTGTAAAACACACGTGTACCAAATTGGCTACCTTCTAAAATTGTGCCATTGGCATTGGAATTTAGCAGTCACGAATATGTTCACAGAAATAGAAACTATCGTAGTTCTATTGACTGTATGAAAAAAAAAATGTCTTACTGCTGCAGATTTATTTATCTCGCATCTCGCTGTTTGACATCAAGCGCAAGCAATGAAATCAAATGCTAAATTGGTTTTATGGATGATGTAATTTTAGATTACCATCCTAAATATTACAGTCAAATTCATGAGTCATTTGCTCGTACAACTAAGTTAAAGTAATACATATTTAGTTACATTCTTTTTAATGATGTTTAAATTATAAAACTGTCAGACTTCTGTCCGACATGCATAATATATAGGTAATTAGGAAAATGAAGTTCTGTAGAAAAATTAGGTAAAAAGGTAGAGATGAATAAATATGACGGTATTCAGGATATCGTTCGATTGCGAGAAGTCAATTTTGGAAGAAAGCTACATATATTAAAATACAACCAGAAGTCATAAATATCTGAAGCAATGAGTTCTCTAAGAACTAAAAATTCTGCAATTGAAGTATACATTACTTGAAATTATACACGTAAATCCACTCAAAGGAGGTCGCAAATTTCCAATTTATTACAGTTATAAAAAGAGGTACTGTTGGCATATTCCAGAATAAGCACTAAAGTAACAAAAATGGACAAATCAAGTGCATGCTTTTGGTATGTGCAATGACCATAACAAGGTTCTTAAAAAGCACGCGCATTTCTACTAAAAAGCACCCGTCTCCAGTGGTGAATTACCGAAAGTAGATTCTAAAAGAGTTCTGTTTTAGAAATCTGCATAAGCCTTCCGCTTGTAGACTTTTTTCGTCGTTAACAGAAGAATCTATCGTGAAGATTTATCCTCCTTGGCTTAAGAAACCAGGAAACAGAGGAATAACCAATATTTTGGCTCTGAACGGAAGTAACTCTAAAATACCCGCACACGGCCTCCGTGTGTTGGGCTTGTTGGGTGGGCTGAAGGATTCCTATAGAAGTTTTCACGGCTTTGTAATGAGCTAACGGTAGGAGGTTGAGCGAGTGGTAGGGGGACACCGCGGGACACCGAGGCAACTACAGCCCGAGGGGTTAAATGGGAGGGACCGGAAGAGAAAGAAGAAAGTGCCGCACGGAGGAGGAGTTGGAGAAAGAAATTCACACAAAGGAGTTCAACCAGTGATAAATGTTGACATTGAGGTCATACTTTCGAGCTCGAACACACTGCAGAGAAATATATTTCATTGACAACGCTGGAAAAATAAGCTGAGGCATAAATCTTCGCAGGCATAAAATGGTTTGCCAAGTACTCTCGAGTCGCATATAATCTTTAACCTGCGTCTCTCGCAAGACGAATTGGAAATTTTACGGTGCAAATACTCATTTAAAGGAAAGAAGTCATTGCCACCGCAGATGCATTTCCTCTCTTTAAGTTGCGTCATTACCACAAATAAGAAATTTGTTGCAATCTAATTTTCTACTAATAATAATAGTGATATATGCAAATCAATAGTGAAATGCAAAAGACAAACACAAATATAAAAATGAAACTACTTAGAAATGAGAAATACACGATCAAAATTCATGTTATATTGATTTCCGAATTATTTCTTGTTTATTTTCTACGATTTTTCTTCGTCTCCTAAAATTATAATTACGTAACAATACCATAAGAAGAAAACTTAGAAAATAAAATAGATTTTGGTAAGCGTCGTAATTATGCACTCCTATTTTATTTTATAACTATGCTTGCAATATGCACGTAAATATCCTTCTTCGTACGAGAGATATGTTTCCGAGTTAAAAATGAATTTCTCGGCAAAACTCCAATTTGTCCCATAAGCCTCTTTTACTTGTTTATCAGCATTATATTTGCATACGCACTTGTAACACCTATAACAAAATACAAAAATCAGATTTTTTCATAGACTCCCATTTCGATTGCCCCATTCGGTAGATATCGTTTGATAAATGGTAACGAGAATACCTGGTCTATACGTAGGCAAAGCATATACATCAGAAAAACTCATCGTGAAAAAAATCCCAGAAAAAATACCCCATTCTCCCACCCTCTCCCGCTATCCTTATACTCTCCCCCCTCCGCTTCTTTCATCCTCAAAAATCGAGTCGGATCGTTGGGGGTCGCATGTCTCGCGAAGAGCGGAACGAGTGGAGCCGAAGTCGGGAGCAAATCTGAGGCGAGCGTAATGACGTCACCTTCCCGTTCCCTTCTCCCGCCACCCATCCACCCACTCACCTCGATTTTTTTGTATTGAAAATCCTGAGGAAAGGGATGGAAAGAGAGAAAGAGTTCAGACTCACTCCACGCGACTCCCACTGCTCTCCTCTCCTCCCGACTCCCATCACGACAATGACGATCAGCTCGTCGAGCCACCGAATCTTTCCGTAGCCATGCGACGCCGGGAGGGAGGGAGGAATAAGAATCAAGAGGGAGAAGATACGATGAGGGTGAGAGGAGGTGAGGATGAGGAGGTTCTTACCCGAGGGCGGAGAAGAGGCGAAAAAAATAAAGAGGAGAGGTTAAAAAAAAAGAGGACGAAAAAGTGAGAGAGATGAAGAGAATGGAGGAACGAGAGGGAAAGAAGGGGGCGAGAGGGAAATGTATGCAGATGTACCTAAACCCCTCCAAACTCTCTCGGTTCTCATCCCTCCCCCCCACTCCACCCTCTCTCTCCTCCCTCCGACCTCCCTCCTCCCGAAACCACCATTTTTACCATTACTTTCCACTGGCAATTTATATCCCGCTCTCCCACTCACTAGCGCCTCCCCACTACCTTCCTCTTCGTCTCTTTCTCTCTCTCTCTCACTCCTCACCCTCGGAGAGTTCTGTCTACCGAGTGGAAACCCGCCCACAAAAGCCTCTGAACCCATCTTCCTTTCCTTGTGTCTCTCCTGGCGAATAAAAAGCTCTCTCTCTCACACACACGCACGCACACTTGTGCTCTCTCTTTTTCTCGAAAGGATGAAAATGTTGAATACGAGAGGGAGAGAGGTGTGGCGAGAGAGTGGGTGGGAGTTGAGGAGGGGAGGAGAGATATCTTGAAGTCTGAAAAAATGGGGTTGTGGGTGGAAGTATGAAAGTGTGGAATGTGTGGAGGCAAAGGTGGAAACGGAAGGTATAGCGCGAGAGGAAAAGCGCGGAGGGCAATCGGCGGTTGAGTACGAGGGTGGGCTTGGATGGAAGTGACTGGCAATGCAAGTGCAAGAATCGTTTTATGGCAAGCTTATAGTTATGTATAAAATGGGAGGAATCGGAGACACTCCGCTTAGAGAACCTTATACGTGACCTATTGTAACAACTAATACGACAGGACGAATAGCTAATGATTAGAAAGTTAGTAAATGATAAGGTAGAGCAGCGGCGCGCAAACATTTCAAACCGTGCCCACCTTTTAACCACTGAAACGATGGCGCTCCCCACATTAATCGAATGTTATCTAACGTTTGTGTTGTTTGTAATAATAATTCTTATAAATATGAGGACTGTAAAAACGCAAAATTTGATATTCTCTGATAGAGAAAAACCAAATAGCCACCAGGTCGGTCTCGGTCGAGTAAACTTGCTGAATATCGCGTTCCACTTTGACAGAAGAACCGATCGCGCCCCCAGTTTACGCACCTCTGAGGTAGAGCGTCCAATACGGTAGCCACTCGTTACATGTGGCGAATATGCCACAGGAATGCGGCATGTTGAAGCTCTTCATCAGTTATACTTTCCCCTTCTTTACATACTTCTAATCTAATGTAGGAAGGTGGACGAGAGAACATAATTACGAGATGATAGTTACTCGAAGCAATAATATATAAAAATAATATTATGGAATCCTGCTATGATCTATTTTTCTTAAAATATTTACCAAATGTTGCCATTTTACATTCAAAATAATGCTTATGTTCCTTTATCGTTAGATGCGGCCCATCATATCTTTAGAAATGTTCTATTTGCGCTCCCCCATGCAATTTGATATACTTTCTGTAGTGCAATCGTACGAAGTAGAATCAGGGGGTTGGAGTTGGCGATGGAAACGAGGGAGAGGAAAAGGAGTATGGAGTGAATGGGAGTAAGGAAGGGAGTTAGAGAGGAGTGGTTTAGGAGGAGAAACGACGGAGGAGTATTGTGGGGTGAGACAGATTGATGCGGAAGGAGATTTTTTTAAAGGCTGAAGTTCCTCTCTAAAATGCCTTTTTTCCCTTCCTCCTCGAGGTTTTTCGTCTCATCCGAAGCACGACCGAGAAAACGTCGCGAAAAGCAATCGAGGACGCAGGAGCTGATCGTTCATTGGTGAATCGGGATATTACGTACTCCTCCCACTCTCTCTTTCTCTCTCTCTCTCTCTCTATCTGAACGAGGAGAAAAAAAACTTTTTTGGGATCCTCATATCGACGGAGGCAAGTCGGGTCCTCCCACATCTCTCCCGCCTCCGTGGAGGATGAGAAGCCTTGATTTCATCCCTCGCCACCCACCCCACCTGCCATTCTCTCTCTCTACTGCTCTTTCTCCTTGATCTCCATTCCTCCCTCCCTCGCACCGCCCCCCAAAAGAATTCTATTCCATCCAATTCCATCAAACTATAATAATCCCACCGCGTTCACCGCAGTCTTTACCCCGGGATTTTGGCGAAACCGCGGGTACAAATACTTGGGCGATGAAATTTTTACTAGCTTCTGAATTTTTCTGCGCCGAGTTGATTGGAGCTCCACGTTTTAATGGAATCTACAGTAGCCGATAAATACCGCGTTGTAGACTCTAACGATTAACATAATTGTTTTAAAAAGATTGCATAAATACGACAGATAAACAGTCATTTTCAAGATAAATTTTTAAATACCTTCTTAAACACTGATTGTTTTTCAAATTTTAACGTAATATTACTTTTTTAATTCCAAAGATCAAAATAAAGAATGATTCGACATATTAAAAATAATATTTAATATAATAAACAATTTAAGCGGTTATTTAAAAACCCTTCATTATAATCAAATCGCATGAAATTAGATCACGTCAACCATACATTTTGAAATTACATTTTTGCTAACTATATGTGCTTAAAGATTTATGATAAGACGATAGTAGTAATTTTATTATTTTCGCAATTCTTGATCTACAAAACATTTTCTTCACTCCCAACGTCTGGTGATTTCATTTCTTTTCTCTCTCGAAAATACCGGTTTCAGAATCTCTATAACCTCTTCACACGATTTCAAAACCCCTTATTTCTCCTTGAAATCCATGATGAACGCTGCCACCCTCCCCCTCTTTTTTCTCCCCACCTACCAATCTCTCGTCCAAATGCTCTTAGGAGATCCTAGAAGCTTGCTTATTCGGGCCATCGAATCATTTTTACATTCACATTATTCAATTCATTCCTTTCTTCGTTCTAAGCTCAGAAGAATTCGGTTCCATTTCTTTTTTATTTTCTTTAATCATAAAAAACAAGCATTCTGCCGTTTTTACATATTTTAATAGATTTCTGACAACCGTCCTTGGACCATATCTCTTGCGGATTATCATAATAGGAACATTATTCAGAGAAGATGGATTTTTGACAAATTAGCTTCGAAGGAAAGGAAAAAAAGTGTTACGTGAAGCAACTTTCCAATAGAGATAGTTTTGAAAATGAATAGATAAAATCTATTTCACAAACATCGTCATTTATCAACTAATTGACATAACATGTCTCTATTAGATATAGAAATGCTAGGAAAACCAAATGCGCATTTTGACATCAAGGCAGCCATCATCACCGGTGATTCTCTAATAGTAGATTCTAGCCTATTCCTATCCTTAATATTGCTAATAGATGGACAAATCTGGACAATTTGATTTTTATTCGTTAGACAAGCTGAATAATTCTTCATTGAATTTATCGCCATCGTAAAATACATTTGCTCTGTGATTATCTTTTAATTCGGTGATGAATATAGGGTAGGGCGGGGCTTTATGCTGAGCTTTACCGTAGAAAAATAATAATTTTATTTTCCAAAAACCTTCTTTCAAATAAATACTGTAATTTATCGCAGCCTTCGAGATATTTTAAGTTACTCGAAAAGTATTTATCTTAAACCCAACGCTGAAAATTCGCGAGCAAATTATTCATGCCCCCCATAAATATATTTCCCTTTACATACATTCATACCCGACCTCCACAGGACGAAAAAAAAACACTTCCTTCACAGTCCCTTCGAAACTCCAACATTCGACATTTCATTTACCCCGCTCCCAATATAACCCGAAAAAAATTACACGCAGTCATCTCTCACGCCCTCCCTGTTCCCCAATCTCTCTTCTCCTGCCCCAAAAAACCTCCGGTCTTCGCATATATAGTAAAGATATTCCCTACCGTGTAGCTACCAGTCGCCTCGCTTTATTATATTCTCTTACCCTTTCCGATCTCTCCCCCCTTCTTCCCCCTTTTCCTCTCCTATACTCATCCTCACCATCCCCCCTCCCTCCACGTACCTGCTCGTTCACCACTCCTTTCCCTCCCGAGAAAAAAACAGTCATTCGACGAATCCACCCACCTCCATTTCACAAACCGCTGCGGCGGATCCTAGCTGTTCGCTGCCGAGAGAGAAAGGGAGAGATGGAGAGAGGAAGAGATCCTACCTTTAAAAAAATCTTCAGAAAAACTCTTGGGCGATGAGACTCGATCTTCGTCCCGGAATCCTTGCATAAGCGGCGAGAAGAGGCACCCCGAAGAGGTATCGTGAAGAGGAGTGGGAGGTAGAGAGAGAAAAAAAGAGGAGGCGGTGGGAGGTTATAGAGGTTGGATCGGGTGAAATAGCGGCGAAGGGGGGGGGGGGGGGGGGGCGAGTAGGAGGGATTTAAAGAATGGAGGGGGGAATCGTTGAGGGGGAAGGAGGTGGGGCGGGGGAAGGATGGGATTGGGGTCTCACCGCGCATATCATGAAATATTCATTACATCGGGTACACTTTCAACGATATTAAAATGGTTTCGACTCTATTGCGTTGGATCTTGAGTGAGAGAGAGAGAGAGGGAGTGGAAGAGTACGAATGGATGGAAAAGGAAGGAATGAGGACAGGGGGGAGGAGGAGTTTTAAAGGGAGTGGGGAGTGGTTAGAGGGATGGAAGAAATAAAGAAGGTAAATCGCATTCTGTTAGGGATCAGGGTGGGAGAGAGGGAGGGGAGGGAGGTATGGCGGGGTGGAAGGAGGCATTTGAGAGAATAAAAAACGAATGGAACTGTTAGAAAGAGGGTGAGTGCGCGTTAGGAGGGATGAGAGGGTTGAGGGAAATAAGGAAGGGGGAAGAGGATGGTTAGATTATAGGAGGTTAAGAGAGAGGGAATGTAAGGGAGGTTTAAGGAGAAGGGTGGGGAGACGAGGGTTCCCACAAAAAGTCAAGTATCGAGGTGGATACACATTGTGAGGTTGGGTATTGGGACGGAGGATCAGGAACGGAAAGGTCAGAATGAGATAGAAAAGCGTTGAGATACGAAAGGAAATTAGGAAAACTACAGATAACATATTTTTATACAACCCTTAACTAAAGACGAAAACATAACGCTATTACATAGGCTTAGCATTCTCGATGACACTATTTCCTCACGATATCTTTGGAAAATTAGCGTAAGTTAATCTATTAAGCATATCAAATACTAGTACTGCTATTATAAAACACGATTGGGCTTTCAGATAAATAGTATAGCGCTTATATTGGGTTTTTCATTTACTATCCTCAATAGAGTAAAACGATTTTCAGATGCAGATAATTCTTTCTCGTGATTTATCAATCGTCTGTCAGAAATTTTAAGCTTTATAATGCACTTAGAATGAGAAAATAATAAAAATTAACAGAAATATCCAGCTGGCATGAAAAATTCTACACTGAAATCAGAAGTCAAGCGTGTTCGATCACCGTGGCAGTTGCTAGAACAAGATTTAATTAAAGGAAAATGATGAAACCTTAAATCATTTCCAGCGCCGTAACTGAAGCAAGTGTATAAAGGAAACTCATTTCTCCGATGAAAATTCGTTCTTGCCTTAATCCTGAGTAGTTCTTTTGAAATTTTATTAATTAGCACGACAGCTTGATAGGCCAAGCGGCGACTCTATATAGAGTCGCTATTCGCATTAGTTATAAAGGACCTGGGTCTTTAGCGTCGCGCTCTATTTAGCAAAATTTACCCATTCTATGATCTGAGAGCAAGTAGGAGTAAATTATGAGAACTACTACCCAAATTTCACGTAATCTTTAGAAACACTGTGGTTGATCTTCCGATTACTCCTTTAAATTGCAAATTCCGACTAAGGAATACAGAGAATATAATATTAAAAAGCTGCTATCTCCACCATAATTGCTACATTTTTCGAAAATCAAAAATAAATAATTCTAGTAAGCATTCTTCTCCAGCATATTTATCCTGGAAAAAGGAACCAGTAACACTCGATTTAATGATGATATAAATATACTCCCACAAGTTACGACAACCTTCTGGACAGGTGATATGGCGAGAGTAATAGATATGTTCCAAAATCTCAAAGCGCTTCTTTAAACAGGTTAAAAAAAAGATCGTTCTCCGCAACCACAAAAAAACCAACCCGTCAAATAATTTAAGGGATAATATTCGTTACTCTACACCTACTAACTCAATCCGATTCTTTCCACAAACATAATACAGATTTAATTAAAAACTTCTTAAAGTGTCGACGCACTAGAGACCTTTCCGAATGTGAAGAACGGGAAACACACGTGTATCAGTCATTAAAACGTTGGATTTAGTGCCAAGTAGTTCCCTTTGGGAGACATTTCCATAAAGAGCCTATTCGCCATTTTTCTGAGACGTTCAAACACTTTCATTATCCTTCCCCCGCCTCCCGGTACGCCCCACCCTGAGAAACCCCTCTTCGCTCAGGAAATTTCTTCAGCACACACCGTCCCATGAGAGTTTTAAAAGGGTTGAAAAGGGGGTGGAAGAAGTTAGGGGAGGAGATGAGGAGGGGGAGAGAGAGCACAAAGACATAAAAATCAGAGCGTGGCAGTTGAGACTTTAGCAGCTGGGAATCATTATTTCTTCCATTCCGAAGGTTAAAGGTGGGAGAGACAAAAAAAAACCCTTTCCTCCCTTGGAAGTTTCGGTACCGAGAAAAAGCAATATCGTTGTCTTTATTAATTCGAGAAGGGATTGAGAGAAGAAAGGGAGGAAGTTAAGGAGGGGGAGGAGAAGGAAAGGGTACGCAAGGGGTCGAAGGATGGGGGGCGGAGGAGTGGAAGGGGAGAATTAGGATCTGCTCTGTAGAAGTTACGCAGTCAGCCGAAATCAAGAAATTAATTTAGGAGCAGAATGCTTCGGACAAGGGGCAGAATTACTTCATTATTAAGGAGCTAAGGGAGAACAGTGTGAAATCAGAGTAGATACAGGAGTGATTTCGGAATAATTACGGCCGTAAAGAGAGGCGAATGGAGTTTGAGTTCGAAAGGGCGGCCGAATTCGCTTCGGGAAGCGAGAGAATTGGATACCGGCTTCCTCCGTTGTTCACAATTTTACCTCCATCAATTTATCAGACACTTTTAAAACACTCGTCATTACGTTTTCATCAGAAATTGCGAACGTTTCGAGACGCGGAATCTGAAAGATTCTTGTAAAATTTATGTTATTTGGAGTTTTTTATCTGCCATTAATTCAGTTTTAAGGCAAACCGGCGCTTTTTTCGCGCGATCTGAATCAAAAGTTTTGTGCCTCGCAGTCTTTACTCGAGAGAATAAATGTCCAAGTTATTCCCATTTCATTGCTCGTTCCCTCGTTAGGTTTTCGTATTTTTATCGTGTTAGTTCTATTCGTTAATGTTCATTTATCTAGAAGACGACGGATGTTTACCCTATAAAACAATTTCCGAAGCAAATAAAATGTTATATACTTACAAAATAAAACGTGATGTATAAAATGTCATTATACCAGAAAGTATTTTTGCAAATATCCAAAAGAATTAGCGTTAAAATTTTAAAACAATCGCGAATATTTTTTAATCCCGCAGAATTTGTTTTGCCACTCCACTGAATGCAACGAAGAAGTACGTGGCGCATGATTTATTATCGATTATTTTCGATTTCCAGTCATTTTTTCGAGAGATCACAAAAATGCACGATAGGAATTTTTTTCTAGACAAACGGTTATATTATGTTAGCTTGCTTAGTCCGATGAATATTAAAATTGACATATAATTTCAAGTTATCACTTCGTAGAACGAAACATTTCCCACTCCCACTCAACTTCACCTACAGATTCCGAACGCTTCTTTTAAATAATCTTTCATGTCAAATCCTGGTAAGCAACCGAACAGCCTTAATATTAGCGCAAACATTAAACCTTATAAAGCAGAAAAATAATGTCCTCCCCATGTGTTTATCATTTTGAGACAAATGGCGCCATAAATTAACTTCTGTTGGAAGAAATCGGGATTTATTCCGCGCCGCAAGGCACTCCAGCTATCTTCATCAACTTTCTTCTCAAGATTTCCCCTCCTAATTTTTGTTCCTTTCTGAACAAGCCGTCCATACACACACGCGCGCTCACCCCTTCCCCAAATGTGGCGAGAACCTTCAGTAGCAGAGTCATCCTTGAGAGAGTGAAGGAGGGAGAGGAGACTCGCGTCTCTAAGCAGCCCCTCTTCCGCTCCACACCCTCACGTCCCTCCCTCCTTCCCTCCCTTCCGCTACCCACCCACCCTTCTTCACTCCAGCATCCCTCCCCCCCACTCGCTACCCCGCACCAACCCTTAGCAACGCAATAAGTCATCGCCTGATTAGAGAGAAAGACAAGGCGAAGAAGACGTGTCTCCGAGGGTAATTCATCTTGCAGGGTGCCCCAGAGACTTTGTCGTTCACGGAGGAAGATGGGGGAGGGAAGGTGGGTGGGGAGGTGGGATTTGGGGAGGAGGATAGGCAGAGGCGTCGGGAAGGGGGAGGAGGAGACGGCGGCGTCACTTCCAAATACTCTCGCAGCAACGCTAAGAGGACCCGCCCACCATACTCCTCCTCTGACTCCTCGCGCCCACCCAAGTGCCTCTCCCACTGTGCCATTGTTTACAGAAGCTGCGGACTCTCTTCCTCTCCCTCCTCCCCCTCCATCTCACAAACGCCCACATAGCAACCGAGCCCTCACCACCGCAAGTGAGAGGATTTTCGCCTTCTTATGGGCTAGTTAACGGCTGTCCTCTTTGTCTCCGCAAAGTCTCTCCGACCGTCGTCTCTCTCTATATTCCTCCGCCCTTTCTATCTCTCCCGACCCTCTTCGCAAAAGCCTCGATAGAATTAATCGACAACGATGGAGAGAATGAAAAGTATATGATGCATAATTTTCTCTATCTATGGCTGTTGTCATGGAAGTGCTAAGTGGAGGCATTTAGGGCGTATTTTTATCTATCTTGACCCACAAATTAATCTCATGGAACCTCGTGCCGCTTCGCAAATTAAAACTATAGCGATGCCTCATCACTGAAAGAGGTTATTCATGATGTGGAATGTTTTCGGATTTCTCAACAGGTGAATTATTTCTGCAGCATACTTAAATAAGCTTAAAATACACTTTTAAGGGGTGTTAGACAGAGATTTTATCAACAACTTTTGACAAAATCAATGTAAAACATGATAAAGCCATTTGAAACTTTTAACCAGTTGTTGGAACACAAACATTCTTTCAATTCGAACAAGAATAACGAGGGAATCAATAGCATACATCCCAAGAAATATTTGTAAATTATCCCTAAAATATTTTAACACGGTGAAATAGGCGAGCTTAACAAAACATTCACTTTTGCTCTAAAAAATGAAGGAATTAAGTAGGTGAGCCATTTGTTCAGAAGGACTGCCTTCAAAAAGCCGCTGCCACCCAAAAAATTATCCAGTACCATTTTCAGAAGACTTGTTAAAAAGCAAGGATAGCCCTTTTGTTAGGATACCGACTTCAACTCCGAAGTTGTCCTCTACCTTTACTTCGACCGCGCATTATATCACCCACTTAGTTATCTCTCGCACCTTCCACCGTCCTTTACTTGCCCCTCGCCCACTGGCTCACCCACCTTCTACATCGACACACCCTTTATTATGTCCTATGCACTCACGGGCTCTGATACTTGTCGCCAGCTAAATCCATTCTCGAGAGCAACAACTTCTCCAGCTCAATGCCTCAAACTCGGTATCTAAATCGCTCGAATTACAGCATTCCCTCGCCAACCGCGATTCAGAGTGTCTGCGGTTGAAAAATTGTACCTGGTTTTGCTAACAGCGGTATCCAGTCTTGGGTATCCGCGGTTCTCCGCGCATGGTCGCATCTATTGGCCAATTTGACTAATGTTGAAATTGATGCTATTAAAGAAGCGTACTAGCTAGTCTTTACCAGAAGTAGAGGCATACATAAGTGGGTTTTTAGCTTCCGATAGGATCACGAATCACTCGGGAGGTGGAGGTTCGAGGAATTTTCTTTGAGGGATTTGAAGTGTAACGTCAGAAGGCTGACGTCTGAATGGGCTCCTCCACCATTATGTTATTTATATGCAGTAATTCTTTGTACTTTGAGCGCATCTTCTTTTGTATTTTGTACAACAAAATATGTTTTTTGAAGTAAGGCACATCAAGTTTATCCTTAAAGTTAAAAATTCTTAGTGTCTGCAAAAAACATTTTGCGTTAATTAAAATCATCATGCATGATAAAAACAACTACATGACGACAGCAATAATCTATTTCAGGTAAATCATTTAGTAAAAAATATAGTATGCTTGAATTGTCTGATATTCCAGCGTAATTGTGAGTTGAACTAAATTCATTTTGAACCATTCAACAAAAATAGTATCCATGCAACAATAAAAAGCCATTTCAGATATGGTAACCTACAGAAAAAATATAAAATTTTACATCTAACCTATAAGGGCGACAGTTATACTCATTGCTTAAGAGAGAAGCAGATATAAATTGTAAAATTTTCACTCTCCCAGGAGTTGGGCATCAGAGGTCTACCTCTCAATTCACACCAAGATCCTCGTGATTATTTCACAAAAAATCATAGGAACTCAATATAAATGAAACTATTATTATTATGATTATGTTCATTAAGGACATTTTTTAAAGGAGAAAAAGTTAAAAAAGTATACAATGAAAATTTTCTTTCATAGTACATTCAATTTTATTTACGAAAAATGTTAAATAAGCGCCAATATAACAAGCGTTCTTACTATCCAAATGGTATGCCTATTGTGTTTCATGAATGAAGGAGGAATAGACGCTCCACAAAATTACTAGAAAATTTTCGCATAAATTCAAACTATCATTGCGAAAAAAGTTCACTAAGGAGTATGAGGCTCTATAAGGATGCTTTATGATAATAGGGTATAGAGATTAAAATTAACTCAAAGAACGTACAATCAACTCCACGATAGCAACGGATGATGAGGGAAGAGAAAAATAACGAAAATAGAAAGGGATACAGATTGGGATAGAACGGAAGAAAACGAGAGGATGTGTGAGAGAGAAATAGATTATGCGAGGAAGCTCGGGGAAAATAGAGAGAAATAGAGGAAGGGCGTTCCTGGAGTTTGGTTGGGGTGAAGGTTAGAGACAGAGAAGAGGAAAAAGAGACGAATAGAGGACAGAGGTTTGGAGCAGCAGAGGTAGAGGAGGGTGGAGGAGGAGGAGGGAAAAGCAGAGGGAGGAGAGGGAAGCTGCCGAGACAGATGTCCGTGGGAGGATAATTGATGACACGGTGAGACGAGGCTCTAGATGAAGAGGGAGAATGGAGGAAAGGAGGGGAGGAAGGGGGGAGGAATGGGGAGGAAGAGAGAGGAAGTGAGGGAGGGATGACGGAGAGAGGACGGACGGCAGAGGGTGAGAGATGGAGGGAGTGAATAGGGATGGGAGGAAATGATAGTCCGAAATGTGTGGTGGCTTCCTCGGTTACGAAGAAGTCTTGAGGCGGTAGGGGGGTAATTCGGGAGGGAGGAAAGAGAGGGAAAGGAGAGAGGAAGGGAAGGGAAGCAGAGAAGGTAAAAAGTGTACAGATTTAAAAGGAAAGGAAATTATGAAAATGGAGGCGTGCGGGAAGTGAAAGGTTGGCTGGAGACTTTACAAAAGAGGTACGAGTGGAAATATGAACGCAGTCTCGTAAATAAAAAAATAAAAATAACAGGCTGCACGCAACCAAATTTTCAGATTGGAGTTGAATTTGTTAATTAATATTGAGTGTCTCGCGAAAAAGTGAAAATTGTAACTTTCCGTAATCCCTTCAGAAATTTATTGCCACCTTTACAATATGGAAGAGTGACCTTTATTGATTAATACCCCATCTTCAAGAATGCATAAAGCGAAACGGGCGGACGAGGTAAATTATGAGGAAGTATTAGGAAGAGTAGAAGATAATTAAAACACAGGTGGCAATAAAGAATTGGATCAGGCATTTTCTCAAGGGATACTAAGATTAAATATGCAAGTGAAGAAAAAACCAAAGATTAAAGGGTATGAGGAAGGAAACGGTTTCAGCTGATAGATAACTTGATGAGGAAAGAAAGTTACCAATATTCGAAGGCTGATGAGGGGAACGTGAACAACCAGGTCTTACCTATTATAACGGTCCTGCCTGCGGTTAGATTTCTAATGATGATGATGACTCAATATTCATTATTGTGCTATAAAGTTTACAGGTTTCCCTCTCTTTACGCGGGGGTTGCGTTCCAGGAAAGTGACGCATAAAGCGAATTCGCATAAACAGAAACTATATTTACATGTAAAAGATAAGGATACGTTCCACAAGCAATCCTAACTCCCCTCCAAGACGCTCTTCTTTCGTTCCATAACGATTTCTTATGCGCTGAATACAAACTTAAAATAATTAACACTGTAAATCAGTGGTGAGCTATCTTTTCTGTATGGCGGGTGGTTGCGAATTCTTTCGCGGACCGCTTTTAAAGTTATAAATGCTTCAGCGGGCCTGATTAGACTTTGAATCTGACGTTAACTACATATTATGAGATATCATACCAGTGAAAATCAAGTCTAAATTAAGGTTTTAGGGTCAACATTTCAAACTCAAGCGTTTTATTTTCGTAATTTGAATGTCTATGGTACGAATTTATGCGTCAAATTTTACGGGTCACTTTTTAATCATAGCTTCGCGGGCCGCATAAAACACTCCCGGGGGTCGCATGCGGCTCGCGGGCCGTGGGTTGCTCACCACTGCTGTAAATTATACTCGCCAATAAAAGGAAGCAGACGAGCACAAGTGATGGTTGTTGTGAGTGACATAATAGCGTAGGTTTAAAGTGCTGGAGGGTTGCCTTAGTTCAACCCAAGTTCCGCGGGCAGAGACAATCCTTCTCAAGTATGCTCAAACAGTATCACACAAAATCTCCGTCTCATCTCTTCTCTAAAATATCCTCTCCACTCTCATCTCTTTTACTGTAGTACTAATACGCAAAGCATAAGAGACAATGAGAGACTAAATGGTCGCCTTATGGTGTAGTGAACTTTCTTTCATTTGTTTTGCGCTTGCCGCGTAACCGCATAAGAGCGAATCAAAGACGCATAAAAAGAAATTCCGATAGCAATAAGTTTGTCGCATAATAGCGAATTCGCATAAAGCGAATCCGCATAAAGAGAGGGAAACCTGTATTTGAAGATTTCAGTGTTAACATCCACTTAACTAATGTGATTCGATGAGAAAATTTCTTAAATGACTTACAATTTAGCATCCTGAATATGTGTAAATGCATTTCTCATAATTATAATGTTGTCCATGGGATCACCAACATAATTTTATAAAATTAAATCTTAACTAAGTACCTACTATTAATAATGTTTCAAAAGTAGAAACTAAATTTTGACATTTGAGAAGGAAAATAAATCCTGTTCATGATCGGGAATCGAACCCGGATTCGATTCCCGATCAAGTACATGATTTTTTCTCCTTCTCAAATGTCAACATTTAGTTTTAGCTTTATGCAAACACGTCATTTCATCAACTTTGTTTTTTTTTTTCAAAAGTGTTTTAAAGGCATCCGTGGAGTAGAAAGGGAAATATAAATTATTTTGCGGGATTTTTTTTTATAATGCATTCCATCTAAGAAGCATTTTCTCGCAAGTTTAAGTTTAAAACATAGTAATAAGTTATAAGAAGGCAACATCTTCGTGAAAATTCTATTCCAAAAGCTTAGGGCGTGCATAGCAACTTTTTATTCTAAATTAAATTAGTTTTAGGAAAATCCAAGTAATCTGAGATCGCAAATATCTAAATTTTCAATATCAATACAGATTCATAAACATAATTTTCTTATTTGAATGTTTTCTCGAATTTTCATAATGAACAAAAAATGCTTAAATAAGGTCATTAATACTTTCCTATACCCTCGTCGAAGTTTCCAAAGCTTGTTGAAGAAAATAATCCAGTAGAAAGATAAACATTTGTCTAAATACGAAAACATTCATATTATCATATCAGTACCAAAAAGAAACACCAATACTCTTTCTTACCGCGTGTTCAACACACAAGACACTGTTGTTAACGGTGCTTCCACTTCAGGGATTTAGGGGAAACGTGATTGAGTGACTAGAAGATGAGGGAAAACTATGAGCGAGTGTAGCAAGGGAACGGAGGAGGAGAGTTACGAGGATGAAATGGAAGAGAGATGGAGAGGATGCGAAGCGGGGCGGAAACATGGATGAAGGGAATGGGAACAAGGTTGAGATGTATACGAAGAGTTGACCGATGGAACGAGGGCAAGTAAGATGACGGAATGAAGGAAGGCTCGCTTACTTGCTGCGCAAAGATGCCCCGCGGGAGATGAGGGCAGGGACACAGGGAATAGGACGGCAGTGAGAATATGGGAGGTGCTGTTAGTAGTCGGAGAGGGTATAGGGATGGAGTGAGGAAGAAGAGAGAGCCATATGGGGTCGGACGCTCTCCCAGGGGAATTCCTTTCGGTCTGCTCCTCTGCCTTTTCTCCTGAACTGTCCTGTATCGAAGAGGATTCCCTCGGGACGACATGTAAAAATCTAAGAGATTCTTCCGGGGGAAAGGAAAAGATGTCCAAAAGTTTTTACGGCGTGTAATGAGAAAGAAGCTAGGGAGAATGCCATGCTATATAAAAATGCTAGGAAAACTGTGGCTATTATTATCACGATAAAGTTTTGAAATTATAAATTATCTGAGCACTTTAGAATGCGTTAGATCAGTGATAAAAAACTCCCTAAAAATAACTGAAATTTATAAAAGTTAATTGTTACAAAAATATCACTTTTTTACTTCGGAATAGTAATAACTTAATGTGTGATAAAATAGGCACTGATACTAAGAGATATATTTTTCTATTCCGCCCTAGGAACTAAAATCGTATTTTTGAATAAATTTCCACTTAGTGAAATAAAGTTAGTGTCAACGAACCGGATCATAGAGCTCACAAAAACCTTTTGTTTTAAGCAATAAACGACGGAAGTAATTTCATGTCAATGGAACAGCTTTCTTTATCTGAAAGCAACGGCGGGAGCACAATAGAATTCACCGAATCGCCCCAAACAATAAGAGAAAGGTAGAAGATGAAATATTTCACAGATACTAGAAAACGATGCGAGACAAAGGAGCGTCATTATTTCGTATTTGCTCATCATAATGATGGTGAAAGAACCCTTTTGGGGCCAGTGTGCAATAAGATTCATTTTGGGGATCTTGGAGAGATGGGCCGCGGAGATAGTGGGCGCACTTTTGACAGATACAACCGAAAAAAAAGTTAGCTAAGTACTAGAAAATTAGCCGTGAAATTCGAGATGGCAGATTTGACTGTTCTCAAGGAACCCTCGAGCAGCTTCAACTAACCATCCCAATGGTCCCAACTCCCACGGGTGCCCTCTCTCCCCACCCTCCCCCAACCACTCACATCCGCACTCTTGCTTCCCTCTCTCCTTCCTAGCGTCGCCATCCTCAAACCTCTGCCTCCCATTTCTTATTCCTCTCATAATTTCCAGACACTCGGGGACTGGCCATCCACTTCCGGCCACCTCACTAAGCGCCGAGTCAGCAGTAATGTGCTTTACTTTTCTCCAACATTGCACGACAGGAAAACCGCAGCGCGATTTCTCGGGACAGTGTTTATATGCATGAGTTCCTCAACACACACGATCAATAGATTCCGTAAATCCCTATTTCCAGTAAAAATTTAATTTAAAAATCTACATAACCTCATGAAATTTTATAAGGAACGTAAGGTAAGTTGTAAATTGCGAACTTTTAAAAATTAAGAACCGGAAAAACTTTTATTAAGGACGTTGATAATACAGCTGTTACTCAATCCGCAATCTTATCCAAGTTCATCTAAAAAAGTTCATCCTTTTCAAAAAATTCAGTACTGTCTTTAGTCTTTTACTTTTCTACGTTACTGCGTTCTTAATGCAACTCGGAACATTCGGTTCAAAGCGAAAAATTCGTATATTTCATATTAATGTACTTAAGAAAAATGTATTATTATTGCGTTTAAAAACAACATTTTTGCTTCGGCATTTTTTAAATATGCACTGATTTATTCTACAACAGATTATGAATATTATTTAAAAATTAGTGGACATTATTATTTTCCTAATAAGACCGGCTCACATAGTATCAAGCTTTATATGATTATATTTTGAGATATGTAAATTTATAATAGACAAAATTTGTATTACTTAAAAATTTAAGTATAGCGGTTTTCACAAGATTTGATGACCGAATGAATCAATAAATTCAATTTTTTCCGTTTCCTTGACGATCTGTTAGTGTTTTATAATAATATTCTTCTGCTCATTTCACGGAAAGTAAAACGGGATCGATAGAAAGAGATCTAGTCGCAGATGAAAAAAACGAATTAGCCCCTTAACTAAACACCTGCTTTATTAACCGCATCCTCCCCATTCATTTTATACACATCTGCGAATGATAAGGCGGAATTCTTTTCCTGGACCCTGAGCGTGGGATAATAGGAGAGAGCCGAGCCGATACCGCCTCTTCCTCTCACGGTTGGTATCGGAGGAAACGAAGAGTAAAAAAAATAAAGCGGGAGTGGAGCGAGAGAGTGAGTGATCTGGACATCGTCTTCTCCCTAGGGAAAACTTTCGAGGGCATAGTGTACGTGGGATAAAAGCTTGACGACAGAGGTTTGTTCAATAATCACAGACAGGCGTGAAATCTCGACTCGTTTATTTTAACTCTCTATCTCTCTCGCTCGCTCTAGGGTTAGTATCAGGGTTCAGAGGGCGAGAATCACTTTGGTGGTGTGAAAGAAAGAGAGAGAAAGAAAGGGAGGTGTTTACGCGTCTGTTTTTAGATCGCATGTCGATTCTAATCGACTTCCTCTCACGAGATAAGCAATAACGCTGGCCTCTTTCCATCTAGCCGTCTTAGTTTACTCAAAAGTTAGTCACGCATTCGAAACTATGGTCCTAATTTTTTCTCCATGGAGCAGTTTTGCAAGAAACGAGAAATCTTTAACGTTATGGCTGTTTTTATGGATGCCTAGGAAACTATCTATGCGTATTAGAGTACATACAGCGGGGTACGATACGCTTAAGAGAATATGGCTGCGTAAAGTTATCATTGTGAAATCGAAGAGGCAATGCAAAAAAATGGGTTTTTTACCTGCATAAACAGAAGGCGACATAAAATTTTCATTTTGAATTTAAAGCTGCAAAGATATAATGCAATGTGATCGAACCAACACCATAAAAAATCTTAACACAATCTGTGAAATACAATAATATTTTAAATTTACCGTTGGCTATAACTAAATTTTGTAGCACTTAAAAATATTATGGAAAAGAAGTGAAGATGAATGCACTATAATGTTATTTGCTAAAATAAAAAATATAATATTACATCTGTTCATCAAAACTAAATGCGTACCTGTAAGGCTCGAGGAATGAAATTAAATAAATGAAATATATATGATTTTGAAAAGTTAATATGCTCCTGTGCTAAATTGCACCCTATTCAAATTGTTCAGGATACAGTCTTGGCTGTAAGACACGAATCTTAAAATAACTTGCGTGCATTTAACAGAGAAGTTTTTAAGTATGATATGCACACTCGATAATGCCAATCATAATTACATGTAAATTTCAGGGGAATATTTTATTTTCAGCCAATCGTTTCGTTTTTCGTTCATTATACACTCGTAGCAATGAGGTTTGAAACGTTGTTAAGGCAAACCACGTACTTACTTCTTAGATGTAATAGAAATTCTGTAAAAAATTTCATTAGATTACTAGAGTTTATAGAGTTTAGGCCTTGAAAATCAAATTTAGTTTTCGAGTTGCCCGTTCGTGAAGTGAACCGAATGGCTGCACGTTGCTTTGATTCCCTATCTCTGGCTTTCACAGTTGAGATGATGAAGATATCATGCTGGAAAAATATTGGCCACTTGACTTGTCAAAACACTTCAAGGAGGCTCTTAAAAGCACTCACGGAATTAGTCAGCACTCTCTGAATTAGCCGAACGTCAAAAGTTGTCTGACATGCAAGAGGACCGCTAGAAATCATTTCGCGTCCGACGTAATTCTGATGCTAGTGCCTGCGATTTGAAGAGGCCGCCACGGGCGTGTGTTTCTCTCCAACGCGTTCTGTTTTTGGAAGTTGATGGAGCACAACGCTGTGATGGAACTGGAGTTGAAAATTAAATTTATGCAAGATCTCAGGAAAGATTACAGTTAACAAACTCTGTTCATAAACTATGTTCATCTAACTTCATTCGGTTTAAAATATAACGCCAATGTTTTGAAAGAGGAAAAATTCTCTTAGGTATATATCGTATATCTCAATATTTGTATTTTTATAATTGCGTATTTTTTTGTATCACTTAATTATAATTTGCAGACCATAAACAAATTACCATTATGAATTTATGGATCTGTAACTAAATCAGCTTAGTTCACTCTTTGAGGGAGATGTAGATGATAATCCCTAACAAAAATATAGTAGCTCAGATAAAAATGAAGTCCGTGTAAGAAGGAATTATTTTAACGCGCCATAGCACGCGCAGGCGGTGAATCCCCGCCCGTTTCAAATAATTTGTGTATCTAAGCGTTCTGCCACAATGTGGCGTTTATACGCTGTCTACTTTCCTGTTTGCCGTTTTACGCTCAGTTGAAGTTCAGCTGGTGGCCAAAGAACACGTGCATGTCTTTTGTTTCCATATTGGTCGATTCCCCGCCGTGCGTGCTCTCGGGGAAGTATAGTCTATATTTTGGTCTCCTTTATTTATTCTTTATTTTATTTTCAATGTTATAGATTTATCTTTATTTTTAGAAAGTATATTGCATTTTTCACCATGAACGAATCCGAACGTCTGCGTATATTAGAAATGTTCGAGTGTGTCACTGATGAAGAAAATGCAGATTTGGGCGATATTGATGATGATATTTCAGAGGGCATTACTACGCGATCGGAACATGACTCTGCATCAAAGGAAAGCGAAGATGATTACGAACATCTATCCAGAGGCTCGTCTTTTACTGGAAAAGATGGAGTGACAGTATGGGCAGTAAGTCCTCCGAAAAGGACTCGGGTTGAAAAGTGCAACTTAGATATCTTCCGAGACCAGTGGGAAATGCTCGTGGGGTTACGGACATTTTAGGTACGTGGCAATTATATTTTCCTGATTCTCTCCTAGAGGAAATTGTGTAATACACAAATATAAAAACACGAACAGTCCAAAGCACATAATTTCCAGCGTGGACGTGATGCTACGGAAACCAAGACCTTTTCTTGTACCTATGTACTTTCTAAATAATGTTATTTTTACTGTCTTCAATTTGTTGTTATTATATCTTTATATTTTTTTCAATGTGAAAAGGCCAATAAAAAATTTATTGATGCTTTATTTTTTTATTATAGTATTGCGATTATCGGTCTTTTCCCCGCCCCGCATGTCATAGTGTAACAAAGGAAGCGCGTGCTATCGCGGATTAAAATGGTTATAGTATTTGGACGCATGCAACTCACAAAAATAATATTACGTAAATTAATTTGAATTGAATGAATGAATTATGACTGTAATCCAAAATGTTGGTTTTCCAGTCTCTTTGGCTTAAGGATCTAGTTGAAATGTCATACAAGGAAGAAAAATTCTTTTTGATGCTAGGATAACGACTTTAAATCGAAAAATAATTATCTGTTTTCTGAGGAGAGCTCTAGTCAGCTCTTCATAATGATTACCTAATATTTCACAAACTTATGTCTCCATATCATATCAGCAATGATAGGAGTCATATCAAAAGTATGGCGTATTCACACAGAAGAATGATTTCGTGATAGTTTACTAAAAATCTTAAATCATTCATTAACACGCTGTGAATTAAATCCATATTGATTTCTCGGATGTATCATTTATCCCGCTCCAATAAATAAAGCGGAAAAGAAATCGCCAACCACATAGCACGGCGTTCGCGACACAAAGAGAAACGATGAGAGGGCGGCAGAAGTTCAGAGAAGGAGCAGGAATTTCAAAGGAAAGCGACACGGACATGGGCGGGAGGATTCGAGGGGGGGGGGTAGATTGGTGGGAGGGGGGGGAGCAGGGCTAATGGTGGGCGTAGGAGGCGTCGTTTGACCGTGGAGTGTAGTTTTCGGCGTAGCCACGCTTACACGAGGATGTGTGTGTGTGTGTGTGTGTGTGTGTGTGAGAGATAGAGAGAGAAGGAGAGATTGCGAGAGATCCACCCACATCTATCCATCTTGCCTGGGATGAGACATCCTCCTGGATAGCGCGGCCGCTATCCCACGCCTCGGAACATTAATACCAATTGCATGGGCGAGGGGAGAAGCATTCAGTCATTTGGGTTTATCCCCAAAGGGAAGGGGGTGGGAGGAAGGGAGAGAGAGAGAGAGGAAAAGGGAAGGGAGAGAGACAAGGTTTCGAGGGGGGAGATGAGGAATGGAGGGAGAAAGGGAGAGATCCTAACGGTGTGAACAGGGAATGGGAATCGACTTCGAAAAGAGAAAGAGATGGAGGGAGGGATATAGAAATGAGGAAGAATCGTGAGAGAGGAGGCGCGTGAGAGATCTCGTACCAATCTCACGCTAATCATGAGAAATGGCGTGACTGAGGGAGCGGAAAGCAAAACCTTTGGGCGAAAATAACGCGGATGCAAAGTTCTACTACATTTTTAAACTGGAAATATTCCCTTAGCTTCGATATAAAATCGGGAAGACAAATACCTTTTGTACTAACTGTGAGACTGCATAGTAGTACGCATCTCTGGATACCAGATCCTTGAACTACGGTTATTAGTTTAACTACCACTATCGGAAATCATTTCTGCACCGATGAAATATAATGGCATAGTTAAAAGTAGACGATAAATTAATTAGGTCACTTAACTATCTGAAATAAGTTTTCATTACAAGATTTGTCTTTATCATTCAAGAGTTTGAACTCACAGCATAAGCTCTTTAATTGCATGATGAACTCATTTAGCATTACTCTACTTGAAATTGATAGAATAATATGATACTATGCAGAGAGGCATAAGCTGTAATTTGGGAATAATTTTAAAACGAAAAATTCTGTTATGACCGGGAATCGAACCATGGTCTTCCACTTGCGGATATTCTACCACTAAACTACCGTAGCAGATCATTTTTCCTGTTCCTGAACGTTTGGTGCTTTTCTTAGTTGGGTCCGGGCTAGCCAAGCTAGTAACATCCAGTCCCAACGGACGTCGAAGAAAACCCCTCCCTCTCAAATGGTGAGATTGCCAAAGCTAGAAATTGATGGAATAATATGATATTATGCAGATAGGCATAAGTTGTAATTTGGGAATAATTTTGAAACAGGAAAAATTCTGCTTTGACCGAGATTCGAACCCGGATTTCAAAATTACTCCGCTTATTAGATCGAATAAAATTTGATCTACAATTGCACATTTTATTTATACGTCCGTAAATTATATCGATCAGTCCCATCAGACCATTACCATAGTTGATATTGCTGAGACGCACACAAATGAAGTTTTTATATTCAATTTATATAGTTTTCTTAATGGTGATATGAGACAATGTTTAAATAAAATATTGAAAAAGATATTTACAAGCCCAGAAATTTAAAACACCATATGTCCATTGAACTCTTAAAAATCTTTCATAGAATTTGCATCTCAAACGAAATCATGAAAAAATAAACTTGGTAAAGAAAGTGAAAGCCGGAGATGAGAGTAAGAGGCGCGGCCATGTTGTGAAATGGTGTTTTTGAAAGACAATGGTGCCAACGACTAATGGTTGCTGGAGAGTTGACAGCACATGACAATTTGTAGCAAAAGCCGAGGGACAGGAGGGAGGGGGGGAGAGATGGAACGTGCGTTTTGGGGGAAGGAGGGAGCGGCTAGTAATGATGCGTGGAAGGAGTTAAGGTGTGGAAGAGAGCGCCATTCGGGAGTCATGCCAAATACTCCTTGACAAATGATGCACGAAAAAGAGCGCGCACGGTGGCAGGGCAACGCCGCATCCATCAAGTGACAAAGGAATGCGGGAGGAGCCAATAATTGAGGAGGGGGGAGGGGATGAGGAGGGAGGGAATGAGGGGGGAGGGTGAGGGGAGGGAAAGGGGGAGGGGAGGGAGATGAACGGGAGGAGGGAAGGTGAGAGACAGACAAAAGGGTTCTGCTCCTAAGGAGAAAATAATTGACGCACAATGGTACCTATAGCGTTAACGCTGAATATTTCTGCCGGCTGCGTTTTAACGCAATACGCGAGAAATGACTAATAGATATTTGCGCTGAATCGCTTTTACTGTAGAGGATGAAGTTAACTTTTAAACGTTCTTGGTAGTGCATTGAAAGCCATTATGATGAGAGCACTTTATGAAAATTCCTTATTGGTTCCGAAAGAACAATCTATCGAAATTATCCTGTTATCCATTAATTAATTTTTACACTATATATTATTTATTAATCCTTCGGTTTAATTCATGCAGCAAATAAGTTTAAAATTCTTCACGTTAAGTAATTGTCAGTACGAATTACGTTGAAATATTTATTCTATATGATATAAAATATACTGTGAAAACTATTAAAATTGTTTGAATTTTTATAAAAAGGAATTTTATGATTAATTTTAAATTAACTCGAAATTGACATTTCTTAATTTATTTTGATTTATGAAGAGGGGCAATAATGCTCAATTAATGGAAACTATAACCTGAAGTATTTTTATTTCATCATTCTCATCCATTATTTCTTATAACAATGGATGATATGCGATAGAAATTTCGACTCAAACTATTCTCTCACGCGCATAATTTTATTGCTTTTTCTAATTAAAGGAATGTAGTACATATTCAAATACATCCTTCGACTACTCCTTAACAATGAAATGCCTTTTACATTGATGTGAAATATTTCTCAAAAGATTGAAGCTCGTAGATAATGAGACACGCATTTCTCCTT
This sequence comes from Tanypteryx hageni, assembly GCA_028673005.1. Taxonomy (NCBI): domain Eukaryota; kingdom Metazoa; phylum Arthropoda; class Insecta; order Odonata; family Petaluridae; genus Tanypteryx; species Tanypteryx hageni. Next base: position 164,116,194 of record CM054112.1, read on the forward strand.
CGGCGTAACCTCCGAACAAAACTGCAATTTTTTCCATTTGGCGAGGTTGACAAAATGGCGACAAGAGGTGGCCATGAAAAATTGCTTCACGCATTACGCGCAAGGAATTGGAGGTATCAGAACCTGTGATAACCGAGTGACTGAGGGCACGCCATCGACCTTTTACCGTTCTTCAAATTTTACCAGCTATTTGTAGCGAAATTTACAGAGCGACGCTGAAACACACACATAGACACACAGTCAGACACAACTACCGAAGCGAAAAAAATGAACAAGGGAAACGGTAAAAGAATTCTCCCTCCATTTCTCTCTCTCTCCGTAACCCTCTCTCTTTCACACACGCTCACACCCACAAACACACTTCCATGAAGAAAAATGGAGCGGGGATATAAAGCATTTGAAAACAGCGAATGGAACCGGGATTGAGATAATGGACTTTTAAAGGGGGGGGAGGCGGATGTAGAAAGGGGAGGGGGATATGCGATGTTTTAGTGAAATCTTACCAAGGAAAAGAACGGAGAGACGTAAAAAAACGAGTGGAACAATACTGGAATTGGCGCTAGGAAAGACCTGAATCAATAATAGGTCAACCGTAAAAATGGAATGGTGGAATAATAAAAATGTCGAAACAGAATGCGTGAAAAAGAAAGAACGTTAAACATTATATATTGTACGACTAACCATGCGTGTTAACCTAAATTTTACAAAAAAGAAAAACTTTTTTAGGAAAAATTGCCTCTTGACGCATGCGTTTTTCAAAATCCGTAAACTGGAAATGTATATTTAAAGTGGATTTAATACATAATCTAATCATTATAAATATGTAGTTAACAATGGAGTGTTTTCATCAAAAGCGAACTAGCAATATTTTTATAAAAACAATTCGGTTCATAAAAGCAAAAATCTTCCATTTATCCAGTTAAATTAATAAAATATTAGAATTTTTGTGTGCCCGTCATAAAATGGCATAACATGACAGACTGGCGACTTGTCTACGTAAGATACATTAGACAAAAAGTTGAAAGAAAACTCTGTTATTACAAAAAAAGGCAATCAACCTAATCTGAGAGGTTCTAAACATATATTTTGCACATCGAACTTCGTGCATTTGATAATGTGTAAACTTAAATATCTTGCTCAGAAAGAAGAGATAGAGTTGGAAAGGAATTGAGAGAAAGGAATAAAGAAGCAAAGAATTAGGAAACAAGAAGGAAGAGGAAGAATCGAGTAAGAATAGCGTAAAAGAAGAGAGAATAGCAATCCCATGGATGGATTTATAGCGTGGGTTTAGGCGAAGAGAGTCGGTCCCTAATAATGACGAAGAGTAACAACTGACCCGCATTAGAGAGCGCTGTTAGAGGAGGTTAGTTTCGGGAAAGGAATGGGAGAGGAGGAAATTCTGTGGGAGAGGAGGTGGAGTGGGTGTATAAGGAGAATAGACGCAAAGAGATAGAGAGGGAGGGAAGGGAGAGAGACAAGAAAGGGATATGGAGGAGGAAGAAGAGATAGGTGGCGCCACGGATGGGCAGGGAACGAAAGTAGATCTGGAAACGGAGACTTCGGCTCTGGGAAGTAAGATAGATGGTAGTTTCAGTCCGCAATCTTAGCGCCTTTTGGAGTGAAAGGAGGATGGGGAAGGTCGAGGGGGGGGGATAGAATAACATTCGCAGGAAAGAGGGGGGTAGTGGGAGTTGATGGTGGTAAGAAGGGTATGTAGGATGAGAAGGTTTTTAGGGATGGTCGAAGAGTCACTTATCATCGGATTACTGCCGGACACCGCTAGGGTAAATAAAAGGAATTGCGGAAACCACTACGAGAACGAGAAGGGAGAGGATGAGGGAGGAAGAATGGGTGGGGGTGAGAGAATATGGATTGAATGGAATGAGACAATCCGTGCTGATTGCTTATTGATGTGTGGGAGGACGATTAAATCTTGAAGGCGAGTATGCAATGCGAATGTAGACGGTCAACTATGAATTACCCACGCTTTTAATCATAAAATAAACATTTTAAATGCACTATATCCTTAATTATTATGTGGCAAAAGGATAGTAAAATTCTTGATTTTTTGAATATTTCAAAGTAACTTTTAATGCGTGTTTCATATTATTCACAAATTGACCAATATGGTGACCACCCGAAAAATTAAGCCTTCAAGTCAATAAGACCAAGAAAGCCTTCAAACGAACTTCATATTAATATACTTCATAGTAAATTATTTCAACATTGACAAATAAATTTGCAGAAAATTTAATCTTAATTAAGAGAAATAACTGTGTTGTATTCTTAAAAGTGTCCAGATGAAGCGACTGGCAGAATTTTAAAGGCAAAATAATACCTACACTCACATTTAATAATATCTAGCTCTGATCTTGAATCGAATGCATAATACAAAGTTTTGTCACATTTTTGAGAGAACAACAGAGGTAAGTAGCTGTGATTTATAATATATTTGTCGTTTCATTCGAATCAAAAACTAGTAAGCTACAGCTGGAAGGAGAAATAACCATGAAAAAATGTCTCGGTGTTCTAGTACAGTTACAATCGCCACTAAAATCACGGAAGTGCCGCGGGCACAAAAAATACTAAATCTCAGCATCACGACGTACATACAAAGCCTATAAAATAATGAGGATAGCTTCGCGTGGAAGAGAAGGAAAGAATGGGGTCCAAATTGATATCGGGTCGCGACCCAATGGTTCGGGAAAAGTGTAAGAGGATTGCAGCGAGATATAAAACTAGTAGAGTGAGTGGATGGGAAAGTGTCGGGCGAGAATGGATTCTGGAGTGAACAAGAAATGGGCGTATTTCGGATTCTGCTGAGCTGGCCAGAACCCTTAACCCTCACCCACCTCTCCCTTCCCGCTTTTTTTCCTCCCTCCCCCTACCTCCCTCAATCTCTCCTCCCCATCCGGCTTAACAGGCACCGCCACCACCCCCACCCCACCCAACACTACCAAATCCAGACTTACCGCACCCCGCGTTAGCGTCACCAAAGAAGACGGCCCGCTATTCGTAACCCGAACATGTCTCCTAGCAACGATTCCCCGCCTCCCACTCACAATGTACCGCACCACCTTCATCCTCTCTCGCTTCCACTACCATTCTTTATCTCCCATCCTTTCCTACCCCATTTTTCTCCCCCTACCCCCTTTCTCTCTCCATCACGCTTTTTTCGCGGACACATTCGCTGGGGGGCGGCGTTCCTCACCCCACCCCACACACGTAAACCTGACCCTTTTTTGTATGTATGCGCATGCACACACACACACACACACACACACACACATATATATATATATATATATATATATATATATATATATATAAATATATATATATTCACACACACACATCCGACAATACAAATGATAGGGGAGTAAAGAGAACGTATAGTATGGAGAAAATGGAAGGGCGGGTGTTAAAAAAATAGCAGGGTTAGGGGAAGGGGTAGAAAAAGGAAGGAAGAAAAGAATGGTTCTGCGAACATCGCTTCGACCAGGCGAACGAGCGTCCTATCCATCACTGACCCTATCCCTTTCGCGGAATAATACATAAAAAAGATCTCCAGACGCTAGGCGAAGTCTGTTTTTTTGTATCGTCAACTCTCGCTCTATTCGTCGGAAAAAATATAAAGCGGATAGGTCTTAATAGCTATTTCTCTCTCTCTATCTCTCTTGACGAAGAGTGGACGCCTCCGCAACTGGTGTCTCGTGTCGAGAGAAGAGATCTTGGGAATGGGTCTAGAGAAGAGTCTTTTGGAAGAAGAGGTCAACTCCTATGAGTGTGAGAGTACGGATGGCATTTTTTTCTTTTTCTCTTCCGAGGTGTGACCTCTCCCGCTGTCCCGGCGGGGGGTATCTTTTGCCGGCGGGATCGGGTCGACACCCGAAGTACGACCTCCGCAGATGTCGCTCCCGAAAGAGAGTATCCTGCTCCTCCATTGTTACCCGAGAACCTTGCTCTCTCTCTCCCCTCCTCGCTCCCTTTTTGGAAATTGGAGCCCTCGAGGAACCCATTGTCAGGCCTCGGAATAATTCTGTCGTAAAAATTCATCGTCCTATAGTCATTCTAATTTGCTGCGCGCGTTTTTATTTATTGGGGCAATTTGCTATTGCAGGGATTTACAGCGGCGGGTGAATTAAAAGGACACCCCTCCCACCCTCCCTCTCTGTCTCTCTCTCTCTCTTTCTCTCTCCTGAGAGTTCCACAGTGGATGAACTTAGCATAACAATGTTTAGGTTGTTTTGCAAACTCTTAACTCTGCCATTTTGGGATATGTTCGATATTTTTGGGGGTTTGCTAATGTACGACTCTCATCTCGGAATGAAAATGAAATTTGTGATTGATCACTTTCAAATGCAGCTAAATTCTTCGTATACAGGAAATGATGGATGAAATATTAGGTGATTTTTTCAGTAATGCAAAAGTTCAGAAATAAACCATTTTTTATAAAATGTCAAATATTGTCAGGTATGCTCGTATACATTTACATGTGCAATTACCCATACTGGCGGTTGGTATGTGATGTATTGCACGCATATGTCTCCAATAATTCTCACTTGATGACTGATTGTTCCAGCAAAAAATGAAATTCTATATCATCTTGTCCTACAATCTTACCGATTTAACGTCGTGGTACTGTCGTCCGATGTATTTGGAGGTTTCAGTTATTCCTATTACATATTCAACAAAATTCTCAGGCCTAAACTTCTCTAGAAGCACCATCTAACGTTCAGACGGATTTTTTCTAAAGATAACTTATTAAAGTTTTTAATAATCAAGTACCAATGTCAGGATTACCTTGTAACGGTGCTTCCTCGAAGCGATTTTCCATTTTGAATTAATTGTTTTTTTGTTTTTGTGGTTAATCATCATCTTAGATTATTACAGTCGTAACTCCTGCGCCGAACACAAACTTAAGGAAGGAGGGAAACCTGGTGCCAGCATTAGTCTACTCTTTACGAAGACCACAAAGGGGGTCAACTGCTTAACGTCTCTTCCGAAAGATGGATTGCTGACTTGCGCGGTCTCCACAAACCACTAAAGTAGTGGACCAATTCTAAATTAAGCCACTTCTAATAGTGAGATGAGGTATTTCAAATTACAAACTCCTTGTTCGCGAGTATTGATGGAACTTGTCAGAATATTTAAGAACGCAGTTCGTTCTTCCAGAGATATATGCAATCCCTACATACACCCACGCTAGGAGGTTTGCTAGAATCTATGATTGACGACCTCTCTCTCTCCGATATCCATAAAAAGATATTTTTACTCTCGATGAGTATCCACTGGTGACGGATGCTTTGCCGCGCATTTGCTTCTACAAAACCTCTTTATGGTAGTTTGACAATTTGATTTCAGCCACTTCTTGGAAAATCTATGACGCTATCATATGGAATCGTACAATCGATTAAAATAAATCCTATGTTTTATTATTTGTTAGCGTTTACATGTCAAATAAATTGAGGTAGAAAATGGAAAGGCCGGAAGTCGAGTACGCTTCCAGCATATGGGATCAACATGAGAAAGACTGCATATTCGAGTTAGTAAATGTGTGGCGCAGCCAGTAATATTCGCGTAGCTAATTTATGACTCTATGCAGGGCCGTCTCTAGGATCCGTGGGACCCGGGGCGATGCGGCTGCCGCGGGGCCCCTACCTACACGCAATAAATTATATATTTATAATTTAGTTATTATTTTTTTTTTAAAGTAAAAATTAAATAAAAATAAAATTTTAAATGAAATTCAAAGAAATTACACAAAAATGTTATATATTAACAATTTTAACATTAATACATACCGTACATTTTCCAAATTACAGAAAAACGTAAGTATGAACAATCATCATTAATTACAAGAGTAGAAAATCTTGCAAACATTTATTACGTATTACATTTTTTAAATTTATTTTTTAGCTTTCATATGAGCAAATTTATCAATTATTCTTGACCTGTCATTCTTATCAACTTCCTTTTATTCGATAGATAACAGTACCAACCCGGTCAGCCTTTATTGTGAAATAGTCGATCGTAAATAATTTTTTATTGATTTAAATTTTTTAAACGACCTTCGTTGGACGCTACGGTCACTGGTATTGTAAGAAATATCCTACAAAGTATTTCCGTGTTTGGGTATATTCATATATGCAATATATTTTTATCCAAAAAATTTAAAATATCAATTACACTGGTTTTTTGTACAATTATAACATTCTAACATTATTCCATCTACGTCGCTTTTGGAATCCGAGTTGGTTTCATCCTACACAATTTGTTGTATATCGTAACAGAGTTTCTGCAAGTTAATTACATTCCAAGTATTAAGTTGACTTATGTTGTGCATGAACCCAAATCTAGAAACATATTCTCCGTATTTATCAAATAGTCAGGACAGAAAGTTCAAATCCATGACTCGTAAAAAGAAATCCGTTCCAAATCGCTCCTTCATATTTTTGAAACTATCATCCTCATTTTCAAAATCAAAATGTCTCCTTTTAGCCATATTAGAAAATTCTGTATCGGGTGATGCTTCATTTTTGAGTTGTTTAGCTACTTCTAGGGTTTGATTAAATCCTTCATTTCTATACGTATTTAATGCTGATTTCAAAGCATACAAATGGCTAACTGCCATATCTATCTAAATTTGAGCAGATCGCAGAATCTTACTGACTTTATTTACAGCTGTTAGTATGTCATACCAAATTACAATGGAATTCAGAAACTCGAAGATGTTTCATTCCTGCGACACCAATGAATTTGATTAGTTCTTATTTTCGAGTCTTGACAAATTTCTGCTACTTCGAGTAAAGCTTCTTTAATTTTTGATAACTTAAAGCGTACAGCTTTTATACTTTCAAGTCTCGATTCCCACCTAGTATTAGACAAGGGTTTTAGTGATATATCTGTATACCTCATCAAGATATTCCATCTTGCCGGAGAGGTTGCGAATATAATGTACATACGCCGAATAACACCAAAAAGTAAAATTGCGTGCAGGCAAGAATAAGCCATATCAGAGAGAACCAAATTTAAGTTATGAGGTCCACAAGGCATGAAAAATACTCTTGAATTTAGACAAATGCGTGCTTGAACTTCCTGTTGACAGCCCTTCATATTCGCGCCGTCATCATATCCTTGTCCTCTGCAATACTTCAAGGAGATTTCCGCGTCATTCAGTTCTTTTAATATAGTTTCGAAAAGTAATTTTCCTGTTGGATCTGAGATTTCCAGAAAACTTACGAAGTGTTCAACTAATTCTACATTAATTTTCGTCACCAAACAGTGACGCTCTGCCTCGTCATAGTATCTATGTAGAGCGAAATTTTCGTGTCCCGCGAACTTTGTATCATTTTACATGGAATTGCGCTAAATTCAAAAGTAAGTAAGCCCTGGGTGACCTGCAATTTTACTAAATTAAAACATCGAATTCCATTTAAATATTGTTTTCAATTTTTGTGTTGTTCAAAAATTGGCTTCATTGATTCAATTTTAGACAAAACTACATTCGTGAAAGTTGATTTTTGTAAAAGCTCTAGCAAATCACAATGAGTTTTTAATCAATTGTAATGATTGTATAAAAATAATAATTTTTATCAGTATTTTAAGATTTTCTCTGTGCATCCTCTTAAATATTCCCAAATATATAGTTTTAGAATATATGATAGTTGATTGTATGTATTTGTTCATCTCCCAAGCTAAAGTTGTCTTTGTCCAAAATGTTTTAAATTAGGCTCTTTATCTGCAACATTCTATATAGACAAGGACTGGGTACTTCTAAATAGAAAATTCGACCGAAACGTTCCCTTATATTCTTCCGCTCACACACGTCTACACAGAAATATGGCTGCCGTACTATCCCAGAAAGTCGAACCATTCGAGTAGCACGGAAGCAATTCGGAAGTCGGCCCACAACCTTTTCGAATTGAACGGTGTTGACAGGATAACCTATCAAATGTTAAGGGTGGGAACTACGTGGAACTTAAAGGGGAGAAAGAGAGAGGGAGGCAGGAAGCAAACTTAAATACCCCCCGCCGCGACCAGGAAAAACACCTGGTAGTTACAAAACTTCCAAAAACCCTATCGAACCTTATTCTTCCTTAACTACGGCCCGAAAGCTATCTCCTTCATCCTCCCTCACAGCGTGAATCCCGACTTCGTGTAAGCAAAGTACTGTGACAGGAGAAGGAGAGAAAAGCGGGCGGAGGGGGAGTGGAGGGAAGGCAAAAATATGTCAACTGACATCTGCCCCACCAGAAATGCCAAATGTGTTATAAAAACTCTCGCTCTCTCTTACGTGTATGTGAAACGCAGAACGGAAACGTGCGTCCAGTGACACAACACACTCATGGGGACACACACACTAGTACTACCATCAATCCTTCTTGCGCGTATATGTGAGTTGGCCGTTCTAACAGTAATGGCCGCTCATGGAGGGGACTCCCCGCGGAGACGCGAGGCAAAAAGGCCGGTCCCTTCCCGGAGGCCACCGGGAGAGAGTCTCCATCCCCTTCTTTCAGCGGAAGAAACGCGGTTCTGCCACAGAAGAGAGAGAGAAAGAGAGAGAGTGGGATGGTTGGAGGGAGGAAGGGAGGAGGAGACTTTTACTTCTCATTCAGTTTTTGGTTGAGACGGCGGAAAAATGGAGAGGAGTGGCAAAGGAAAGAAGAGAGAGGGGGGGGAGGAGGAGAATGAAATATTTCTTCCCCTTCAAGGTATGAAGTATGCCATTCCGAGATGGCGGACTCGAGATAGGTGGATGTGTGTGTGACATAATGGCGGAGGGGGTCGAATAGAAATAGGGGGAGAGGCACGGGATGATACACTGGGGGACTCATGCTTCTCCGTTCCACCATCGCGTTTCTGTTTGGAAGGTAGAGAGGGAGGAGTAGACAAAGGGGATGGATGGGTATTGATACGATAAACAACGTGCGAGTAGGACGGAGATGAATACACTGGTATTCAACTTGCTTAAATATGTTCTACACCTTCATGAGAAATGTCGTGGATTTCTGGTGGGGTGCGTAGCGACAGTGAGAAGGTGCGTCACTTAAAAGTAAAGCGGTGGAATAGTTTCGAGAAAAATGCCGTTTAAGGTAATTGAAGAAATCGACGACGAATCATTTCCATGTGGAACCTGGGTGGAGGGAAAGATAAATATAGGAATAAGATAAAGGGGAGAGAAAATTTTCTATGCACTGGAGCTGAAAAAGCTTTTTTATAAATGATCATGACGTAACAAGTAAATACGAAAAATGAAAGCCGTTTAGAAATGAGATTCAATATTTTTTATAGAAGAGATATTTTCAATGATATATCAAAGCTGAAACATTGGACTGCTTCACCCTTCATATGAGATATTTTTTTCTAAAAAACGTATCACATTGCTTCTATACTATTGCGTAGTAAATTTCAAATATGTATACATTCAACCTTAATGTAAAAATGGGAGAGAACCAAAGAATGGAGGACTACAGAATTGCATTTATTTAGCCCTATTAAAAAATCTCCCACAGTTAATATTCCATAATTTAAAATTTGAACTGTTTCATCAACACGTACTCGTCGGCTCGACACATCGGCGGGTTGTCGTGCATTATTTTTTTCCACCTACTACATGAGAGGCAGTTTTAATAGACGCGAATAGCATACACATGGGGAACTACAGTCGGCGAGAAACTAGTTGGCTTCTCAGATGTTTACACTCAGAAAGTACAGGGGGAGCTACGTTGTCGAATTTACGCTAATAGGCCACGCCCGTTATGTATTTATGAACGAAACAGTAAATAAAACTTTTAAATTCCACCAAACAAAATACGTTTTTTAGTAAAAATATTCACAAAGAATTAATTTACGCAATTAGTTATTGAAAAGTCTTTTAAAATAATTAGCAAAACGATGATATCTACATTTAGTCAAAAATCAGGTTATTTTGCCGTTTTTTTTCCTGATGTAATTTTGAAGTAATGCCCATTTCTATCGAAGCGAAATTTTTAAAGAACATTTGTCATGCATTTCGCTGCACAATGAGTATTATTATTTGTATATATAGGTTATCAATTGAGTGGTATAAATTTTTATATGAAGTGAATGACACATTCTTTGGATCGCTGTATTAAAAAATGTAGCATGCGACAAAATCGCGTACTGTTGTTGTTAGACCCCAACATCATGTGTATGAATTGCATAAGAAATGATGAAATTAATGTTAGTGAAGATTTTATTTCAATACGTATAATGAACTGGTAGATATTAATATTTTAACAAACGATAAAATTGGACATGCGCTCATTACGACTGTTATGCACCGGAATTTACCAAGATTTAGTTTTATTTTAATTAGAGAGATGTACTTTATATAAAATTAATGTAATATCAGAAGTAGCAAACAGTTCTGTAAAAAATTTATGCGAATATAAAATAAAGTAAGATCATTAAATGACATTTTGCATAGATAGTAGATTTTCTGATCGGGAATTCTAATAAACCAAAATATATGAAGATTTATAAATGGAAACTTTAATATTTTAGTTTCTTAATAGAAATATGTGAATGTATTTTATTATAAATCATAACCTTGGAATTTATTTATGATAAAATTTCATGAATTTACCAATCTATAAAAAATTCCAGATCGTAAACATCCATATTGGAAAATTGTTTGAGGATTTCTAATTCCACCTTCTTTCATTATTATAAACTAGGGCAGTAACGCTGCACACAATATACCGGGTTTTCCGTATTTACACAATAGCCATTGCGTCCTGATATTTTTGAGCCATATATCGCGGGCCGTTTGTGAAAGAACTTGGTAGAATTGTTCTTCTGTCGATATTTGCCGGTTCTATATTAATTATTATTTCCCTCGCTTGTCCTCAGATTGAATACCTCGCTTAAACCTTCCTCGAGAACCACTCTCTTCAGCCATTTCAATTAAGAAACAAAAAAATTCTTAATTAGAAACCAATTAAAAAAACTAACTAGAAAAACAGCAACAAAAACGTAATAAGCAAAACAGAAAAAAAACTGTATAACAATAAAAAAACAAGACTCAAAAAGAACCGTTGCACAATAGTCATAAGCTGACAATCCAAAGGCTACTGATTGAGAAAACTAAGCGACGGTATTAAGGCACAGAATGGCAACGTCGCAAGGCTCTGATAGGCCCAAGCTTGAAAACGACTCTGCTAATGCCCCCCACCTTCAACTTTCTCAGGAGCGAACTTGTTTCTCGCCGAGTATATGCAAAAACGCTGCCGACGTGAACGTGTTAATTTCATACGACCATTATAAATAATTTCGCTATCCGTGGACATCTTTTCTATTCTCTCATATTGCTCCTATACAGGTTACCCACTAAAAAACAGTTTGGCTGTTCTGTGGATCGAGTGTATCATTAAACACAGGGCGGTTGCTTCAGTCGATCTATGAAAAAAGGTTTTCCGGGTATCTCTAGAATACGGCAATGTAATGTAAGTAATGAGTCGATTAAAGTTTTTATGCATGAGAATAGAATAGCAACGCGTTTTTCAGTACTCGATGAATCTCGGAGTGAAAGTTGTCCTCCTAGATTTTTGATGCCTCCTCAAATTAAGCACGCAGAGACAAAGTTGGAAATTTTTGACAGAGGCGGCCGCTCAGGCCCTTCCTAGAGGTGGTTATATTAAAGGTCTCCCATTGGCCATCCCCACCACTTCACCAGGTGTTCCACGCTACGCAACCCGACAATGGTCGTAGCAGATGTTCCGAGCGGTTGGCTCGCATCCTCCTTTATTATTATTTTTGAGGCCGAACTACTCGCACAGATCGACCAATGGCGTGAGGTTTAGGGAACTTGGTGGTCGCGTAGTGAGTGCCTCCTCCTCCTCCCCCTCCCTCCCACTCCTCTTCTGCCCCCCCCCCCCACACCTCATCCCACCCCACATCCCGTCTCTCTCTCTCTCTCCTTCCTCCTCCGACTCCCAACCGACCGACCACCGCCCTCCGACTATTCCCATCGCCCTCTAGCACCCACACTAACCGCGAGGTGGCCTCATGGGAGGAACCACGCGGCTTTGGTGCAATGGTTTCGGGTTACCGCGCTCTCCTCTCCTGTTGCTTTCGGTTAAGCCAACATCATTCTTTTTTCAATCCTCCAACCTCTCTCTTTTCTCCTCCTTCCGAGCTTATTAAATTCTTTTTTTCTCCACGACGGATCCACTGCGAAAGATCGATCGATTTCGCATACCAATCTTCTTCCCTTTTTTTGCCACATCCTCCCTTATCTCCTCTCATATCGTCCTGCTCTCTCGTCCTTCGTCCATACACTCTTGGTGGAGTTTCGCTTCTCCACGGACACCGCGAGAAGGAACTCTATCCTTAACTCGCTTTTCTTTTTCCACCTGCTCTCTCCTTGTATCCGTGCAAGTGAAACCGCACCATTCGAGTCAGTCATACCACCCATTCTTCCCATATTCGACTTCTTTTTTTTTCCTTCTCCCTCTCGGTGCAGTCCAGTATCAGTTTTCTCCGTCGTCTCACCATCTTTCAGTCCACCCCTCGCTTTTTTCATCTCACGTGTTTTATTGTTGCAATGTTGTCTCACCACCTCCACTAACTCATTTTCCCGAATAAGTTCTAATAATTATTATGGTCAACTATTATTATCAAACAGTTTTCCTACAAAATTATCTGTACTTTATGGCCTTAGTATTGCCCTTCTTTCACGAAGAAGGTTAGTTTAAAATACTCAATGCCTCCTCCATTGTCTAACCTTTCAGTCCTCACGAGATAGGAAAATGAATTCCAGAAAACTATTTAAGGCATTGCTGATGATCGGAAGGTATTATAGTTCCCAAATAAATATCGAAACACCAAAATTTATGAAACACGCCCTTCTTATATCGATTTTACACTTTTTGGTTTCTTATTCTTTCATAAATTGAATTTTTTCATTTATTCGACGCTCATTTACTATCATTGTCATCTTATTCACCTAATTACGTATCATGTCAAAATTTCTCTGCTTCCATTTCCTTCTTTTCTTTCCGTTGTATTTGCCGTTCCATTCTCTCTAAGCTCTTTTTAAAGATATGTTTATATCATACAACGAGAGTCATTTTATTCACACCCCAAGCCGTGAGACGCCGATATAAATAATAGCAAACTTAGTGGCTCCAACTAAAAAATTAATAGTGTTATAACATATAATGACTCTTCGCACATCTCGCTAATGAGTTATAGAAATATAACAGGCCGGTAATTGGGATCACGGGATATTTTTATTAACTCCAGGTACGTTCTCTTTGATATCACTCAAGCCTGTTTATCTTAAAAATTTTAAACCTCTTTTAATATTCTCCGATCTTCTTCCTCTTTTTCTCTGTCCCTCGTGTATCCCTCCCTCCATCCATTCACCCTCTCACTCTCTCTGCGTGCTCTCCCTCGCCATCGGTTTCCCGCAGGCCGTCCTTTCACGCATGACGGGAGCTAAAATCAGGTACGTAGCCTCGGAATCATGTTCGCTTTGAGTTGACTCATGTTCTGGCTTTTCATTTCTTCAGCCAACCTCGTGAACTGTCCGAGGGAATTGCTGGTGCAAACAGCCATCAACTATGAAGATTCTCTTGTATCGTAAAGTTTTGATTTACTGGGACGGAAAAAAAAACATTCGAGAATGCAGCGATAGGGTTACCACGCCCGTGGGAGAGGGTTTTTGCAGCTAACAAACAAAGACATACACGGTGCGATGCGTTCACTACCGTGAGAGCCGCTTGTTGATTTTTTTCACTGTCGCCCATAGCATTTTCCATGTTAACCTGCGGCAATTGTATGCGACTCGTTCGTTGCCATGAATATTTTCAAATTTTGTCGAGAGCAACCTACCTACCTTATTAAACTAACACTTATGAACGCGTAATGACTCTAACTAACAAACGTGTCGGCCGAGGAATAGAAATATCGCATAAAATTTCAAAATTTTAATGCAATATTTGCTCTCAGAGATCACACAAAGGGAAGGGAGTTCGTGTCTTTCTATTCGTTCGTCCGTATCTTTCGTCTCACACGCAGCCCGACTGATTTTGATGAAGTTTATTAAGGGAAATCTACACCAAAAGTTATTGGACGATTCTCATTTTGTCCCATTTCGATCGCTTAGGACATTTCTCTAACATTAGTGATTTAATGAACTTTTACTCTTGTATTTTTTAATGATACAGCTTAAAGGTGGTTACTATGGAGACAATCTCAGTTATTTTTCTTTCTTTAATCTATCCTCAAATTATTTTTCTTAGAAAAAATCTCGAAGTTCGCTTCATTATTAAAAATAAATGTATCATCTCAAGGTTTTCGAAATCTATCATTTATCAACCTTATTGAATTGGCGTTGAGATTATGCTAATCTAAGGCGTAAATGTTCAGTTAGCTTAGATCAATTTAAAAAAATTAATCGGTATCACACATTTCTATGCTAATTTAAGGTAACATCAGGCATTAGAGTGGTGAAAATGAGAATTTTTAGGCTGGTTTACAAAGGAAACATAGCATTATGAAATGGTCGTGTATGTGTGCACTCCACTAACAGCTTTTGCATCAATGGACCGATTTCCGTGAAACGTGGTATGAAGCTCGTGCTGCCATAGCCCACTTCCGGGCTATATTTTATTTGGCGAAGATTGAAGTCCCGGTTTCGATTCCAGGAACGTTTTTTTCCTATTTGTTTTACATAGGAAGTCTCAAATCCATCGTGCAGAGATGTTTTCTTTAATACTTTAAAATATCTTAAAATTGTGATATCGGAGCGAGGTTTTTACTGCTCTAAGTGGAAAAGAATATAAATTTTAATTATTATCGCAGAATTTTGATAATTGATAATATTTTCTTAAATGTCTATGAAAACAGCGAATTTGCGTTTTAAATCGCATTTTATCGGATTGTTGCCATGGAGAGGATTATTACCGAACTCGGCTTGAGTATAGACGAATGAACAAATGGGTTGGTTATTAGGCGTTCTTTACCAGCGAAGCGCTAATAGCGAAACGCCTTATGAGCACGTATGGTCCGTCCGTCCGTCGTAACTTTTATCTCCTAAACCGCTGGACGGATTTTAATTTAATTAAGTATGAGTGATCGTTATTCAACTTTATTGCTCAATTCTGATTTTCAACTGAATCCGTAAATTTTAACTTTCACTTAATTACTTTAATAAACTTATACTAGTATCTCGTTAAATGGCATCCGTCATGCAACAATGAAATACCAAACTTTTCTCTCCCTAGCTCTTATATGATCTATAAGGTATTGATTAAATAATTTATTCAAATAGAGAACAGCTTTTACTACAAGAAAGTCCCCAAGACACATTATTACGAGTGATGGCTTCGGAGATAAAAATTCGAGAAAATCCTGAGCAAATATGGCGTATTTAATTTAAATCGATCGCGAAGACGGTTCTCTCAGCAAACAACAATTAAAAATTCATATATTTCTCACCCATGCTCTTATATGATCTGTGAGGTATAAATAAAAAATATTTGGAGAGAGAACAACATTTACTACAAGATGGTCTAGAGACCACATAATTACGATTTATAATTTTGGAGATGTAAATTCGAGAATCACCCAATCTTTCGATACTGTTTCATATATATTTTCCATTAAGAACACCTTTGAAATCTCTGTATATTCCATTTAGGGAGAATACTTTTCATCTTAGTTTCTTTTCCACTCGACTACCCTTCAGCAATGGACAGTTTGGTCCATACATATTAGCGTATAAACAGTTACAGTTGTTTAATTCGTATGTTTTAAAAAATACATGCAAAATATATTGTCAGAAAGAGATTATGACATTGCTTTTAGTATTTTAAACCTTATATCATCATCGTCATAGGTAGTATGTCCGTAGACAGGTCCGTGATTATTCATCGTTAAACTTGGTTCTCCATATACTCTTATTTTCCGCAGTCCTCTTCATATCTTGATAACTCTCTTTCCCTGTCAAATCGTCTACCAGATGAAACCTTTTCCTACCTCTTTTCCTCCTTACATCTAGTTTCCCTTCTAACACGTCTTTAATCATTCTCTCTCCTCAAGTAATGTTCAACCCAGTTTGCCTTCCTCTTTCTAATAGTCTATATAATCATTCGCTTCTCTCCTACCCTTCGTAGCACTTCATCGTTTTTCATCTTATCTATCCATTTTATCTTCAGCATTCTCCTCCAAGTCCACATTTCAAAGCTTTCCAAGTATTTGATGTCATTTTTCCTTAGCGTCCATGTTTCTGCCCCGTACAAAGCTATACTCCATATAGAGCATTTTATGAACTACTTGCGAATTTCTTTCTCTATATTCCCCGTAAGTAGATGTTTCTATCTTCTGAAAGCAGCTTTTGCTTTTCCTATTCTGGTACTGTTCTCACTCGTTCATTTTGCTTCTCTTGTTATGAAGCTTCCAAGATATTTATAGTCTGAAACTTGTTCTAAATGCTTTCCTCCAATACTTATGCTCAGATTCTATTCTTTGCCCGATACTCAACTGACCTTGGATTTTTCTGTATTTATTCCATACCGTATTTTCTATCTGTTATTAAGTCTATTTAACATTTTCTAGAGATTCTCTTCCTTTCTTGATAGAAGTACTTGGTCATCCGCGTATTTTACTGTTCTTATAATCCTTCCTCCAATTTTGAATTTTGCCTTCACACGCTTCTTGCATTAGACATTCTCCATATACACATATTGAATATGGTCGGCGATAGGTCTTACTCCTCTTCCGATATTTACTCCGCAGGTGTCCGCATTATCCAACCTGACCTTTACATTTTGATTCACATATAGATTCCTGATCGGTCTCCTGTCTTTCCAGTCTACACCTATATCCTTTAATATCTCCATCAACATTACCCAATTTACTCTATCAAAGGCCTGTATATTCAGACGTATCGATTCTTAATTCTGGTGGATTTTAATTTTATAAATATCTCAGAAAAACTTCTTAATTTTTCACCGTCTCAAACTGCAGCGTAGGGATCCAAATTACGCATTATCTATATCTATAGATTAAAGACTCTAACTGTTATTCTTTAATATCAAAATGTAACTATCGTCCTTTCGCAATGAGTCGCAGCAAAAGAATTGATCTAAGCGCCATCTGTGGGCGGTAGCGCGGGCACGCACGCGCACACACACACACACGCGCACACACATGCATCGCTATTATCAGTTCCATAACGACTTGGACTTTCCGAGCGATAAACAAATTCCCGTCTCGACCGCGCGTAAGGTTTTTCCCAGAAATCACTCAGCATACAAATTGCGGGATTGCTGCAATTTTAATGGGAGGTCAAAGGAGCGCGTGTGGCACGACGCAGTTCGACCTGCGAGAGTATATGGGTGGGGGGCGACGACATATAATGGGGAACATGTTATTAGTATTTTGCGCGGCGTCGGGTGGTAAATGAGAAAATGCATTTGGTATAGGTGAGTAGTCGTTCTATCGATTCGTAGAGATGCCAGGAGAGACAGCGAGAGAGAGACGACGGAGAAATGGCAGCGAAAGAAGTGGAGATATGGAGAAATACGTATGTGAGAGGAAGCGTAAATATAATCCGCTGCGAAGGATAACAGAAATGCCATTTTTTAATTGTATAACATAGAAAGTGCGCCGTATATCATGGGTTTAAGTCGCGGAGTCTTTTATCGCCTCTCAGACGATTTTAATGTATCGGAGAGCTATAAATACCGAACGTTTGACAGTACCAAGTTGTGCGTGTTATATAGGCGAAGAATTTTCCTTTCCTTAATATCTTTCACGCGCTTGAATTTATGCAACGCTCTACGATCTTGTTCCTCTCTCGCTCTCTTGCCCCATGTTCCGCGGGGATTTACTTTTTTATTTGATTTTTGTAATGGGAGGCTGAGCGGGGGCGAGGTATAATGTGGGGCACAGAGGCGAACGAAGGCCGTTTCTGCGAGCGTACATCGCTCCGTCTCGATGGGAAACAACCTCCTTTATGTATCCATAATTAATCGATCGAGAGGTTACGAGCGTTCGAGAAAAATCCGGAAGACGTGATAATGCCTATAGATGATGGACTCGATCGCGTGATTTATTCTCGATATTTTTGCGCGTCGCCGTGCGCTCGCGTTGGGTCTTACTGTAGTGCGTGTATGTGCAAGTCGTGAATAAAAGGTTACGGGAGAATTTCCTAAATGAATCGGAGAGATTTTAGAGGGTTAATTATTTCTTTTTTTTTTAACCGGCGGATTTTTGGAGCGTGAATGATTGTCACCTTTTATTGAGGACCTATCGGCTTCAGTAGGCATTATGCTTACATGTAGTGTTTGGGAATTTTTTTAAAATTCATACCTTTTCCGTCATTGCAAAATTATATCCGAAGGAATTGAGATTTTTTATACCCTAACCTTGAGTGATAAAACTGTGGAAACGACCTTATGCTGTCCGATCATTAACATAATATAATGGAACATTGTTATTATGATGGTATTTCTTCGATCCTGGTTTTGGAAACAGACTTAAACGAAATTAATATTTTGTAAACCTACTGCTTTAATCATTTCACAAAGAGACGAAATAAAGCAAATAATTTTAACAATAATTTAATAATTAAATATCAATGTTAAAAAAATACCACGGGCCAAAAAATATCCATTGCCTAGGAGCAGGAGCAGCCCGATGAGTTTTGGCGCCCCGGGCGAGATAGCACTCCAGCGCCCCTCCAGCACCCCCTTCAGTTAATTTTGTTGAGATATTTACGAAGCAGATGTTGATTTATGCATCGCTCTGTGAAAATTATTGATTGTGAAAAGTTAAAAGAAATGCCATCAAGATTCAAGCCTGTTCTTCGATATAAATTTCTATCCAACATTTATTCACTTGCAAGTAATGCATAGGTAAATGATCGGGAAAGCGCCCCCAAAACTTTGGCGCCCCGGGCAGCCGCCCGGGTCGCCCGTAGCTCGGACCGGCCCTGCCTGGGAGTCCATAGTTTTAGATTGGAAAAGAAGATATCGTTTCTTAAAGGTTCCTTGTTTCAAACAACAAAGACTTAGCTGAAAGAGAGAACTGCAAAAAATCGCAAGCATGGAAAGGATGAAATCACTGCGAGGGCTGGATAAGGTCTTCGGGTCCATCCAGCCGCCCCGATGACCTCAAGCAGAGAGTGTGGAGAAGATGGTGTGAGAATGCGTGGAGTGTTCTCCTACGCCATTGAGGAACGCTTCTTCCTCCCCCCTCAACCTCGCCCTCGCCCCCTTCCCATCCACTCGCCCAACTCCTCAACACGCACACACACACGTCTACTCCTGCCGGTGCCCGACTGCTTTATTGCCCGCCGCGGAAAAACAAAGGGCCCCTGGCAGCGGATTCTCGAGATCCTATAAGCGCCAGAGTCCTGTTCTCCTTGAGTGGGTGCCGACGGACAGCCGAAGATAAAAAAAATAGGAAGGGAGTGGGACTCAGAAGAGAGAGAGAAGAGGGGGTAGGTGTAGCGTGATGTAGGGATGGGTGAATGGGTGGGTGGGTTGACGGTGGTGTTAGGCTGGGATGGTGTTGCGTCGGGCATCCAGATCGCCACAAATCTCTTTCGCTGGACCCGCGGGCGTCTGGTGCGGCGGCGTCCTCAACCGACCCACTCCACTGCCATTTTCCCTTAACGAGTGCTTTTCTCATGGATCTCATTCCCTCCCTCTTCGTGGGAAGACTCAGGATAGGACTTTTTTCAAAGGGAAGGGAGGGGGAGGCAACAAACGAGAGAGTGACTTGTACCGGCGAAACAGATTCGAAAACAGGGTCGAAAGAGCAGAGAAGTAATGAATGGGACCGCTGGGGTGAGTTTTTTTCTGTGAGAGAGAGTGAGCCTGGCGCCTAACTTCACGAATAGCGCATGAATTAATGTTCGACGGTGATTTTCCAGACGTCCCCGGGCATCGCTGTAAACAAATTGTTTTTTTATACGCCTTCGACCGCTTCTAGAGCGAAGGCGTGTGAAGCTTACGAAGAGTGCCTTGTACAAATACCATTCCAAGCCAGGGAAAAATTCCAATGCGTTCAAAAACAGCACAGTGAGATTTCATTATCTAAGATAATTGATTTTTGGGAGCTTGGATAATCACAGACGTTGGTTGGTTGGAATCAAACTCTTTGACTCCGTCAGTCTCTTCTATCTTTATGTCACGGAGCTTTCAGAAAAGCATTCGAAATAACGATGTTTATGCAGGAACTCGAATTTTGCGAGAGATTCATTGCAAGCGTTCAAGAATCTTATTGGTTTCATGCACTATAGAAAAATAACGACTTGCGATACTTGCAAGGAAAAGTGTGATATATCTCCTCCGCCAAATCCTTCTCATACTTATCAATCATTTTTTTAAATAGAGTCAGAAAGAAACTAACACCGAGTTTGAGGCGACCTTTTAATTATTTTCTTCTTCAATCGAATCTATATTGGCCACTCGAAAAATATTTCCGTTTATGACATTTTAGCAGCGATTGATTCAGAACGTTTTCAGATGTCAATTACCCTCACACTCACTCTACTATCGCATCTTCGTCGCTTGGCAATCAATTAAAGCGACATTGAGCCCGGCGAAATGGCAAGAGTTTTGCCGCCGCCACCGCGATAATACGAAACTAAAGGAGAAACAAAATACTCGAACAGACCGAAGTCGAGAAAAGCGTGGAAGAAATGAGAGATAATTTCAAAGAATTATGTTAACCCATTAGGTCGAAAGAAGTCCGCAGAACTTGTTCACTAACAAACCATAAAGCAGTGATGGATGGCATTCATTAAAAATAGCTTTAATTCGCTCATATTTACACACGACGTACATTATTATTTCACTATATCGTTCTGAGTTCTTTGTACTCGTACGATACCAACAATTCCTATTTGATACGACAAGATGACTCCTTTTGTGGGACAGTAAAACTAGCGGTTTTAAAACGTGGTCGATCCCAGCCCTTAATATTAGATCCAATTTCCGTGGAACTTTGAAATACGTTTACGCATGCACGGCACGAATCGCTCAGTTTAAATACATCGAGTGCGTCTGCGAGAAATCTCCTCGCATTATAGACAGCAGAAGTCGCGCTCGTGATAAGAAAGTCTAAAATAAACGCCGGATTCCCAGACGACTTTATAAAAATGCCGCACAAATAAAAACTCGCAAATCGATGAGCACGAGGTTACGTCAAATCACCAACCGAGTCCTCGAGACATGACTTATCTTCTCTCTCTCTTTCTCTCATTCTTTCACTTCCTCCAGCCAAAACGACGAAATAAGAAAAATTAAAAAAAGACAAAATCTTCCCTGCATGAAGGATAAAAACTTACATGCTAACTTCACCACATACACAAGCTACAAAAAACATTCTTTGCGAACATGTTTTACATAATAAAGAGCGATAAAATTCTTCCTCCCGCTAGCTGGACGAGTTCCAAAAAAATCTTATAGCAATGTAAGCGGATACCGGCTCTTGACGAAAAAGACCGAGCACGCAAGGACTCCCGCCGACATATTTGGCGGAATCAGAAAAACGCCTCGGGTGCCATCGAAGGATGAGAAGGGAGATAGGCGGAGAGAAATCTGGGCATAAGGTAGGAGGGAGAAAGGCGGGGAGAAATCTGGGCATAAGGTAGGTTATAAGGAGACGGCGAATAAGAAAAGAAGAGGAAGGCATAGAGAAAGAGGGATAGAAAGGGGGTGGGAGAAGATATATATATACGCCGGTAAAATAAAAAGAAGAGAGGGTAGGAGGAGCATAGGTGAAATGGGTGGGGGAGATGGAGGTAAATCCTTTCGCTCATCAACTACATCGCCTACACGACCAGGACGTTAATTACAAGCCCCACTGACTATAGGGTGGCGCCACTGGACTGGAAGTGACGTCGGCTTCTCTGTCGCCTCCTTAGACCTTCCATCTTTCTCTCTCTCCCCCTTACCTCACTCTCTCTCTCCGTCTCTCGTCTCTTCTCTTTTTCCTTAATCCTCCCATTCTCTCTATCTCTCTGCCATTTCACTCCTACTCACTTCCACCATGGCTGCCTTTTCCTTACATCTTCCTCCTCATCCCGCCTTTCTCTATAGCATTTACCTCTTTCTCTTCATCTCTCCAACTCCCTTATACGATCCTTATACCTATACCTCGATTCCAGCTGACCGTCTCTATTCACTCCCATTCCGACGAAGTCTCCTTCAATGCTGTACAACTCCTTCGCTTCCTTCCATTTCTCCTTCGATTCCTTCTTCTCCCGCTTCGCCATCTCCTTCACCTCATATTTCCCACTCTTTCCGCCTCCCTTTCTTTCTAAATGAACTAAATCTTCATCTCCTTTCACTATCCATTTTTCTCGCCGTCTTTCTCTCTCGCATCTTACTTTCTCCCTCTCTCTCTCACACAACCACCCTCTCTTCGTTTTCTCCATCCCTCCCCCAATATCTCTCTCTATAATTCTGTTCCGCCTCTGCGGCGGTGACGCAAGAGTGGGGTTGGTCGGGCTGAGGGAGGTGGGGGCAAGAGGGGGGTTGCTTCGTGGGGCAAAGGAGGAAGAGGAGAAGGAAGAGCTGGCGAAGGGGAGGGAGAGGGAGGGAGGTAGAGGTGGGTGGGATGGCGCTGGGATGGGGAAGGGGAGGGGGAGAGAAGGAGGGACCCGCCAAGGTGACGCCAGACGATGAGACCCTCCCACACCACCTCATCTGACCTCCCTGCCCTTTACCCAACACTACCATCACACGCCCTCAACCTCCCCCTCTATCCCTCTCATACTCCCCTCCCCACATCTCTCCACCACCCGGCAACCCTAGCGTCCCCTCCTCCCTTCCCACTTTACTCTCCCAATCACTTTTCACGGCATTACATCCGCATCCTTTAAAAAAACAACTAAATCCTCTTCTCTCCTTATCCCGCCCCGTGTTTTAATGCCATTCCTTTCTATCTTTTCCTGCTCTTTTTTTGTTCGTCTCTTTCCTTTTCTTCTACTTCTTCCCTATTTTTCTCTCTCCACCTCCCTTTTTACCCTCTCTATACATTTTTTCCCGGTCGGTAGCCTAATGGACATGGCATGAAGACTCGTCCACGTAGGAATGGCGCTTTGTAGAAACATTGAAGACGGGTTGTTCGAGTTTATGTTTCGGTGGCTTCGCCAGCGATAATGGGATATCGTGAGTCATAAAAAGGTTCTTTGTCGGTTTTTTCCCGGCGCTGACAAAAACCATCTGGTTAAGGTTTCTTTTCTCTCAGCTGGTTTTCGGCAATGGGCAAACCGGTGGATCGGATATCTTAAAAGTTGGCGTTATATTTCGCTTTGACTCTCGGTAAATACTGTTCGCATTGGCTAGTACTGATTTTCATTTTAATCAACATCCTTTTGCATTAAATTTAATTTAATGTTCATTTCTGTTTTGAGTGCAATTGAAGGAGGTATATTGTTTGCATGAATGGAGATATTGCGGATTTATTGATTTGCGCTTTCTAGAGACTCCAGATAACACTGCTAATTCGTTAATAAATACATCTCTGAGGCAAATGGAATCTTTAGAAGGTACGGATTTACTTGATTAATCCTTGGAACTAGCATAAGAGTGAAAGCCGATAAGAATTCCAATGTGATGCTTGAATTGCCAGATTTGATAATATTACGATAAACGCAGTAAAGATATCAAAATTTGGACGCCGAAAATCACTTAAATAATTGCGACTGTTCGGAAGTATGTAAATTCAACGTAATTTCCATTAGAACTGAAGAAAAATATATAATCGTTATGCATCATTTGACGAAAGGGTTGATTTCGCAACAAGTCCTTGAACAAATGAAAAAATACTCTTGTCGGCCTTAACGAGTATTTATGTACCCAGTCACGAATATGTTTTCCGTTTTATAATCAGAAAAAATATCGCTCGTTCCGGAATCCAATTTATTCATGATCGCAGTCTGATCTCCATTAAAATGCCGCTACACGTTTTTCTAGATTAAATTGAGGAACATCTACGATAAATTTTCTTTTATCTTTGTAATGGGAACATCACCGATAACTTATTACATAAGGATAGGCGAAACTCAGTCTTTGATAAGTAACTTTAAATCAACAAATAAGTTCATAGCTATAGAAGGATGTGTAAAAAATTATGATTAAATTTCCGTTATTGCAGGACATTAGAAGCAGTCAAAAGGGACCATGGCCAATTGTGAAATTAAAAATAACATATTTTCCAACAAGTCAATCTTTGTTCAACTACCTGCATCAAAAGCGAAACTCTCGTAGAGTTTATTTTCTTGCTGCTAACCACCTTCCTTTTCCTTCCACTCGCTTTTTTCAGAAAATTTCTTCTTCCCCGACCCACTCAGGCAATGCGCGGGAAAATACCTCCTCCAGAGGGTTGACAATGGTCTTATTGAGATGAGAGTTTTTAGGCGCACTAAGAGAGGGAGACACCTTGGAGAAACAAAGATTTCCGAGAGATAAAAAAAGGAAGTTAAAAAAAATCAGGGTCGGTTTTTGGACCGAGGCTGAAGAGATCCCTAAAAACCATCCTTCCTCGGCCTATTACTCCTCTCATCCAATCCCCCTCCCCCTTCTCCTCCTCTCTAGTGACACGGGTCCCTTTTTGGAAGGTGTAACAAGGGATTGGACGACTGGCACAACCTGTCCACCTCTTTCCTCCTCTAAGGAATATCTCCCTCCTTCTCCTCAACCTCCATCTCCTTTCTCTCCTCCTTTAGAGATAAGGATCAGTCCCGACCCCAATGTCAATGGTGCTAAAGGGACAAGACGCCCGAAGGGAAGAGGAAGAAGGAACCACTCCCCTAAATGTCCAGACCCGGCGCCTCCGTGTGACACCTCGCGGCCCCAAGTTCTTCCCCTTTTTTTTTAGAAGAACCTTAAAGGGTCCGCAATGAGTGCCACTAATCTCCTTCCTACTCCCCAGGATATCTATGAAGTGTTTTTTTCTTTCCTCGGATGACAGGTTTCGGCTACTTGTTTCCTTCTAGTGAAAGAATGAGGTTTTTTTGGACCGCTGACAGGGTTTTTTTTACTGTGGGTACTGAGAATTTTTCGGCGCAATGCGTCACAGCTTGAGCCGTCGGAGTAAGTTGTTGAATCCAAAAACAATCTTGCTTTAAAAAATTGCCGAAATTTTGGAAATTTTACTACATGTTGGGACTGCGTTTATTCTAATGATAGTTCTAATAAAACTTGTATAAACGAGTATTGTTAATAATTTTTGTGCAATATTCAGAGAAAACTGAAATTGTCCTCTGTATATAAGGTTTTGACTTATGGAATTTTCATAAGGTGGGCCGATACCATGGTCATAGTATGATTTTATCTTGTGTAGAATAAAGTGCAAAGATTAATCAAAACAGTTTCTCGTCTGAAGGTTTCCTTGCTCAATTATACCCGTAAAATAATCTTACGGTAGACCTGCTCTTAACGGGACTATTTTTTGATACGGTCAAATATTTACATCAGAACGCAATAAGAAAAACATATAATTGAGATTAATTGTAAGTGTCCTTTTCATTATTATTGAATCAATATTTAGTATGTAACATTGATCTGGTTCCATTTACGTTAAAGTGGTTCTATATAAATTTATATTCAAATATTATTTAGATTCGACGCATCTTCTTATAAAAAAATGGATAGTGGTTGCCTAAATACCATTGGTTTAGTCCATTTATTCGTAATTGTCATTGTATTTAGGTAACTAGGACCCATAACCGATTTCACAAATGTAATCATATATGTAGATGGCTATGAAACTACAATTTCGAACGAACATCGATAGTCCCATACTAGTATGCAAAACACAAAAAGATTTAAAACGTTCGGAAACGTATGGATGAATTTCAATGAACAAAACATGACTGAAAGCAAATATCTACGGAAGCTATAAAGATTTCGGTCAAAATTACCCTTACCCTTGATAAAAAACTCTTGTTCAGTCTCCGCAGCCAGCTCAATTTGGACCACCATTTAATATTGCGAAAGAATTATTTACGCATTAATGCGCGTAATTGTTATTCCGAATACAGCATATCCGGTAACCTCTTAGGATGTTTCGGCTAGGATATCAAGGGCACAAAAAAACACTCCGTTGTGTTTTTTCAAGTTGCGGGATCTCGAGATATTATTGCGTCGCGATCATTTTCGATATTCTTAAACGGCGACTATAAACGTAAAATCGGGGAATCCTCACGCGTTTCTTTGAACTAAAACTCCTTTTCAAACGAGTCAAACGCGTGTTTTTCTTCCCTTTCACGAAAGCCACCACGAAGACATTCTTTTCCTCCTCCCTTTCTTTCTCTCTCTCTCTCGACCACTTATTCTCCGTTTCACGAGAAAAACTTTCTGCTCTTCCGTCGCCAAAACAAAGTAATTCCTCCCATTACACAAACTTTGACATACGAACGTTTGGAAGATATTTCAAAATAATCGCCGTAATAAGAGGAGACGGAGCGAAAAAATAGCGGTGAGTGAGAAAGAGAGTCGTACCCCTTCCCTCATACTCTCGCTCTCCATCCTCGCCACCGCTCAAAAAAACAAAAACGCATAATAATATCCACAGACACACACACACACACGCAATCAACTAACGGATGAGGGAAGCTCTTTTTCCCCACCTTCTCGGAATTCGACGATTTTCAAAAGCGCTAACGCAGAAAGGGAGGCGAACACACATCCGTCGCTAAATGAGTTTGAGCTGTTTATTTTTTTTATCCTCCACACGATTGCGAGTTCGAACGAGAAGACGAGTTTTGCAATATGGTTAAGGGGAAAAGAGAGGGAGGGAAATACGAATATAAAGGTACAGAGAAAGAGAGAGATAGTTGAAAGAGGGAAAAATTGAACCAGACTATATCACCTAAAACTCCCGTACCACTCCCTCCCTTCTTTTAACCTTATCCCTTCCCACCTTCCCCAACCCATTGCACCCGTCTCTTCCCTCGCGATATATATGAACAGGAGCGACTAATGGCGTGTTCCTGTTTCGAATCTGCCCTTAGTCCTTCCATATCGGAGAGGTGGGGAGGGATGATAGGGATGGGGTGGAGAAGGGGTGAGAGTGGAAGTTCCGCGGAGGAAATGGATGGGGGAGATGGGGGAAACGAGCAAAAGGGTAAATGGAATGACGTGTGTGAATGGGAGTCCTGGAAACTAACGGACTCGAGTTATATTTATATATTTATGGGATAGGCGTGAGTGAGAGAGAGAGAGAATGAGAGGGGGAGGAAAAATTAAATTGGAAAAGAATAGAGGAGGCATAAATGGCAATGACTATTATGAATAGGATGGCTAGAAATTTTTCGAAAAAGGAGTTTCCACTGAAAGAAAGAGTGGAGAATTCGAGAAGGCAGGAGATTTAAAAAGGGTGGTGGATGAGAGAGAATTAGTAAGGAATAAATATGACCGCTAAGGATACATAAATTGGCAAGAGCGTAATTGTTTAAATGCATATGCGAGTTCTTGAGGCCGCTCTCAAACGTGTCCGGAAATAAATGATCTAGTTAGAAGAAAGGAACGAATAATTAACTTCCTAGTCTTTTAGCGAAATCGGTCGTGAAATATATTTATTTGTCTGAAAGTTACGTAGTTGTTCCTTTCTTCAAATCATGATCATCACTTACTATAAAAGTTGAGCCCAACTCCTTAGAAATTATCTAGGTTTAACATTATGAAAATACACGAATTTGCTGTTTTGGTTTCAAAGGTAGTACCTAATTGACGTTTCGGAATCGATACCAATTTACGAGAGAGGACAAAAAAAATAGAATACGAAAACTAGTGAACGAGCTCGGACTGAAAAATAGAGAAATATGCAGGTGGGAGCAAAGAGTGAGGCAGGGACGGATAACCAATTCACGCTGCGAAGGTGGGAAAATTAAAATAGTCGAAAAGCTTTTTTCGACGGAAAATGGCGATATATATTTTTTTAATAGATATCCTTAGCGTCATCGTGAAACCATGTGAAACGCAATCCTGCCCCTCGCTCATATAAATATACATATGTATGTATTTACACACACGTATACACATGTGTGTACATTCTCGTTTAAAACGCTATCCGTTTGAGGGCATTACTGAAAGGTTTAACGACATTGAAGGGAGCTGGAATGATAGGAAAGGTGGAGAGAATATTTCAATCCATATTTGTGTGTGTGTGTGTATATATATATATATATATATATATATATATATATATATATATATATATATATATATATATATATATATCGGAGTTGAGAACCGGAAGAGGACATATTGTGCCAGCAGTGGAAAATGCTTCGCCCGTCTTTCATTATTTTATTATTATTTCACACTCCTTCCTCCGCATTGCGATGGGAGGGAGAAAGGAGGATGAGGAGGTGGTCTCATTTCAGCTACAGCGATAACGCGAATTAATTTTTTCTGCTCTCACACTTTTCCACACAGACTTTTTAGTTTTTTTTTTCATCCGCCATAAAATGTATCAAACTCGTATTTCCCCCCACCCTCCGCCATTTTCCTCTCGTTCTGACCTGCAATTCCAGCGCCTTTTGTGTTCCAGCCCCTGGAATATCGCCTTCCTTTTCAAAAAATAGTATAACGTATCGACTCATTTTCCGCCTCACTCTACCTCTTCCCTCCCTTGTGTCGTTCGCTCTTGAAGCAATGGAGAATGTCATTAGCAGGCCGAGGATTTGGCGATCCAAATGAAAAAAGCGAGTAAAAAAAGGAGAAAAACCGGAGCATCAGAAGCATTCAATCTCACGGAAATGCGGAATATTTTTGCGTGAAAAAGCTCGATCCACTATTTCACTACGGCGTGCGGAGTTTTTCAGAATTATTTCGAGCATATCATTGGGCGAGCTCGCCCATAAATTGCGCCAAATTAATATTGCCGCTCGCGTTAATAAAAAGGGGAGATTTTTCTGCTGATAGTTTGCGCGCCGAGCGTTTTTGGGTTGGAGGGTGAGGCTTAAAGAAACGAGAGGAACCCTCCGAATAGTTGGTGTTACTCGTATGTTTTCAGGAGAACGCTTTACCTTTAGCACCCTGTAATAGTTTTCAACTATATTGGAGTCGTTCGAAATTCTTGGTATCTCGCTCGATATATTTCAATCGGACTTTAAAAGTAGTTTATTTTTGTTGAATTGAAATTTCTTACCTGAGATATATTTTAACTAACGATTATCAGGAGGTCGTGTCTGAAAAAATGTATACTCTCATAACAATAAGTTTAACGATATTTTGGATTATTTCTTTTAAGTTTAATGAATAAAAACGTTAGGTAATTATGTTTTAATGAGAATTTTCCGTTACCGACGGAAATTTTCAGGCAGATAATTATGCTTAAACAATGTTTAATAGTGCGGAAAACAAAATTTAGTTTATGAACGATTTATTTCCAAGTTAATAATCAACTGTTATTGGTATTGCTATTACCTGCAAGTTTATCAGGGTTTTATGAACAAATAACTTTTATAACTCTTCTGCTAAGTTAAAAGTTGCATATAATTGAGATCTTACGCTATTTTTGCATATATTTTTTTTTATTTATCTAGAATAAAATCTAATTATGTTATTACCTCTTCAATAACTCCAGGTGCCTATATCGTGATATCGTTTCAATAAGATAAAAGCATTTTATTAACGTAGTTAATATGGGAAATGATTAAAATTTGATTTATTGTCCTAATTATATGGAGAAAATCACGACAGAGTGAAAGAATGAAAAGACAAACTCAAGTTTCTTTTTTAATGTAATACTTACGTCGAGTTTCAAACCTATACTGTTTTAAATAAAGTTTTTAGTTATTAATAGCTCACTTGCCTCAATACAGGTAAGTACCAGTTATCTAGGGAAATAAAAAAAACCTTGTCTCGTATGCGGTCGATGTTAATCTTATATATATTTATCTGTGCATTACATACACAAAATAGCGAAAATTTCTTGAGGTCGCGTGTCGTATCATCCGTAGATGGTTTTCAAAGTTATCCTTGCGCCTCCACTCACGATATGAGAAATTATACGAACTAATTTAATAAATGAATAGATTACATTCTTTCCACTGCTTATGAAGCGTGGGTAATGAACTATTTGTTAATTAGTGTTTGCGACTTTATATGCATGCATCTATGCGTATTTAGGAGCGATTGCATTAACAACGCTTTTCCGGTGCATTGCTTCAACATGGTTACGATAGAAGCAATTTTAAGAGTATAATTGCTTGGATATGTTGAAAAAGGGTCAAGAATGGCAAACGTGAACAGCGTTCGTAAGAGTATAGTGCCGAGCAAATTCGTTCCATGGGTTTGCTATCAGTATCGAGTGGGGTCATGAAGAGATCGCAGTCGGCTGAACCACGTTCGTGAACAGTTTTGAATGTGACAGTTGTTTATGAGCTTCTTTTTAGGGAACCATTAAATATATCGTCAACAGAGTTGCGAAAGCATTTTTGGACCTGTGATCCTTAAATGTAAAAAAATATCTCAGATAAGATAATTGATAAAGATGAGAAGCAACTCAAGAAAATAAAATTGTACAAGGTTATTTAGAAAAATAACTTGGGTGGGTTATTTAGGGGGAGCATGCAAGACTTGGAAAAATACGCATATGGTTGGTTGCATTTTAATGTCCGATGCCTTTCAAGTTTGAAGATAAGGAATTTCTAATGGAATTCAGTGACCTGAGATACCAATCCTTTTCCCACCGGTACCTTCTGCTGTGTGGCCACTTTATTCTGGGGAATGTCTAAAACTGTCCACCTTACAAAGTGATACTCGAAGAAAATAAGAATGAAATTTTGAGATTTTTTCTTACCGAACGATGCGGTCTATAAAATTAAATTGCGGAACCCAGAAGGAAAACTTGTCCATTACAGAAAATGAAGGCCACTCGAGCATCGAACCCACTAATGAGGATCAAACATTTAATGATAAATTAAGGACTGCTTTCACTTGGATATCCGCCGACACTCGCTCAACGATTTCCTTATCGCCCATTCAGTAGCACCTAAAATTTTATTCCATCAGTTAAAAATTTCTTTGACTAATGAAATAAAAATAATCGGAAATGAAATGAATCGGATAAAATTAAACGGAGACTCCCTGCCTTAGCAGGTGATGCAACAGAATAGAGATACGAATTTCCTCTTGGAGAAAAATTTCAAGCACGCACCACCGCAAGACTAAGTGTCCGCTTAACTTCACAATTGCAAGCACAACGAAACACAACTGGAGGAATATAAGCGCCAAAGATTTTGCACAGGAGTGTTAGCCACTGACATGGAAAACTGATTAACCTTAGTGGAATAATAGAAAAATAAATAGAAAATAAGCTTCTATCATCCAAAATCTCTAGTACTGCAACAGTGTCCGAAGAATGGGTTTGAAAATTAAAAAATAATTTGAAATTCTTTGCTGAAAAAGTTTTATGCAAGTAGAAATAAAATTCACTCCGGTATGAGCTCGCCCCCCTAAGTTTTTGAAATTATAAAATCGCCGCTCAATTTATAGCTCGCTTCCACTCCGACGAAAAATGAAAACAAAATGGAATAAATGGTGCTGTTTATTACGACAAACCATGCATAAGGAAATTATTCTTCGTTAATTATTTAATAATAATGGAGTAACTACGTACCAGCTATAAGTGGCTGCACTGCCTTCTCTTGGCGCACTCCGCGGTAGTACCGTCTAGCACTAGGTCTGAAATTATACTGAGGCAAGGAACGGTAAAATTTTGCATTTTACTCTACCTTAGAAGGAGAAAGGTTCCCTATTTAACATGGTTAGAGGACAAGCTTAACGGAAGTGAGTGAGTAATGCAAGGAACAAAAAATTTCCCCAAGTGCCACGCAAGTAACGAAGGATATACTGGTGGTGATTCTCCGATTTTAACTGAGCAAGAAGAGAAATAGTAAGCAACGAAGAAGAAAGGAATACAGAGAGAAGCAAAAATGGATGAAACGAGAAAAATTTGTCCATTGGTAACCCAACAAACTGAGAGCGCGTTTGGGGCATAACTCGACGGGAATGTTTTGAAACCAGGGGAAGGATTCCGCACTGATATCTTGCAATCTTAAGGAAGAAGGAGTTTACCATTATGCCGTTTTCATTAAATTCAGCTGCGAGAAGAGTGAAGTCGGGGAAAAGGGTCTCCTAAGCCAGCTGCATTAAATAGTGGTGCTATACATTTCTGAGCGCTGGTATAATAGAATCAACAAGATGATCCAAACGGAAGATATGATTACTATTTTTCACGTATTATTTATTTAATACTTATATTGGCTTTAATAGCTTTAAAATCACCGCGGATGATTTACTCTTTGTGTTTCCAAATTTAATAATTTAGCTTTATATAATATTACATTCTAACGGAAAACTAAATTAATCGCGCGTATTTGTGTGGCAAAAATACGCGTATATGTGTTAGACTATTCCGAATCCGAGTGCAACAATAGTCGTTGAAATGGTAACACTCTCGTAATTGGTGATCATCATCGTCATAGGTAGTCTGTCCGTAGACAGGCCCGTGATTATTCATGGTTAAACCTGATTCTCCATACACATATTTTCCGCTCTCCTCTTCATATCTTGATAACTCTCTTTCCCTGTCAAATCGTCTATCAGCTGAAACCTTTTCCTACCTCTTTCCCTCCTTTCATCTAGTTACCCTTCTAACACGTCTTTAATCATTCTCTCTCCTCAAGTAATGTTCAACCCAGTTTGCCTTCCTCTTTCTAATAGTCTATATAATCATTCGCTTCTCTCCTACTCTCCGTAGCACTTCATCGTTTTTCATCCTATCTTTCCATTTTATCTTCAGCATTCTCCTCCAAGTCCACATTTCAAAGCTTTCCAAGTATATGATGTCATTTTTCCTTAGCGTCCATGTTTCTGCCCCGTACAAAGCTATACTTCATACATAGAATTTTATGAACTTCTTGCAGATATCTTCCCTTATATTCTGTGTAAGTAGGTGTTTCTTTCTTCTGAAAGCCGTTTTTTCTTTTTCTATTCAGGTCCTGATCTCATTCGTTCATTTTGCTTCTCTTGTTATGAAGCTTCCAAGATATTTATAGTCTGAAACTTGTTCTAAATGCTTTCCTCCAATACTTATGCTCAGATTCTCTTCTTTGCACAATATTTGAATGACCATGGATATTCTGTATTTATTTCCATACCGTATTTTCTACCTGTTATTACAAGTCTATTTATCATTTTCTGGAGTGTCTCTTCCTTTCTTGCTAGATGTACTTGGTCATGCGCGTATTTTACTGTTCTTATAATCCTTCCTCCAATTTTGAATTTGGCCTTCACACGCTTCTTGCATTAGACATTCTCCATATACATATACTGAATAGGGTCGGAGATAGGCAGCAGGGGGGTGCCGGTGGTGTAGTGGTTAGGACTACTCGCCCGCTGCTTAAAAAGGCAGCGGGAACGAATCCTGCGCAAGTAGGATTTTTCAAGGTCGCCCGGCCCCCTGTTTGTGTGGTTTGAGGAGACTGCGCAAATTCAGCTGTTCCGTCCTTCGGAAGGGACGTAAAGCCGTAGCCCCCCCCCCTGTTGTTCTTCGGAAGAGCAGGCAAATGCCGGCACCGGGTTTTCCTCCTCCCTCTGCGGTTATTCATTGCACTACCTCTGAGATACCCATTTGTGCTGTAAGAGAGGCGAATTGACTGGGCACTCAAACAAACAAACAAACAAACAAGATAGGCAGCAGCCCTGTCTTACTCTACCGATATTTACTCCGCAGGTGTCCGCATTCTCCAACCTGACCTTTAAACTTGATTCACATATAGATTCCTGATAAGTCTCCTGTCTTTTCAGTCTACACCTATATCCTTTAATATCTTCATCAACATTGCCCAATTTACTCTATCCAAGGCCTTCTGCCAGTCTACGAAACTTACGCAGATATCTTGACTGTATTCTATTACCTTTTCTGATATGGTTGTAACTACCCCTACAGTATCTCTAGTTTCTCGTCCTTTTCTGAAATCGAATTGATATTTTCCTAGAATTTCTTCTGCCTTTTTCTCCAGCCTTTTATTAAGAATCCTCGTTATGATCTTCGAAGTGTGTAGTTCTGTAGTCTTTACACTGCATTACCTTTGGCTTCTTCTTTAGAGGGCTCATTGTTGCTTCTAGGAAATCCTTAGGCCACTCTCCTGTGTTGTAAATCTTATTAATCGTGATCGCTTTTAGTACTACTGATCCCATGACTTTAAGTACCTCAGTCGGTATTCCATCGCTGCCTGGGGATTTCCCTTTCTTTAGTTCCACTATCGCTTTTTCTACTTCGCTCTCCATAATATGTACTTGGTCCTGAATTGTCTTCTTCAATGTTTTCCTCATCTTCCAGTTCTATTTTTGCCGATCCTGCCTGCTTGCTTTATTGTTCTTTAATGTATTTTCCCCACACATGTGATACATCCTTTGTTTCTGAGACTATAATTCCTTTACCACGAATTCCATTAGACTTCTTATATTCTAATTCCAGTGTCCTAGCGTACATCATATCGTACTGTCCTAACTTCTCCATTTGTTGTATTTCATCACATTTTTCTTTTATCTAATTTTCTCTAGATTTAACTATTACCCTTCTCAACTCATTGTCTATACGCCTATAGTTGGCTCTACCTTCTTCACTGTTAACGTTTTTCGATTTTCGTCTCTCATCCATTTTCTCCAGCATTTCGTTAGTGATCCATTGTTTTTTGGTTTTCTTCTCTTGTTTACCAATCTCTTTATCCAAGGTATCCTTGATACTGGTTTTAATTTCTTTCTATTCTATATCCACGGTCTTTGGTTTGTTTTCCAAATTTCTTAGGCGATCCTCCAACTTCATGCTGACTACCTCCTGCTTTTCTTTTAGTTTTTCTAGATCCCAAGTCTTTCTCTTCTCGTTTTTCTTATTTGTTTGAGCTTTGTACTTACGTTGACTATTTGACTATTAGAAGCCTGAATCATTTTCTGCTCCTGGTAATGCCTTGGCGGTCTTTATGCTGTTTCTGAATCTTTGTTTTTCTAGGATGTAATCTATTTGGCATCTCATTCTATCTCCTGAGCTTTTCCACGTGTATAACCTTCGTTTATGGTTTTTGAACCATGTGATACAAAATACAAAAACGCTGATATTTACGCCAAATTCGAAGAAATACGATCAATAAGCAAATTTTAACGATAAAAAAAGAATTTCCATTTCTTTCTTCAGAGAACAGTACAAATCCCGCTCCAACATTCCAATTCAAAGATATTTTAATGTGCAAGAGAAAGTTACTCTGCACAATAGATTTTAGATTTCCAATGTAAATTAAATGGGAAGAATTATTCCTGGAATCGAACCCGGAACTTCAATCTTCGCAACAGAAACTATCCGCGGGAGCTCGGCCCAAGTAGCAAGAGATTTTCAAAAAGTGTCATGAAAATCGGTATATTGGTTCAGACGTTAATAGGGGAGGATGGCCAGACAGACACAACGGCGCAACTAGAAACATATTTCCATTCTGGAAGGCAGGCTAAAAATGTATTAAAATATTTATGGGTACCGCGTAAGTTCGTTTAGACCAGGAGTGTGCGACCTGCGGCGGCCGTAGGCCAAATGAAGCCCCGGGAGACATTTTACGCGGCCGGTGAAGCTAGTACATAAGAGCTATCCTTTAAGTTTAATTCATCATATTCCGAGCTTATTAATTAAATTCACGGTTATAAAACATTTAATGGTTAATTTTTAACACTAAAATCTCTCAGGATCGATAATATCTGTTATTTAGCGCAAAATTCCTTAATTGAATCTCTATGTAAACCAGCAATTATGAATGCGGCCTTCATCAAGTCTAGCTGATTTCTGTTTAGCGACGTATATTTTGAATCGTTCTATTAGAATAAACTGTCTTCAAGTGATGACATAATGTTTTTGATTTTACAAAAGTCTCAATGAAAATGTTACAAGCAAAATATAGCACGCCTGCATCACCAATTCCAATCATTGACGAACTTTAAAAAAAAACATGTAAAAAAACATTCTTTCCTGGAAATCGCCATCGTTGCATCGAGATTTTCATCATTTACGTAATTTCGCTCACCCAGCTTCTCCGAACACTCGGGCCAATTACCTCATTTCATTCACGCGCTCTCTTTATAACTTCCTTTTTCTTCCTCTCAGACACTGCCATCACTTTAATATTCACCCCCGCAGCACCACTTTCGCTGAGGCCCTTGACTCCGAGGATTCTTGCATTAGTCTCAAGATACAAGATGAAAGAAAATTATTACCTTTGTACTCGAGAAGGGGAGGTGATAATTAGAAAAAGGAGGAGAGAAGTTTTGGGCGAGGGGAGGAAGGGAGGAGGAAGGGTCGCATAAGGAAGCAAGAAGTGAACTGCGACACTTGTCCCTTGTCGTTAATTGGAATGAAGAAGTCGTGTTTCATTTCTTCATGAGAATCGTGTTCTGCAAGTGTAGTAGTCAAGGGAAAAAACGGCGAAGGGGGGAGGGGAGAGGCGGGAAAATGGGAGGGGGAGAGAGGGGGTGGGACAGAGGTTCCTTCTTACTCCCCGAGGAGGCGCTCTCCCTGCTTCTCAGCCTCCTCCCCACCCCCAAGCCATTTCTTCCTCCCTCATCCAGATATCCATAAGGAGCAGCTCATTACGTATGCACGCCACGGGGCACAAATAACACTGCAGCTAATTTCTTTCCAGCGAGTTCTCGAGGACTCGTGTTGACATTTCATTTCTTTGTTAAACCTCCTACTCAAACTAGCCCGTGTCGGAGAGACTTTTGAGTTGTTGTATCAAGGGGAACGAGGGATTCTTAAGGAGAGAGAAAGATTCTCTGTAGCTGAGGAGGGCATCGTTGGGGAGTCATTAAAAATATTCCGCTTATAAAAGTCGAGGTAGTTAGGGAATGGGTAAAAGGAGGAGGAGGGGGGGAAGTAATGCGCCGACAATGTAATACCGGAGATAGTTTTTGAGACGTGTAGCGGCTGCTATGTATAAAAAGATTAAATGAGCGGATTCGGATACTTGGGAGAAGTTAAGTAAGGGGAGGATAGGAGAGGAAATTACTGGAGGGAAGAGAGTTTGGAATATTTAATTCGAGATGCGCGAATTTTTGTCGCGCTAATCCGCGCGGGATATGGATCTTGAGAAAAGTCCTCCGAAGACAATGAATACGGTTGAAAGTTTAATGCCTTTTATTTGTAAATTTTATCTACGGCAATTTGGAGTTCTCCGAGCTCGTTAAGTTTTTAAGTTGCGACGTTGGGTCATGATCTTAATTTATTTTTACCTACATAGATTAAAAAATTCATGAAAGTATAATCGGTGTAATTTTTGCGCCGCCGTGAATAACTTAGGATAACTATTCCTTTTGGAAACCGTTTCTGTCGTTATCTAATATATAACTAGCTTCTTCTTACATAGGAGGATGCTATAAGATCTAAGGTACTTCTATATATGTTACAAATCTGAAATTGAACATGACGATAGGTCATTGGGTATAAACGAGGGCAAATTCAGAAATATTACAAGTTTTCATTTTTAGGTATATATTTTTCCGGCACCATTGTTTCATTCTTACCTTCCTATAAGAAAAGCATTACAATAAGTAGAGGGAATTACAAAATTGCATTTTAAAATTACTAGTTATATTGACGTGCGAACTCACGACATGAACAGTTCCATAGCAGAATTAACTAAGCCTATTTTGACATGACATCATTGAAATCCATGGCAAATCAATGCAAACATTTTTTTAGTCAGAGAAAAGATTTTTTTAGCTGGTTTTAAATAGGGAAAAATATTAACTATCAAGGCAACGAGTTCGATACTTTTAAATGGGAATTAATAATAATCCTGTACATTAATTTTGCAGTGTCGTTTCGTGCGCGCGTGCGTCAGCAGTGTGGAAGTGTGACGATCTTATACTTAGCAGGTATGTAGATGCGAGTATGAACGTGGAAGCGTCAGGAGAAATCGGAAAACCTTGAAGCATCGAATAGTTATGAAGTAATTAATTTTATTAAAATAAAAATACTTTGCGTCTCCGATTATAGCCATAACATTGTCTTCACGAATTGGGTACGTACTTGATACTTTGACAGTGGCACATCCGAAATAGCGAAATATATTTTTCTCGTAAAATAATCGGAATCTATTTCAAATTAGCTTAAATATACTTTTGAAGCTAGAAAAAACGGGAAATTTCAAAGATTTTTAACAATGAGAAATTCTGATACCATTGATACGATTCCAATGCTTTTAAATGGTGTAAAGCTTTTGAATGGAAAATAGGAGGAGAAGCGGGGGAGAGATTTATACCGTGGAATGAAGAAACGAAAAGGAAGATGGAAAGCTTTTTATAACAGGATTGCATATTTTTTAATATTAATGAATACACAGTGGTTTTTATAATGTTATTTCTTAAAAGATAAATGTTACCTGTAAATATTAATGATTTTATTACATTTTTCTATCTCCTCTCACCGTTGTTTCCGAATTGCTAGCAACGCTGCTACGGGTAAACTAGTCTATGTTATAACACGATTGATTTCATTGGTTTTAATAGACTATATTATTATACTGTTGATTTCAACTGACGAGGTAAACATATGAGGACGTCATAAACCTAACACAAGAAATATTCTATTTTTTTATGAAAAACACGTTACTCCTTTCATTTGTTGGTATAAATCAGGTAATAAGAATATATTTTGTATTTTAAATTTTTATTAAATTCATGTAAAAGTAGTTTGAAAATTATCAACGAGCGAAGTTGGCCGTCAGATAGGTTGGTCTCCTAATACTGCTAAAACTGGCCAGAAAATTTTAAAATCTAAACTTATTTAAATGTTAAATCGTAAAAATAATTAATAATATGATCATACAAAGCTCTAGTTCAATTGACTAAAGTCTTTCTCTAATTCTAATAGAAGGTCAAATGAAAGCTTTATGTTATCATTTATGAATTGAACCTTACAATAAACTCACTTATCCAATTTTAATTCGTTTATACTCGATTGACAAGTTGGAAAAGTGTTTTCAGCCCTTCCATTACTTCATCACTTGTTCTTTTTTTCGAAAGCTCTCCAAAAATCTCATAATTAATGGGATGTGCTTAATAATCACCATAAAATATTCTCTCTTACGATTCGGTACTAGAATAAAAATAATTTTAATTACTCATTCAACGATTTAAAGATGTGCGTTGTTGTATGTACGGTGAATCTGTCAAGACTATTTCCTTGTGATTGCAGCTTCCATCGCCGAAATTTGCCAAGAAGCGATTCAATAAATTATTTATTCCGCCCAAATTATTTTTTTATCATATTAATAGTAAATAAGTTTGGAAAGAGTTAAATCGTAAAATATTGCTTGGTAGACAAAAGATAGCACGTTCCCTTTACTCTAAGAGTAGGAAATTGCTTGAAATTCAACTTCTGAAACGGACACTTTATGCAAAATTATCTCACCATCAAATCATGCATTTAACCAAAGCGAATTTCGCACCGAGGTAAACGAGGTGGCTCTTATTTTCATTTTATTTTTCACGCGGTCGCTGCAAAATAAAAAGAGCAATCCCATTCTATTTTCATCTCTTTCCCTTTCTCTCTCCACGCTTGGAAGAGAATGGGGAGAAGGAGATGAAAGAGAGAGAGAGAGAGGAAGCATGAGAGAGAGAGAGTGCAAAAAGAGAGGGACAGTGGAAGCCCAAGTGGAGAAAACGCGAGGAAATGTACGGCGGTAATAGTTCCGATGTGCGGTAATTGCCTTGGAGCCATTTGGATCTCCGGTCTCCCGAATGTCGGAGGGAGAGGAGGAGAGAGAGAGAGAGAGATCGCAAGTGTGTATATGCATCCTCTCCCTCCACCCCTGCCATCCGAACGGGATGAGCAGTAAAGCGGTGCTGGATTGAAGAGCGGCGGGGGGGGGGGAGGGAGGGATGAGGTGGGATGGGAGAGCTAACGAATGGGATAGGAGGTTGGTGTGAGAGAGGAGGAGAGGAAGGGGGGAAGGGACGAGATGAGCATGTGTGACAGTGACTGCGACGAGTACAACACCTCACCCTTCTCCTCTCATACCCCCACCCCACACCACCCCCTCGCAATATCCAACCTCTTTCCTCCTTCCCGCACTCACACACACACCCCTCCAAACACACTCACGTCCTCAAACCCCAAGCACGGTGTAACGATACGTGCACGGCCTCCAGGCAAAAGGGGAGTGTGTCCTAACGCGTGTAAAGGCACGCGCTAGTACGGGTGTACGTACGAGTGTTGTGCGGTCGAGTGATACACGCTTCGGAATTGCCCCCGGAGCGTTGCGGCGCGGTCATCAACAGCGCCGCCGTCGTCGGGCAGGGAAGGACAGTGGAAGAGAGAGGGATGGTGGACGTGTGGGAAGGGGGATCGGGTGGGGAGAGGTTAGGGGCAGTCTGTCGCACAACGAACGGTGCACGTCAGAGGAGAGGAGGATTTGAACGACCACCTCCCCCCCACATATGTCACCCGCCATCTCCTCCCTCCCTCGCCAGATCCCCCTCTTTCCTACCCCATTACCTCCGATTGCAACTCTCACTGCGCCTCCGCACTCCTCCAACACCTCTCCATCTAGATGCCCGTTCAAACGCAAGTGCACACAACACCTTTCCAAACTCGTCCCACTCCCTCTCCCCCTTTCTTTTACCTCCTCCATACCAAACACATCCGCCCTGAGAGTGCATACATTGAATTATCGTCCCGACCGCCATTT
This sequence comes from Tanypteryx hageni, assembly GCA_028673005.1. Taxonomy (NCBI): domain Eukaryota; kingdom Metazoa; phylum Arthropoda; class Insecta; order Odonata; family Petaluridae; genus Tanypteryx; species Tanypteryx hageni. The sequence continues at coordinate 164,156,935 of CM054112.1, forward strand.
CGACGATCCGCCGTCCAACGCGTCGATGGAGCAATAACCGTTTTGGAATCTGCAGTCCCAACAGTTCCCCTCTGGCCCGTTTCCCTTCGTCCTCTCTCCCTCGTCTGATCTTTCTCTTCCTCCTCTGCGTTCCGTGACCCCTTTTTTTGGGCCTTCGTCCTTGTTTCAAAATCCCACTTCCGTTCCGACATTTCAACTGAGAGTGTACCGCACCAGCGACCGTCCGTCCCTTTCGCGAATTCCGCATTCTTTATCGCGATGTTTATCACTGGAGGAACGTTTGTCTGCCCGCGGGCATAATTGCCGACGTTGGACGCCGGAAGGGTCCGAAGCAATCGACGACGGTCGCGCTTTAAATTGGAGCTGTCGTCGAACGCATTTCTAATAAAATCAACAATAAAATTGACTTAAATATTGTTGGAAATAATTTTCTGTTGGAATCCCAATAAATTTAAATATCGTTGGATATTTTCAAATACCATTGGCCTTTATGTAAAGAAAAGGATTTTTACTATGCAAAATATTTTAGACGATTAATAAAATATGGCTTGCACTTTTTCGTACTTTTAAATTTTTTGGTAAGCCAGTAATTTGAAAACCAAAGTAATAGTAATGCAGACCTAGAATTATTAGGGCGCTGACACGTATATTAAATTAAATTATAAGGAAATTTATTTATAAACTAGGGAGATGCCCGTTGAAATTCAACGGGAAAGTTTTTTGTGAAATAAAAAATGAACAAATAAATATATCTAGACTTTATTTGGATGGCAAGAAAACAAACTTTCGTTCTTTTAGACGTTCGTTGCTTCAAGTCTCGAACTCCTACGATGATTCTAATTACCTAAATTTAGTATGCGAATGATTAATGTTCTACATTCAAATGTATTCCTTCTCTTAAATAACGTAACGAATGTTGTTTACATTGGTTGCTATAATAAGAATATCTCTCTCCTTCTCTCTCTCTATCGTACTAATTTTAAGAGCATTCAAAGCACGCTTTGGCCCATAAGGATTGAAATAACAATAGGATTTCGAGGTTTAACAATGTAATTGGTGGCAAGGCAACATCCCAATTAAATGCCAATATTTCCCCAAAATATGTGAATTAAATGTTTAACATGAGAAATTTCGAACTGTATGCGTAAAAAAATTAACAGAATAAAAAAACTGCATAGTATTTCATTTAAAATGAGCTAGATTCGAAGATCATAGGTTAATTCTTTCTAACTTAGATCTCAAAAAGAATAAAGGCCTGCAAGTCAAAAAGCAATTTTTACGTGTTTTCATATGGTAAATAGAAATGCCTACCTCGGAGTCGAACCTAGGACTTCTTTCGAAATTTCTTTTCATCATCATCTTACAATATGTAAATCGATCATTCCTGCCAAATATCAAAAGTGTATCTCGTTCCATTATTGAGTTGTTCGCATTTTTATAGCGTGACAGAGGGAGCCACAAAGGAACAGAAGTAGCCTTTTATTATTGTTGTTAGATTAGCGTAATTGCCCGCTGAAATTCAACGAGAAAATTGGAACTATATATATTCAACTATATTGGAAGGAAGTGAGCTAAATCTAATGCAATATTATATTAGTTAATATTAAAAGGTAGTCAAATTTTAACTAAGTTAACAACATCTTTAACGTTTTAATCCGAAAAAATTAGCTATTATTGACTCACCATATATGTTGATTTTCTGTATGAACAACAATTCTGTGGATCGCCAAGGGAACGTTTCAATAATAATGCAAAATTTTGACAAATTTTCGTATATTTTAGCTTAATGTGAGCGAATTTGGTTCGAAAACTGAAATCAATAATAAGAATTTTCATTTAATTGACTTTAAAATGGTTCTTATCCGAAGATCGTGCGTTAATTACTTCTAATTTAGTTTTGGAAAAGAAAATAAGTCTGCAAGTCTGAAAGAGGTATATTTAAGATCCCTCTTATGGGAAATCTCATATAGCGTTCCAACCGACAGATTAATTAAGGCTTTTATTTATAGTCTAATTGGTGGGTCAAAAAATAAAAGTATACAATCCCGATATAAACATTTACTCAAATGACAGCAATTATGAAAATGTATTATAGGATATCTTATGAAATGGGCATTTCTCAGCATAATAAAATTCTCATAGATAATCTTTACTATAAATATTTTGAAGAATTTGTTTGTTTGTGCATTTATAACGCAACAACTAAAGAACGTAGAAGCAAGAGGAAGGTGCTATTTTAACCTCAATAAAAAGTTAAGCAAAATGAGAGGGTTTTTTAAAAGCGATTTGAACTACATTTGTTATTTTTTAAATGTTTTTCTGTTTCAAATTCCGGGAACTCATTTTGTTTTGTAGGCTAGACTTTAAAATATTCATGTGACAAATTAGACCCACAAAGTCAGACTGTGCATGGGATAACATATGGTTAAGCGCAATTTGAATATGTATATCTTCAAACGTGTTTCTACCGGTTGCATCCCTAGATGTTGCAATTCCTGCCAAAGTTTTTAATGTTTTTGAGATTCATGACCACATAATAGCATGCAGTTTCTTCGACTGGAATTTAATTCGAGTGAAGTAACTACATTTTAAAAGTGATTCTATCGATGGTTTATTATGATTATTTGATAAAAATAGTCGCCAAATTTATCAATAAAGGATTCAGGAAAAATTAATTTATTTGAGCAAAAGAAGGGAAGACAAGAAATATTGCAGTACAATAAAAATTTACCTGGGTTCATTATTTGCTTCTATTCTCGAATTTTCCTCAAGATTTTTTGTCCTAACTTAAAAACTCGAGCAACGCCGGATGATTTCAGCTAGTGTGACTATAAAGAATCTGATACTTTTAACCTAAAAATTGCATATCTGTTTAAACACAAGAAATGTCATAATTTCCCCCTCACTCCTTTTTTCACCTGACATTTTATGGAAATATGGTAATATTTATTTCATATTTAAATAATAATCAAGGATCTCAGATAAACAATAATCCGGTATCATGCTAAAGAAATACCCACTCCAACGCAGTCAAACTATTAACGAACGCTAGATTAAATTTTAACCGCAATTTACCTAATTTAAATCACCCTCTATTACGGGCGATATATTTTTTTCCGAAGTCGACGATTAGAAATTTCATCGGGGGAGACCGAAAAAAAAAAACACTAGATATCCTCGCCTTTTTTTCTGGAAAAAAACAACCGAACGTAATCGGCGCCCGTCATCTTTTTTTTCATCCGGACGAGATCATTCGAGCAATAAATGCCATCTCGACGCGATTCCTTCCATTCAGATTACCACGTCAGATCAGCGACCGAAACGCGAATTCATTCGCCCACTATACACGTTCCGAAAAAGCATCATTATCGCGGCCGGCTGATCTCCGTCCGATCAAAACACACTGGAAAATATAAAAAAAAGCGCGGAAAGAGAAGAATCGCCGGCACATCATATATCTGGATCGATAAATAAAGCATGGAGCGATCATCATTCGGGCTAATCACGCTCTTTTCCCACCGTCCCTCCCATTCAACCCCCTTCCCCCTCCCCCTCCCCTTGCTCTCTCTCTCTCTCTCTTCACCCGTCGGAAAGCTTCACAGTCGTAAAAAAATTAAAAAACAAACGACGTCGAAAAAAAAGAGAGAAAAAAAACATAAATGCACACACAAAACCGATCCCTTTCAAACAAAACGCCGATTTTTCAATCAAACCATCTAGAGAACAGTCTGATTTTACGACGAACCATAAATCCCCGGGATCGCGAGAGAGAGAGATAACTTCCCGCCACGAATAAAAACAAAAGACGAGAGAAAAGGGGATATGTGTGTGCGCGCTCTCTCGTTGGCCGGTGCAAGTGGGAGAAAAAAAAACACTGAGAAAACAAAAACCGAACGTAAATTCATCACGAGACGCATACTTCGATCAAAAATCTCTATTCCTTTATTATTCCGACCCGTTCTCGTTCCCTTTCCATCTCTTTCTTTCTCTCTCTCTCATCTCCTGCCCATTCTCTCTCCCCCACCCCGTTTTGGGACGGCAGCTCACATCACGGGTCTCGCCGCACGAAATCACACAAAGCACATACAGTGTGTGTGAGAGAGGGATATGTGGATGGGAGGGGAATCCGGCCCACCCCATTCCCCCGCTTAGACTCCCGACAAAACCCGACACCGCCAATAAACCGAGCGTTTTCATCATCCCGGTTATTACCCGAGCAATTGCGCACAAACTCCCTCGCCACTCTCTCGCGATCCACCCTTCATTCTTCCTCCGCCCATCCCCCCATCGGCCCCCGCTGCTCTCCACCACGCCTACCCCGTCCTCTTCCACTCCGCCCCCGCACGCACGTCGCACTAGAGGTCGGCAGTGCACTTTCCCGCACATCGCATCGTGCCGTGCGTGTGTATTACGAGATCGCGGGGAAGGATGGGGGTTTAGAGGGGGGACAACCCTTTTAGTACAGAGGGTGGGGGAGGTTTTTGGGATCGTGGAGGGGGGTACTGCACGAAGGGGGCATTCTGTGAAGCTGTTAACCTGTCAGAGTGGGCTCAATCGCGGTTCGTCAAAGATCGATGGCGCCGGCGTTGCGCGCGGGGCATTATGGGATTGGGTGGGAGCGAGAGTAGTGAATGAAATAAGCGGTGCAAAAAAAGAAGGGCGAATGTGAGTGAGTGAGGATGTGTATGTGCGTGTATGTGGGTAGAGAGCGAAAGAGAGAGGAAGTGAGTGTGTGAGGGAGTCACAATGGTTGTAAAATCGTCGAAAAGCGTCGGGATTTTTCAAATTTATCGCCGGCGAGCTATAAAACGCGCTTAACTTGCGATGTACATAGGAGCCGTTTTAATTGCGTGTTGCGGCCAGTGCGGATCGAGCAGTTTACGCGTTTCTTGCAAAAACTAGCATTCAAATTCTGGTTGCATTCTACAGAACGTGTTACAGCAGCGATTGTGTAATTTTATTCGAACTAAACCCAATACCCGCGAGTCAGGTTTTATTGTACCATACCTAACTTAATTGAATGCTCCGAGGGCATAAAGATGGAGTGCTTACAAATAAGTGCAACGGGATAAATACTTTTTTAACCGGGAAGCATTTATCATATGGAAAAAACCGATGAAATAACAGCTCAACGGCATATTATTAAAATAGAAATAAATGCAACAAATTAAATCTTAAACAATTATGTTTTCCATTACATGGACTAAAATGCATAACAAAAAAGGCAAATCCCTTACATTTAAGCTGGTATATATATAAAAATAATATAATGCGTTAAATTTTAAACATTAAACCTTCAAATTTTCCATTTCTTGCATTCCATTTATTGTGTAAGTACCTACTTCGAATGTTGTACGGTAACATATTTTACATAATATTAAGACCAAAAGAATAGAAAATAGTTCAAAATCTCTTGCTGGATTATTTTATTGAAATTATAAAATTATTGTATTTGTTTCGTAGTCAGAATATATATTATCAATTCGAAAAAAAATTGCAATCAAGACTAACGTGAACAGAATCCAGCTTCGAAGAAACTATTACAGGTAAAATATATCAAAGTCGAAAATTTGGGTAAATGATCAATAAATTGCTAGAGGTAAAATGTAATGAATGAAAAGTAAATAGTGAGCACGCAAATAATAGACGCTTCACTAGTTTATCTTAATTTTAAAATTATTTTTGGTTCATTAAAACATTCCGATAATCTCGTATATCATAACGTTAGCTTATACCGTGTCTTTAGGGATTATGGTACTCAAAAACTAATAAATGGCCTCAAATCTTTCATTTTTTTAACACGGTTACCAATATGATTCAAGCCTCATGAGCCATTAATAATCAAAGAAAATGATGCTTTAATCTTAACATGAAAATACCTTTACAAGATACTTATGAAGGCAATCGGCATCGTTCACATAAATCTCGTGCGGACATCGGACAAGTACATTTTCATTCTAATGACGGCTTCGTCACAGGCCACAGCAAAAGCGATAAATTAATCGCGTCTTTAGTAAGGCAGACGGGAACAAATTATATTAGCGCGATTATTAATGACGGAAAATAGAATGGGAGGGGAGGATGATAGCGAAAGAGAGAGAGAGAGAGAGAGAGAGTGTGTAGAAACTAAGAAAGAGATGATGAGCAGAAAGTCGAGAGAGAGAGGGTGGGATGAAGTATTATTAGTGCGGGTTTCGATTGACGAAGGGAGGAGTAGGTAGGGGGGGAGCGAGGGGAGGGGGGCGAGGGGTGGGACAAATAACTTGGATGGAAGGATAAAAGGTTATGAGGAAAAGCGGTCGGCGCAAGGTAGGCGAGAGGAAGAGGGAGGAAGGGACGAGAACTAGTGTTTGATAGGAAAGGGGGCGGCGGAATTAAAGCGGAAGGAGGAGGATGGATATGTGCTGGGAAAGAGAGAGAGAGAGAGAGAGAGAGATACAAATCCCCTAGCGTGGAGAGCGATGGGGAAGGACGGAGAAAGGTGGGATGAAAGGGGAGGGACGGAATGGTGGCAGACAGGCGGGCGAGGAAGAAGGAAGAAGATAAATTGGATTCCGCACGAATTCCAATGGCCATCCCGAGGCATCGATCGTGACGACGAACGCGTTTGTTCCCACGCACGGTCTCAAAGCAGTCCACACACAGGCGATAGCCACCCACCCCACCGCCCGTCCTCCTCCCGCACACACACACACACACACGCCTCAACCTTCTCTTCACCCTTGCAGTGGGAAAAAAAGGAGAGGTCGCTCGCTCGCACGCTAAATGGCATCCATAGATAGCTCTTTCAAAATGGAGACGGACGCCAAAAGGGAGAATTTGAAGTGCTCCAAACTAATGAGTAGAATTCGCACGGAGGATAAAGGCGCAGGAATTCTAATAAGTCTCTGGTTGTAATTGTTTTGGAAAACTTTATGATTAACATTTATATTGCGTATTTTCATCCGTGTTTTGATGACTCAACGAAAGTGGCCAGGGAGTTTATGTGTAAAAGATTAAACAAATTTTGCTGATTAATGAAGGTAATTTTAAGAAAGTCTTATGTACATGCCGAAGTAAGTAGTATTCTCAACAAGGGATCCAAGTATATATTCAAACTTACAACTTAAGCGGGAGTATTCTTCTGTGGCAATGGTTAACACTAATGAAACACGTGGATATGAGTTTTGGTTTCAATTGACAAATCAAGGATTCGGTTATTCTCTCCAGATTTATATGTCTAAAACTAAATCGAGGAAAATTACCGTTTCGATTAAGGAAAGGACGCAAATCTCCAAAGGATCACAAACAAATGATTTCACCCACCTTATCGATAAGGAAGATAGAAATACGAAAAATATTAAAGAGTGATAGAAAAATAAAGTCGATAAGGTCGGCAGTTTCGAAAGTGTATGTGTGTGGGGTTGGAGGCGGGGGAGAGAGAAGGGGCGAAGGAAAGGGGGAGAGAGGGGAAAGGGAGCGAAAAGAATCGCAAAGGAAGAGTCAGCAAGACCCCGCTGATCCAATAACATATTGTTAAAGGTTGGATCCACGTCCTTCCTTCGCCCTCTCCAAACCCCTCAACAAGCCACCCCCTTCCTCCTTTCCATCCCTTCTTCCCCTTTTCCATCCCTGCTCCTCCGATCCCCCAACCCCTTCCGATATCGGCGGGCGCCATATTGGAACACCGTGTGCACTGGCGAGATGGGGGTGATGGGAGTGCTGAGGAGGAGGGAGAGGGTCAGGGGGGGAGAAGAAGGTCGGTGGTGCGATTGGATTCGACCGAGTGATGGGCGGGAAAGGGAAGGGTGGAGACTGCGGAGGAGAGAGAGAGAGAGAGAGACATAGTGTTTGGGGAGGGAGGGGGAGTGGTCAGTTGGGGTGGAGGGATCAGCGAGTGAGAGACCGGTGGAGCGTTCTAGAGAGTGCTGGGAAAAAGGAGTTTGACCGTAACACTCCCCCGCCGTCGACTTTTTTCTCTCTTCCTTCCTTCCTAAATCCCCTCCCCACCATCCCTTGCATTTCCCTCGCCACGCCACATCCTTCCACCTTCCCAACCTCCTCCTCCTATCCCCCCCCCCCTTCGCGACCACTCCTACAGGGAAGACCTCTCCGGCGACATCCCGCCATCTGATCACTGCTTTTGTTCGGATTAGGTTGGGTGGAGAAGGGGGTGAGGGAGGGTCAAGGAGAATGGAAACAGGGGGAGAGGGACGGGAGGAGGTTGTAGGAGGGAGAGATGGACAAAAGGCTGGACTCTATCGCGAGAGAGAGAGAGAGAGAGGAGGAAGATGCGATAGGAGAGAGGGTGAAAATGAGAAAAAAAATAAAATCGGAGATAAGGGCAGAAAAAGAAGAATAGGAAAGGTCAAAGGAGGAAGAATAGAAGTATACTGTGTTAATGATAAATCGAAAACATAAGAATGGAAGCATTATAATGTGAAAATAACTCCAGAGATGGAAGACGTAAACGATTAATAGTTTCACTTACGTGCGTATATAGTTGAACCCTAATGACACATTTGGTAAACAAATTTCCGATAACTCGAAAAAGATATTTTTCCCTTTCGTATTCATATATGCTATGGCGATGTCTGATAACGTCGAAGTTGCGATAAACACGTACTATAATTATGTTTCGATCCCTCAAATATTTCATCATCTCTCTCGAGTATCCAGTAATCGAGAGTTCGACTGAAATTTGACGGAATGAAAAACGGAATCGTAAATTAGGATAAATAATAAGAGCGCATGGATAAAAATATTTAAGTGATATGGAATGATAAAGACGGAAAGCACAAAGATGATGATGACGCATTGGGTGATGAGTATTAAAGTATGATATATGATTGTAAGCTGGGGTGGACTGGCCTTATAACCTTTCGGTGCAAGGTAAAGGGACGGTCTGCTGAAACTTATATATTAATTTTTTTAACAATTAGTCATTCTTTTCCATGATAAAGTTTTCTCTCCATTATATTACTTGATTTCAAATAAGATTTGATCCATTCTCCGCTAATAGCGTGATGGGAGAGGTGCTGACTGCGGGTTCTTCACAAATTACAGAGCCGTTTTATACGTCTCAGTCCGCCCCTGATGATAAGATGTGAAACAGAGGAAAGAAAACGGGAACTAATGAAAGGAGAATGAAATGTAGGCGGGTTAGAGACAGATGCAGAAGAACACGATGGGTAGGAATGAGTTGAATGCACGAAACTTCCGTATAAAAAGGGCACGAGGTGAATATCTTTTCTTATTTATTCGGCGAAGAAAAGGAGCGTATGTTAAGAGTTTTATCTCAAGCTAGATTATTTGTAAGTCAACGGAATAAGGATAGGTGGGTATTTTCTTCACCGTGCAGACAATCCGGTTGAATGTTTTCGAGGCGATGTTTCCTTGTATTTATTTTCTTAATGAAAAGGGAACAACAAAAATCCAAGAAGAAATATTTTTTATACCTACTTAATAGCGTATGATTATTTCTTCCCAGTTGTATGTAGTACAAGTTTCTGTCATCAGTAATATTTCATTCAATTTCCAATGCAAGAATAGAGGAATCCATGTATTAATTTTGCCGAGTTTTAAACATGAATGTTTATATAAGAACTTTGCTCTTGCTTCATAAATATTTATGAAATATTCTATTATGTAAACACTATTATTATGGATGCAAATTTCAGTTTTTGATAAAAGAAAGATAGATTATTTCAATTTTTCATTTTCGTAAATTTTCTGCTAAAAATGAACTAAATACAAATAAGATAATTTTAAATTTTATTTGATTTGCAATATGGCTGATTTTGTAAATTGAATGTTTTAATATTTTAATTTTTTCCTCATATTTACGAGGTATTGAAAATATAAAAATATACGAAGACAGTGTTTTAACCCAATTACAAAATATAAAATACCGGAACATCGTTATTATAATTTTAATAGATTATTGGACAGCAATATTTGAAAGTTAGCTAGTTGCATATTAAAGTTTTAAAAGTTATTCTACATTTTCTTAGAGAATCGACACTGCGACGCCGTGGCAGCCTAATGAGGTTACTTCAGCGGTAAACCACAACAAAACTCCTCATGTCCCCAAGCATCTTCCAAACAAATAAAGAGTAGTGAAGGTTTTAAATTGCTGCTTACAAAGCAATTTTCCATCTAATTGCTAAGGGTGACTCTTTATCTCCGAGTGAATTACGAACTAAAACGGCAGCGCAACGGAGCAAAAAAATATAGCGTACATCTGCCCAACAAACCGAAATACACGCACATGTTACGCCGCCGTATAACTTTTCCCATCATTTCTTCCTCCTCCTTTTGCACCTCACACTCGCTCCACGCGGAAACCACCCAGGAAGCGAATATTTGATTAAAATCCACTCCTCCTCCCTCCACACCACACCTCCTCCTCCTCTCTATCCTCTCTACCTCACAAACAGACAGATAGAGAGAGAGAGCACATTGCTACTCTTTACGTTTATTGCCGCCTTATGTGCTTGTTTCATATGCATTACTTCCCTTCTTTGTGCCCCGACTCGGATGACTCCACAAACAGCGTTTGAGGACTCGTGCGTTTAATCCCGCACCGAGTTTCGAGTATATTTATGGCTTTCTTTTATACCCCAGATGACAGCGAGAGAGAGAGAAAAAACCGTGAGGCATCGCGAGTTTCGTATATGCGTTTGTGTGTACCCTGTTCGTTTTCCACTTCCTCCTCTCTCTCTCACTCCCCTTCTCTCTCTCACTCCCTCTCTCTCGCATTCCCTCCACTAGCCCTCGGATACACCCCATCTCCCTTCCTCATCAATTTATCCATCAACTTCTCTTCTTATTCCCCTCGCAACTCCTCTAAACGACTCTTTCTCCCCCTCCCCCACTCAATCCCTCCGCGCGACCCTCTAACCCTCTTGTGCCCCCTTCTCCCTCGCAAAACAGCCACCTCTGGGACCTCTCATAGGGGCAGTTTGGGTTCATTATCAGTCACATGGGTAAACTGTGATTAAGGCGCAAGAGACGGGCGGGAGAATGGACGAGATGAAGGGGGGATAGGGAGAATTCTGCAGTGCGAGGGCGAAGATGAAGGCATTAGGAAAAGATGGGGACGAGGCAGCGTCGAAATATTGAAATGGGCCAATCAGGTTGATTAAAAGACCATGCGGACGAGTGGGGGAGATAAAGAGTGCAGGGTGGGTCGGAAAGATAGTTTTGGCGAAGGATAGGGGAGGGGACGGTGAATTGGTTGGTGGGGCGAGTGCGGGAAGGGAAAGCGAGGTAGGGTAATGTAGGGCCAAGGGGATAAAACTCGTGTGTATGTGCGCGGGAAGGGTGGTTCAAAGGCACGAGGGCGATACGTGCATATTTGGGGGGTATCAAATTCACCCTCCCCATGGTCGTTTCCAGGCATTCACAACTCACTACCGGAATTATCAAATTGTAAACCTTCATCCGCTCGCCGTATCAATCTTGCTTTAGTGATGCATTGTGGGACGATTCAATTCACGCCTATATGCCGCCGATATGAATTAAATGGCTAAACTTTAAAGCAATGGTCCAATTATATTTGGTGATTTACTCGATATGGGATATTGAATTAATCGGAAGATATCGGTTATTGTTTGATAATTTTGGATGATGAATGTCATCACCGAGGAAACTAACATAGACTATAAATACGAAGTGTATATTCCAGACTAGAATTAAACTGATGCGGGAATCCAATTTATCTTGCAAACAAAACATTTATCAAAGGTAATTCTCTAGATACCGCAAAAGTATTTTTGAATCAGCTGATAAAATTTTCAAAAATATAGCCTAAATTATCATCATCTAAATAAAAGTAAATGTGTGTTTGTTTGTGTGTTTTTGTGTTAACGCTGTAACTCCAAAACCATGAGACCTAGAAAGCTGAAACTTGGCATGCGTGCTTAGAAAAACCTGAGGGTGTGCACCTTGGGCGAATATTATTTTTACTTTTACATTTAAGGGTTTTTTTTACCCCATCTTTCTCCCATATGAAAAGCATGGAAAAGTAAGTTCAATCGGTGCAGGGCTTTATAAAAATGCATTTTTAAATTATTTAAAATTGAGATACGAACTCGAGACTTAAACAGTTCTATGTAAAAAAGAATAAGGTTTCTTATTTTTTAAAGCAGAATTCGAATACATATTGAATTAGCGTAATTATCAATTTTTATCGTGGAAAAAAGGGAATATTTGACGGTTTTCAACAACGAAAAATGTTAATTACCATGGTTTCGAGCTTAATGCTTTTCAATGGAAACAGATACACGAAATGTTACGATCGCGTTTAATTTATGCTATTAAGGGGAATCAATGACGTCATAATGAATTATTTATTGTGTTCGATTTGTATTTTATAACAATTGATATTCGAATTAGTAATTCTCCGACTGTAATTTCCTAGCAAAAGAAAACAAATTAAATTTGTAATATTAATAGAATGTTTTCATTGTTGTTACACTGTTTATAGAAACATGACATTATCGTAATTTAAAATGGCGCGCGTATACTTTCCTTTAAGCACAGCTGCAAAAGAGTTTTCGTGTTCACTGATTTATTAATTCGTATTTAATTTCAAGGACTAAAATCTAATATATACAGTTGTTTGTTTTTAACAGTTTGGTTGGTTAGTTTCTATTCTAAGTAAGAGTGTTTCTTGACATAGCAATAGGAAAAACTTACACAGGTAAGGTGGACATCTTGATTTGATTTTCTTTTGCACGAGAAACTTAGTATATCCTGAAGCTCTATACCAATAAACATTACAGATGTTTAAAAAAATAATTTCCGTAAGCACAATAAAATAAATTAATATTAATGTTATTTTAATTGGGTCATTTTTCCACTGCTCTGGGTCCCGGGCAACGCCTGGTAACCCATCGCTAGTTAAAAATAATAATGAAAAATTCCTTAACTTTGAGGCACAGAGCCAGTTAATAAATAAATATTTCTACTCAGTGCCATTTTAATTTATAACGGAGCTTTGGCAAACGACGGGTAGACTTGGAAAAATTCTTTTATTATTAGTGGGCTTTTTCATGCATACCAAAAGGGCATAAAATCACCTTTTACATAACTTTGAGTAGTAATTTATTTACAAGTGAATTATTAATTTATTACGGACTGCTTCTATCGCTGCAATGGGAAAATTTCATGCGTACAATTTTCATGAACGGCTTGACAGCATTTCTTTAACTGTCGAAGTTAAAATTTCACTCTACTCTAAAAGACTTACGCAGGCTACAAATAGCACCATATCGCACCCCTCCATACAAATTGCAAAAAAATAACTGGACGAAAACAATTACCGCCGCACAAAAAAGTACAACTTGCCTTGAGGGTAGTAACAACAACCCCGAAGCGACATGGGACTTCGTAATCCAGTACACGACGTCCTGAGCGGGTGTTGGGGGGGAAAGGGAATCTTATCGCAAAACCCCAAACAACACGCGCCATCCACGGTAGAAAATTCAACCCCAATCTGAAAGAGCACGCTTCAACCCTCCCGGCCAACCCTTTTGCATGTCTCCTCGGCCATTCTTCCATCAATTTGGTCCATCGCATTCACCCTTTCCTCTCCACCCTCCTGTCTTTCTAACCCTGCTCCCCCCCCCCCCCCGCTCTTCCCTCCGACACTTTCTCCTTCCCCGCCCACTCCAATTCCTCCCCCGTGACACTCACACAAACCGGAGTCCTTAATCTAACGCTAAACCACACGCAAAAGTACGCCTACCCTACTTTCCTACGCCTTTTTTTTTCGCTTCCTCCAGCTATTCCTATCTATCGCTTAAGTTTCAGTCGTCCTCAGGCAACTAGGACAGTAAGAGGAGCATCTCTTGTGATGGATATGAGCTCATTCATACGACTTTGGTTCCCTCGAACCGTGAATTGGGGTGAGGGTCGATGAATATTTGGGGTGAATTGCATGCATAAGCTGCTATGATAACGAAGTAGCGTCCGGAAAAAAAGATTGGAACAGCTGTACGAAATCCTTTGATATCCATGCTCGTCCAAATCTTCTCAAGTCGGCCTTATGGCAACAAGGAACGATTAGATTTTGTTCAAAAATGTGAGAAAATCATGGCTTCGGCTGAATGTGTCCATATCTACAGCGTTATTGGAACTGAATATACCATAGGCCATAATATGGAGAAGTTATTCTGATTAATATTTTGTATAATTTATTTCTTGATGCATATCAAGGTAATACAAACTTCATGTAATTAATTTACAAATAGCGAGAATGGATGGTTATACTTGCATTGACACATGGCAAGTCAAAAGAGGGTGGGGGTGAAAGAAAAAATCTATATTCCTACATTTAGTTATAAATCCTCAAAAAATTTAAACCTATGTACCAGGGGTCGGCAAACTTTCCTGCATGACAGGCCACATTCGTACTTGTGAATGAAACGGAGGGCTGCATTGGAAGTCACGAGAGCCTCGGTTTCAGAAGCTAACTAGAGATGCTGGGGTCTCATATTAATGAAAATCATTTATTTGCGTTAAGATTTTACCGGAAAAGTTTTTGAGGCAGTAATCTTAACGAAAAATATGATACTATATAAAATTTTACCAACTACTTTTTCATCATAGCTTCGCGAACCGCATGAAGCGTCCTTGGGGACCGCATGTGGCCCGCGGATCGTAGGTTGTCGACCCCTGCCGCATGAAGCGTCCTTGGGGACCGCATGTGGCCCGCGGATCGTAGGTTGTCGACCCCTGCTATATACGATCCTATAATAGATAATGTTTTTCGTATGGATTTCAGAAGGGATTTTTGTGCCTAAGTTGTTCAACATTCTTTTAAATTAAGCATAAAATCCTTTTAATCGTAATATGAACTATATTCACCACATCAAGACCAATGAATTCCATTTGAAACTTTTCTTCTGTAGAAATGTAGACGGGTAACAACTCATACGTGTTGTTATTAAAGAAATATTTCTGGGGTAAATAGAATATCAACTTTAATCAATATGTGGACTTATTTAAGATTGTCATGTTTGAATAAATATTAAATAAATTTCAAACGTAATTTTTCATCTACGCATTTCTGAGGGGTTTTATAAGTACTTTGCGCAAGTAACGACGTATATTAATAAATAATGCGTATCGTATGGTCGTACAGGTTATTTTCACCTTATGGAACCACAAAACATTTTTTTATCTCTCCAAATAGATTTACAAATAATATTTTCCTGGTATTCACAATTCAAATCAAAGGGATTTCTACTAGACTATAATATTCAAAGTAAAGGAACCCCTTAAACCAACTGTATGTGCTGTTTGAGAATTTCCCTCAAAATTCCCAACAAAAGGTACCACCGCTACGGTAAAATAACGGCATTCTTTGATAAAATCTAGCATCATATCCTCGCAATCACCATTTCGCCACCGGGTTCCATTTTTTTAGCGTCCTCGTAGTCGGAAATCCAAAATAAATAATCGCATAAAATGTTTCATCGGCCCCCTCTCAAACTCCACGCGAACTAAGATACCATCCACACACCCGCATAGGTGACGAAACCGAAATAAAAAAAACATAAGGCTCTCTTATGAAGAGGCGGCCAAAGTAAACACCTTTGGATGTTTCAGCGCCACCTCGGAGGGGGAGAAAAAAAGAAGCTTCAAAGAAGGCACCCCCAGCTACACACGCGGGCGGATATCTCGCCGCCACGTCGTCGCTTGCAGTCGAAAAGAAACCGCGATGACTCACTCGGCCGGGTGTTGCATATGCACCGGCTGGCGACATGCGAATTGGGCGGGGTGCAGAACGGCGGCGGTGCGGCATAGCGAGAAGACGTGAGAAGGAGAGAGAGGGGGGAGGAGATTTTCCGAGGAAAAGAGGAGTTAAAGGGAGTTTCGAGGGTTTACTCCGAGCAAAAGGCTGGGAGCCAGTCCTGACGGAGAGGGAGGAGATTAAGGCGCTCTCTCATCCTCGTTCAATCCTTCATTCCTCTCCCTCTCTCCCCGCAGTACACAGCCATCCTCCTATATAAGGGACCGTCCCTCTCTTTATTGGGAAGGATTTACATATAACATTTCCCCTATGAGCAGAAGGGGAGAAACGGGGTTCCTAAGAGAAAGAGAGAGAAAGGGAAGCAGAGAAAATGTGTGTGTTTATTGGTCGATGAGCTAGGATTGAGACTGGTGATTTTGCTAGAAGGCTCTGAGTATGCGTGTGTGTATGTGTATGTGTGTGTGTGTGCGAATATGAGAGAAAAGAGAATGGGCGGGGTTTGGTGATGAAAGGAGAGCTAGGAGGTGGAATGAGGGAAGGAGAGAGGGAGAGGGTGGAGGAAGAAGAGCAAAGAGAATCTCTCTCTTGCCATATAGATTGAGAATTGAAGGAGTTGCCTCCATTCTCTCTCTCTCTCTTTCTATCTCTCCACCGTTAAGATATGCGAGAGAGAGAGAGAGAAAAAAAAGAGTGGGTAATGTAGACTTCAAAGAGATGCCCACTCTTCCCTTCTCGTCCGCCTCCTCCCACGAAAGCCACCGGATGGAGATGATTGTGTTCCCCGGAAGAAGAAAATGAGAGAGGCGGAGATTGAAAATAAAATTCGGAGGAGATAAGGCCGTCTCGATTGGTCTTTAGGTTCCGACTGGTCCGCGGAGCGAATTAACACGGAAGAATAATAAGAGAAGTGGCTAATTGAACCACAAATATGTATATTAGATGGGGTGGGTTTGAAAGTTAATTCGAATCGGGCAAATCGTTGGATCCTTAATTGCTCCAGTCTACAAGTTCTTTCCCTTATAGGATAATTAATGGTAGGTAATTAGAATTAAATAAATAAAGCGATTGATTAGATCAGTGTTTCCCGAACTTGGTGCCGTGGCATACTGGAATGCAGGGACTGATTTATAGGAGTATAGGTCATTTTCTCTAATAATAATTAGTAGTGACGTATTACCAACAAATGAATGTGTCAAAGCGTTTGTGATCCCCGGATGCCTTAATATGGAATCTTGCTTTAAGGTGGGGGTGTCGTGAAATTGTTTAACTTAGAAGTGATAACGTGCCGACAAAAATTTTGGAAACCACAGGATTAGATAGTAGTAATCCGAAAAAATCTTCATTTTTCGACGTAAATACAAAATTTAAAGTTGAACTCTTAAAGAAATTATTTGTATTGAATAAAGAATATTGTTTTTGGCTGATAAGAATACACTGGGCAATTGATTAGACACTAATAATCTAAAAAGATGCTAAATTTTTAACCCTAATGTAAATTTGTAAATTACATATATAAATGAAAATATCTTCACAAAACAATGAGGTATTTGGCGTTTCAACAACTTTACCTTATAACAAACAATTCACATCTATCAAAGACAAGCAAGGAAGGAAAAATACGCGTAAAAAAATAAAAATGCTGCGCTTCATCCGAAGGAAATGTATTTGTTATGACATGAAATAATAGGGTTGCAAATATTTTTAACTAAATATTTTAATTTACCCGCTTAACTTATTAGACGATTCAGTAAACGATAAGTTGCTAATCCATGATCGAATCTATATTAAAATATCAATATTTGTTCTTAAATTATAAACTCTTGCAATTTTTGCAGTCTATAATTACGTACCATATTTGAGCCAACGAGTCATTATTAAATCTTATTTTAAGCTAGTATTTGGAACGACCTCTTTCGTTTGTTCGTTTCAACGCTCTTTGAATCGAGAGAAAAACGGCTACAGAAATCGCTATTTCATCGAAAATTCCGAGGAAAATAATATAGCTATTAATGAGAACGGCGAAATAAATTGAAAGTTGATTGATGAACGCGAAATACGGTTTTAATCCCTTCGGAAGGCTCATGGGATTATTTCATACGAAACTCGGAATAACAAGGGATATCGCCGAAACCTCTTCAACTTTCGAGTGCACATTTCCATTCATTCAAAGTAACGAGATGCAATTCATTCGCAAATACACTTCCAATCAACAGGAATATCAGCACGAAACATCCAATCACTCCAACTCGGCTTACAATCCCACGGGAATTATCAGCGTGAAACTCTCCCCAAAGGATGAAGATTTATTCCCAACGACTCTAGATTTTGAATCGATTTTAATCGCTCTTTTATTTTTTCTGAATTTCTGAATCGCGCCACCGTCGACCTCCAAGTCGTCTTTCTATAATGGAAACAATTTGGTCGAGGGATTTGCTACTTTTGATTTGAATAAGAGTAATCCGATTGTGTCTTCCTCGGCTCGTAATCACGCTTCTCGAAAATTGCAGAATTGGTTTCAAGAGAGGGGAAGGCGAGGAAACTCGGCGGTTTTATAGTCTTTTGTTTCTGGAATAGACATGAAATCGGATCAGATTCGATGTTCAACTTATACTCGGGGATACTTATCGATTTTAAATAGCAAATAACGAATGTAATTAATGGTAGTTTCGAGAATACCCTTTCCAAAAAGGCAACGTGCGCATATTTTTAATAATATTTTCTTTATTAATAAGTTATATCACGGATTAATTAGTCAAAAAAATTGGCTCGAACAACAAAAATATTATAATTCTGTGTAAACATATAGAAAATTTTGAGGTAGACAAACCTCAAAGAAAATGTTGCACTTTATTATTGGCAAGGTTTAAATTTACTTCCAGTTCTTACTCAGCATTCTAAAATGTCCATTCACGTTATACGAATCAAATGTCCTCTCTTTACATTGAGCTGTAAAATCTCCAGCATAGCTATTACCATAATCCCACAACCGTAGAGATCATTCATTTCCAAAGGCTCATCGAACGCATCGGAAGCCATTCGGAACCTAATTCGCATCTCATAACTGCGATTCTAGAATAATCCAAAACTCTCGAACCGTGAACTAAGCTTATAAGCTTACTTCAAACAAAAATTAAACTAGTCTCCGCCATACAACCATTCCCAATCCGACACCTTTTTTCCTCTCTCTCTCTCTGTTCGCGTAGAAAATCCGGACACGCGAAAATCGGTAGCATCATTTACATTTCGAAATCATTTCCACCGACACTTTTTCGGATCTCCGTGCGAACGGAGGTATCGAGCAGACCGGAAAATCCGCGGTTTCATTTAAAAACAGATTTTTTTTGACTTCCCTTACACCCTATCTCCACCTAACCTTCGTAAAAAAAGAAAACCTTGAAATCTTCAGTTCACTCACCGGCTGAGGAATCTGGGTATGAAGTGTGGCACGGAGAAAGGAACGAGCATAACAGTGAATATCGGAGCGCCACAGAGTGAGAAATTTAGGATGGAGAATCAGAGAGAGAGAGAGAAAGGAAAAAATAGGAAGGTTTTTTGTCCAACACGCAAACGCGTTGAGTTATCCAACGCACGGGATTCGTTATCCTCTCCGGACGAGTACAGGGAGCGGAAAGAACGGTAGGGAGGACGGGACAAATTTTACGGCAAGAGGAACAGAGAGAGAGAAAAAAAAGGTGTGAGGTGAAAGGGAGTAGGAGAAGAGAGGGGAGGAGGTGGTAGAGGAGTGTGGTAGGGGTAGAGAGGGGGAAGCGAAGTGGAGAGGGAGGGGGAGAAGGATCAGGACCCATATTGATGTGAACGCGCCTTCATTTTTGTGCACCCTTTCCTCCTCCTCCTCCCACACCCCGTTCCCTCCCCCTATCCCTCCTCCCTCTTCCGCCAACCCCCTTATTCCTTCCCATACACGCCCATCGCCCCGTCGGATCAATATTGATCTGCATAATAATAACGTAGGGAGAATATATGGACGGGGAGAGAAAGAGAGAGGGGGTGGGGTGGTGGTGATGGGGGAGGGTAGGTTTGAAGTAGTGGGAGATGGGAGGAGGGGGAGGGGAAGGAGAGGATATGAGTGGGGAGGGGTGGGTGAGATGGGAGGGATGAATGGGATGGGGCACGGGGGCTGGTTTGAGAGACACGGGTGTGCTGCTGGGATGACTGATAAGGGAGGAGGTCAAGTCGGAAAGGGGAATGATTGGGAGCCTTAGAAGAGAGATGGTTGGGGAGGAACGAGGAGGGGGAGAGTGGTAGTGTGGAGGTGAGGGAGAAAGCGGGAAACGAAAAAAAAGGTGGAAGAGGAAAGAGGGAGAGAGAAAGAAAATGGGGGGATGGAAAGGGGGAGGGAGGATGTGGGTTATATCGAGAGGGATGCATGGAGTGGGAAAGGTGAAGATGGAAAATGAATAAAAATATCAAAAGGGAAAGATAGTGAGAGAGAGAGGGAGTAGTATAGATAGGGAGGCATGGAGGGGGCGTGGTGAGGGAGGAAAGAGAGAGAGAAAGGGGATCTTTCTTTATTCGAGGGAGGATGAATCGTTACAATGGAGGCGATGTTCAAAGAGGAAGGAATAAATTGAAGTAAGGAGTGGGGTAAAAATGTGTGTTATGGATCGCTGGAAAATGGAGGCGACGAAAAAGAAATGTTGACGGAAAGATTGATAATTTATTTCCACTGATGAAACGTACGCTGGCTTCCATAATTCTTTAATTTTTGGCGCCGCTCGGTATCCTAACGTTTCCCTCGGGAAAGCAAACATTTTCTTTGGCGAGGGATAAAAATACTCGCGTCGGTAAAAATCATCGGATTTAGGATTAGAGGCGAAAATATTGTCGTAGCTGAAGCGTGCGCGTGTGATTTATTTTAAATTTCGGCGATGCATCCCTTCGAAATGCCTCGAAAAATTGTATTTCCACTGTCTAAATTATATATACAACCTCTCTGTGGTTATTAATAAAATGTTATTTCATATTGGTATACTCATTAATAAAGCAGAGATACAAAAATAAATCGTGATCTCGGCGTATTTGGTTAAAACTTTATTCTTTAAGCTTGCGTCACTTATGTCAGGAAAAAAATGTGTCGCCGGTGGGTTTCTGTAAAGATATAGTTGATTGGAACCAATAATGTTTACTTTACGTGGACGGTGAAATAATTAGGCTATTCAGATTTTATAATCATAGAAAGGCCATTGAAACAATATTTGCGAGCTGTGGGAACTACAATGTAATTTGCTGCTCATTTTCGCCTACAAATTATTGAAATATGCAAACTTTATATTCAATATGAACTAGCACGGTACCCGAATATGTCTGCAAATAACATCTGCAAACCTTTTAATTAATTTCGAATCCTTTGAACCCTGGTTTTCAACGAGTAATTGTCAAAATAGTCGCGTATCAAAAATGTTTACACTCATCATGATGCGTTCAAACATCGTGCTATAACATCATGAGTTTCTGCTCTAAAGACTCGTGAAACTCCGGGCTCATTTCACAGGATTGGACCGAAAGACACACAAATACGACCTAAACAGGAGTGTCGTGTACTCGTATTTGTTTTCCCAGGATGGCATGCTCAAATACGCTGCATACATACATCCTTTCCGCCCCCCTCTTCTTTCCCCTTTTCTGTGCCTCACCACCCGCCAAGTGGCCTATGCATCAGCGTTAGCCGTGGAATAGAGAGAGAGATTGGGAGAGAAAGGGGTGTCATAGGCCGGTTTTAAGCCGCCCTGTGAAATCAGCCCGGAACACGCGTCCGGGATTAAGTCGGGGATATGAGAAAAGAGACCGGAAAGTTGAAAGGGATAATAGTGGGAGGAATAAGGTCACCGTCCGGCACGCATTATACTATCCTCATACGCAGTATCCACGGCACAGCGCAGCACGGCACTTCGAATCCAACCCTCGTTCCCTCGTGGATGTTCCACACGCCACTTCCCCTCAAGTTTTCCTAAACCCCTTCCCTCCTCTCGGCACGATCACCCGGACCAATCATTTCTCCCTAACCCTTGGTGACATCCGTCAAGCGCAAAGACAATAAGGGAGCACCGGTTTCCTCCATCCTCCGGAGTGGACAGGAGAGAGAAGTTCGGTTGTCCTTCCGCCCTATTCGCGTGGGAGATCCTCGACCGTCATCTTGTCGTGAGTGCGTGCGTGCGTGTGTGCGTGTTTGCCCGCGCGGACTTTTTGGCGGGGATGGAGAGATGAAGGGAGAGAGAGAGAGAGTGCCTTCCTCGATGAAATGCCAATATTGAAAGAGGGGGTGAGGGGGAGGAGGGGAGAGGAGGGGGGGGGGGAGGGGGGAGGTCGCGAGGTGACGGCGAGAAAGGAGCGGGATGAAGTTGTTTTTGTGGACCCAAATGGAGAGGACGAAATATAAGAGGGAGTAACAGTATGTGTGAGAAAAAGCGTGTGACTGCGGAGAACTAAATCGATGAGAGGGAGGTTTGCGAACGGAATGTGGATCGGGAAGGGATCGTGACGGCGTGATTAAAATAACAGTAATGATATCGTAGACGTTTCCAGTGCACCAATGGGTGGAACCGCGGAAAAGGTGCCCGGGGCTCCGATTCTCTACGCAAACAAATAAGCAAAATGTTCACGTACCCATAAGTTTCTTTTGCGTAACTGGTTATCGATGGAAAATAAAAGAATGAGGGCGATGGATTTTTTATTATATTCGCTATTACAATCTAAGACCAGATGTATAAATGGAAGCGTCATTTTCCGACGTAGTATGAAAAAGCGAGTTTTATTTATTGAGGTTTATTTAGAATTCTACACTTAAAATTCTTTTTAAACTTAGTAAGTAATATAATGACTAGATGACAAAGTAATTTATTCCGTGATTAATTTAAAAATTATATCCATACACTTACACACGTTAGATTTTTAATATAATGACTAATGGCTTATGAAATGAACATAGACATAAAAAGGCCCTCCTGACGGTCTCCGATTTCTCAAAAAAGAGCTTCCATGACACTTCCCGATTTTAGACAAAATTTTCTGAAGTGTTACAGATGCAATTAAAGGTCACAAAAATAGTGAAATTTTTAACTTTCTATCTATAACCATTTGCTCAGAATCTTGAATTGAAATTTTCCAGCTCCCCCTCCCCCCTGACGTCCCTCGATCTATCCAAAACATTACTTTTGCAGCGTAATAAATGTCATCATAGATCAAAAACACCCTGAAAATTTCAGTCTTATATCTCTTACCGTTTACTTGTTATTTTAATTGAATGCACAGACAGGCAGACAGACAGACAAACAGGCAGAGAGAAAATATAAGCTCATTTATGAAATTAAACGCGCTAAAAATAGTTTTTGAAATAATAACATCGAAATAAAAGATCCTCCGAAGTGTTAAAAATGGATAATATATAAATTAAGGTTAAATAAATTCAATCAACAGACAGAGAGGTATATTAATACCACTATCATTAGATGTCGGTATGGTTTTGAAACCTCGAAATAAAGATCATGAGCCATGCCCAACATAATTGTTGTTAGTTTCATTATAAGAGTTATTTTAATAACCTACACTAACAGAAACGTATGTGCTTACATAGGAAGATTTTTAGATGAAGAGTGAGAACACATTTCAACTGGAACTCATCGATGCCTGAACATGAATTTCATCGACAATATATCAAGAGACCTATATATATATATATATATATATATATATATATATATATATATATATATATCAGAATTCTAAATGTAGAATTTCTAAACAAAAATTGACTTAAGTACCTGGTAGAAAAGGATACAATCTAAAATTTCATTTCATTATTATTTTTTTAGAAATAGGTCCGAAAACTCGAATGCACTTTGAATGAATCATTTAAGGCAATTAGGATCAACTAATAGATAATTTTAATTAAAATATGCCTATTTGACTATGTAAAGTTTATGAAGTTTATAATGACAGACTGTAGACTATCAATAATCATGTTAGTGTTCGATAATAATGCAAAATCCAAAAGCAAATCATTTTCTATTGAATCTATAAACGCTAAATTGGAGAATACCCAAAAGCTACCAGCATAACTCCCAACTGCTTTATAAATATGGATAGGCTCAATGCAGAATAGTTTATTATAATTACTCATCAAAATATCAATTTAAAATACTTTTATAACTTTCATAAATTACTTGCCGTTGTGAATTTATCGTGATTCGAATTAATAATGAAGGTATCACGAACACATCAGTTTTGGGGCCACGGAAGTTACAACTTCGGAACCGACCCGAACCGAATCATCACCAAATTCATCATATGTCAACAAACATCCGACCAATCAGATTGGTTCCACCCATAAAATCACAACCTTTTTATGAACGAATGGGACATTTATTCGACGATAAAATTCGCATCTTTTGATCGTACCGCAAATAAGATCCCTCCCCCAAACACTCCCTCCCTCTCCAATGACAACATTTCTTCCTCAAACCCCCCAAACCAATTCCTGCCATTCCTCTTCCATCCAAGATACACTCATTCAATAGTATAAATATAGGCAATGAAACATAGAGAGAGAGAGAGAGGGATGGATATAGAGAGTTTGGGAGGAGATGAGAATGGAGGTTGACATGCAATGAATCACATCTCTTCTCCCACTCATGCGGAGTCATAAGGAGGTGCGAAGGCTGGTCGCAGAGAGGATAAAGTATTATAAGTCCCTTTTGAGATACGAGGGGAGTAATGCAACGGACATGAGCCTTTTCTCTTCCGCAAAGCCTTAGTGAGGAGATCGGCGGTTGGCATACAGATATATATATATATATATATGCAGAAAGAGAGATGGGAAGAGGACGAAACTAATCCAAGGAGAGAGGGGGAGAAAACGCGTTTGTTTTAGGCGCGTGCCCTTATCCCGTGTGTCTGTGTTTGATGACCCGGGAGGTCGTCAGCTTCCCTCCATAACCAAACCATCTCCGGGAGACCCAGCTCATGCATACTCCTCGACTAGAGTCATCCTGCTGCTGCTCCCTCCCGTAGCACACGCAAGGGGAGCAATCTATCCCTGGGACGCCCCCCTCTCTTCTCCTCCCACAAACGTTCGGAGCACGCGTGATTAAAACGACACGCGCAGAAGATTTTAAGCGCAGGGTGGGTGTTAGAGAGGGAGAAGAAAAAGGAAGGGAGAGAGCTATGGGAGTGGCAAAGCGCGCGCACCCATGAAAGCAGTTCTGGAGTGATACGTCATTCAGGGTTATCCCCAATATAAATAATCGACCCGAAGTGTCAAATTTGTCAAGCTCAAGGGAAATACGGGGTTGGCGGAGGTTAGGGTGGGGGGAGAGGGGGTGGATAGTTGAACGAGGTGGGAGCGAGGGTTTGGGGGTGACGGATGCTTACCTACCATGGTAGTGGAGGAAGTGATGTATATATCTATGTGTACGAAGATGGGATGGAGTGAACTTCGGTTCGATGGGATTGGGAAGAAATGGAGGTTATCTTCCGGGGCGATCGCGATACGGCAGCTCGGATTGATATTTCTTCGGCGCGGAAGGAAATGCTTGTGTCGCATGAAGGGAGAGTGGAAAGACGTGATAAAAGGGTCGGAAAGACTTAATCATGTACGTGGTTGTCGTTTTGACGCTGATATGGGGATTTTTTGAAGCTGATAGTGTTTGATACGAATAAATTTTAACTTGATGTAAAACGTGTTAAATTTCCTGACTTAGGTCAAAATACTCAACTGAGTTATTTTAAAATATCCCACTTTTAATTTAAGCAATGCCCCGGTATTTTTCGCGATGGTGTACATAAGTGGATGGCTCTCGATTGTTCATCTTAATATTTTTAAGTATTAGGAATAACTTAGTCAAAAGAACAATTATGTAAATAACGATCATGTAAAACAAATTCAAATCATGTTCTCTCGAGATTCAGACGAGTATTTGTATTCCATGATGGGCGTAAGTTAAACTGATTTTATCCATTCTCGCTTTTATGAGAATACATTTAATTTGTTAAAAAATAGTTATTTCTGATTTATTAGATAAAATCAGTCGTAAATGTTAACCTTGCTAAATTCAAAATCCTACTTATCAATCCGCAATTCATATTCAACACAACCAACACTCGGACAATCTCTTCAATGGTTATTTTCCCTGTTATTTGTAATCTCTAATACCTGAAATATATTTAACGAATATACCTATCAATTTTATGGATGAAATGAGAGGTATTGTCTCGTTATACCACTAACGACGCGAAGCAAAAAATCCCGCTGCAATGAAATTGGCATTAACATTTCCCATCAAATCATACGTAAAAAAACGAGAGAAGATAAAAACATTCCGAATGAATTAGAGACAAACCGTCATCCGATCGCTGTTAAATTAAAGAAGGTTTCGATCGTCTCGATGGATTTTTGTTCCTCTCAGGAATAATAAAAAAAAGAGATCCGCAAATGCATTCTCGGGAGTGGTTCCCTAAAAGAATTCATTTTTTCCCTCCTAAACCCCAATCCTGGCGGTCGCTCCTCCTTCGCGTTTATAGGAGGAGCAATCTTCGTGACTCAAAGTGATTGAAGTGCCTAGCCCCATCTGCACAGTCCTGCTTCGTCGCAAGGATCGTTATCCCGCCTTCTCCCTCTTCCCTTCTATTCTCCCCTCCGCATCCCTCCAAGAAGCGGCTCTTCCAGAAACGGGAGATAAAGAGGGCCCCACCCACTCCACCCCCTCTCTTTACCTCCATCCAACTAAGAAGACGAGAGTCTCTTCCCCACCCCTTCTCTCATACCACTCCTCGATATACCAGGGAAGAATCGGCAGTGAAGCGGAGGTTATGCAACCTTCCCTACACGGTCGACATCGCCGCTGCGGTACCGCTGCCTTGCGGACAAGCGGAGAAGCTTGCCTCACACGAATGTCGGATGAGAACGACGTGGACGGGAGTTGGGGGAGGAGAAGCAGATAGGAAAGAAGATGAGATCGTGGCGCTTTTAAGGGGACAGGGTACGGAGGGGGAGGAGGGGAGAGGGAGGAAGGTTTGGGGCCACATCTGGGGGGCAGAGAGAATGGTGGGAAGAAAATTAAACCGAGGAGCGGCGGAGGGGAGAGGGTGGAGAAGGGAAAATAAAGAACGAGAAAGTGGGCGGGGTCACGATAGCAAGGGAATGGAATAGGATGAAATCGGCGAAGGGAGTTTATTATGGAGGAGAGAATTGTTTTTTTTTACTGCTTGAATTCATGCATTCAACCGAAATCTATTAATTTGTAAACTAGTGTATGTTTGTAATGTTTCTCCAGAACACTTTTACTAAGTGGGAAAATTATCTAGAAGGATATTTACTCGAACTATACTGCTTATGTTAATAATTATTAATTCAAAAAAATCCATCGGAGTAAATAGAATTCTACTGGGTGTTTTAACGTAGATGAAATGATAAAATAAAAGTTAGAGCAAGACATACAGCGAGTAAACGAATGAAGATCGATATAATAAAGGTTTAAATTCGTAAATAAGAATATTTTTCAATCCAAAAATTTATGATAGATACGTATATATCAATTTTAACGTAATATTAACGAAAAGACCTTATGAAAAAATTTAGAATTTCCCATTATCGATTCTTGGTGATAAAAATATTAGTTTTTTGTACGTCTTCAAATTCCATATGAAATGTATTTAAAGCGATATTTACTCCGCAGAGCAATATATTTGTAGAGCTTATAATACACGCAACATTAGTTCTATAATTATTACGAATGGACATACTGAGGTTTGAGTTCTATTTGAGACGTTAGATAACGGCATCGATTTAATTGCTCTAAATACGAAAAACGGAGAACTGGACTACGTCATCCGTCGCACTTCTTAAGCTGAATGTCTTCTGACGTCAGCAATGGAAAATTATCATAAAAAAGAAACATCGTTTAACACACGCGAAATCATTAGAAAGAAGATAGAGGATAAGGACAGTCAGGTATTCGCTGAGAGAGAGAGAGAGAGAAAAAGGGAGATAAGGAGAGAGCAGGAGTGGAAAGGAAGGCGGTAGAGGATAACCGGAGAACGAGATGGGGAAGAGATGTGTAAAGAGTGAAGACATTAAGGGAAGTTAAATAAAAAAACGGAAAAGAGATGAGAAGAGTGTTTCTGGAGAGAGAGAGAGAGAGAGAGAGAGTTGGAGGGAGGAGAACGTGGATTTTTCGGGGAGGTGGAGACAGGAAAGACGTAGCGAACACTAAGGAGGAGGGAGAGGAGGAAAGGGATTGGAACCAAGTAGACTGCGGTTCTCCAACCGTATAAAATGGAATTAAAGGGAAGAAGGGCGGAGGTTGGGAGGGAGAGAAAAGGGTTTGGCGGAGGGGAGGTTACATTTTTTTCTGGAAGAGATGGCTGAAGAGGTAGAGGAGGAGGGAGGAGGAGAGAGAAAGGCGACGAGAGCCACAGGAGGGTAATGGAGGAGGCACGAGAGAGGGAGATAGAGAAAAACGATTCGAGATATACTGATCGCGAGAGTGAGGAAAAGGGAGAAGGGAACCGAGAGTTTCACATCTATTTCACCCTCTTCTTCCAAAAGAGATACCCACAGTTCGAGCTAAAAAAGAGGTTCCCGCACCCTATCAGATCCCTCACTTGTATCGGAATCAGGGATCACCGGAGCATCCAGAATCGGGATCCGAAGTCCAAGCCACCTTGCTAGATAGCTGTTATAAAGCGAAACTCCTCGATTTTTTTTAAAGGAGCAGGAAGGATGCGGGGAGGATAGTAGGGAGGCTAGGGGGAGGGGAACGAAACACCGAATGGAGAGAGGAGTAGGGAATGCGGCATAGGTTTCCTCTTTTTTATTCAAGAGAACGGCAGAGAGGGTTTGGGAGACGGCGGGAAAAGAGGGAAATGAAAATAAAAAAGTAGATTGGTAGGGGTGGATCGTGGAGGGAAGGATCCGGGGAGAAAAAAGGACGAAGGGGATGGGAGGGATCCTTAAAGCGTG
Organism: Tanypteryx hageni; assembly: GCA_028673005.1. Lineage (NCBI taxonomy): Eukaryota > Metazoa > Arthropoda > Insecta > Odonata > Petaluridae > Tanypteryx > Tanypteryx hageni. The sequence goes on from CM054112.1 coordinate 164,185,653, forward strand.
GAAGGGATGAGAAGTGATCCAAACTCTAAGAGGATAGGAAACGAGGGTAGGAGATGTGAAACGGAAGGGTAAGGGGAGGGAGTTTCTCTCTCGTAGATGGAAAGAGAGGAAGAAGAGAGAGAAGGAGAAAAAAGCATTGGTTTAGAGAAGGAGATGGGGTTGGACCGCGCGTGTGTGTGTGCGTGAGAGAGAAAGAGATAGAGTGGGGGACAGAGCGAGAGAGTGGGATGGGAAGAAGGGTAGGAGGTCGTAATTTCGGATGCCCTGAGATTTCCCCCGGCTCTTTCCCTTCCTACCGATGGGTGTTCTCTGAAGAGCTCCTCCGTAGCGGAGGAAGGAAAAAGCTATAAGGGAATGCGGGAGGAGTAGGTGGTCGTCAGGGAAATCGGGCGGGTGATGAGAGGGGGAGGAGGAGGCAGAGGAGGATGGGGTTTCCAGGGGAAGGGAGGGAGGAGGGGAGGGGGATATTACGGTTGCTGCACAAGATATCGATAATGCGACAGAGGCTCAGGGAATAGACTAAAAAGGGCTAAGGCACGAAACGGAAAGGAGTATTGGCAAATATATTTTAAATTTTGAGAAATTAGCAACTACAATTTGTGGATCTTAGAAATATTGTCTTGTTAAATAGTTTATATTTAATAGATTTTCGATCATTTGAAAGAGGTTTTAATAAACTTCAATAGAAACGACCTATTTCAATATGTTTTGATGATGAAAGAACAAATTATGAAACTGAAGCCATTTTAGTATTGTTACCATATTTCTGTCGCAATGAACCTGTCCTTTTGATTTGCATCTCGTAAAGCGTGAAATAAAATACGGCAGCCACTTCTGACTGCAGATAATAAGACTCGTTTTTACATAAAAATGAATTTAATTAATAATTCAAGCAGCTAAAGCCTCAATGTTTCAAGTATAGTATTATTTTAATAGAGTTCAGTGGCGAATTAAATCTACAATAAGGCTTATTTGCAACGTATGCTATTTTCAGTGTGCAAAACTCGCAATAATATTCAGTAGAATGAAAATCATTCACAAAAATTGAATCATTTATTGCTACTTAGTATTCTATAAACTCGTGTTTTAAGATGTTAAATAGTTTGGTGAAAAGATAAACAAAACTGGTAGAACGAACTGATATGCTTGATTAATTTACAACCGAAGTATCATTTGAGTCGGAAAAAGTTCAAACAAATACGTTCAATATTTAAACCGATACACCTGTGCGAAAATGTAGACAAAAAACCGAGACAGTACTACACCGATAAATAAAAAAGGAGGTTTAATTTTATCCCTGCGTAGCGTACAGGAGAAGTGCGGAGGGTGAAGACACGACGGCTACGTGAGAGTGAGGTGCGCCTGATAAACCGGCGTTGGGAGGAGGAAAAGTAATATAGGGGCGGGCGTAAAAAAATACGGAGTGCACACCGCGTGAATATTGCAAGGAAGGAGACGTTGTAAGGGAAAAGGGTTGGTAAGGAGCGAGAGGAAAGAGAGAGCGAGGGGGGTGTGTGTGTGTGTGGGCGCGCCGGAAAAAGTAAGGAAAAAGGATGGCCATGTGAGGTTTGGGAGGAAAGAAGAGGCGGCGGAATGAGATAGAAAGAGTATATGGCCACGAGGGAGAGAAAGAGAAGAAGTGGCGTATAGAGGAGAGGTAGAGGGGGGTCGAACCGCGCGGAATTGTGGACTCTCTTATGGGGGTGGTAGTGCAGGGCAGGCGATTTGAATCCCTGGCACGCACGATGGAGGGAGGAGGGAAGGGGGAGGAGGAGGTTGTGTGCGAGTGTGGGCGGTGGACGAGTTGAGAAAAGAGGGAGCTCCTGTCTTCATTTTTTCCCTCCTCTCATACCCTCTCACCCCGCTTTTTTTTAATCCGGCGAATCGCGAAGCTTCCCCCCAAAGGCTCTTTCCTCCCACGCCCACTCCCTCCTCACACCCTCATCTTTTTGTCCCATTCCCCCTCTCTCTCTCCCTATCACCTCCTTCTCTACCACGTCTCATTCCCTCTCCCTTTTCCTTCGCTACTCTCTCTTTCTCTCTCTATCCCACACTCACGACCGCCAATATCCTCAAGGGTCCCCTCTTACTCTCCTCATTCTTCCTCTCTCCTCCCATCTTCCTTCTACCATCCTCTCTCTCCCTATTCCTTCTCATCCCTCGCGAGTCTTTCTGCTCAATCAAGCGAATTGCTTCCGCAACCCTCTTTTTTCTCCCCTTCGAAGACCTCTCCCTCCTTCTCCCCTGGATTTCTCTATCCTCTCTCCCTCTACCCATCATTCCTCCTCCCCCCCTTAAACCACACCCAACCACCTTCGTCACCATTTCCTCCTAACCTTTTGCCAATCCCTCCCTCCGTCTCCCTCCCTCTTTCTCTCACTCTCTCCGAAAGACCGCAAGCCTAACCTCCCCCTCTCTCCCTCCCCCTCTTTCCTTATCTTCCCCTTCACTCTCTCTCTCACTCACTCTCCCTCCCGCCCGACTGCTATCTATCCAGGGTTCTCCCTAAGGGAGCGCCATCACCACAGCCACCACCTCTGCAACACCAACCGTTTCTCTGCCACTCCTCTTCCATGCTTCCTCCCGTAACGACGCGGTAGTTCTCTCTCTCTCCCCCCCCTCTCCCCCCTCCCACTTTATCTCTCGTCCCCTCCTCCTCCTTTTGCTTCTTTCCTTGATTTCGTCCCAAACTCATCTCAACCGCCGTCGCACCATCTCTTCCCTCCCCCCTCCCTTCTATCCCTTTTTCAGACCTCTTTTTTCTTCCTTCGTTCAACTCCCTTTTTTCTTCGCTTCTATACGGAGCGCTCGTATTATTCTTATCGGGACTTGGTACGCTCCGTGTTTGCCTTTATGGCATCATCCGTTCAACTGAAGAGATGTGTCCGACGAAATGCCGGTGGCGTTGAAGTCCCTGATACTTCCTGAAAGTTCTTGGTTCGTATTTTTCTGATTAAATTTTGTAGCCAGCTTTGTGTAGCCCTTTTAATACTCTCCTGTAACTCCATGTCATGGAATGGAAAATTTTAATTTGGTTTTAAATTTAATGTTAGAATACTTTGTTTTATTTAGCTGCGTAAATAACTTGTTAAGACAACTATTCAGTGATCAAATGTAAGAATGAATGAATTGCATAAAATGATAAAGAAGAGTATTTACTAGGTGTTATCGGGTGAAAACTATTATTTTTAGCATATCTATACATTTTTTTAAAATCAAAATTAAAGGCGAAATGAAAACATCAATCAAGAAGATAGAATTCCAACTTCAAGGGATATTGGCAATTAGATTTCTGCAGTGGACACGACGAATTTTTGGAAAAAATGATTTTTTCAGTTTTTGGTATGAACAATGAAATGTTGAATTTACTCTTTGACTTTTGATAATGATTAAGTAATGAAACAATCAACGTTGTACGAGGAAATTGGCTTATCCCCAACATATGAATTAAAGTTAAGTTAAATAAATAAACAAGATGGAAAAGTTACTTCAAAGGGTTCTTTATGAGAAATACATATGAAACGGTATCGAAAGATGGAGCGATTCTCTCATTTTTATCTCCGAAACTATAACTTGTAATTATGTGGTATCGCGGGCTTTCTTGTGGTGAATGTTGCTCTCTATCCAAAGATATTTTTAAATTTATACCTACCTTACAGATCGTATAAGAGCGTGGGATAGAAATACATTGATTTTAATTGTTGTTCGCCAAAATAACCGTCTTAGAGATCGATGTAAACAAAATGTGCGATGTTTTGCTAGGAATTATTTCGATTTTTATCTCCGAGACTATAGCTCGTAATTATGTGGTCTCGCGGACATATTATGGCAAATGAGTCCTCTTTCCGAATATTTTTTTAAATCTGTACCTTACAGGTTATATAAAAGCTAGGCAGAAAAACGTATTGTATTTCATTGTTGCTCGACGGATGCGTGTATATGTTTATTAAAGTAACTAGCGTAATTGCCCGTAAAATATGACGAGTACGCGTGGATAAAGTATTAAATTTAAGGCACATCCCATTCTTCCTCCTTTCTCTCTCGCATTTTCCTCCCTCCCTCTCCCCTCTCTCTCCTTCTCTGAAAAAATAGACTTCCTAGTCTCAATCTCGCCCTAATAAAGAACATTATCTACCTATCTATCTATCCCTTTTTCTCTGTCTTCCTCCATCTCCCTCCTCTCTCCTCTCTCATTCTCTCTCTCTCACCCCTGTATCTCTTCTCTCACTCTCTCTCTCCCCTTTCTTTCTTCCTCTCTCTCACGTATTAAAACATTCAAAGCACGCTTTCCTTACGCGTATAGTATAAGGGTTGGGACGACAACACAATCTCTAGGTTTAACAATGACACGGTCGGCAAAGCAACATATCATTAAAAAGCTTAATTTTTCCAATAAATATGATTTAAAAGTAGAACTTGAGGCATTTAGTATGATAGGCAAAATGTGACGATAACAATAAGAAAAATTATTTATTTTTTTAAAACGGCCTAGGTCCGAAGATCGTAGGTCAATTATTTCTAATTTCAATTTAAAGAGTAAAAGCCTGTAAGTCGAAACGTCGATTTTTACGTGTTATCTTAGGAGAAATAAAAATTATTTACTGGAGTCGAACCCGGGTCTTTTATGGGGATTCTTTTCGTAAATTGCTTTTAATATAAGAATCAAACATTCCTACCAAATGTTAATAACCTATCTACTCGGAAAGTTTGATAAAATAGCATTACAGTCAATCGTAAATAGTTCTCGATTCTCCAGCTGTTTTATAAAGCCTTTTTGAGTGGCGCAACAGTCGAGCGTGAGGGACAAATGTAGCTTATTATATAACAAGATTATGTAAAGAGGAAGTTCTAATTGACGGATGCAGTTCAAAATCACAATTGGGTGATACATTTTAATAAGGATCACTCCTACGTAATTTAATTAAAATCCGTACAGCGGTTTAGGAGATGAAAGTTACGACGAACGTACGAGATATGCCAATAAGGCGTTCTGCTACTACCGCTTCGCTGGTAAAGAACGCCTAAAAACTATGTATACAGAACTATTTATTCGTTAATAAGAAATAACTCTGTAATATTCCACTAGTGGATAAAATGACGAGAGTACTACAGGATTAATACATAAAGCTATTCCAGGCAAACCTTACTCTTTAGCAACTATATCGCAAATCATCAAGATAGTGGTTTCATTTCATTCGATGAACATCAGATCGAATCCAGCGAATCAATTTAACAAACGCAATAATGTCTTATTTCTCATCCTATAGATTCGTAACAGAAGGGATCTTCCCCGCACACACATCAGAATGGGAGCGCGTGCGACCCAATTCTCCCAAACCGGAGCCTAATGGGCCCCAACAACAACCAACCATCCACAACCGCAGAGACGCGCGCGCACAATGTCGCCGCAGCGTGCATCCGCACATCCGCTTCAAACGCACTCGTAAACGCACTTATAAATTTATCTGGACCGGTAACGCCCATCCCATAGGACACCTCCTCCGCCCTCGAGGTAAAAAAAATTGCCCGCGGCAATAAATACATCTCCGGGCCATGCAAGAGAGTAACCGCGTTTCTTTTGTCTGCAGTGGCGCCGGAGAGGATGTGAAGGGTGCGTATGTGCGCGCTCCCGGGGGGAGAGGATTGATGGCGTTGCGACGCGCAGAGGGGGATGGACAGACGGACGAGAGGGGAGGAGACGGCGAGAGACGTCTAAGGAGGGGGTGAGGACGCGTGCCGCTCCCAGGGTGTCGTGAAAAGTGGGCGGGACGGTTACCAACCAGCCCCGTCCGGAGCGAGGACGATATTCAAAAGACACGCGCACTTACAGCCGGTCGGACTCTTTTTTTTTAATGTGTTTGTGTGTGCCGGAAGCGGAAAGGAGCACGATGCCGAATGATGTTCTTTTGTTGAGGCTGGAGATGAAACTAAAAAAAAAAATAAGAGGGTCTCTTTGATTGCGATGATATATCGAGTGACAGATACATTCGTCTGTGAGAGAGAATGAGAGCTAGGATGTGGGTCATTGACTATTTTGCGGTGCTTTGCTACTTGATCGGAGAATCGCAAAACTATGGTAAAATAATTACGTTCGTTTCTTTTTGACTCTTTTAACCTTTCAGTTCAGAATGTCTGCCCGAAGAAATATTTTTTTCTGTTTTTAAACTCATGTCGCACGATAAAAGGCCTCTCGCTTCATGTGTCATAACGCATTTTTTTGTATTTACTTTCGAGCCTGAATTTATATCTCAAATTCTGACACACAATCTGTGAATTATTTCAGAATCTTCACAATTTGAATAAGCAAATTTCAGATAAAACCATGGACAAATCTTCAATATTACGTTAAAAACAAAAAGGAATTATTAAAAGTAGGTGATTAAAATTAGTTCCGAATTAATCCAGAAATTTTTCACACCAAATGTAACATTTGGTTTTTATATTTGTCATTGATAAATTTCCAATGGCTCCTCGCACATCATATTCTTAAAGATCAAGTTTTCTTTACTTTTGAACTTCAAAAACGAAAGAAACACTGGTAGAAGTAATTCGTAATTAGCTTTTTACACTACATCTAGAATTATATATTTCTGATAAAATTTAGTGATTATACATTTTTCTGATGCATGCAAAAGATCGATATCATTCATCATCATAGGTAGTCTGTCCGTAGACAGGTCTGTGATTATTCATGGTTAAACCTGGTTCTCCATATACGTTACTCCTATTTTCCGCTGTCCTCTTTATATCTTGATAACTCTCTTTCCCTTTCAGATCGTCTATCAGCTGAAACCTTTTCCTACCTCTTTCCCTTTTCCCATCTAGTTTTCCTTCTAACACGTCTTTAATCATACTCTCTCTCCTCAGGTAATGTCCAACCCAGTTAGCCTTCCTCTTTCTGATAGTCTGTATAATCATTCGCTTCTCTCCTATTCTTCGTAGCACTTCATCGTTTTTCATCCTATCTGTCCATTTTATCTTCAGCATTCTCCTCCAAGTCCACATTTCAAAGCTTTCCAAGTATTTGATGTCATTTTTCCTTAGCGTCCATGTTTCTGCCCCATACAATGCTATACTCCATACGTAGCATTTTATCAACTTCTTGCGGATATCTTCCCTTATATTCCCTGTAAGTAGTTGTTTCTTTCTCCTGAAAGCCGCTTTTGCTTTTCCTATTCTAGTTTTGATCTCATCCGTACATTTTGCCTCTCGTGTTATGATACTTCCAAGGTATTTATATTCTGAAACTTGTTCTAATGGCTTTCCCCCAATAGTTATGTTCAGATTCTCTTCTTTACCCGATATTCGAATGACCTTGGATTTTTCTGTATTTATTTCCATACCATATTTTCTACCTGTTATCACTAGTCTATTTATCATTTTTTGTAGCTCCTCTTCCTTTCTTGCTAGAAGTACTTGATCATCTGCGTATTTTACTGTTCTTATAATCCTTCCTCCAATTTTGAAATCCCCTGTGCCTTCTAAAGCTTCTTGCATTAGACTTTCTCCATATATATTGAATAGGGTTGGCGATAGGCAGCATCCTTGTCTTACTCCTCTACCGATATTTATTCCGCAGGTGTCCACATTCTCAAACCTGACCTTTACAACTTGATTCTCATATAGATTCCTAATCAGTCTCCTGTCTTTCCAGTCTACACCTATATCCTTTAATATCTTCATCAACTTTACCCAATTTACTCTATCAAAGGCCTTCTGCCAGTCTACGAAACATGCGCAGATATCTTGACTGTATTCTATTGCCCTTTCTGATATGATTCTAACTACTCCTATAGCATCTCTAGTTCCTCGTCCTTTTCTGAAACCGAATTGATCTTCCCCTATTATTTCTTCTGCCTTTTTCTCCAGCCTTTTATTAAGAATCCTCGTGATGATCTTCGATGTGTGTGACAGAAGGCTTATAGTTCTGTAATCTTTACACTGCATTGCCTTTGGCTTCTTCTTTAGAGGGATCATTGTTACTTCTAGGAAATCCTGAGGCCACTCTCCCGTGTCGTAAATCTTATTAATTAATTTCGTGATCGCTTTTAGTCCTTCTGATCCTATGACTTTAAGTATCTCAGCCGGTATTCCATCGCTGCCCGTGGCTTTCCCCTTCTTAAGTTCCACTATCGCTTTTTCTACTTCGCTCTCCATAATACTTGGTCCTAAGTTATCTTCTTCAATGTTTTCCTCATTTTCCAGTTCTATTTTTGCCGCTCCTGTCTGTTTGCTGTATAATTCCTTAATGTATTCTTCCCATACCTGTGCTACATCCTTTGTTTCTGAGACTATCTTCCCATCCGTATTCATAATTCCTTTACCACAAATTCCATTAGACTTCTTATCTTCTAATTCCAGTGCCCTAGCGTACATCATATCGTACCGTCCTAATTTCTCCATTTGTTCTATTTCATCACATTTTCCTTTTAGCCAATTTTCTCTAGCTTTATCTGTTACCCTTCTCAACTCATTGTTTATACGCCTATAGTTGGCTCTACCTTCTTCACTGTTAACGTTTTTCCATTTTCGTCTCTCATCCATTTTCTCCAGCATTTCCTTCGTGATCCATGGTTTTCTGATTTTCTTCTCTTGTTTTCCAATCTCTTTATCCAAGGTATCCTTGATACTGGTTTTAATTTCATCCCATTCTATATCGACGGTCTTCGGTTTGTTTTCCAACTTTCTTAGGTTATCTTCCAACTTCATGCTGACTACATCCTGCCTTTCTTTCAGTTTTTGTAGGTCCCAGGTCTGTCTTTCTCTTCTCGTTTTTCTTATTTGTTTGAGCTTTGTACTCACGTCAAGTATTAGAAGGCTGTGATCTGAATCAATGTCTGCTCCTTGCAATGCCTTGGCGTTCTTTATGCTGTTCCTAAATCTTTGTTTTACAAGGATGTAATCTATTTGGCATCTCATTCTATCTCCTGGGCTTTTCCATGTGTATAACCTTCGTTTATGGTTTTTGAACCATGTATTAGTCACTACAAGGTCATTATTGATGCAGAATTCTACGAGTTTCTCCCCTCCTCGATTTCTCTTCCCAAGTCCGTATTGCCCGACAACCTTTTCTTCCTGTCCTTCTCCGACTATGCTGTTCCAATCTCCCATTATTATGCAGTTTACCTTTCCTCTTCCGTCTTCTTCGTAAATTTCATTAATTTGCTCATAGATCTCATCTATTTCTTCATCGTCATGAGCTGACGTTGGCATATATACCTGGATTATCAGCATGTTCACTGGGACTGCTTTTAGCTTTATTGCCATCAGTCTATCGTTCGTTGCTATTATCTTTGTCACGCTTTTCATCATATCTTTCCTAAGTACCAGAGCTACTCCCCTTTCCCCACTATTTCCTCCAGAATAAACTACCGTGAATTCTTCCGAGTCGAACTGTCCTTCTCCCTCCCATCTAGTTTCGCTTAGCCCTATAATGTCAACTCTATTTCTTCTCATTTCTTCTTTCAAGTTCTCTAGCTTTCCTGCCTTTCTCATAGTTCTTACGTTCCAAGTCCCTATTCGTAATTTACTTTCGACAAATGTTTTCCTCAAGGCAGTCCCCGCCCGGAGATCCGATTGGGGGACTATTTTACCTCCGGATTGTTTTACCTCGAGAGAACTCATATTGTCCAACCATATAATCTTTACTAGGGAATGTAATGTGGTAGTTTCCCTCTTGCTTTCCACATCGCAGTACTGTAGCCGTTCAAATCGTCCTGATCACGCCTACAGCTGTATTGGATATAGACCCAACCAACATCATTTGTTTTCGGCTCTATACCATACTGACAGTACTGCTGCCTACTGCCAGGCACTGATGATAGTTTTTTTTTTTTTTTTATAAATAAAACCTCCATTCGAGGGGTTTGAACCCCCGAACTTTGCAATAGAAAGCCGACACGCTAACCACTACACCATAAATCTATAAAAATGATGTAATAACAAAAATATATTCCATAACTTTACCTGCCAAGAGGCTCCAAAGCTCTACAAAATCCTCCATTGCGCACAAGAACTCGTATTAGTATACCCGCGGAGACGCGAAAAAATCGGGCGAACGTCAGAACAATCTCATGACCCACGTCGAAAAAATTCGACGCTTGACAAATGTCGCCATCGACTGTGACATATTAAAAACTCCACGTCCGGAAAAACGCACCCTCTACGAAACATAAATCACATTAACTCTGACGCCGTCCAAAAAGGGAAGCAGGAGAGAAAAATTATCCGGGTTCGTTCGCGCCTATGAGCGTCATTAAATCGTGATAAATCCACAATGAATTTTCTAAGCGCGGAATGCGACCTACCTCGTGGGAAGAGGGACATCCTACACACGCACGGAGCCAAGACCTCGTTTGTTTTTTCGCTCCTTTCCTCCAACACACATGGAAGGATTCGGGAGGACGGTGGGGATGGATGGAAGGGTGGAGAGAGAGAGAGGGTCATATGATTTAGCCATTTGGTTTCCTCTCGTCAATCCGGAGCGAGTTTAGCGAGGGGTGGTCTTGAGAGAGAGGCAGTAGACGGTGTCGGAGGACCGGCTGGCGTACGTAGAGGGTCGGAGCGTAACCTTTCCTCCTCCTGCGTTTTGCACTCTCTCATCCGCGGTCCACCTTTCGGGCGGAGAAGGGGAGAGGTGAGGACTCGGGGAGTCACCCTGAACCCAATACGCCCTGCACCCACCGTCAGGCACTTCGAAGCACATCAATCATCGAACCACGACGCGGCTGCGTGGCCCACGTCGGTCAGCACGACGCAGATCGTGGAATGGCTTGTTAAATACGTCGGTAGGTAAGAGGAAAGAATTCCTAGCTACGGAGGCGGACGGAAATGCTCAGGATGGTGACGTCACTCGCGCATATTTTATGGCCGTTTGGTTGGAATCTGAGTATTAATGCAGGTGAGCACCGAGTGAGTCGCCTTGTACAATGCTAGCACTGGAAAATTAGGTACCTAATCAATGCTCTCGATTTAATTAGGAACTAACATTGCATAAAAGCAGAAATCTCAAAATGACAATTGTTCTTTACGGTCCTGTTCACTGCATTTTGTCTTACTTTTAATTTCATTTAAAGAACAAAATCGAACAAATCAATTTTAAAGCATATAAAAAACTAAGGGAGGCATACATTCAAACACTCGCTGGTGGATGATGCCGACCAATAAACATTTAGAGTTCTTACGAGTTGCACTGTATTTAACACAGATTATCCTGTAATTTCGTTGACATTAGGAGTTTGATACTGATTTAGAAATGAGTGGGGAACAAATTCTGAAATTGCTAACTCAGTAATGGCAGAGGCACAAATTTAGACGTATGGATAATATGTATGTATGTATATTAATATAATTATCTTCCCATAACTATATTCCAAACGACTGCATATGTATTTCGTTCGATGGGAGATGAACTTACTTCAACCTTAAAAGTTATGAGAGATTGATAGCTTTAAGGATAATGTCCATTGAAAAGAAAATCGTTAAATTTATCCAAAAAAAGCCTGTGCAGTTTCTAAGAAAAAAACGTGTAATTTAAACGAATGAAGCCTGTAACAATCGGAAGTAAAAACCCACAGTATACGTTATATTTTCAAATGTGTAGAGAATAAATCTATTTTTATGCTCAGATCTGGGATTTTAATTTTAAAAAGTGAAAACTGAAACGGGCGTAGTTCTAGCTCAAATTTCCTACTGCTGTCATCGAAACGAATCGGAAATTAGGCGTTTCCTGTTTTTTCTCTCCCCTTATAATATTCTTCTTTGCGAAAATACAACAACCTAAAAATCCCTTACCTTCTGTTCCCACCCCACCCACCCCGCGCCCCACTACACTCCCCCCCACACCCCTCAGACACGCGTGCGCGTTACCCACCTCGCGTTCACACTGCGTCGACGCCCGCTCAAACCTCGCTCTCGACGAAACCCCACATGCTGTCGCATTCGCACCAAACACACCCACCAACCATTCTCCTTTGGGTGTTTGAAAGGAAGGGGGGCTTAGGCAAAGGAGGAGGGTAAATGCAAACACACCACAGTACCATCAATATGTATTAGCCCATAACGGGATACTACAGGCACACATACTCACGCACATAAGCAAGCACGCACACTGGAGTCCTGCATTCGAGCGAGAAACGGGTAGAAAATTATTCATGAACTTTTTCCCTTTACGAGTAAATAAGATTTTTTTGTTTTAAGCGAGAGAGAGATTAGTTTGTGGGAAAGGAGATAGACAGATAATGGTGGCATAGGGAGAGAGAGAGATGGTAGGGGAGAGAGAGAGGGGGGGGGAGAAATCCACACTTCGCGCCACGGTTTATCGATTCTCAATGTGTCGGTCATGTTCTCTATCCGGGATTCCCCAGCGACAATGGGAGAAGGAATTAAGGTCTCGCGTATGTTCGAGACTTATTTGGCCCTCCCGGAAAAAGTCCTCGGACCCAACAACTCGCCTATTGTCATGCGAATAACGGGAGGTTATAATGCATTCCTTGCGGAGATTCGGACGAATGACGCAAATACGTATCGGGTACGAGGTTTTTATTGTCCTCCCATTATTGGATCTGAGCGCATTGTTGAAAAGAGGCCTTTTCATATGACCGCGAAGTAGACCCTAAGTAGTAGGGGTAAATGTATATGATATTCGTTTCCATTATCGGCAGATGTGAGTAAAATGGAAATATTCTGAACTTTTCAGAATAGCGGGGATCGCTGAGTGACAGGAAATGATGCATTAAGAGTAGCATAGGTATAAAGGAGAATCGGAGTTAATCGTCGTAATATTTATAGCATCTATGCGTGATATCCATTGATGGAGTCTTAAATGGAACTGGATTCATTCGATTGCTTTTTGATCGCCACAAAATCATTAAACACACATATTTTTCAAATGATAAATAAGCATGCGATAATATTTTATAAACCAGATTGCTACGTACTATCTGCTTGACTCATAAATAATCTCTGTTGTAATGTTGTTGTGCTATTGAAAGATGCTATATTCAATAGAATTCCAATGGATCTTACGAAACTAGAAAAGTATTTCAACAAGAAAAGGCAAACAAATCTTAGTTTCAACATTTTAAAGTCTCTGAGATGATTTTCTATTTCATTTTAATAGTTGTTTCTCAATTGCACCGTTATTATTATAACCACTCTCAGATACATAAATATATTTTAAAAATAAAACTAGCTTAAATATGTACTTTATCATTTTAACGGGCTATAAAGCATGTCCCTTGGACAAACTATGCATATCTTATTCGAGAAACCCGAATTTAAAAAAAAATTCATTGAGTTAACAAGTGACATATAATTCTGCATTTGCGAACACGCAGAAAAATAAAGAAAATTTAATACTTTCAAACCACGCTCCCAAAATCGGAGTAATATTATATAATATCATGACACAAGAGACATCCGCGCTGACGAGAAGCAAGCATAGCTCATTTACAGCTTGTCACCATCTACGATAGTTTACGAAACATTTATGGTTATTGCACCTCAAAGCATGAGTTACATTGTTTTTTGATTGCAGTAACTTTGAGAGTTATTGGGCTCATTTTCGTCAGAGATTAAAATAATAATGTATCGTCAGCCGTTCGTTAAACTGGCTTATATAAGAGCAAAAGAAAATTTCAAATTTTTTTGGACAATGAATAAACGGTATTTTACGAAGCCAGTCCAGAAATTCGTACGAATGCGAATAAAATCAAGCAGTCCTAGGATGTTTGTGTGTATTTCTGGCTAATCAACCCCTTGGATTGTTATAACACCTTACACACCAGACAGACTCACAAGGGTGGAGGGAAACCTGGTACCGGCACTAGTCTACTCTTTACAAAGAGCACCAAGAGGGCCAACGAAGACCTCGGATATTTTATTCGAATACATATCTTCATATGTGGAAGCGATGTTGATGCTCAGAAAAAAATAAAAAGTGAATTTTCTGTTTTATTTCGAACATATTAAAATGATCTCTTAATATTTAATTCAGCAGGAAAGCGATTCGCACTAAAAATAATTCCGAAATTTTCATAAAATATTTAACGTCTTTAAATAATTTCAACTTGAGGAATTAGATTTACAGTTACAGAAATTTTACAATCGGTAAGTAATGTAAAACACCTATTTGAACGTCGTATGGAATCTTAAAATTGGTTCAGTCTGCATGTGGATAGTAACTCTCCGCATAGCGACGTATCCTAGGCTGAAGCGCCGAAGATGAGAGGACGAGAATCGAGCAGGAAAAAATGACTCGAAAGGGATGAAGAGGAGGAGGAGACGAGGTGATTGCGGTAGATGAGATGAATGGAAACCAAGACACGTGCCTCCGATATGGCTGCACCCGTCTTCATTAAGCGGCCCCTGGACCAGGGGTAGGGCGAGTCCACACATCTCTCCGTCCAATCATCGCCTCTGGCGGCGAGCAAGCGCAAGACTCATCGTCGTTATAAACCTTACGAGAGAGGAATACACATGAGTTCACACGTTGCCATGATGATGCTTCATCATCATCATCTTACCAGAGATGCGGATGCCAGATCGGACGTAATATTCCTCGAGATTATTAAAGTTTTTCGCTAGACCGTGGCACTAACAGCTGCTAGAATAATACAATATTTATTTATATATAATATCACAAAGTTTTAAAACTGAAAGACCAAAATATCCAGCAATATGTCCTGCAGTAACCGTGCTTAATTAAACAACGAATTCGTATTTATCTGCAATAACATTGTTTGATTAAAAACGTGAAAAAATGAAATATAGAAAAATAATATTGATAGTGAGTGAAATTAGAGACCCTTTCTCAAACGCAATGGATACAAATTTTAACGATAATTGTTTTTATGCAGCTAAAATTGAAGAGAAGTGAGTATTTCATCTTGAGTCAGAGATTCGTTGTTCCAAAAGAATTGCATTGACGCGAAGACCACTACATCTTCCATAACGTAATCCTAACCTTCTCACCTCATCACGATCTATCACGGCATATTTATAACTCGCGGTGATAAATCGCTATGGTATTATTATTCAACCCACTTGAAATAAAAATAACTTTGCCCTCAAATTAAGTAACTTTATTTAACCTCAATATTATCATATCGTGTAGAAGATTCAGGCGATGGATACATCTCTCTATTCTACTCTCTCTTTCGGTATAGAATGAATTACATCCTCTCCATTTAACCTCCAATGGCGTGAGTGGCCCTGAGGCACGCCATTCTAATGGCGCGACCCTGCGGCGGGTAGGGTCGAGTTTTGCGGGATGTTTCGGGGGAAGAGGATGGGATCGGAATACGGGAGGAGGTGTAGGGAGGCACGGGATGTCATCACACCCGGAATGAGCCATTACTACTTCCGATTCAGTTTTCCAAGTGAAGTGCTTCATCAATGAGGGAAAATGAAGAGTGTGGGGACGGGAGTGGTCGGGAGGCGGCGTTTTTAGCAAGGGAGGCCATAGGTTGGGCGGGAGTGACGACACATCCAAATGATTGGGACAACTGTTGAGAGGAAACAAGTGCATTCGGTTTGTCGGGAGCAGAATAAAGCCACCATATTCCGTCACACCCCTGGGACTTTAAACAGCTGAGCATCAACAGTAGCATAAGTATCCGGCCGAAAAAACACGCATTCGGCGACTTGGCGATATAAAAATGAGTCCCGAAAATCGTTCCTCTCGCCAAAAAAATATCATTGCCCATCGGGTAATGCCTGGAGTATCGAAAATAAATCGAATTCTAAAAATCATGCAACTTCAGAATGAACTTGAATGAGCTTTTTTAACATATCATTGAAACGATACGTATAATAATACATCCGATTATGACTTACAAAATTGACGCGCAGCATCCTTCCAAAGATAAACGGAATTATACAAGTACGTCAATATATACGGGAATCCCAATTAACTAATGGGCACAATCAACTGGAAATATTATATCACGGAATTTAGTAGAGCAAAAATAACTGCCATAAAATATATTAATAGTTTAAAATTCAAGGTTTTAATCGTCTGACAAGTCTCCTTGGAACCAATATTTAATTCATTTCACCATTTAAGATAAAATATTATGTATAATAATGTAATTATTCTTCTAAAATTATCATAATTATCACATACGAATAAATTTTTATTTGAAAAGGAATTTTATTATGAATCGTTGTATTGTTTCTCATCGGATTTTGAATTTCAGTTGAAACGTACGTCACGTACGTAATTAAGAAATATAGTTGTTTATTCATGAGGTGGCCATTTCCATTTGAATATTAAACATTTTCATGGAAGAGCGACTTTTTAGGGATCTAAATTAAATAAAAATAATAAGATTCGTACATCTTAATCACAAAATAAATTACTCGAGTGTAGACAGACATCACATATAAATGTTTGCAACAGTTGAAACCCTCGAAAGAACGAGATCAGTTTGGAGTTAAAAATAACATCTAAATCAGACTTTCAAAACGAGCATCTCTGAATACCAAATGGCAAATTATCTCAAGAATCTAGGCCTGCGGACGAATTAAAACCGACGTATTCCTTTCTCCCCCGAAATCTACGAGTCCGCGCCTCGGACCGGCCTCTCGTATTTCGACCCTTTAGCCTACATATCAACCCTCTCGTAATTGCGTCCCCTGATTGGAGCGG
Organism: Tanypteryx hageni; assembly: GCA_028673005.1. Taxonomy (NCBI): domain Eukaryota; kingdom Metazoa; phylum Arthropoda; class Insecta; order Odonata; family Petaluridae; genus Tanypteryx; species Tanypteryx hageni. Next base: position 164,202,304 of record CM054112.1, read on the forward strand.
CGTATTTCAGGGCTCCCGTGGCAGGTGTACAAGCGGGCGGTTCTAGGGACCGCTCCCAAATTCTCATTCCGACACCTTGCTAATTAACGACCCAAAAGCGATTCCGAAGGCCGGCTGCCCTTGAGTCGAGTGCAGTTTCGGCAATTGCCAAATCCCCTCGCGACCAACCTCCCGGCGAATCCTCACCTCCTTTTCTCCGCCTCCCCCCCAGCCCTCTTTTCCCGCCCGCCCATCTCTCCCACACACACACCCATCCACACTCTCCATTTCTCTCTCTCTCTCTCTCTCCCTGACACACCGGTTCCACCGAAACTGCGACCGATTCCACTTCGAACGACCGTTCCCGATGCACGCATCGACGGTCACCCCTAAATCAACTTATTACTCGGACGCGGACAGCATCCGAATGTAAAACCTTGGAGGGAATGGAACTTAAAAAGGTTACGACGGATAAAGCATGGGGAGTGCTGTGGAGCTCGAAGCGATTGAAAGATAAAAAAACCGGCGATTGGTGGAGGGAATCCGATTCTCTCGCGAATACGCGCCGGCGGCTATTGTTAATCCCATACGGATACTTTCGTTGTCGCCTGCCCCATGGGACAAAAAGCTTGATCGATGAAATCTTCACCAAATTACGCGCGGAAAATACCACTCGATTTAGTTGTTAAATTCTTCACAAAAAGTGATGCTTATTTTATAAATTTATAACTTCAGTTGAATTTTTTGCCCATGGGTTTTAACGCTCATTATTATATTACATACATCGAGTATCGTATTTTCCTTGAAAAAAAAAGTGTCGAATCTCACGCGCAAATATAAATGAATTCATACAGTCATACGCATATGATCACATCCATTTAGATAGATAGTATAATCTTTCACACATACAGGCAAATTTAATATACTTATGTACCTTCCATTAAACGTCTACTACACTTTTTTACAGAATTACTCTCTTGAAAACCGATAGATTACATCAGTGTTTCTCGAATTGTGGACCGCGGCCCCCCAAGAGGCCGCAAAATTATTTTGGATGCAAGGTGAAATGTCGAAAAATCAAGTTTCCACGAATAATAAAATTTTATCAGGGGATTTTAGGAAATACGATGTGATAAAAGTTATTAATAGTTACATAAAGTGAAGAAATTCGCAATAAAGTTTCTTATTTTTACTATTTACAATTCAACGGGGGCCGCTTAATATTCAAGGGAGCCGCAACAATTGAAAGTTTGAGAACCACTGGATTTCATCACATATCCATAATACTGAATTGATATATGTGTAGATAATCCATCGATAATAGCCAGGTTAGTATTTTATTCACGGAATTAAAAGTTTTTGCGAATAATACCTTCAAAGCTATATGAACAATCAAGGTAACACAATTTCATTTATAGTTACCCTGAAATCACCTTAATAAAACGCTTATTCTCTTGGTCACGTGGTCAATCTGTCCGTAACGCTCAATATCTCAGTCTTTTCTGCTATACTATAATTTTATAATAAAATGGGATAATTTGGTTTGTATATTGTTTGATAACAAAGCCCGTTTTGAACGGGATAATTCATCTAGTAATTTTATAAAATCAATTTGACAAAATAAGTACTTAGGGATCTCCAATACTCATGAAAAGGTTGTGAAGAACCATTTCGGCTATCTGGCTTTTAGAATCTACCGTCGGTGAAATACAAAGTTGCCGAAATGCCTACGTGGTTTTTCACGACCATTTAATTTCTATTGGAGTTAACTGAATAAGTACTTATTTTTTTCAATGTAATTTTTAGGTACTTCTTTTCTTAGTTTAATTTCAGCCATAAGACGAGCTCGTTAAATTTTAATCCTTGAAATTTTACTTACAAAATTAAAAATATAAAAGTCATTGCTTGAAAATAGTTTCGTTGAAATCTCATTCAAATGAATTCTATGATAAATAAATCTTATATGCAAGAATACTGTTACAAATTTTTATTTCTTTCGAGCACATACATCACTGTATTTTTAATCGAATACGAATATATTGTTCATAAAAAAATTAACGTCGCAGAACACAATGGCTCATAAACCCTCACGGCTAACACGCGAGGAAGAAAGCACGAAATTCGCAAGCGTTACATATTCTTAAAACGTCCAACCATCCCTTTTTATTCCAGAAAAGCCTACATTTCGGGACGCGTTTAAAAAGCAATCTACAATGCGTGTGCAGCGGCGGAAAATCGTCAGAGTTGACACAAACAAAACCGCAGTGAGTGGTTCCGAGCGCAGCGTTGGCGTCCCCGTGTACGTATGTATGTATGTATGCATGCATGCGAGTGCACGTAGAGAGCGGGGAGTGGGGCGAGTGAGTGAGTGGGAGAGAGCGCGGACGGGTCAGCGGACGGGGTCGGTTCGGGTAGCCGCCGCCACCTGTTCGCATCGAGTTCCACACTCGCGGGGACAACCGGGAATCGCTCGAGCTACACGATAACGCACTCGGACGGAGCGACATCGCCGCTTTGGTATGACGCACTGGGGACCATTCGAAAGAGAGTTTTTCGCGAGGAAGGGCGGAGGGGAGAAGCATCAGACGTCCGTCATTCATCCTCCTCCCCATCCCACTCCTCCCCTTGACCTCACCCCCTTCCCCCCGCCACCGATGGCGCTTCACGTTACACGAGAGTATACGCGTAAAGCAGCCTCAGATGTACAAATCTGGAATTATCGGTCGAACGAGGAGAATGCTCATTGAATTAACCGTGTTGGGAAATGAAAGCGTCTATTTCACTCTTAGTACGTGGCGATGTCCGTCACTGTAATGGAACGGTGACGAGTAATGAGCCTCGGCGACGCGAGCGAAGCCATATACTCATGGTTAAGGAGAGAATAAAATTTTAATCCGTGAATGGGTGTCTCCCTCTGGCAGTTGATCAGTAATGCAAACGGAATGGTTCAATTTTAAGTAATGTGGGATATGAAATAAAACGCGTATAGATAGTGAATCACATTATCTTCCGTGCATGCTACAAGGGTTCCATTTTTTACGGTAAGTATCTGATTCAGTGTCGCTAAATTTTTTTTTTAATCACATACAAAAATATACTAATTATTCGTACATAAAAAACAGCTGATATTTTAGTCTTAACACGCTAGCGTGGAATTAACAGTCGTTGAAACATTAACTGAAATTCTATTAAAAAGAGTATATAGGCGCTTGAACGTGAAGGTGGCATTATTGTTTTAATGCTTCGTAATCTAAAGAGAATAAACGGAAAATAATATCAGAAACGCTATTGCATGACCCTGTGCTAAGAACAAAAACACATATTCATACGAATAACAAAAAATTAAAACCCAATAAAACTTCTGCTCATCAGTGGTTGATGTTGAACCAAAACACGTTGGATGTTTAAATATTTCCTATAGATGTATTTTACTGCAACAAAATAGATAATTCACGGTTAAGAAAATAAACAAGGTAATTCAGCGTCTAAACTCAGACCATATAGGGATTTTTATATGTGAAAGAAAAGAATAGTCTCTCATATTTATGTTTAACGCAAAACAAGAAATCCAAGGTCAATTACTTGAATGATATAAAAAATATTACGTATATTAGATTTCTTTACATATTAAGCATTTGTAAGATAAATTACTTGACGTACATCATTGATAAAGTATTGTGTATATTGCAATGGCATAGTAATCTTAGATAATTTCCTCATAATAACGTTGGATAAAACTTTGCAGGATTAAAAAAATCTGTAATCAATCATTCCTGGACTCCAGTAGTTTCGTAAGAAATACAATAAGCGTTGAAGTTGGCTAACATCAACTTATTTTCTCAAATCGCCAAGTCTAATTCGATCGAAGGAAATTATTGATTCATAAACAATATCTGTGCTTATCAATAATAAATCTTTACAAGCAAAGTACTTTTACAATTTTGCGAGATAATTATCGGTTTAGGATATAAAATTAACCGCCTTAATGCATGCATCTACTAAATATTCAATGGAAGAAATTTCACACATTTTTACGAAAAAGATGAGTTAAAATATAATCCTAATAGCAGAAGAGCAGTCCTTCGACATCAATTGCGCTTCATCAATACGCTCTTGACAGGACAGAGAAAGAGCCCTGCGCTATCATCGCACGCTGTCGGCGTGTCGTAAATTTTATTTTTCCTCGAATCAAGTTCTTTGACGAATGAACCAATTAGTTATTGCACATCGACTCTCGTCAAAATACTCGAGATAAGCCATCGAAGGAGAACTCTTGAGCTTCGGGATGGCTGAAATTTCGAGCACCACTCGAGCCAGATTATCCCGCTAATAATTACATGTCCTTTCCATAGGAAATTTATAGCGTGAATCTGAACCCGTGAACTCGTATAAGTTCTTCTCCACAAAAAACATATAACTCGTAAAAAAAATAAATATTCTCGAGAAATCGGTCTGTGTGGGGAAGGAGGAGGATAAGTCGAGGTTTTGGGGTTGGGGAGAAAATACATGCATGCACTAATAAACATGCCAAATTGTCTGACGTCTGTGGCGCGATAGCGATTTTAATTTATGACGGAAAGCGACTGAATGCTCCTCTCTCTCTCTCTTCCTCTCTTTCTCTCTCGGACGGCGGAGTGGGAGAAAGATAGTGACCAGGCTCCGGAGTCGTTTCCGCTGCCGCAGCTGCCCAGTCTGGGTCACTCGCTGACACTATCCATCCCTCCCGTCACAAACTACGGATGGGTAGCCTAATGTCTCTCCTCCAACCTGCATCTAGAAAAGGGGTTTGATCTGACACAGTGTTTAATGAAATACAGATGCATTCTCACTGATTAGTATCGTTCTGACCAGACATAAACAGTTAAACAGAATGTTCATAGAAATAAAAAAATATTTTACGCGTAACGCAGACGGAAAAGCTTCGTGGACATTACCCAGACGACAAAGATGACTTATCTACAACATTCATATCATATTATGTCTACGAAGAAACCAATACCTTGATGTTTCCATGTCATGTTTTATGAATTGTAAACAGTTAGTAGCACGAACAGCTTACTAAGTATGAAAGCATTTCTAAGATATTGAAGAAACTCGGGAAAAATTCTGCCTTGACCGAAAATCGAACCCGGACTTTCCACTTGCTGGGCCTATATTATTCCACTGAACTACTGAGGCAGGCTACCGTTCTGCTTCAGAATTAATAATTTGCAAACAGCAACGTATTATCTTGACAGAGCTCCACGCTATTTTATTGACTTTTATTTAGAATATCTTTAGAGAAATAAATAGTTTCAGAAAAGTAAGATATTAATGAACGAAAAAACAAAATATCAGTTCTGACCGAAGATTCACCCTATATTCAAATTAATATGAAATTTTCTTTCTTTCATGGTCAAGTAATCAGGAAATATTGATACAAAACACTTGCGCACATGATAAAATTCTCCAGAAATGTTTGTTAAACGCTCAATATTATAAAGGAAAGGAAACTCATCACTTGCTATGTATCGCATTCATTTGCACTTCAAGCGCAATTAGTAAAAAAATAAACGCTTTTCTCATGTCTCTGCAGGAAAAAATCAGATAACTTAAACCAGACGAATAAATTGTTTGTGAGAACACAAGGATAACATACTCATTACTAATAATCACTTGAAGAAAAAATACAAATTATTAACCGGGGAAAAAAATGCTCTCTTTTTTAATTCCCGTTGCTTGATATGTTCGCCCATAAATCCGTCAGCGCTCCTCTTAGAGGTCACCGATAAAGAGATTGTGGGTGGGCGACGAGGGTATGAGATAGCGCCGAGGGGTTTGGGACGAGAGGGAGGGCAAGGGGTGGGAGGAAATATGCCTCCCACCTCCCCCCCCTCTCTCTCTCTCTGGGGTGAGAGTCTACGGAACGGGATGACGCCGCAGAGGATGTGCAGGGGTCATAACAAAGACGCTTAAACCCCGTTAACAGTGAATCAGCCGAGAGTGGTCGGATTATGCCAAGTACGTATGTGAGACGGGGCTAGAGAAAAGACGCTTATTAACTCCCAAAGGAGATTTGAATGGAACCTCTTTGTTTGAAACATCTGCGACGCGAGCGATCATAATTGTTTCCTTTTCTAAACTGCAATCAGTTTCGAGATTTCTCGCGAAAACGAGTAGCGACTTCCGACATCCGACTTCCTAGTAATTGACTCAGAGATAAAGCCGATGACTTCTCTTTTATTTCTCGGAAACGATCTGCTTAGAGCTACGGAGATTATTTTTATTAACAGATAAGTTTCGCGAGTCATTTTTTCCTCTTCGATAATAAGAATGTCGCGTCATGAGAGGAACGTGTACAAAGCACGATCGAGGCTGGGAGAATGGAACAGAAACCGTGACGTGATTTCCGAGCGGACTAATTAATTCAAGCCGTTTATGAACGCGTCTCCGGGTTTGTTGAAAAAATCTCACGTAACGCGTATGTTTAACACGTTTTCACTATTGAGCGTATTTTTACTTCGATGCCGATATTCTTGCAACGCGGCCTATTTTTGTATGGCGTGAGGGAGACAGGGTAAATACATTTTGACATATTTTGACTTCGCGATCTTCGAGAGGGACATTTAAAAAAATTACCGCCACCTCCCACCTCTGCGTAGTTAACTTCATTTTTCCCTGTCACCTTCACGAGTGTCTCGAAGTCTTGGAATTAATCGCAGTTTTTGACAATAAAATACATGCAGATATAAAAAGTTGATACCTTATTCAATTTGGAAACAAAACCATATTTTTCCAAAAGTTGATCACTTCATTGAGCGCGTTTTTTATAGCACGGCGGTTTTCAGTAACCTAACTATCGCGTGATTATATTTAATCTGAAAAAAAAGGAGATATGTAATTGCCATAAGGATATGCTTTATGTATTTCGATCCCAGTAATAGATATTATTACAAATCAATTTATGTCACCATACGTTAATTCAACCCGGGATTATCGATGGAAGGCATTATCATTGCCCGAAGAGGTGATTAAATCAATACCTTATCGTCGAGAACAATCTGAATTAATGGCGTCTGCACCGTAGAGCTTGGAAGCCATACTGCGACGGTATGTAAGCTTACGGGGAGATAACATTCCCACCGAGAGGAGTGGGAGAGCGAAAAGAGAGAGAAGGAAATAGAGAGAGAGAGAGAGAGAGAGATAGAGAAAAATCTTCCTAGGCACGTATGGGAACAGTAGGAAGTCCCCTCAACGGGGCCGCGGAGGGAAAGGGAAGGAATGAGCGGGACAATGGCAGACACCCACTGCGACACAGCGAGGGTCAGACGACAGGTAGCGCTGAGGTATTGTTGCGGAGGGTTGTAGTGGATGCTGGGGAGAGATGGAAGTCGCGGCGGGTGAAATGGGAGGAAGAGGCCGAAAGGGTGGTTAGCGGAGGGAGGAGGTGGGGGGAGTGTGGGTGGCTGAGAGGTAAGTAAGTAAGTCAAGATGAGAAAGAGGTATTCCATGCAGTGTTTGTGTGTGTGTATAGCCCAGATTATGATCGCCTGGCGGACATTTTATCAGCGCTGTTAAAGGGAAGCATGATGCCGTTGTTCCCGGGTAGTGATGTGGGATAATATAGTGCGCGGGGGAAGACGAGCTTTATGCTGCACCGGGGTGCGGTCTGAATGTACATGAAATGCGATTACGAGCGCAGCGACATAACGATATCGCGGAAGCATGTGCACGAGGTGCACCAGGCATAAAAGGACACGGTGGGCACTCTCAGAACATAAAGGGGGCACATTTTCGCCGTTGTTTCCACTCGAGAATGGAGGCTCAGACGATTCCAGCTAGGCGAACGACGCAATGGATTAAGATCTAGAAAAAATAGTTTTAGATTGATTAAAATCGAATCAACACATTAATGGTCTTGCTAATAGCAAACTGAAATAAACGTTTCTTTGATTCAGCTCACCTAATGGCTAAAATCAAAATTTAAAAACTGTTTGTTCAATAAGTAACGTAACTAAGGCATTTGCCACGGGCGCAACTAAATAAGGGGAGCAAAAAATCCAAATGGTGACAATAATTTTTATTTATAGGAAGTTTATAATTAGCAGTTTGCATCGGGCGCTAAAATGGCTAATTACGGTGCTGTTCCCAGTAGCCATAAAATGGTATAGAAACCTACATGCGCATTTCAACAACAAAATCATTGGTTAACAACCGATGATAGTTTCTAATAAAGAACACAACCGTCGGTAATGTCGGTTGCTCAGTAGCTGAAATTCACATTCGGATTTTATAACCTTTTTATTGTTATTCCTATTGTAGAGAAAATACCTTTAATTTCAACAGGAGTTCAATTAATTCAAACATCTAAATATCTTAGAGTGTAATATTTTTATATATTATTAAATTATATCAAATAAATTCCATGAAAAGCACACGTGAAACAGCGAATTTTTATCCAGAATGAAGAAGTTGTAATTGGGCACTGAAAATTACCAAATACTGCTACAGCGATAAGGGAACTAAATATTGTATGTGCATTTTCCCTCTTAACTGTGTGTGGTTATTTTATACGGAATCTGTAAGAACTACCAAAATATATTACTCCATTTCCAGGCAATGCGTGCTTCCTCTCTCTCTCACTCGAGCTGCTGCCTTAGACCCAAACTTCACGCACAGAAGAGGAAATTCCTCGAGATATTGGAAACCAATCATAAAAATTTACATTCCAAAAGAGAAAAAATATCCGATTTCCACAAGAAGCAGGCATCCTTGACACCAAACTCATAACCGGGGAGACGAGGAGAAATAAAAAAAAACTCCTGTAAGAACCTATTAGTTTTTTCCTCTCTCTCTCGTAATCTCTCCTTTTCTCTCACTCTCTCCTTATCGACCTTGTAATCTTTTAAAAATAACCCTTTGCTTACCACCAATTCCGAGCGCTTTTACTGCCATCCCTTTTCTTCACCCACTACCAGCGGACGCTCCTTCCCCGATTCATCAGGTTCACCGCCTGCCTTTTGAATGGCAGTTTTGTGTATCTCTCCCACAGCCTTGCTCTTCTCTAACCTCCCTCCTCCTCCCACCCCGCCACTACATCTTCTCTCTCTCTCTCCCTCCCGACCGCGGGTCCGCATCTTACTTCCCATCTCCCTTTCACCCTGCAGGGGTTCCGTCTCCGGGACGGGACTCCTCCGACCGCATACCACAGTTTTTCGAATGGACAGCACGGGGATCGTGATAAGGAGACCTGACACAATACCATAATTATTTAACTTCGAACGGTATCCGGGGAATAAGCTAGCTCAAGGTTTCCTCGCGGGGTCTGTCGGAGAGGTGGAAGGGGAGAAAGGGATCTTACACGACATTTATACAAATGTCCCTCTTATGAACTCTCTCCTCCCTCTCATTCTTCCCCCACTTCCTCCTCCTTCACTCCTGACGCCGCCCTTACTCCCTGCCTCCTCACTACCTCCCCGCTAAAAAAAACCCTACGTACCCCTTCCCTTTCGGTTCTTTGCTTCCCATCAGAAAGATCCCTCCCCTTCTGCTCCTCGTCGCCTCATATGCCGCCCCACGATTTTTTTATACGCTAGGCGACATTCCCTTGTAAAGGAGTCACGATCGAGTTTACCACTACATTAAGATCTTATCGAATTTTCCGACAAGGCGTTTTATTTTGATTAGAACAATTGATTGAGATGCGGCACTATGCTGGGATGAATATGGTCACGGTAGGTTTTTTTTGTGCGTTCTGTTGGAATTAATTCTACTCAAGGATTTCTCTAGCGATAGCCCTGCATGGCGTGAGCGTCGCGTCTCGAAAGAGCATCTATTTATTTTTGAAAATAAGTCTTCTAACGGACTCGAATTTAGTGATAGTTTTTTATACAGTAGACTTGTTCTTCTTCGTGGAATAGAAGACTGTTTTCGCATTTATCGAGCGTCAGTCGAGAATAGACAAAAATAAAATTTTGCGGCAATGTGTCCATTTGCGTCTACATGAAGAATGCGAATTTTTTCAAATTACTAGGAAAGGGAGATTCTAAAATCTTACGCTGATGGCCTGTCATCATTTATGTTTTAAAAGTATTTTTACACTGTTTATCCAATTGGTGCTCCTTCGAGTGGATTTATAGCCTTACTATTACTTTAATGCGCAAACCAAATATTTCTGCAAATTAACAGAATTTCATTTTCACATTAAAAATATTTCAACGCCTTTAAAATATTCTTCAAAAAGATTTTTTACCATTGATTGATTAATCTTCAGATAAAACTAATAATTTTTTCAAAAGGTACTCAGAAAAAATACGCCAAAATTGTATCCTCCCGATTAACAACTTCAAATATGATAAAGAATTTTTAATCCTATGCGTGAATTTATTCGGTACGTTTCGGCTTAGTAGAAAATGCATTATTTTACGAGTAAAATATTACAGAAAATAAATAATAAAAGGAAAAGATTTCAACGATATATTGAATTCGTTCGTTTACTGGAAAGCACCTTGGCATCTCCCGAACATAATATTTCTCCGCTATAGAACAACATTGCAAACCATATTGTTTCCATCGACTATTTCACCGATCAATAGCAGTGGTCCCATTCGTCCATCCTCACATACCTTTTCTAGATTACTTTGCATTTCTAGGAATTCCAGACAGGGACCACGCGCCCCGCAGGTCCACACCCCAGAGAGCCCATCCTTCTCCCCTCCTCCCTCTTCCACGGAGGCGCTGTTGGACCCCTTTACCCACCTCCTTCCCCTTTCAGATGGATGACGAAACTGTAAAATCCTTAACGTTTCAAGCCCGCTAGGACCCCGAGGAACAGATGTAATCGAGGTTTTAAGCCATCTCCCGAATGATAACGTTCCTCGGTTCATTGGAGACTTTAAAGATAGGGACGAAACGACCTTCCCCTTTTATTTATGCTCCTACTCTCATATCACGGTTTCTTCTTCCTCGGCACTGTGTAAAACACGTTAGAGGGAGGAGAAGAGAGAGAGATTGGGATGGGATTTTAGGTTTAGCATCCCTACTCTTTCCTTCGTCTGCCTTCATTGTTGTCATCGCGATGTTCCCCTGTCAGCGCGGTGACATGTATACGGCCGTGCCCGCCGCTCCACGCGATCAACTCTCACGTCAACCCCTGACCACATCCTTCTCTTGACCCCTGGCTCGCTCTCTCCTCCTCTCACAACCCTCCTCCCACCTCTCCTTATTTGCTTCCCACCTACCCTTCTCTCTCAAGCGTTCTCCACGAAATCCTCCTCACACTTCTCCCCGTACCTCTCTCCTACCTCCTCACTCCCTCCCTCCACCCTCGCTCGCGTCCCCTCACGCTATCTGCTCATTCCAGGGCACCACCAAACACAAACTTCTCTCCTCTCTCTACCATACATTTCGGCTTCCCGCCTCTGCGTCATTTTTCACGGTGGCAGAAGGGGGACTAACGTTGTGGTATCATAATTCCCCACTTCTCTGGACTTTCTCGGAATAAGAAGTATGCGCTGCAGTTGGCCGAGGAATTCCGTCTTCGCTCTCCGCCTAGTACGTTCTATTTTGATTGTGTTTACCTGTTTTCTTGTAGTTTGTGAATAGTTAGTTAGTTGTCCTTTTAGGGCTAGTCGATGTTAGATATTATTACATATTTGGTGTCGAACGAAGCCTCTCGGAATATTTTTTTTTCTGCAGTGAAATAAATAAAAGCCTATGAATAACTGATGGAAAAAAATCGCCATGGAGTCCAGTTGAACTCCCGAATAGGCTCCACTACGCCTATTTCAAACTATTAGATGTCAATTCACTCTTGGTTTAAAATTTAAGAAAGATACTTTCTCAGACTATAAAGATGAATTTTATTCTCTCTGAAATCTTACTTATGCTTCAGAAACCCATGTGAAAATTATTTTTATATATGAATAGAATAAAATTAAAGATGTCAAATTCGAAGCACGTATGGACTCGAACTAAAAATTGATCTGCTTTTCATCTGTTTGCATATAATTAGAAATTTTTAAGGGTTTATTTATATGCTCAGAAATTAAAAACGACTAAATAGAACGAATGATCTCATATATTATATAGTAAAGGTAGAATTAAGCAATTTATAAGAGTCGTCAGTATTATATCTAATCCCATACAGCCCTCATTTACGTGAAATGTCGACAGCAGTCAAAACAGAGACATTTATAAACTTGATATCTGTAACGAAAATCAAACAACACAATAACAATGTTCCTAGATATAGTGTCACATGTTGAAGGAAGTCATACAAATAATTTTCAGGCTACTTAAAAGTGCAATTGCAACAAATTTGTTTGTATGTAATTTGGGGCTAATCAACATCTTGGATTGTTATAGCCGTTTCTCCTTCCACACCGAACACACACATAATGGATGAGGTAAATCCGGTGCGGGCATTAGCCTACTCTTTACGAAGAGCACCATGGGGCCTACTGTTTAACGTCCCTTCCGAAAGACGGAGCGCTGACTTGCGCGATCTCCTCAAATAACACAAAAAGGGGATGAGACGATCCCAGGTTGAAAAACCCGCCACCATCACCCCCAATAGCAACAAAGTTAAAGTATAAACATGTCTGGAGTTCCACTCTGTGGAAAATATGAGAATTGTTGCATTTCTTAAAGAATGTACCAGCGAATAATAGCCGAATTTGCTTTATAACGAAGAATTTTTACCAACGACATAAACACATTTACGGAGCGAATAAAGGGTAAAAAAATTCCATTCGAACAGAGCAACTGGGTACAAAAATTCCTTATTATATTTCATGTTTAACTATCTGCTAATATGTGATGCTAATATTACAGAAAACTACATTCCTTGGTAAAATGCTTACACAATTTTATTTCTTAATTATTATTAATTTTATCCGCGGACATGACGTAAATCATTCATTTAAAGGGCTTAAAAAGCAATGATAGACCAAATTATACATAAATTTTGATATTTTCCACATCGTTCACACCTATTTTTAGTATTTCAGAAAAATTCCACAAAACATGTACCTAGTTGTAACCCTGAAATGTATAGGATGATTTATTTGTCTCTCGAGTTTCCCCAAAGTATTTTAAAACCATGGAAGCCAAACCAAAACAAAATAATGGTTACCATACGCCGCACACGTCTTACGTACAAATGAAGCATTCTTCCGAGAGAAGAGTTATCCTTAAGAGAGACTCGTATTCATTCGAGAAACCCCTTATCGTTTCCAACCGAAACAACAAGATTTCACCACAAGTAATAAAACAACTGCAACGGGGGAGAAAAAATAACATAACGTATAGGAACGGTAAACAAAAGAGCTACCTAGTCGTTTTTATGAATGGGAAAAGAGGAGGCGAAGGTCGGTCCCAGAAAATAAAAACCAAACTCGGAGAATGGGACACTAAACAGATCCCGTCCTGAGGAAACCCGACTAAGAACGTTTCGGAGGTTTTCCTTGCTGTGAGCACATGAGAGGGGCCGAGAGGAGGAGGAAAGAGGGACCGGAGTGGAGAGCGGGAAGAAGGTGGGGGGAGGTGAGGAGGGAAAACTACGAGAGAGGTCTCTCGGATACTGCGAATAGGGAGAGAGGGAAAGAGAGGGAGAGAGAGTCGGAGTTAGAGGGAAAGGAGCGGGAGAAAATACGACCGAGGGAAAAAGGGAGTAGCCATACATCTCGCGAGTCGGGGTTATCACTCTGGCTTGCCTCGGTAAATAATCGCTGATAAGGGCTGCTGGGAAGTGATGGCGGAAGGAGGACCAGCATATAGACCCTGGACCGTCTGAAAAGTCTCCTCTCTCACTCCTCTCGAGTATACCGCCTCTCCTCCAGTTACACCCCTCTCACTCCTTCCTCTTACCACCGTCCCTACCCAACAGTATCTCCATTCTTTCACCTTACACCCGTTTCATTTCCTCTAAATGCTCCTTTAAAAAGAAAAAGAAACCTCGAATCCCTTTAACAGACTCCGAAAGGGGCGACCGACGCCCTTCTCATCCGGAAATCGGACGATGCTGCTCCTCCATCTTCCTCCCCTTCTCCCCACGCTCCATCCTCACCCCCCTTTCCTCGCACCTCACTCTTTACCTCCATCTCTTTCCCCCCTCTATCTCATTTTGCGCCTCCCTCATTATTATCGCCTTAAAGCCATCCGAATTCCACTCGGGGCTGTTTTTTTTTTTAATTCTCTACGTCGAGGAACATTCTTCACCCGAAAGACGTCCGAATCGATTTCTGCGTCGCGGTCCGTGGGCAGAGGGAGGGAGCGCGCGAGTGAGTTATGAACCGTTGGAACTCGTGTAAATATTTTCGACGTTTTCATTTATCGCGATTTGAAGTAACTCATTCCGAGGGAGAATAAATAAGCGATCGAAGAGAAAATTTATGTTTCTTCGGAGCAATGTCGAGGTTGTCAGTTATGCTGGAATCTCTCGTTTCTTGAGTACAATTTCAACGCGTGATTTTTTATTGTTAAATCCATATCAACAAATCCGAGCGCAATAAGGAAGCCAATGCAATTTTTATTAAATAAATTCATTAGACGAAATGTTAAGTAAGTATTACTTTGTGATTAACAAAAGTAAGTAATGGTATAAATGTGGCTTTTGCTTGTATTATATGACTTAACATAGTATTAAAAAAACTTTAACTTTAATAACACAGTGTTCGTAAAATAAAATTTAATTTTCGAAACTTGAAATTTCAAGGTAAACATTAACAAGAGTTTCAAAACCACACAGAAATATTTAGGCTAATATTAAATTTAATAATAGTATACACGCGTTGAATATATTGGCGTAATGAATTGATGATCTTCCGTTATATGAATGAATTTTAAGAAAAATCATTTGATCAGGCATCTTATACTTTCTATGAAATGGCTCTCACGGCATCACAGCTACTATGAAAAGATAAGGGATTCTGCATAAACAAGAAATGTAACGTGATTTTCTTTTACATTTTCACCTAAAACAAAATTGCTTAAAAGATAAAATTCCGTCAACAAAATGACATAATCATTTTAATTTGACCATTAAATTTAAAAAAATAAATTTTAAACGTTTTCTTTATAATATTTTTAGTGCGTGCTACAAATCCTATAATAAGTGGATCTTAGGATACCTACATAAAAGCAATTTTATTAACTTTAAATGCATGAGTTAATAAAGTAAGTTCAAGCCATTTAGTATTCAGTCAAACTGACATTTTTGATAATAACTATCATGGTCGCGACTAAAAACTCTGTATGACTGCAACAAATGTTAATTCTCTCTTTCTATTGCGGAAAGATGCTGCGGGTTAATATGATCGGCCGAATGTGTCCTTAATTTGCCATCTGCTGGAGACTTCCCTCCCTTGGTCCGACAATCCGGCATCTGCCTCACTGCGCCATTCTCACGCCATACCAATCCAACCCACACACACACAGATACACGCAAGCACGCACGCATGCACTCACACCCAAGCTAACACACCCAAGCACTGTTCCGCGGCTAGGATTTCTTCTCCGCCCCATCCCTCTCGACTCCCGTGGCGCCTAAAATATCCTGTTCCACTGACAGGGGTTTTACGCATACATAAAACCGTGACGAAGGGCCTGGGCGGCTGCGGCGGTCGTCTGTAGCCGCCATTCGTCGCTCCAATTCATCGTCCAAACCTTTGAATGCGGAAGGAAACGTGCGCGCGAAAAGGAAGGAGCATTGAGCCCCATCCTCTTCCTGGTTCTTCTCGCCCTTTATTGCTTCCCGAAGGTATCAAGTGCACGTTTTATTCGCGCGCTGAAATCCATGCGAATCAAGTTTTCTGAAACGTCTCTGGAAAAGTGGCCGCGATTTTGCGAAAATCGGTCGCAAAAATCCGAGGATATACAGTGAAACTTTTATTAAGCGACCAAATATCGTTCTTAATAAGAAAGAGCTGTTGGGTTGGTCATGGGCAAAAATTACAGTTATTATTATTTAGTTAACAAATTGGTACGATATTTAAGAGAAGTGGAAGCTAAGATGAAATTAATTCCAAATATCTTTCGGGCATCTATATCTGTTATTTGTAGAAACTTTACGCCATCTTCTTGATATATGCATACATCATGCATCATGTTTTAACTTTGCAAGATCTAAAAATAGTTTCCCTGAACAAATATTTCTTTATTTTCATATATTAATTAACTATTAGGCGTATTAACTAACCCCGCAGATATGACACTTCGAGTACTGTGATTTTTGCAACTGAATATATTTACGATCATAACTGAATAAAGCAATAAATGTTATTACAATCGTTCAAATATGTTTCCTGGAGACATTTGGTGTTCCAAGACATCGTATACCTTGCTTTACACAGCAACTATTTTACGTATACAAATACATCAATAAACATTCCTTTATAGGAAATTGACACTGATACAGCACCGCCCAATTTTCTTCCCTGCGGTTTCGTCGATGACAAGTGTACGAAAAATCTCCCGCGAAGAGCTACGACAAGCATTTCTGCGAAACCACGACAGGACGACATCTTGAGAAAAAAGGCCCAAAAACATTTAGAGAAAAAGGTCGGAGAAGACTTCGGGTCTGATTATCTATCGTGAGAATGCGGCACGTTTTATTCGGGAGGGTTGAGGGTGGCAAGGAAATATGAGAGAGCTCATAAAAAAGACACTGTGCCAAATAAAAAATATCACTGTCTCACAATCGGTTAGTAATACACGGCGAAATACAAGGGACGGGAAACATTGGCCATCGGAGAAAGACGTTGAGTAACGTGAACTCGCATTGAAGTAAACGATAAGGCGTTCCTAGTAAATAGCCTCCGATTATAAATAAAAAAACTACCTTTAATGGATCATTTTTACAAGACAAGTTTAGTTTTAGAAAAAAGATTCATTGATAGCATGTTTCAAAAAAATTGAAATTATTATCTTCAAGGAGTAATTTTATGTAAATGTATGACCCATCTAATGAAGATGTTACTTCAAGTTCTTATTATCTTCTTTTAAAACGCTAACCCTCGAACTTAACAAAACTTCTCAAATGAGATTCATTTTTGCCCTGATTTCATTATTGTTCAATCCACTACAGACTTCATTTTAGAACAAATTTGAAACGTTATCAACAAATTACCAAATTTAGCTTTCTTTCTGTTTATACTCGTACAATAACTAAAATATGGAATCAGGTATATGAACGACGTCACAAACCTTCTCCCCAAATCAAACGAACGCTCAACTCCTAGAAATTTGAGAACAACATTCAAATTACGATCAAAATTATATTTCACCGAACATCAGCGAGCATACTTTTACCGACGTGTATTCGAGAGCGAAAAATAATCCACCGCGACGAACATTTAGGACCTCCCCTTTTATTTAAATAACACAGGCACGCTCCTCTTGGGATCCCACGCAATGGAGGGATGGGTAAGCAGACATAAATAAATAAAATAAGAGAAAAAATAACGAAGAAATCCGAGAGGATATGCAAAGCCAGGAACAGCCCTAGAAGTGTGGGAGGGAATGTGTGAGACGTAGAAGGAGAGAAGGAAACGGATGAGAGAGAGAGAGTAAAAGATTTCGTTTTTGAAAAGGGGAGAAGAGAATTTCGGTGGCATGGGAGGTTTTGGCCTGTGGCAGACGGGGTGGGCGTCGAGGGTCGCCAGTCTGAGTTGACCCAAAGTGACCTCAGAGCCCTAGTTTATTTATTGTTCCGCCCAACTCTCATCTCTCACTCCCTCCCTCTCTCCCCGCCCCCCGTGCAAGAGAGAGACAAGGTTGGAGTAGGCTTGAGGAGGAGAAGGAGGAGGCTATGGAGACTCTCGTAAGGAACCCCGCTGTTCTTTCGTCTCCGTCTACATTTCCCTCCCTCCATTTATCATATCTTTTCTTCTCCCTCCGCCACATCTCTTCCACCACTGCTCCTCCTTCCTCTCTCCTTCCTTCCTTCCTCCTCACGAAATCCCACTCTCACCCCCTCTGCCGACGTGTTGGGAAACTACAGCGGTCGCTATCGACAGGGCGACAGGGGAACCTTTGGCGAAAGGGGTGCTGAAAGCTTGATGATTACGGTCCTAGTTTGCTCCGCGCAAAACGAACAATGTTAGCAACGTGTTGCCAACGTAACTCGAAGGTACCTGTACGTAGCAGAAGGACATACAAATTGAAACTACCGAGCATGATGCATGCTTCTTTTCCCATAGTAGAGAGTATTAGTTAAGAATTACTCCCTATGGCGATTTAGAAGCAGCGAAAAGGTGTTACCTAGGTGATGATCATTCTTCGGGTTGGATTTATTCAAATGTTCATATTTGTACATCTTACAATTAGCGTAAAGCAAAAACTTTTGTGTAAGATGTTCATATAAATTTAAAAAGTGGGTAAATTTATGTAAAAGATGAAACTGATGAAAATGTACATAATTATTTAATGAATGAATAAATCGACATCACCGAATGAATCTTTCGATTTAAACAAAATTTATTTAGTTTATTTCAAGGGCATTATGATATCGGAGATATCAATTATAGACATATTACAAATAAAATTGCACTTTAAATGAAATGTATCTGATAAAAAACTCGACGAAGACGACCTATAGATAATTTTAATGCGTTTTGAATATTCAATAACAGCCAATAGCACCGATGATAAATTTAATTACTCTGACTACTTCGTACATTTTCCCTATACATTATCTTTGCTTAAATTAGCATATTCTGAAATTTTTATTAGCATGAAAAATTAATTACCTCATTTAGCAATTAGGATATATTATGCATATATTTTCCGGTACTTCTACTGTATGAGAAACATTGACGTTACAGTGAAAAAAATCTCTTGTAATAATTATCTTTAAAGTTACCTGAGTATGCTTTGTTTCATAAACATTTATTAACATTATTTTAGGCTAAAATTTGTATACAACGTAACCATAAAACGAGTTTCAAATATTTAAAAAGATTATTTTAGAAATGTCGTACATAATTTTTAAATTTACTTACGATTAGTCGTGATTCTTTTACGTTGCGTACCCATTGATCATTTTCGAAATCGAAGACTTTCATTCTCCGACTCTAACATATTCTATACAAACCCAAACTCGAATATTTAATCACAAAATGTAAAATAATCTCAGAGCAAAAAAGTGAAGTTTCTCTCATTTAATTTCAGAATGATATAGAAAATGAGAATGCCTCTCCATAAACAAGGGGCAATGATAATTTTTCTCTTCCAATTACTTCAAATTTCCGCCGATCCCACCACCGGCAAAAATAAGACCACCTCGGGCGCTACAAACCAAATTGTATTTGCGAATATCAGAAAAGATGAGAGGGCACGGGAAAGCGAGAAAAGAAGGAAAAGACGAAATTGAGAGGGCGGGGGAGCGACGTCGTTATGAGGGGGAAGGGGATGGGAACGAAGGTTGATGAGATGGGGGAGTGGGGAGGGAGAGAAAGAGACGGCCGAGTTTGCCGCGAGATTTAACTAAGGACGAAAAAGAGAGAGAAATGGTCCAAGGAAAAAGCGACGAAAAAACACAAGAGGGAACAGAGTCGAGCGAGGGAGAAAGATGAAGGGGGAGGGAGGAATAAGGGGAAACGATATAAAACAAACGAGTCGGAATAAGAAGAAGAAGGTATAGGGGGTGGGAATGAAATGAAGCCCTCTCTCCTGCAAAATGTGCTCCGAGAGTTTATATCTCAAAACGTAACACGCATAGTCTGATTTAATCCCGGGGCAATAATTCAGCATTCACGAGCTGAATTTAATTACCACTGTTTCTCCTTATATACCCCACCACCTCCCCCTCCCTCTTACCTACCCTTTCCCTATCAAAACTCTCTCTCTCTACCTTACCCAAACCTCCCTCTGTTTTTTGTTTTCCTCCAAGGTTAACCTTGTAAGTAGTCGAGTTCGCTGATATCTCGGGGGTGAGACGCGTAAGGGATGATGTTTTTTATAAAGGAGAAGGGAACGGAGAGATGGAGGAATTTGGCTTCATTTTGGGGAGTGTAGGTGCAGAGAGAGAGAGAAAGAGAGGAATGGAGAAAGATTGGAAGAAGTGGGAGATGAAAAGAGGAAGGAAATGGAAGGGAAAGATTGAGAAGAGGGGGTGGGATCGTCAAATGACAAAAACCCTTAAAAGGGAGCGAGTTCTCTAGTCGGTAGATAGATCTCATTAAGGGGTGAGGGTGGAGAGGGGAATTGGGGGGAGGGATGAAAAGGGCAGAAGAGAAGGGCGGAAGAACGGCACGGCGTGGGTGCGGTTGCTACGCGCGTAAGACTGCTTAATGTGAATAGCGATTGAGAGAGGTGAGGGAGAATGGAATGAGGGAAGAAAGATAGGGAGGAGTAGGTACCCAGAGTTTTGGCGGGAAATTGCAGGAAAGCTTTGAAAAAGTTGTATTGTTTCGAACTGTTTATTCGCGAGGTGGCCCGCCTGGGAGAGGACCACGTTGAAACACGTGGGGGCGTTATAAGGCAGGAAAGAGATGTAGCGACAGAGATTTGGCGAATTAGACGGAAAGGAGAATGGGAGAGAATGAGATAATATTTGTTTACCTGCGAAGTGGAAGTTCCCGTTGAAAAGTTCCCGTGCTCGCACGCCCACGGCCGCTTTTCTTCCCTCCCCCACTCTTTCCCTCGCAGACAAACGTTCAGCACTCGCTCGAGTGATGGCCCGGATACTGCATGTGCATGCTATGTATTGTGTCATCATTAGGCTGGCTCTGTACAAAGAACCCGATCTTCCCGACTATGCCTAATTGGACCATAAAACTGAATTTCGAGGAGAGATCAAAAAAGTTTTACACGTCAATAAACCATAGGTAAGAAAAGGTTAAATATGAGGGGACAGTTTTATGTACGATTTATCGGGGCAGAATTTCGCACATAAAACGTTTATTTAGAACGATAAAAAATTAACGCAAGAAGTTACCCCGTAGAGTTGAGATCTTATTCTAGGTAATTACCATTTAAAATATATTTCGAGTATGCTTTGATAGCGTTATTTTATTGTACTGTTGGCCCTCCTTAAAATTATATATTAAAAGTAGATCCATCTGAGTTGCAAGTAATTTTAATAAATACTTTTATGTATAGGTACTGTTAGCATCCCAAAACTTTCTGTTTTACATAAGTTATAACTCGAATTCTCTGATGAATCTATTTTTTAGATGTACCATCCTTCACGCTGGTAATCGAAATATTATCCTATTTCGTGTTGAATTGATGTGATTCGATAAAAAATTTTGAAATAAAAATTTACACATTATATCTTAAATAATATTCTTATTCTAGCGACATGCATTTCACATAATGCACCAGTGTTAAGAAATTTACAGTCTCAGAACCTCTACTAGTTTATAACTGCTGATATTTAAGAATGTTTCTATGTCTGATTGGCTACTTCACCCTTTCGAGCATACCTAAAATGCGAAGGGAAAGGTAGCATACTCAACCGAGAGGTAAAAATTGTGCCAGGGACAGAGAAGAGAGAAAGAGGGGAAGGAATAGAGAAAGAGAGATCTCTTGGGTGATACATTCGCAATGTGGATGGAGAGGCCTCGAGGGGCGGACGGGCGAGGACACGAGAAATACAAGGCGTAACGGAGTACCCTCCCTTCCGACCTCCGCCGCCAGCATCTCTTTTACTCCTTCCACAGCCACCGCTGCAACCCGCTCTACATAAATCTGCTCCCAAATATATTGCCCTATTCATTAGCCAAGGCCCTCTGCAAGAGTCTCCGAGATAGCAAAAGCCTTAAGCAGGGTATTACAGTGCTTTCAGGGTTACAAATTATCCACTGACTCCCGGAAGGGGGCGTGGTGGGAGGAAAGGAGAGAGAGGTAGATAGAGATAAGGAAGGCTGAAAGTGCGGGGAGGAGGGGCGGTAGAGAGAGAGGGTAAGATGGGAGAAAAGGAGGAGAGATGAGATGGGGTTAACAAAGGGATACACGATGTGAGAGTACGGAGAGGGTAGTTTAACAAGGATGGGGGTCGGTTAACTTTTGACAAACGACCGCGACAGCTAATGAAAACTCGTCGGCGTCAGGTAATTGTAAATGAATTACTCGCAATGGGTAGAAGTTAATTGGGCGTTTTCTTCAGGGCGATTAGGGAAAATGTTTAAGGAGGAGAGGATTACGACGGTTGGGAATGGAAACGTTGGTTTAAAGAGGGAGTTCAAATTTTCGATACGGATGATATTGCTCGCGCAACCTCCCATCATGTTTCGGAAGATAGTGCAATGCTTGCGGATGTTTTAATAGCTACGTTTTTTCTCTTAGAAAGGAATAAAATCTGTAAAAGGTAGGTGCGTTTGTTTAATCCCTATAGGATGGTTATTTTGTCATAATGTATATCTTTTGAAAACCAATCAAACTATACATTTGCAAGGGTAACATGGCAAACGATAATAAAAGGATAATAGGAAAAATTGAGCGTATTTAAATTTAATTGGATTATCGACTTTTTCACACCTAGTGGAATCTTTTAAATGTATGGTTTAAACATATCTTACTCATCTGTTGCAAACTTAAAAAATTGATTTTTATCACTTTATTATTTTATGATGGACATTTATGCCCTCTTCGATGTTAAAAATGAATGTTGACATGTCCCGTCATTACGACAATGGAAATATTGGATATCGAATAAAATCATAAAGAAAGAAGCAATTCATTTCGAGATTTCTAGCCATTTTCTAAGAGATAGCAACTAATAGGAATTCCAAATTTTAAATTAGCTTTTGTTTCATTGACGAGTAAATAACGAATAACATCCCATAAAAAACATTAATACTTTAATAAAACGTAATGTAGACCTTTATGGACAATTGATAATATTTCCTGTTGCGAAGAGAAAATAGTCTTTAAGAAAAGTTTTATAAAAAATAATTCAAGTTTCTTCGACGCCTTAGATACTTAGCATAACCAGTTCATTTTAGACCAGTTTGTCACGTGCAGAAGTCGAGATGAATTAATTCATCGTTCGACTCTTTCCAGACTTATGATAATTCCGGTTTTCCCCTTATCCACAAATTGGGCGGAAGTGGAACCTGGCAGCAATGGATTCGACATGCATCGGTTCAAACATGTTAAACTCATCAAAAGGCTACTATAATGAGGAAAGTCCTACTTGGAACATTTGTTTACGAATGCCTTAACATTCAGACACCATTGATTGAATTATCCAAGCGTAGTTACATGAAACTCCACTTTCTTGGTTTCAGCTGCGTGAAGACCCGATGCATGAAAAGCTTAGTAAGCGTAAAGTAGTGTTAAGAAGGGGAAGAATGGAAGGTAGGAAAAAACCCGAGCAATTTGTCAAGCTCTAGTTATATTTCAGAGACAGATTTATTGGCTCCATTGTAAAATGTTAAACATTTTAAAAAAGAAGCCAAAACCGGATAGATGTGGGTGTAGGGTAAAACGATGTGACTCCAGGGCATAAATTTCCAGTTGACTTAGCGTTGACGGAATAGAGTAATGCCCAGATATACGCTGATTCGTTACTACGCGACGTGCTTGATAAAACATTTATTTTTTGTAACAAAAAAATGAATGAAAAAATTGTGAACAATATCAATCAGTAGCAATCAGCAATCGAGAGAATCTCAGCTAATAAACGCATTTGTTTACATTATGTACCTAACTGCAGTTTGCTTAGAGCGTTTCTCTGCTACCCGTGATATTCCTTCCCTCCTATATTTTTATATATTTATAGTGATTTAAAAGTGAAATGTTTAAAATTTGGCTCCAAAAAATGCAGCGTCAATGTTGGTAGAAGCAGTAAGAAACAAAGGCAAGCAATAAGCTTATCTATGAAATTGAAAGTCCTGGAAAAGTCGGAAGCAGGTATGGGATCCACAGAAGTTTCACGCGATTTGGGTTTGAGTGAATAAACTCTACCTACCATTTGCAGATTACATCTTGTTAATTTTTATCCATTGTTTTTATCATTATTTGATTCTATTAATTAAACTGGTAATATCTCTTAAATTTACAATAAAAAAGTTGAAAATTATGCGACAGATAGTATATCTATCTCTATATAATACACTTATTTTATATACGCAAAATTCGATATGCGCGGCTTTTCCAGGTATATCGAGGAATTACTGTACAGGATTGGTCTCAAATCAATGTTTTTTTCAGGTAAAATATTTTTTTAATTACACCATTGTTTGAAGACAGATTCCATGATATATTGCTATCAGGTTAACAAAACAAAAATTTTGAGTGACTGTAAACTGAAAATCCTTGCCGAAATCCATTGAAAATCTCACTAATTAGCGAGCTTCTGTTTCTGCGATATATTCTGAGATATTATGGAGATGTAAATGATGACTGCTATAAATCAGAGTAATTTTTCTCTACATCACTGTGCTTGATTGGGGTATAATATGGAGGAAAAAGTCACCCATTTTATTAAAACAACGAAATTAAACACATCAATTTAATCAAATTATTGATAATACAAATAGACCGTTGTGATTCATTGAGGAATTAATTTTGACGTCATTCTGAATTATTTTAAATAATTTCAAAGAAATCATTCTAGAAAATTATCTTTTAGCGATAGCTTTTCCAGACATTGAATGTTAATCTCATTAATGTGATGATATAATGTTTCTTAAACTGGTCGATAAGGTAAACTGCAGTACTGTGTCTACGTGTAACTTGCCTTCTCTTGAAGCAGCAGGCTAATAAATGCGTTATAGGTGACTTATAAAACATGTCTGAAAGAATAAATAACATTATTCGCTATTTTTTCGATCGAACATACACTTTCTCGTCGGAAAAAAAACTGCAGAGAAAATATTAGAAAAAAATAATATTCAATTCGATTAAAATTTTTTGGACACAATAGGAAGAGACAAACTCTTCTATGAAGAGCAAGACATCTCTTCCCATAAACACTTTATACGTCCTCGTGTCCTCTCAAGGAAAGAAAAGCATTTCTCCTTGTACAGAATCGTGTAAGCGGGGATACCGCCTTCATCCACACTGAAAATACTAAGGCGATCATTACTATGGCCACTTAAAATTTCACCCAAAAAGAATTTGGTGCACCATCCTTATATGAGGTCTACCGAAAAATGTTTTATATGAGCTTCACTACTACAAGATCTCCGTTCGTCCCTTTTAATGCTCCTATCAAGCACACAATTTTACCCTCGAGCCAAACGAGTTAAGTCCAGGAAGTTTATTATTAATGGTTTAAATGGACCTCCATCTCGTGGAGATATTAGTGCTTTTAAGAGGTTCGGCGGAGAGGAATTTGGTTGATGACGATGCTCAAAAGGGAGAGAGAGGGAGAGAGGGATAGAGGAAGATAGAGAGACGAGAGAGAAAGAACTAGAGAAAGAGAGAGTCGGGAGATGGGAAAAGTGATATGAGCTACGAGACAACCGAATTGGATGGCGTAGGAGTTTCTGGAAGATTATACTGCGACTCATCCCCTTTGCCCGCCAAATGCTCTTAATACAGCCGCATCCCCCCTCCTCATCCCCCCTCCTCATCCCTAACCCCTCTTCGTATTATATGCCATCCACTCCGCATCGTGCCCTTACAAGTTTCCTCGCGAATGAGACGCCTCCGTCCCCGTTTTCAAGCAACCGATGGACATTCTCCGGTGAAGGAATGAAGGCTTAAAACTTCGCGGGTATGAAAAAAAAAGGAAAGAGGGAGCGCGCTAGATATTAGGAAAAAAAAGAACGTCTTTGCGGTGTAGAGGGATTTTTACTTTCATCTCACGACGCCTTCCTCCTTGGGTATTATTGCCACCCTCGGGAAAAATGTCTCCTGGTCTCATACCAGAATGGGGCGAGCTCGTTTCTTAGCTTATATATGAGGAGTACACGAGGTCAATGACAACATTTGGCAAGGCCCACGGGCCGCGATCAAAGGTTTTCCTTCTAGACGCATAACTTCTAATGAACGATAAAAACAAATGTTTCTCGCGGGGCCCTACAAAATCGCACGTGGTAAGAGAAGCTCTCTCTACCAATAACACCGAGATGGAGGGTGGGAGGGGGTGAGAGAAAGGAACCGGGTTTTTATAAAGTGGCTTCGGAGGATGTGCCCTTATATACGTAGGTACTAGAGTTTTATTTTTTGCCCAAATTTGATATTTTTTCATACGCCGTAAAATATTTAACGCATTATTCTTCGCGTCGACACAAGGAAAGTGGGATGGGATCCAGAATCTGTCAAGTTTTAAGGTCTGTTGTATGTTACGGCGTGGAACGTTAGGTTCTTTTATTGGGTCTATCTTAGTCTTAATGATGTACGAAGTTTAAAAATGATGACTCGCGGACATTTTTAATAAATATTTGATTAAAATCCACCTTAGCTTTAAAGCTCATTCAATGAGTACAATTTATTTTTGAAAGACCTGTACCACACCTGTGCCTTATTACAGAAAGATATCCTTTACATGAGCACATCATATAATAAGGGATTTCCAATTAGTAAAGACTTAAAAAAACGATTTAAACATTTTCTGAAGATTCACAAAATGGAAATTTTGAAATAAAAACCATTATGAATTACAGATACGGTCTGAGAGAAAAATATATTGGACACATTTGACAAACGTTCGATAATTTTTTCATAGTTAAAAGTTTTCCTCAGCCATTAAAACTTATTTTACGCAAAACGTTTCGCCAATTAAACCCGCCTGAACGTCATCAAACCACCCAGTAAGAAATGGAATATTATGGCAATGGACCATACCAAAAAAGGCTTCTCTAATATTTTCTAGCATTTGGGAAGTGACAACGCGACCACGCTCGATTTATGGCAGCAGAACCTCCGGGAGACTAGCTTAACGAACGGTGTCAATTAGAGCAGCTTTTGGAAGATGAAGCGCAGAGCAGCTCAACCTTGACTCCCTTTGCCCATTAACTCGTGAACTATCACTCTTCCTTCCTTTCTACGCCCCGCGCCTAGGATCTGCGGACTGATCCCGTCGTTTTTTTTTGTCCGACTCCAAAAGCAAGCAGATGAGCAGCAGGTTTATGCTTCCCATGGCGACAAACGTCTCAAAATGTTCCACGGGTAATACAGCGGAAGTAAACGAACCGCATTTGTAACTTTTTTTATCCGATTGGAGAGGGGCCAGACTACATTCATCTCGAGCTAATTGCTAACATATTTGGAGGGATTTTGCTGCCGTGCTTCCGTTTTTTTAAATAATATGGGGGTGTGGTGTGTTGCTCATACGCCTTCCGATTGATCGATGGCTCTCCCATCTCAGGAAGTACATTAGCTTGAAAATTAGTATATTCCTTAGGAGGACTATTCTCAGGCGCAGTGAACGTTTCTTCAATTTTATTCTTTCCTTCTTCTTCCCATTAAGTCTTAAGTCTCCTCTGACCAGTTCCGGCTCCGTCGTTTTCTATCTTTCCGTGCTACTGTTCTCTTCTTGTTTATAATCGAGGCATATAATCTGTGGCATTATATCCCTCTCTTTCTAGATGACCATTTAATTTTTCATTCTACATTCATAAATTTTATCTTTTATTGGAAGTGTTTTTTGGATTAATTTGGTGTAGTCAAATATGTTAGATGAGGCAGCTTCGAATTTGCGACACATTTCCGAAACAAATAAATTGTTAAGTTATGACGACTACGCTACAACAATTTTATTTTGTCTGGATTCTTTGTCGTCAGAGAGAAAGAGAGAAATAGCACCATCTAACATTAATAATTCAATGGAGATTTAAGAGAAACTTATCGAGCTCGTCTTATAGCTGAAATCAAATGGACAAATTTTCTTGTTGTTATCCTAGGCTTTTAATAACTATTAGAGAGGCATATTTTGTCAATTAAATGGAGATTGATTGGTTGAAACTGCCTGCGTAAATTATTTAATATTTTACACGCGTGCGCGCGTACACACACACACACACACACACACACACACACACACACACACACACACACACACACACACACATATATATATAATTCAAAGTAAGAATAAATGCAATAAATTAAATTCTAGTTTAGAACAAAAAAGCGATTTCTCTTTTACTCTTACTACTAGAGACTTTTTATGCAACATTGGCTCAAACTAAACGGATATCTTAAAATAAATCCTTAACTCCAATGTACTGTCATAATTTGAAGTGCGGTTTGCAGAAATGTCAATAATATATCACAATGTGAATGAACTAATAGTATTTTTAGAAAAACTGATCGGTGGAAAGGCACAAACGGAAATCCTTGTACTT
Source organism: Tanypteryx hageni (assembly GCA_028673005.1). Lineage (NCBI taxonomy): Eukaryota > Metazoa > Arthropoda > Insecta > Odonata > Petaluridae > Tanypteryx > Tanypteryx hageni. Next base: position 164,230,506 of record CM054112.1, read on the forward strand.
TTTATCCTATTTCCTCCTTCGTGTTTCCCTCCCGTCCGTTTGGAACTCGACCTCTTGCCCTCCGGACCGACTTAATGACTGAGAGGGCGCCAAAGCGGCAAAGCGGAGCCCAATGTAATGGCCGTCTGAATATGACAAATATTTCGGAAGGAATTTCTGGTCGTTGGTTGACGCACACAAATTAATTTTGGAGCAAGGGAGGGAAGAATGGGCCAAGGATTATAGGAAAAATGCAAGACGTGGTATTTGTTTACAGAAATTTGTTGAGTGCGACAAGACGTGTACGGTGGTCCGCGTCTTTGTAGAATCGTTTGTTTACTTGGATATTTCGGAAGAGACGATGGGCACGCTTAAGTAACCGATGTAATACTAGTCGGGAACAATTTTCAGGCATAAAATAATAGCTCAAATTCGATCAAAATCGCCGCATTCAAACGTTGTTAAACCAGCAAAATGAAAGACGTCTGACTCTTATCATTAAAAATGAACTCTTCAGCTGCCAATAAAATTAAACTTTGAGCAACGTCTAAAATCAATGGAAATATGCACTTACCAGCACGTTTTTTTCAAGGACAATCATTCCAATTACAGTGTATATTTAAAAATTAAATATAAAGTTTTTTAAAACTAGAAAGGACGAGATGATCTTTAGAGCGCACACGATCGCTGCGAATCAATAGCTACTTATTTTATGAGCCTGGGTATAGTTCTAAATCCGTATCACCTTATTGCAATCCGTAATCTCTACGCAACCATTCACGGCTTCATATCTCTTCTTACCAGCGTTATGAGCGTCGCATTTACAAGAACTCTGCATTCAAAGCACTCATCCAACCCCAATCGTTCCTTAACGCTCCTCATTTGCCGTGGAATTTGCAAGGGGGAAAACGGGACGGGAGGGGGTAATATCTCATCTCCTTCCAAGTTTGTGCGGATGACTAAAGCACGCCCCTATTTCCCTCTCTTTCTTCCTTCTAATATCCTAGCGACGGCCGAATATTCTTCCCACGCACTCCATTCTGGTGTCGGATCATCATCTGAGAACAGCATAGCACCACAACGCACTCTGTCTCTTCACATTCCCTTCCATAGATGAAACACGCCCGCACATACACTTACTTAACGCCGTCCACTACCATTATTTTTGGCACAGGCTTTCTCCCTGAAAGTTATTGTGTTCCAGCTCGCTTGCGATGTGCGATCCATTTGCATAACAGAATATCACCAATCTCTATGATTTCTCCATCGTCCTTCTCACGTCTTATATTAACCTTCTTATTTACTCGAATCCTCCCTAAATATCCTACTTTTCTTTATTCCAGCGCCCCTCGCATTCTCTTTCCTATTCTTTTCTGCGCACACACACAAACAAGCAAAAAACCTCGCAATGAAAAAGTTGATTGAGAAAATCCAGAATTTTATTGACCGTTTTGGTATTTATTTTTATCGAACTCTCCCGCACCTTATATATTACCTGACATTAGAAGCAACTCCGTAACATATTACATGAAATATAAGAAATAAAAAGCAGAGAGTATGTTTGTAATTACTGTGTATTAGTGATGCTATTATGTGCGTCTCTTTAAATAGATAAAATGTAAATTTTAATAAATCACATATTCACACAGATACACACGTGTACACACGCAGTAACTCCCCAAAGATATTTACTAGCCTTCAAAGAGACTCGCCGTAAATTTCATGATTTTCCTATCTCTCCTTCATGAAGCCTCCTACACCTTTTTTGCCTTTCTTAGAGAACTCTCTCTTCTCTTTTTTCCGGGCCACTTACGATCGAACAACCATCCCTCCTCCCTTTCCCAGCCGCTGTCCCTTCTAAACCCTTACGAAGGGATAGTGCGTGTTTCGCCCTGGCGCTGCATGCACGAGAGGACGATCATCTATCTCCCTTATGCACACAACATCGCCGCACTTTCCTTCGCCGCCCGGATCGCCTTTATATCAACGGCTATTGGAGAACTCGGCATAAGCGGCGCGGTCGCGTCGTCGTAACCGGGTAACCGACCCGTGTCTCGACTAAGTTTTTGCGGGGAAAACTGAAGGTGCCGTGCCGGAAAAGAAGGGCGAGAAACCGGTTTACTTTTTCATTACTCTTCTTCTTTTCGTCCGCTAAATCGCGTACAGATCCCTCTCTGCGGGTACATGCGCGTCGGCAGAACGATTTCTTTTCGAGAAAGGGGATTTATTTTTAAACCCGAACGTATAAAAGTGCACGAGAGATTTCGTGTTCATTCCTCCTACTTGGTCTTACGAAGGATTTTTTTCTGCTTTATAACGTGTATTCCGCAAAAAGCTTTGACCCTTTCGTGGCGTCGTATGAGCCGTAAATAAGCCCCATCGACTGATTCTCCCTCAAGAGGCGGCATTCGGGAAAAAGGTAAGATTCCGGAAAGTGTCTACGGTCGCGCGATTTCGAGCGTTTTTTTGTTATTTTTGCGCGCGACAAGTTCACAGGGCGAATGCACCGCGAGGGAAGGCATGCTGCACGTGTACGGCGGTGCAGGTGATGGAGAGATACGGAGTCTGTGGCGGGCAGGTTGTTCAAGAAATGTCCGCGGCCACCTCCTCCCCCTACTTCTCTCCCTCTTCGTAAAGGGATGCGAGAGTATATCATGAGTCAATTATGGTTTAATCGTCTATAGAGAGGTAAAAGTGATTGGGTAGAATATTTCATCTTAAAAAAATACCTCTAATACTACAGTGAATTCGCCCGAATTAAAAATGAAATAATCGCAGATGATAAATAGAAAGGAATGGCAATATTTACGTCGGAGTGCACAGAGTTTCGAAATGCAACATTCGCCAAATTAAAAATTTTTTATAAAATTTTTGTCAATCGTAAATTGTTACTTTAAAGAAAGTGAACAATTGGAACTATCTCCTTAACAATCACTTTTAAGCTGTGGGGTAAAAATGTCAAAATGTTCGTTTAAGCCCATAAGCTCCGACCGGTCATAACCGGCAGAAATGCAATGCGCTCAATATCTTTTAGAGTAAATCACTCATACCAAATCCCATAAAATCAGTCGAGTGCTTTGTGAAAAGGATGCAGGCAAATAGAGATGCTTTCCACCATAATGGCTCACTTCTTAATTAGCGCATAAACAGTCATCTTAATATATCCTTCTTTTGGCGTCTTTGTCATTCTGTGTGTCTCGCTCACAAAACTAGATTTTCGCTTACTTTTCTGTACGTTTACTAATTAATTTCAGTTATTTATGATATCTTTGTATACGAATGGATATTGTGTACAATAGGGGCCAGAGTTCGATTCCATGAAAATGGGAGGGCGAGAATGAGTGGGGGAGAATGCAAGGGAGAGAGGGAAGAATAGTGGGAGAAAACAGGGAGGGGGTAAAGAGAGAGGGAGGAGGATATCTGACCCGATCACTTTCATCCTTCATTTTGGAACGTAATTACCCGATAACAAAACAATAAACGGAGACAAGACGCATATGAAGCTGTTCGCTGGAAGTCTGGCTTTCAACTGACGCAATAACCGAAAGGATTGCATCATCCGATCACTTTCACATGCGCACTGTTCATGTATTTTTAAATGACCGTCGTACATTAAATTTGTCGTCTCGTCATTTTTAACGGGAATTTACGTTGGTAAATATATATTCATTAAGGTCTAAAAATTATCTCCCGGTTATCAAATAAAAACTTTGTCATAAAGAAATACAATTTTGTTGATGAAATGATTCGATTTCACCAATTCATATTCTCTCAAATACAAAAAGCTCGACAATACTTATAAATAGAAAAAATGTCATTTTTAATGAGAGACGAAAAGAGATAAATAAGTTGAATTTGGGCATCAAAAAGAAACTTTTACTAATATGCTTTCTAAAAGAAAATAAGTACATAAGTATATTATTATACACATATTAGTCGAAGATTTAAAAGTTTCATGATTTATGAAAGCCAAATGATCATATTTGATGCCCACTCTTCTTATCTTTTGGTTTATGAATTCATCACAAGTATTAATTTAATTTAGGAATTTACTTTTATTAGACACTAAAAATATTTTTTGTCCATTCTTCAAATCGATAAGTCCAGATTTCTAAGCAAAAAAACTCATCGTATTTAATCAGCCGTCTGGAGTTGCACAATACATTGTAGAATAACAAAGAAATTTATCTTGACTCGAAATCGTTTCACAGCCTTAAAATTTCGCAGAATAATACTAAATTAACCGACCGTTATTTCAATGAGTGAATCAATTTCTCAGCATATATAACAGTGCTAAATCAAATCTTCTGTGAAAAGTTGCAGCCAGTTTCGGGGCGTTTGTGAGGAGACATAACAACTAAGGAAAAAGATAGAAAGCAACAAGAAGACCAAATCAGGACAAATGCAGGCTGGTTTCCCAAAGCTGAAGTCCCGAACTGATTATGTACCTATGTATATTGACAGGAAATGATTTAGTATGTGTTAGTCAATCCAAGGAATTCTAATACCATAAATACCATTTGTAATTCATAGTTTATTAATGATAGAGAAAAATTGGAAAACAAATTAAAAGAGCATTATCAGGTTTAAAATACAAAAAAATGTCAAAATCTTTTCTGGCATTATATTTTGCATGTATTTTTAAATACACGAATTTAATAGATGTTACTGTTAATACGCTAATATGTATGAATGAACTGTCCATTTCTGAAGAGTAGTCGAGGAAAAAAGAAAATAACCCATTTGTTCACTCGTCTATGCTCAAGCCGAGTTCGGTAATAATCATCTCCATGGCAACAATCCGATAAAATGCGATTTAAAAAGAAAAAACGCTGTTTTAATAGAAATTCAAGAAAATACGATCAATTATCAAAATTCTGTGATAATAATTAGAATATACATTCTTTTCCCCTTATAACATTACAAACCTGGCTCCAATATCATAATTTTAAGATATTTTAATGTATTAAAGAAAATATCTCTGCACGATGGATTTGATATTTCCTATGTATTTGAGGTCTCCTGAACACGTTTTGACCATTTTCTCGATGATGTCTGTGTGTGTATGTGATAGCTTTTTGTGGGTGCTCTAACTCAAAAACTATTAATCATATCATCTCGAAATTTTATATTTATTATTTTTATAAAAGTCAGAAGAACTGATTAGTTTTTGGTAAAAATCGGTCGACCGGAAGTGGATGTTTACTCTTGTCACTTATCCGTTATATTGAAATATTTGCTTTAATATCTGATAAATGTAAAAATATATTGGAATAAAAGTTGTAGAAAATTTAATTTTCTACAACCTTTGTTTGAAACATTTTCCCATATAATGCATTATTTAAGAGATATCTTATATTCTTAGCTGCCATCACCACGCCACCTACCGACGACTATTGTTAACAATTGTCCCTTAGTTACGTCTTACGTCTTCTTTTCTTAATTGTTGGAGCTTTGTGGCTACATCCAATATCAGAAGGCTATGGTTTGAGTTTATTAATGTTCTTTGTCAAGTGGAAAATTTTCTCAGTTTCTTAAAATATTTATTATGTAACCTATTTGGAATTTTTAGAAATATTACAGAAATGGAGAAAGTCATGTGGTGGCCACATCAGATTTTTTTGTTATAAGGAGGTTTCTCCATTCTTTATTAATTATTGCCTGATTTAAAAAAGACCCATCTGATTTTCCAGAAAATGCAAATTTCTTATACCAGCCAAAGGATAGTAATAGAAAACATAGACCCTTCTTCGATATATAGTATTCCACTAATCATAAGTGCAGAATTTTTTATAAACACTCGTTAAAGTGACGGTAGCCATCATTTATATCTATCCTCTTATCTGTAAATTTTATTAAAAAATTTCACTTCTTTCGCTTTGAGAATTATTCTCTACATTTATGTAGCATCTATTCAAACATTTTTTTAAATTACCCTTAAAAGTTTGAAAAATATTTGTGTTAATATTCAACATAATTTATATTGATAGAGAACATTGAAATTGGAAAACCTGATAATATTTGACACTTATTTTCCATTACGTATAAAAAGAACCTCTCTTGAGACACCAAATTCTGTACTAAACATTTCAAAAAAGAAATACGTTACTCTAACCATCAATGCGCTATGTTGTAAATTGGGTGCCAATTTATTTAAACAAGCATAGTAGATAGATCCTCTTATACTTTGGCTGTGGAAAAATTACAAAAACTGTAGCCCCAGTACGATTAGTGCGAATTATCTATCTAAATGTGTCAGCAGAATTAACAATCCGACCCTAAAATAATAAATGAGATATGACAAACAATACGTGGTCTTTGAGCCTCATGGATTTAAATCGTTGAAACAAAAATAGACTTGCATATACAGTAGAAGTCCTCTTAACCGACCTTCGCTTAACCGACTCGCCAGATTAACCGACGTTTTACGCCCCTAGGTCTGAAAACTGAAATCCACAGTTAAGTGCGACATTTTCCATAAAAACAACTAGTTTAAAACAGTTTACACCATTCCTTTTACTCTGCAACAATGTCACGAGTTGTCCCTTGTGCTGAAATGTTTCTCATTACATAGTAGTCCAGTCCAATATGCATCCGCTGTCAGTTGTCCACACAGTCCGCTGTGGTCTGCTGTTAGTTATCCCACTTACTAGTAAAGTGCATTGTTATTGTTATTGTTATTTTAGTTACGATCTTTAATCAATATCAAATTATATATATATACGTTTTACGTGTCTCTTCGACGCCCCCAGCAGCCTGCCAGCTTGGTCCTCAACTTGGTAAGTGTCCGCTGGGCTTCCCTCAACACCTTGTTGCCACCCTCATCACTACCTTTTCTTTTCCTTTAGTTTATATATATATATATATATATATATATATATATATATATATATACAGACTGTATATGTACTTTTCTATTGGTTATCCGCTATAACCGACCTTTTCGATTAACCGACTAACTGCCGGTTTCAAACGCGACGGATAAGAGGGCTTCTACTGTGTGTGTATGTGTATGTGTATGTGTGTGTGTGTGTACGAATTTATATATTATTAAAATCCATGTGGCTCAAAGACCACGTATTATTTCTCAAATCTCACATGCACACATACATACATACATGCATACATACATACATATATATATCCAGTCTAATATCCCGTAAAAAAACATGACAGTACATATTGATTTGGTTAGATTCTACCCTTTCCTTCCTCCATTGAATTCCACAACAAAATTTTAGTGATGAACAAATAAAATAACCACTTTGTATTTTATCTATTCATCATGGAACAGTTCGAAAAGTTCACGCCTAGCACCGTGAATTATAACAAGTATGTATAGTATTGACTTAAAAGATAGCATTCGAAGAAAACCTCAAAACAACACTATAATATATACTCATTTTCATCAATCTAATGGTTCCAAATATTTTCCTACATTTAAAAAACATTTCACTTACTATATCTATAATGTAAATAAAAAAAACAAATACGTACATACTAAAATAAATAAAAAATTCTTATGCTAAAAATTGAAAATAATCTGATAGAAAACGATTATCTCTTTTATTAGATTTTATTGCATTTTCACAAAACCCTAACCTAGAATTTGTCTAAAGAAAAACAGCTAAACTATATATTAACCCAATTTCGTTTTCCTAATTTCGAAAGTCAGCAAAAATGTGGTTTCCCTTGACGATTACAAATATTCACCGCAGAAACCGTAAAATTTTGGCGTTAAAAATATTTTCTTTACTAATTCGACTTTTATTTTAATTTTGGCGGCAAGAAAATTAATTCTCATTATTTTTAGTCGTTATTGGGTACAGATCTCTAGCTCGTGCCATGGCCAACAGAATGACAAACTCTGACAATTATTTTATAAGATAACATCACCTATACGAAATGGAATTATATAGATTACTCGTCTTTGAAACTTGCCTCATTATTAATTTTGTAAATATCAATCCAAAACATAATCTTTTTCTTTTTGTACTCAAACCGAAGGTCACCTCAGGACGAAATTTTACTCACTCGATTGTTTGGAAATTCAATCAAAGTGAAACCTTTATTTCCTGATTTGTCTCTCAAAGACGAAGAAACACTTGATTTGTCATTTTTCAGCGGAAATTTTGCAGAAATGTTTTGTATGTACTTATGTACATTTTCACAGACACGTATGAGTATATAATAGCTCCGAATGGTATAAAAGCGGCGTCTCGCCATTTCGGTACACAAAACTCAATGAAACGAAAAACAAACCGGTTGTTACCGGTCAATTTACGCTCAGCTGGCAAATTTCAACACGGGGATGGCAACGAGCAACCAGTCACATTCCGCAAAATCTTGTCAAATCTGTCACCTGTTGTATACATCAAAAACCATTCACCGCAATCTAGATCGGAGGCGAAGCGATTAAAAAAAATATATAAACGAAAAGGAATTCACTTTTGAATGACAGGTCCATTTTTGAGGAGAAATTTTTCCCTTTAAGCCGGTCTCAATTACATTTAGATAGGGAATCAAAAGCATGCCACCGAACCGTCAGAGAGGAAGAGCAAGGAGGAGGAGAGAGGACATTTAAGGTTATTACGGAGGGACATTCTGTAAAAGAGTAGATATGGAGAGAGAGAGGATAGAAGAGTTAGGAAAAATTAAGAGCGGCCTTTGCGGTGGGTCTCTCTCCTTTCCTCCTCCTTCCTCCGCGTCTGTCTGTCTCTCTATCCCTCTGGGCCCTCTCTTTCTCCTTCGGCGGACATCCGACGGACCCGCCGACCAACCAGATGAGTTCTACCTCCTTCCTCCTTCTTCGCCTTGGCTCGCTCTCCTCTCGTTCTTAAACTCTTGTTCCGATGGAGGGCAGCACCATCCAAGCGGTTGAAGCACGACTTTCCTTTTTATTTTATTTTTTTTTACTGGCTTCGCTTTTTATTATTTTTTAAATCTTTCTGTTTCCCTCGGATTCATCTGACCTTCACGGCCACTCAGCTTCTGCATGGAGTAAAGATAGGATTTTTCGCTCACCGGTCAGAGGATGGTAGTGCCAACTCTGTTAATGATCGTTTTTGGCGTCTTGGTCTTTTTTTTAAAGGTTTTGTTTATTTAACTCCCTACAGAACCCGTATAAGATTTTGGGCTAAATGAGTTCTACCTTCGAAAAAAGTGGTAAACGACCGTGTAAATTCATATCGGTTGATAATGTTCAATCATGCCGTACAAATTTTTGCTACTAAAGTTTCGTATTTTTAAGCAGACTTTCAATCTCATGAGAATAGTATACGAAATAGTTCATGTTTTGAAATCCTAGCCGAATCAAGCGTCACTTAAAAGAAATGATAAAATTTTAAATATTTGTGCGAGAACTTAGTTTATTTTCTTACGCCAAGCAATTGCATTATCGACAGATTATTAATGAGTAATCACGGAATACATGAAAAAAATATCTGAAACATCAATAGTATTTCAAACACCAGTAGTGTTCTTTATCACTGGAAGCATAAATGTAAAATAATTCTTAAATATAATTTTTTAGCTGACACTATCAAAACAGCATAAGTTTCAAACCATTACTGCTAAGTTTCATTCTTAGAGAACCCATGATTAAGCAAACGAAAAAGTTAAAAACAGTTCTCTGTACATATTTGGCTTTGACCATAACGTGCTGTTATCTAAATCTTTGTCGATTTATATTTCTTGCGCTTGGTGACTTTCTTGTTTCATCATAGTTGTGTAACTCTAGTATATTCTGAATTTTCAAGCACGAAAACTGCTCTCATTAATACGGCCGAGGATTTGAGGTCAATTTTCTTGCATTCAGATATACCCAATAAAAATTATATCCGTTTCAGTTGACTTGCACCTGGAAATTTGTGTTATTCTTACATTAACCGATTTGTAAATCGCTCAAATAAGAACAGCAACTAAAGAAAGATAGCTACCAAATTGGTATTTGGTATTCATATCCTTCATGCTATGTTACTATATATTTATTATTCCGACTCCAACTTGTATTATTCTTACATTAACCTATTTGTAAATCATTGAAATCAGAACAGAAACTAAATAAAGATAGCTACCATATTGGTATTTGGCATTCATATCCTTCATGCCAAATTATTATATATTAATTATTCCAAATCCATCGCAGAGATATTTTATGTACATCAAAATTTAGAAAAACAAATTAATCCTTCATTATATAGAAACCTAAAAACAGAATCCTTCGTTAGGTTTTATTAATATAAGCTTTGATTGAACAGAAAAGGTTTATTGAGCGTCACCAACATGGAAACAGATTATTTCAAGAACCAATGAAAGATTTACACCTAATTTGTGGTTATTAAATAAAGGTTAAATTTTGGGCTAGGCATTTAAGGGTAACAAATTTGGCGGCCGAATTCTTCGGAGTCATATTTTAGGTCGCCAATATTTTTGGCATCTGAATTTTGCACACATTATTATGCATCAATATGATATTTTTTAAATGCGTGCGATGGGGTGCGACTGTGTGGGTACGCATATGCACGCGTCTTATTGCGTGCCAATGAAAAACCAACACTAAAAATACGGTGTCTGTAACACTGGTGCTCATGAACACAGATCCTGAAATTCCTATCTCGAGAACAACGACGCCCAAAACTCTTCCTTGATAATAAGAGGTCCTGCCTAAAACGTAGGCTCCAAAAAAATTGGCTCTTGTAAATTCGGTCACTTTCCAAACATAACACCGAAATATCCGGCGCCCAAACGTCAAGTGCCCGGTCATGTTGGATGGCCTCTGCGAGAAGGAATGTATTTTACGTAAAACTCTGATACTTTCGAGACATTTTTTTGAGATGATCCTCTTCGATGAGAATGAAAAGGCACACTTCAAAAACACCATCCAGAAATTCAACGGTGAATTATCAACCCGTCGTATAGCTGAAAGGAAATTCAACAAAATAATTATTTTTTTTTTTAGAATCTACTTTCGACGAATCACGACAGAAGACGGATGGTTTATTAACCGGAACGCGCATCTGGTCATTCCTAACCTTGTTATGAATATTGGAGATGCCAAAGGTAAGTAATTATTTTTCAACTTTTAATTATGGAAATATTATTTTTTGAATTACCATTCTCCGAAATCATCATTAAATTAAATCATATGATGAATTACCAAATAATATTCTTAATACTTTCGCTAGAGATATTCAACAACTAAAGAAGATTAAAGTTCGAAAGTGTATTTTAATTTCGTTTATATCAGTCCGGAATTTCTATAACTATTTGAAACTAATCTAATACTAATAAAAGGTCAGTTTCATAAGAGTACAATGTCCGAGTGTGAATTAGAAAATGGTAGTGCTTATTAGGATATAGCAAAATAAATTATCTGCATATGAAATAAATATGTAAAACAACAAGTTATTTCTGGAATTTTAATGAGCCATTAATTTTTTTATAACTTATAATAACATCAATTTGCTAATTTAAATATCTCTCAGATATCATTATAAAGAAGACCTGAAATATTATTTTACAAAAACCAAAAAGTATAGTCTTTTCTAAATATACATCGTTAACAGCATTAATATTGTCAACTGTTTCGGCCGTTACTTGGTATAAATCAATAATTCAGAAATAAAAATAACTTTGTAAATTTCTTCAGTTTTAGGAATTTACAAAGTTGTTTTTATTTTTGAAGCATTGATATTATTATAATGTAAGAATAATTTTCATCTTCCAAGTTTTGATGCCGTCATTAGGGCCACATTATATACGTTATTCAGATTCGACGAAATATTTATCCCACCTATTGAATTAGTTAAGTAATTACATTTTATTTTCTATATTTATCACAATCTATCTCGCATAATAGCTGTAACCAAAAGGATAATTTAAATGCTTCCAACTTCCAGAATAATGTTGAGAAAAGCAGACGTGCATTTCAGCTACAAATCAGCCTTCTTCAGTGGTGATTCATGAATTTTACATTATAAAAACAATTTAGAAATTGCAATCGATGAATCACCTCTGAGGATTGGTGCTTTTTGATTAAGTAACAACAGTGAGTTGTTAATTTGAGAATTTAAATAAGATTTTTTTAAATATACCTTCATTTGATTATACAAACAATTTTCCTGTAGAGCAATTACCACTGATAAGAAGCCCCATATACTCATTCAGCGCAAAAATATCCCATACAAGAGAATACATAAATAAACACTCACATCTTTTAAAAATCGAATGTAATTTGCTAATGATTTTGAATTCAAAGGCAATAAAAAGCCAATTTCTGAATACAATTTTGCAAAATAACTTACCAAAGCAGCAAAATAACAGAAACTGGTTAATAAGTTCAAAAGTTAATGAGTGACCTCGGATCAAAAGTTTTATGAAATGAATAATATAACCAATGCCGATGGTTTTTTTGAGATTGAGGGCTAACAGTCTGAACTGTTTATACGAACCGTAGGAATAACGATACTTGTAGTTAGCTTCAAAACTCACTTTACTGTACGAAAAGGCTGAATGCCAAAGCAGCTGATCATTTTAATAATAAAATATTAACAAGTTAATATACAAGCGGGACTAGATGTGGATTACTGCCAAAATATAAACAAATAAACAATGTTAAAATATCCGCGACCGTGTAAATACATTCATCCCTTTCAAACAATTATCGCTGTACTCTCAGGTATTGCGCCGCCAACGAAACAGTTGTATCTTCATCCACAGTTAATTAGATTACCTCGAAAAAATTATGAAAATACTAATCCTCTTAAGGCCCCCTTTTAACAGCATAGGCACTAAAGCAGCAAAAATTAAACAAAAAAATGCCCCTTCCTTTCCCCTCGGGCTTACTCGGAGAGAAAACTTTGTAATGCATGGCCCAACCTTTGAGTTACAACCCTCCCTTACAAGAAAATTCACCTCCCGCATTCCTCGCTTTTGCTCCGGGAACCCTTCTCCACATTCACGAAAACAATGACGCCCGTGTTTATCGCGAGCACACGAAACACATGAAAAGAAGTCGTGTGGGCCGGGGTCGGTAACGAAACAAAAAAAAGAAAGTCTAGAAGTAAGAGAGCCGAGGCTGGATGAGTGGGAGGGAAAGGAGGGAGGAAGGGAGTTGGAGAAGGAGGTGGAGTTCCCTGCCAATCCTACGGCCATGTTCGAGGTATCGAGTCCCGACGTCAGACGACCGAGAAAAGGGATGGGGGATGATGCGGTGGCTGATTCCTTTTCTTTTCCTCTCCCTTTCTCACTCCTACCTTCCCTCTCTTTATACCCACGCCCTCTCCCTCCCTCCCCCTCCCACCCTCTCTTCCCTTCTCTGACCCCTCCCGACACACCCCTGCCTACCCTTTTACTTCGTTTTCGTCTCCCTCCCTAAGCACAGACAGTCGCCGAAGCGACCAACTTTGTTTACTTGAAGGTCTTCGAAAAAAGTAATGACCCACACCACTTCCCAGGGTTTCCTTTACTTTGGAATCCCTTTTGCGCACCCGATGACCTCGTCCCTCATTCTCTTTTTACTAGCTCCAAGATGTGTGCCCACGAATGCATTGATCGGATTATTGAAAATATGATTGCTCGATGGGATTATGCATCAGAGGAATGGTTCGATGCATCTACATATGTCGTCATCGCGAGCTTATTAGACGAAGTAGGAGAAGGAGGCGAGGTCTTCTCAGACCTCGGATGATATTAATAAATGACTTTTCAAAAGAAGGGAATTACAATTGTCAGCTGGGAGACACACGGGTTGTAATCATGTGCGTTTGAACCAAAGCAGTATTTCAGCTTCAGTCATACCTATCCTCGTAAGAGGTGTACGGAGAAAAATATTGATTTCGGTGTTACAAGAGCTAAACTTTTACGTCATTCATTTCTCTGTCAACAGGAATTAAAAAAAAAAACAGGAAAATCATCTGCATATAATGGAAAATTTTGAGATAAAAACTGAATAATCTAAATCTAAGGCAAATTTGCTATAACTTGAGCAGTACCTCTTGGGTCACGTGTCAAAAAGGCATTTACAAATTTTTCTCTCGCAATAATTTGCAGCGACACATATTCAACTTAATTTTATTTGATGGTTACGTATCACCAAAAATCAGTTCTGAACTGAAAAAAACAGCGTTTTAAAAATTAAATCAAAACGTATAAAAATTTATACTATAAAAAACATCACTCATCTCGATAGGCAAGCCTTAATTTAAAAGCCAACAGACATAATACAAGGAAAATTCGAGAAACAAAATAACACTGATGAAATATTTTACTATAGATTAATACGTCAGGAAAAACAGGTTCGTACAATCAAGACACCTATACGACAATCTCTATTAGAGGAAACGCAAAATCAACCAAAACCCCATTCCCAAGTTGACGAACCTGGAGAAATGCTCTTTCGCCGCCCGTCCCACGCCTCATTAGCTAATGACAAAGACGAGGATGGCATCGGCAAGCAAGAAAAGAAAGGATAGCCTATCCCCATTGGCCGAAGGATTTTTTTCAGGTAGGCCATCTGATGAGTTTTTATTAAAGAAGGTTGGGTCGAGGGCATAGTAGGGGCTGGTAAATGGAAATAAATGTGGAAGAGATAAAAAATAGCAACGGATAGAAAAGAGGGCTGGAGGGATGTAGAGAAAAAGAGAGGCGAGGAAATAGTAGATTGGAATGGGGAGAGGTAGGTAAGAGTAAGATGGTGATGGGAGATAGGTCGGATGGTCGCATTTTGGGTTCGAACAAAGAAGGACCAGGGTGACAGATCTTAGGAGAGGAGGAGGAAAGGTCTGGAAAGACAATGGGGAGGATTGAGACACTCGAGGGGAAAGATGTTCGACAGGAGAGGCGATAAAAAGATATTTGGGTCGCCTGTGTAGAGGAAATGGACTTCTCTTCTACTCTCTTTTTTCAACGTGGACAGAAATGGAAGAGGGGATATGGAGGTCCTTTCATTAGAGACGGTTCGATAAAAAAGTAAAAGTTAAGGAAATTTTGCTGGTACGTATCTGAAGCCTTATTTATAATGTCCGTTTAAGGTCGATGTGTGGCGCTTAGGATGATCGAAGAAAACATCACATTTTGGTGCAAGTTTGCAATTTGATTAAGGGTAGTTAATAACTAACTTAAGTCTATTTTGTAATTAATATACCTCTTTCGGGTGAGAAACAAATTTAATCGGAATATTTAATAGTTTTTAAACCATTTATAATTTTCTTTAAAATGATACAATTTTACATTAAAGTAGTTCTCCCCATCAAGGAAAATATGTATTAAAAACATTCGACCTTTATTTAATAAAAGTAACAATTCTTTTCGAAGTAAGCTTAGGTTGGTAGTTAAATATCGCCAAATTATCCAATAATAAATCTAAAAAACTAATTTTAATAACTTTTTAAGTACGGTTATGGCAAGAATCGAATAATAAGATATGTTATAGTACGAGTCTAGAAAAGTTTTGATTTAAATAGAGTAAATGGGGAGATCTAGCTAGGTATTCAAATAACAGCAGATAAAACAACCACAATAATTCAATCATAAATTGTACAAAATTATTGTTAAAGATATAATTATGGAAAGTTTGATATAGATGCTGATGGGTATTTTTATTTCTAAAATATTTTTGTCTCATATGATGTATTTTATTCGCACCGCGAAAAATACAAAATTTATTTATTTCTCACTGGATCGAAACAGCCGGGGTTTAAATATTCTTGATCTGTTGCAGTTGAATTTTTCCTTATAGAATTACGAACTCGAGGAGAAGATATATGCAAATTTTCGAGAATTCTGCTCCGGTGGTGCAGATTTAAAATCGCGATTGGGATCTTCTGTCCATTTGATCCATCAACCCGTGGCAGAAAACAACGGTCAGTGGCCATTTAGTGGTCAAAAACTATTATCAGGGCAAAATTTGAATGCCACTTGTGTAAATAAAGTTAACTCTCCAATCTTATCTCCGAAATTTTAATTTTTGGACTCGTATCCATAAGCTCAAGGTCTGCAGATCGGCAAGGATGATAGAATATTGCAAATTCAACGGGAATGAATAATTTACCATCTCTTTAACGGTAAACTTGATAGCAGCTTGTACAGTCCCATAGGGCGTGCTCTAGATTAGAATTCAGCATATAATTACACCAACTCATACAATTCATCACATCATTGAACCAACTCAAAACTTTAATCTCGGTGATAAATATTATCAATTAAAATAAACAGTTAAAATAATCTTATGAGATTCATTCCTCAAATTCGTGTGGGTGACTGATACGACTTACATTTAACATTCGCTTCCGCTAGGAAACTGTTAGATAGCTAATTTGTCGATTTCAAAATTATGTCCACAAAATCTCACATTATGCAATATTAGCAGATGTTTCTCGCTAGTCTTTGAGCGGAATACATTTTTGTAAGGTTTCTAAGAACTTTCAGACAGCACATTCATTCGTACAGACCTGGAAAATACGAAGCAGAATAACTTACAAGGTCATCTTTCACATATATACTCTGTTACCGGTGTCTTTAACAGTTTTCAGATCATGATTGAAATTAAAGAACCTCGTTATAGCCCTTCGAAGTTTCGCCATCTTCCGAAAAACCTCTCTCGCAGGTAACTATTTTCAAAAAGGAACTTCAAATAATGTCAGACAGTCTGAGTATAGTCACGGATTCGATTTTTGAACTTGGTGGGCGAATAAAAAGGCGAAAAAGAAGGAGCCAACCAAGAGAGCTTCTCGGTCGAAGCAAACAGCATGGAAGGTTTTGCACGGCAATGAGATAGGCTCAGGCGGTGGGTGGGAGTGTAGCAAGAGAGGGAAGGGATGTAAACCTTGGAAGTGTAGGGAAAATAAAAGTCGAGGAGCGAGGGAGGAGGCGGGATGAGTGGGAGACGTGAGGTGAGTGAGTGAGGGGAAGGGGGTGGAGGAGTGGAAGTGGGAAAAGTGGAGGGAGGGTTGGAAAAGGAACGCCCATGTAACGCCTCGCTGCACGCCCCGCCCACAGTCAGCACTCCCTTCCAACTCACTCCCCCTCCCACCACCCCCCTCCCCCTTGCTTCTCTTCCGCCACACTTGCCGCCATCGAGTGAGAAGTGAGTCGGTGGGCAGGGGGAGGAGAAGAGAGAGGGGGGAGGTGGGCGGAGGAGAGAGAGAGAAGAGGGATGGGTTAACAGAGAAAGAGAAAGAAACGAGGGAATTACAGGGTAGCCACAATAAAACCAAAAGAGAAACGAGCCTTCGTGTACGACACACGTGCTCTGAGCCGCCCATCCCCGTCCGCCGAACCATGCGATGCCTCCCCGCCCTCCCTCCTTTCCGCCTCCGCCGGGCGTCTCCTATCCCTCCCCCCGCAGAGTCTCGACTCTGCCTCCGCGGTTCCCATGCAAAAAGCCACGACGACTGACCACTCGCGGCCTCTTGCCTTGGCCGGCTTCATTACGCATACGTGTGGAGCCACGCCCACTGACGTGAACTCAGCCCCTCCCCCTTCTTCCTCCTCCACCACCTCTCCTCCTCCTCCTCCTAGGGAAAGAGAGGGAGAGAGTACGCGTCCACGAGGGCGGGCGAGAAGGGGTGGAGGAGACGTGTGGGAGGGGCGAAGGCACGATGGGTTTTTCGAGCCAGTTTTTTTTCTGCACGGTTCGCTAAAAAAAAAGTGTACAGGAACCATGATTGCAGCGAGCAAAAGGCTTATGTAATTCCGTCTTTCCTTCCAGTGGGAATATAAGTAAACACACCATGGGTCTGCTTTAATTAGACGCGTGCTTTCCGCCTTAAGAAAGTATTGGCGTTATGAATGTCTCGAACAACTTGTAAAAGAAGTTTTACACGAATAAGTTCAATTGGTGGAGGATACCCAATTTTACTCTGGTGATTTTAATGCTTAAGGTATTATAAAAGGAGGGAAATCCATTTTTTCATAGTGAACAAGAAAAAAAATATAATCAGGGCAAATCTATATCAATGTATTAGATAAATTTTTAAAACTCGCGAATCCTCGTTAGAATGGGAGTTTAAGGCATCTATAGTTAAGAGAAAAAGGTAAGTTTATCTTATGACATAAGTAAATAATAAATATGTAAACTGCATATTATTAAGAAATATTCTCAAAGCATTACGTGATTGTATCAATTATTTTATTCCTGCGCATTGACCAGGAGGAGATTTGCCCATGGGTTACATGGACTCCTCTCTCTCTCTTTTAGGCCTACTTTAGGGGGCCCCGGATTAACCCGAGAGTTTGGGATTCTATTCGGATTGATGAAATAATAATCTACAAATGGAAGACGACCCAGAGGAAATCTCAAACTTGAAATCCGCCACTCCCAATGATCTTTTTTATCAAAAATAGAATTTTAAAACTACAAAGTGAATCACATTATGTAAATAATTCATCTTATACAATGAATACGTTAACGACTGTTGGTATTTCAGTTTAGGTTTGGCATATCAACGTCTGTTTTTTTACTTTCTCCATACGTAGTACGTATATGGGAAAGTAATATTTTCATGAAAAAATCGACTTTGAGATTTCAACGGAAATACACGTTTTGAGGTCCTCTGAACACGTTTTGACCATTTTATCGATGATGTCTGTGCGTGTGTGTGTATGTGATAGCTTTTTTGTGGGTGATCTAACACAAAAATTATTAATCAGGTCAACGCGAAATTGTATATTTAACATTTTTATAAAAGTCACAAGAATTGATTAGTTTTTAGTAAAAATCGGTCAGTCGGAAGTGGGTGTTTACTCTTGTCACATCCGTTATTTAGAAATATTTGCTTTAGTATTTAATAAATGTAAAAATTTATCGAAATAAAAGTTGTAGGAAATTTAATTTTCTACAACCTTTGCTTGAAACATTTTCCCATTGTTAAAGAGATATCTTATATTTTTAGTTGCCATCACCACGCCTCCTACCGACGGCTATTGTTAACAATTGACGCTTAGTTGTCTTAGTAACGCTCCTTTTTCTTTTCTTAATTGTTGGAGCTTCGTGGCTATATCCAATATCAGAAGGCTATGGTTGGAGTTTATTTCTGTTCTTTGTAAAGTCTAAAATTATCTCGCAGTTTCTTAAAATATGTATTATTATGTAACCCATTTGGAATTTTTAGAAATAATACAGGTATGGATAAAGTCATGTCATGTCATCATACCCTTCCCAGTTCGTACAAATTTACCCTTTTACTAACGATTAGTCATATTATTTGTTAACGGTGATAGAATCCTTCGTCTGTGTATTACATATTTTTATTGGTATCCAATTTTTAAAAAGATTTTTATTTTTTATTATTTATATAGATATTTAATTTGTTAGCTTACAGAATAAAATCAAAACTCTGATAGTTATTCACCCCAACGCCATATAAAGCATTTCATACTCGTTTCTTTCTCGACTTTTAACTTTCAAGGAGTACTGAATGATTATAGAAAAGAAAACTTATTCCAAATCCCCTTTTCACTTTAACATAATTTAATCCAATTAATTTTTTCAATTGTGTAACTATATTTTGTACATTATGGTTTAATTTAATATCACAAGGAAATGTTTTTCCTAGTTTAATCCCATTCAACTTCTTAGAGTGAACCTTTCATTCACTAAGTTTAAATTCAGGTTGTATCAATTATTAGTATACAAAGTTAATTATTTTCGAGTAGTAATTTTTATGGTTCTCTAAATTTTATTACTTAAGTTACTATCTACTTCTTAGGTCTAATTTTTTTCAGCCACGTTCATCGTCCTGCATAATTTCATTTTTAGTTTCATCTATGTATATTTTAAATCTTTGGGAAGCGATTCCAACTTTCATGTTAAATTCATCCCATAACCGAATCCTCTCCTCCACCTTATATCTATTTTATAAATTACGCATAGCCTTAAAATTTCTAATGCTATTCTTTATCTCACAAGATTTTTTTAAATTGGCTCTTTCGCTCTTCAGCGTCAGCCGATCTTATTTTCACGAGTTAACTGCTCAATTTTTGTCATTGTCGTATTTACGCCTACGGCATCTATTTTACAAACACATGAAGCGATGTTTCTGGTGCGCTACTGCGCAGGCCACTTCTTCCAAACGGTGGTCATTGGATTTAGTTACATTTAAAATTATTATTACTTAATTTTCAATCTTGATTCGTGATTAACCTTAAAAAATAAGTTGCACGGACAATTATTTTTCGGTGTTTTCCCTTAATGAAAATTATCACCGTCGTTTTGCAGACATACGAACCGGTTTGTTAATAAAATATAAATTATCACTTGTCTGAAATTTCGAAATACCAGGTATGTTAGTCGGCGCTTGGAAAATCAGGCTGCTTCTTTCCGCGAACGTCGGTCACAGTGTTCGAATGAGTTGACGTTTCAGTACCTCAACCAACTGCTGAAGTTATTCAGTCACAATTAATCTGGTTGTCCCAATATTTTAAATTCATATAACTTTCACAAAAGAACTTCTTCGAAACCTAAGGTTTTATTATAAAAATGCGTTTACTCCGAAGCGCTTAAACGTCGAATTCTACCAAGTAGTAATTTTAAGTGTCGATATTCGTCGAAAATCTCTCGGGAAAATAAACGTCGATTTAAATCGTCTATTTTCAAAAAATAAACATATCGAATTAAACCATTACACCAAATCTAGTTATAACTTAATTTTTCGTTGAGAGAAAAATGGTATTCAGGATGAAATATTAGAGTCCAATTCCACCTAGGTTAGCTAAGAAAAGGAGTTAGTTTCGTACTTTCAAACCAACAAACCTACGGCACAAGTAGCGGGAATAGAACGAGTACGGCTGGGATGGGTTGGGTTGAAAGGGGAGGCTGCTATAATCCTCTAGCCCAGCCACCTTTCTTAACGCGAGTAAAAATCTTAAATAAGCAGCATTAGTTTCTATAGTTTGCTTCATTATGACTGAATTTTAGACATATAACATTTATAAAAAGAATCGACTTACAACACTGCAAACGTCAGACATCTAGAAGCAACGTCAGGATGTAATATAAGTCATCAATAATTATTCACGAATGTGTGCTGTTAAATGTGTACTGACATAAATTAACAATAAAATATAAACACGGATAGTTAGTTTCAGGCTTTAGGGATTTGAAATTATGAACGATTATATATTGTTCAGTTATTGGGCTCGTAAAACCCGCATAGAGTTGTCGGTATGAGAGCACTTATTGTAGAACAAATATGACTTTATAAATTTTCGATTTATTCTGTTGCAATTAACTCTTAAAATTGGTTGGCGATTACATTTTTATGAACAAATAAATAATATTTTAACGTTACTTATTTAAGACTAATCCCCTCTGTCGGTATTTCAATCAGTTTTGATTCATTGTGTCCTTAGCGCAGGGGCGGATCCAGAACCTTCCCAAGGAGGGGGCGATCGCCCCAATTACCCCTCCCCCGTCTTGATTCCTCCTCTTCCGACAACCATACATTTTAAAAATCCCTACCCCCATCAGAATCTTTCTTTCCCTTGTCATACAGACTTAATCTTCGGTGTAGAAACAATGGATGTTGCGCAGAATGAATTTAAGAATGCACCTAGTGGAGGGCAATGGGGTCCTCCAAGGGGAGGGCGATCGCCCCTCCCTTGGATCCGCCACTGCCTTAGCGACATGTACCCTATCTGCAGGTTTCAATTAAAACGTTGTCCTTAAACGAACAAAACTAATACTCCAACCCATTATCTTGTATAATCGAAACCTTGAGCCAGTGTTTTTCAACCTTTTTTGAGTGGCAGAACACTTTGTAATGCAGAAAATTTGGCGGAACACCTATATGTATACATACGCATATATATTTACCATGGCTGTGGGAACGCGCATGCGTACTGCAGCAGGTTAGAAGTTGTAACCTTATACTTTCCACTTCCCCGATAGATGGACATACGGTCTGAGAGCAATATTAATATACTTTTTATTTTTAATTCATTAAGAAATCTAAATTTATGGAAAAACTAGGGAGATGCCCGTTGAAATTCAACGGGAAAGTTTTTTTGTGAAATAAAAAATGAACATAAATATACCTTGACTTTCTTTGGATGGAAAGAAAACAAGCTTTCGTTCTTTTAGGCGTTCGTTGTTTCAAATTTCGAACTTCTACTATGATTCTAATTATCTAATTTTAATATGCGAATGATTAATGTTCTACATTCAAATGTATTCCTTCTCTTAAATAATGTAACGAATGTTGTTTACATTGGTTGCTATAAAAAGAATATCTCTCTCTCCTTCTTTCTCTCTGTCGTACTAACTGTAAGAGCATTCAAAGCACGCTTTCACCCATAAGGATTGAAATAACAATAGGATTTCGAGGTTTAACAATGTAATAGGTTGGCATGGCAACATCCCGTTAAATGGCAGGATTTACCCAAAATATATGAATTAAACGTTTAACATGAAGAATTTCGAATTGTAGGCGGGAAAAGATGAACAGAATAAGAAACGTCATAGTTTTTTCTTTAAAATGGGCTAGATTTGAAGATCATTGGTGAATTCTTTGTAATTTATATCTCAAAAAGAATAAAAGCCTGCATGTGAAAAAGTCGATTTTTACGTGTTATCATATGGGAAATGAAAATGCCTACTTTGGAGTCGAACCTAAGATTTTTTCTAAATTTCATTTCGTCATCATCTTACAATATGTGAGTCAATCATTTCTGCAAAATATCAAAAATGAATCTTGTTCCATAATCGAGTTATTTGCATTTTTATAGCGTGACAGAGGGAGCCACAAAGGGGCAGAAGTAGCCTTTTATTATTGTTAGATTATTTCCGGTGGAATATTTCGTGGAACATTTAGGAAATGCCAGCGAAACGCCAGTTGAAAAACACTGCCTTAGACTAATACTCGAGCTTTATCGTAATAAACCTGGGATGTAATTTTACCGCACAGGAAAAAATAATCGATTATCCGCGCCGTAAAAAAAATTCGGTAACTCTCTCGATCTTATTTTTTCGAAAGGAACCGCCCGCGGTTGTTATAAATCTGTTGAACTGGGAAAGAACGGTGCGTCATAGAGCGAATCGCATTCCCCTGTGCTAAAAATTATCCGCGCGTTCGCAGTTTGTCTACCCCAAAGTTGTCATCGACCCCAATTTCTAAAGCGATAACTCTCCACCACTTAGAAGAGAGAACGCCTTCGCGCGCAGTCACAATGGATGTAACGCGACAAGTGGGTCATGAAGGAACGGAGCGTCTACAAACGCTTTAACTGATAAGCGCTTAAGTGAACGAGAGCTTTTGGAGCAGTATCCGTGTCGTCAACAATTTCTCAGCCATTCGAAGTTTACGAAACCAGTTCCCACTCCACTTCTCGAAGTCCATCGACTCCTAAACGAGAAGCTTCGAACACTATCGTCTCTCTCTCTCTCTAAAAGCCCCGAAAAGATCGAACCTTGCTAAAATGCTCGCTTTTGTAAATGACGCATTACCCTTTTTCCCATCACGACGGCCGAGACCACGAGCGAGGAAAGAAAAAAAATAAAAGACTGAGCCTCTCTTACGAGATGGGACACTGGTTGAATGAAAATGGGATCACGAGGACCCCGAAAAATACAACAAACTTTTAAGGCGGCGGGCGCTAAATACCCACGGCCATCTCGGTACAAGGAAGGAAGATAAAGGAGGAGGACAGGTGGAGAGAAATGGCACGGGGAAAGATAAAAAAGGCGTGTTTGCGAAAGAGAGGGAAAGAGAGATTGGAGAAGAAAAGAGAAAGAGAGAGAGGGGGGGGGGGAACTCCAATCAACTCTTTGCGTGTTTATGGACTGTGGCACTCATGAAAAGTCACTAGCAAAGACGTTACATGCCCGGGAATAAGTCCTTATCTCGCGACTGTTAGGGCCTCTTTTACCCACTGGATGAGAAGGGACTTAAAAGCAGGTGGCCGGGGCAGGGAAAACGGAGCGAGTGGATGTGTGTATGCTCGAGTATGATGGAAAAGGAATTAG
The DNA here is from genome assembly GCA_028673005.1 of Tanypteryx hageni. Lineage (NCBI taxonomy): Eukaryota > Metazoa > Arthropoda > Insecta > Odonata > Petaluridae > Tanypteryx > Tanypteryx hageni. Next base: position 164,254,447 of record CM054112.1, read on the forward strand.
TTGGTTCATGCGCGGGAGGGATCAAAGAATAAGGAGATACTGACGCCTGGAAACGTGTCGATGGATGAGGAACTATTTCCTATACCCCTTCTCTCCTCCGTTTCATGAGGACATTCACCCTTCTTTTAACCCGGTGGTTATTAATTCCCGAGTCCCGATCCAAAATTGGGCCGTAAAGCCATCCTTAGGGGATGGTCTAGAGCAATGGTTCTCAGAGAAAAATCTAAGTGATATTTAGTATTCTACATAAGGCGCCAAAAGAAAATTAATACAAAAAATATTAACTATATATATATATATATATATATATATATATATATATATATATATATATACACACACACACACACACGAGTTGTCGGTGCTTGCATACTGCAAGCGCTTAAAAAATCACCATACACCAAGATCTAAACTCATAAATAATCCAAACGTGATCTCCAAAACAACAGCACTTCAGTACGTGGATCCTATATGTATTAGATAATAAATTCAATGAGTTCTAGCAGAATATTTATAATTTTCCGCGAAATTAAGGAAATTATCCATAATTTGCAAATTCTCTGGCAGTCGGCTCCAAGTCCAAGTTTTCGTGTTTCAAGTTTCGGGACTCAGATCGTCCCGCATAAGCAATAAGAATAATCATTAAGACAATATCCTATACAATAAAATTATAGAAAAAAACACGATATTTATGTTAATCGCGGAATAGGTATGTATGACGCTATTATATTTAACAATTGAAATGTTAAAATTTCGCCAAAAACTACGAAACACAACATTAAAATATTTTTCATGTTTTACAAAATTTCTTGTTAGTAGATTTAATAACGTCATCATAAGTTTACATCATAGTTTAAAATCAATGGCATAATAATATATAAATAAGAGATTAATTTTCATGTTCCGTGAAATTAATCCATCTATTCGAAACACCTAAATTCTCTGGAAATCGGCTCGCGTCCAAGTTTTCGAATCTCCGGTTTTATGGCTTAGATCTACCTGTTTCAGTAATAGCTATCACCATCATTAAGAAAATAGCCTATATATCACACTAAAAACTATATAGAAATTAGGATATTTTGCGTGTTAGGATTATGGCGACATTATCCGTGCCTTTTAGTATGTATCCGGATTAAAAAAAAACATAATTAAAATGATCACGTCATCATATGTATACGTCGATTGCTGAAATCAAATCTATTATAATGCAGTCTAAGCATTAAATCAATGCTCTTGAAGCATGGAAAATCAAATCCCATTGAACGGCATTGTAGTCGTCGCCATGGTAGTTAATATTTTCATTGTTGAAAAAGGAAAAAATTTCAAAATTTTATGATTAAATTCAAATTTTTACGCAAATTCAGCATGGATTTGGATTTTATCTTCAAGAAGAATAAACTTCATTCTTTCATCCATGGTATGGTGCATGTCCCGACTTTGTAAAGTAGTTGTAAATAATTAAAAAAAAACAATTTTATATATCCCTTCACCGTTTTCAATACTTTTCTTTTGGGTGTTTAAAATTGGAAATTGGGGTCAAAAATATCACTTCAATATAACTTTTTCAGGAATTTCGGATTTTTTTCCAGAGGTTTCACCCAATGTCCTCTCTACATGCCAAATTTGGAAGTACTTTAGCTTTTATATGATACATATATATATATATATATATATATATATATATATATATATATAACTTTACGTTACTCTTTCGCTGAAGAAGGGCTTACGCCCGATAAGCTTGCGTGTGTTTTTGTGTTCGTGTGTTTTACGTGTCTCTTCGACGCCCCCAGCAGCCTGCCAGCTTGGTCCTCAACTTGGTGAGTGTCCGCTGGGCTTCCCTCAACACCTTGTTGCCACCCTCATCACTACCTTTTCTTTTCCTTTAGTTAATATATATATATATATCAATATCATTATATATAGACGTTTCTTACAGAGGAGGAGGAGGATATAACATACTAGTAGTTGGTGCTTGCATTCTGCAAGCATATCATCTCAACATAAAAAACATTCATTTTTCATATTTCATCATTACAAATATTTTTTTAATTCTAAATATTTCACCTCCGCAGCGATTTTCGTTTTTCCCTTATGTAAAAAAAATAAAACAATCCCAAAACTTTGCAATTTTTGATGAATTTTATGCTTTCTCCATTATGGGGTATTAATTCTACACATTTCTGCCATTTTTTAAAGTTGTAAAACTTCTAGAAGTGAAATAATATTTTTCTAATTGTTTAAAATTTAAACATTTTTAACGACCGCCGCAATACATATATGGAGAGATTGAAATGTTTTTTTTGTGCAAATGTACTACTCTGTAAATAATTTGAAAATTTCAGCTTTCTAGCTCATCCCGTAGTATCTAAACATTTATCTATTTGTTTAAATTTTAAGATTTTTTAACGGCCAAACAAATCAAAATATCAAAATTTGTATAATCCCTATTTCGTTTTTTTACAACTTCTATCTCTAAAAAAAATTCAGCTTCGTAGAACATACGAAAATACATAAACCTTGAAAATTTGTTTAAACAATTGCGAATTTTTAGCGGCCGCATTTTTGCACTTTTTCAAGATTTTCGTTTTTTCTAGTCGGTTTTGCACAAAATCCTACCTATGAAAAAAATTTCGAATCTCCAGCTCATCTGGAAGTGCCTAAACATTAATATCCTCCTCCTCTGTAAGAAACGTCGATATATAATGATAACATATAGGAGGATACTAATGTCCAGCCCAAACTACTAAAGTTGGAGACCTGAAAGTTTCAGATTTTGTAGATATAATGAAGAAACCTACAGATAAAACGAGACTTTTTACCTAAGTGACATGAGTTCGACTCCAAAAATTTTTAAAGTTGCGTTTTTTCCCATAAGAAAAGCATTGCGCCATTTTTGTAAATTAATTATGAGCACTTTCCGGTAAGCTAGAAAGATGGAATTTTCAGGGTTGCTAGATGGCCACAATATCTATTAAGAATTATTGTTAGTTTTGCTTACAGTGTCCTGAGTTAGACTCCAGATACCCCGGAATATCTCCCATAAGTTAGCATGGGAAAAAGTTATCCCAGTGTGTAGACCAATCTAATAGATTTAGGAAGCTGAAATTTTGCAGGTTTATAGAACTTTTCTCATAACCAACTATAAAAATCGAAAATTCCAAAATTGTTAATTTTTAGGGGTTGTTTTAACCCCATTTGAACATTAAAGTTCAATAATTTTGATCTTGGAAACTATATGCTGTAGGTTTGAGTTTTTGAAATCATTTTGTAGCAAATTATACACAGAAAAAAAAGAAAATTTTGAAAAAGTGCAACAATGCGGCCGCTAAAAGTTAGCAATTGTTTATATACATTTTCAAGGTTTATGTATTTTCGAATGTGCTACGGATCTAAATTTTTTTTATAGGTAGAATTTGTAAAAAAACAAAATAGGGATTATACAAATTCTGATATTTTCATATGTTTGGCAGTTAAAAATTCTTAAAGTTTAAACAAATAGGTTTAGGTACTACGGGATGAGCTAGGAAGCTGAAATTTTCAAGTTATTTGCAGAGTAGTGTATTTGAACAAATAAACATTTGAATCTTTCCATAAATATATTGCGGTGGCCGTTAAAAACATTTAAAATTTAAACAATTAGAAAAATATTATTTCACTTCTAGAAGTGCTACAATTTTAAAATCTGGCGGAAATGTGTAGCATTAGTACCCCATAATGGAGAAAGTAAAAATTCTTAAAATTGCAATGTTTGGGGATTGTTTTAATCTATTATTTTTACATAAGGGAAAAACTAAAATCGCTGCGGAGGTGAAATATTTAGAATAAAAAAAAAATTTGTAATGATGAAATATCTGTCTGAAAAATGAATGTTTTTCAAGGTGAGATGATATGCTTGCAGTATGCAAGTACCTTCTACTAGTATATAATATAAAACCTAAGGTACTTCTAGGTATGCCACGGACCTGAAATTTGGCAGGATGATAGGTTATTAGGTACAACCAACCAGAAAAATAGAAAATTCCAATTTTTTAAATTTTTAATGGGGTATTCTTGACCCCAATATTCCATTTCCATACTCCATTAAAAAACATGGAAATCTGTGCAGTTTCATAAATTTGCATTTTTAAATTAGTTATAGTCTCGGGACGAAAACGGTTTTATAGCTAAAAGAATGAGGTTTCTTATTATTGGAGACTAAATTCAAATTGGTACCGAATTGACGAAGAAATATGTTTTTAATCGGAAAAAGCAGGTGCTGTACAATAAAGAACTTCGGCAACCATAGCAACCAGGACAATACTTTTCAATGGGAATTGGCCATCTAACAATAATAAATGGCTAGTTCTGCCCCTTTGTGGCTCCCTCTGTCACGCTATAAAAATGCAAATAACTCGATAATAGAACTAGATTCATTTTTTATGTTTGGCAGGAATGACCGATTCACATATTGTAAGATGATGACGAAAAGAAATCTCGAAAAAATCTTAGGATCGACTCCAAGGTAGGCATTTTCATTTCCCATGTGATAACACGTAAAAGTCGACTTTTTGACATGCAGGCTTTTATTCTTCTTGAGATCTAAATTACAAAGAATTCACCAATGATTTTCGAATTTAGCCCATTTTAAAGAAAAAACTATGAAGGATCTTATTCTATTCATCTACTACTACTAACTACAGTTCGAAACTTCTCATGTTAAAAGTTTAAGTCACATATTTTGAGGAAATCTTGCCATTTTAACAAGATGTTGCCATGCCAACCCATTACTTTGTTAAACCTCGAAACCCTATTGTTATTTCAATCCTTATGGGTGAAAGCGTGCTTTGAATGCTCTTACAATTAGTACGACAGAGAGAAAGAAGGAGAGAGATATTCTTTTCATAGCAACCAATGTAAACAACATTCTTTACATTATTTAAGAGAAGGAATACATTTGAATGTAGAACATTAATCATTCGCATATTAAAATTAGATAATTAGAATCATCGTAAAAGTTCGAAACTTGAAACAACGGACGCCTAAAAGAACGAAAGCTTGTTTTCTTGCCATCCAAAGAAAGTCGAGGCATATTTATGTTAATTTTTTATTTCACAAAAACCTTTCCCGTTGAATTTCAACGGGCATCTCCCTAGTCCGTATTATAATAGCATCGCTTTAATGCTTTTTAATAGGGAAATTCTTATTGTCCCATTGATTTCAACCAAAGACGAATTACATATGATGACCTCATAATTTTAAAACTCAATATATTTTATTAAATAAAAGAACGTTACTCCCCTTAATTGTGGGGATTGATGAACTGTATATAATAATTGCTTTATGTTAGTGTTTCAAAAGAGAATCAGTGGATTTTATTATAATGCAATTGATTTAACAGTACGGCGTAAACATATAAGGAAGTCAAAATCCAAAAACAGGAAATATTAAAGAAAAATCAGCCATAAGATAACATGGGGAAAAGGAATTATAATGTGTAGACCAACCTAAAAGGAATATGGAGCTGAAATTTTGCACGATAAAAGGATTTCGCTCTCAATAAATTAGAAAAATCGAAAATTTCGAAATTGTGAATTTTGACGGGTTGTTTTTAGCACATTTGTACATTAAAGTTCATTAATTTTTATCACGGAAACTATAAGTTGTATCTATGAGTTTTTAGAAACATTTTGTAGAAAATTCTATATTAAAATAAATACAAAAATCTTAAAAATTTTCAACAATGCGGCCGCCAAAAATTCGCAATTGTTCAAAACAAAGTCAATAGTTACTTATTTCCAAATGTGCTACAAAGCTTAAATTTTTCTTAAAGGTAGAATTTGTAAAAAAAAACGAAATAGGATGCATAGGAGTTTTGATATTTTAATTTGTTTGGCTGTTAAAAATTCTAAAAACTTAAACAAATAGGTAAAAGTTTAGGTACAACGGAGCAAACTACGGAGCTGAAAATTTAAAGTTATTTAGAACTTAGTGTAAATGCACAAAAAATATGTGAATATCACTTTGAAGTTGTTATTTCGGCCGTTAACAATATTTAAAATTTAAACAATTAGATAAATATTATTTCACTTCTAGATGTACTATAACTTTAAAATTTGGCACAAAGGTGAGGAATTAGTACCTCACAATGGAAACAGTATAATATTCTTAAAATTACAAACTGTAGGAATGTTTTACTTCAATATTTTTCCATAAGGAAAGAATGAAAATTGGTACAGAGGCGAAATCTTTTGAATTAAAAAAGATATTTCTAATAATGAAATATCTCTCTGAAAAATTAATATTTTTCAAGGTGAGATGAAATCCTTGCAAAAGGCAAAAGCGGCTTTCAGAAGAAAGAAACACCTACTTACGGGGAATATAAGGGAAGATATCCACAAGAAGTTTATCAAATGCTTTGTATGGAGTATAGCTTAGACGCTAAGGAAAAATGGGATCAAATACTTGGAAAGCTTTGAAGGTCAGTGAGCACTTACCAATAAGATGGCTTCAAGGCGAGCTGCTTGGGGTGTCGAAGTGACACACGTAAAACATAGACAAAAAACACACGGAAAGTTTCGGGGGGGATCCCATCGTCAGCACAGGAGAGAGACTAATATATATATATATATATATATATATATATATATATATATATATATATATATTAGTGTTATGTTTAAAATATAATTTAGCTGGTGGCCGCATTTAAATTTTTTGTGGCCGCACTGGAGAATCACTGGTTGAGTTTTCCATTGCGGTTTGAACCCAAATATACCACTCCTCCTAACAGCCCGTAAGTTTCTAATGGCTGTAAGCTGAAACACACATCTACTTACATATTTTTTTTATTTTATAATCTATCACAATTGAACTATTACACGATACGAGTCTTAACGACCGCAATTTGGGTCGTAATCGAAAAAGGAGAAAAAGCACTGTTTTTTTAATGTCTACCTCCTCTGCTAGCTCCATTACAATTTCCTACTTCTAATGTGTGCCATCTTACTCGTAACCAACGAGGTTTTGCTCATATTCTATTAAGGACCACATAAGTAATGGGGTGAGGCGACGACAACCCGAGGATTATTTCTGCAAACCCATTGCACCTAAACCCTCAATTTTTTATAAGCGTTTTCTTCTACACAGAACGCGCCCCGGCATCTTGAGTTGGAAAACAAAACAAAAACGTTTCGCGGGTGGCACATCCAGATCCCCCTCTCTTCCCGTCATCTTAACACTTTCAAAGCCACAGCCTTTTATACTGTCCTGACAATCTCTTATATTTCTCTTATAGTGACCCTCCGGCTGGAAGCGAGGTTTCGCAAAGGAAATAAATGAAGTGGGAAAGAGAGAGGATGATACCGGGAGAGAGGTGTGTGTGTGAGAGAGAGAGAGACGTAGGATTGTGTAAGGGATGGGCGGAGAAAGAGAGAGGAAGAGAGTGGGTGATAGGCTAAGAGGGCAGGGTGGGGCATTTCGGTCCGTTTTTATCTTTCCGTTGAAGGGCCCTGGCGGGAGAACACGTTTTCCTGTGTTTATCCCAGGTGAACTCGGTTCTGTAAAGGCTCCTTGGCTTATTTATTCCTTCCTGTGGAAGCAGTATCGATCCTAAAAAAAAAAACGTGTGAAAAAATAAACATATGAGACGCCCAATCTCCGCCCGCGTTATTATATCTCACTATTTCAGAGGGTCGGGACAAAACTCTTGAGTTGCTTGATGCGCGTAAATCGCGGAGAGATTTAAAAAGGGAGCCGATATTCTTTCGTAGATATTCTTCGAGGATTGTTTTTTTATAATGCTTTTCGCGCGAGGAACAAAGTGACGCTGACGCAGATTAACTGATTTTATGCGTTACCTCATTTTTAGCGGCGGAATAAAGTCCCGGACGATTTCATTCCTCAGAAACCGATCGACGAAGCACTCTCTTTTTTTTCGGTTTAAAATTTACGAGCGAGATCGAGATGAAAATTCCGCGAAAATTTGTTGTAATACTCGGAGCGATGCAATAAAAATGAAAAAATAGCACCGCGAAAACGTCGTCCGCAGCGTTTCTATGACGACGACGAACATTTCATTCCTGCGAGAATTAGCTGAGTTGTAACTTAAAAGGTGGAAAATAAATAGCTTCCTACATTTGATGTCTGTAAGGTAAAAAACAAAACTCTGAAAAGAGATTGTCAACGCTCGGTAATTATCATTACTGATCGACTGGTAATCGGCGTTCTCGATTGAAAACGGATAACCATTAATTGGACATTCCGCAATAAAAATCCTCATTGACATAAGCATCCGCAGGTATAGACATTATCAATCCAACGAACATTGAACTCAGCTCGGTACAACTTGGCACCCAGTGTAACGGGGTTATTCCAAGAAGGTGGGTTGCCAGGGAGTAAGTAAAGGTAGAGAGAGCGCTCCTGTTGACTTGAGTGGGACGAAAAGCACAAAAATCGAACAAATGAATGCGCAAGAAGAAATAATAACGAAAAACATAAATGAAAGAGCGTTATCGATAATAATATCTGAAATTGACTGACAGCGGCTGAGATAAAAAACGTGATAGAGAATGTTAAAATTTAAATATAGGAAGAATTTTAAAAAATTATTGAGAACTTCGCTGGTCGAAGTTGAAGAATTTTTACTGAAACAATCAAGATTCATATGGAAGGATTTTAGAGATGCAAAGATGAACATCTTGAGAGATAAGAAGCGTGCAGATTTAAAATAAGAATAACTTAAAATGCACGAGATATGAAAAATCACTCCTGAGATCGGAATGGTATTAAATTTGGATGGAGGCTATACCAGCTAGCTCAATTCTTTTTTGTTATTAATTCCGATTTTTATGTGGCTCATATCAACGAATTTATAATAGATTTAACCCTATTTTTAGATAAAAATGATTAATTGAATGATCATGGAAATTGGGAATTATTAAAAATAGACTCGAAGCGTAAAATATCTCCGAAATCGCAAAAAAAAATCTTTATTACATTTCTGATTTGTCTTTTATTAATGATTAGATTTTCATCGCGTAACGACAATAACCGGAGACGACTAAATTCAAGAGAAACTACAATTGGAACATAAAATTCAACAATACGTAACAAGGTAATTAACAATAATGAGCTTGCTCATTCCAACTTCCTCTCAATTTATAGCTATTCTAAGGATAAATTTCGCGCAATGTGTAAGAAAAGATGCACTCCATAACCCCTAAAATTGTAAATGAGGCGGGAAATTTACTTTAGTCCAAACATAATATTCCTCGGAAAAGCGTCGGCAACATCTGGTTCCGCGTAACTGATTTATCTTCCCTTACAAACAATGACCGAGTAAACACAAGACGCCGAGAGAAAATAAATAGGAAGTGACTCAAATAAATGAATAGCGTGTTGTTTTCCGCAGTTTTTTCGGTACCAGAGATCAGGTCAAAATAGCATGCGGAGACACGTTAGTCACTCTCCACCAACCCAACCCTCTCTCTCTCTCTTTCCCTTGCTCTCCAATTTCCTAAGCTCTACAACACCATCAATCCCAGCAGACTGTAAAAAAAACCCTTCCCCTTTTTACTCTTATCGTCAACAAAGATACGCTATACCCTTTGGCCTCCGAGCCAGTAATGTCACTCGTTCCATATCTTTTAATCTCAGAGAGTCCTTGTAACATATCCAAGTTTCTCTCGTATACGATTGGACTGATACGAGCAGAGATTTTTTAAATTCAATGCAGAGCATGGTCGGTCGGTTGTCGAACTTGTGTCCGTTATGTAAAGAAATGTGACGGACGCGAGCTAAAAACGTTTCGGACAACTTAAAGCGATCAACTGCATTAATGCATGCGTTTGCGTCAGACCTCCTTGTGTGCACATGCGAGTTATCCGTCGTTATTTCTTTGAATAAATTTTGCGATTCGATTGCTATTGGCGATATTGACTAAAGAGATTACACGCAGTAAGGCCTCCATGACATACGGCGCATTTATGAATTTCTTTTACTTAATTGGAAAAGAACAATCAATCCGTACACAAGAATAAAGTTAAATTACCGTTCGCTTATCTACTCACCAAGGTTGAAGGCCGAATGTATTGGATGTTCCTCTTTGTATTTATTACCAAATGTTCTTTTAAATAAATGCAGATTTATTTACTCCATTTAAATTATCCGACCAGTGTTTTTATTAAGTAGTATAATATTCAACAAAATTTACGAAAACGTTTTTGACGTTGTCTTCAAATACAGAAGGAGATGTGTCACAGCAAATAATGTTTAGGAATATATAATTAATTTTGTCATCACTAACATATAACAAAATTTCTAAGAAATTGCAATATCTAATTGCATTATGAGTCTCCAAAACTTACAGCTCATTTCGCTAATCCGAATTTTATTAGAAGTATACAATTAAATAACTTTAGTCATCATTGAACGAAATCACACTTACTTAGAAATAGCAGAATAAAAACGAGTTGCGTTTCAGGGAACTCTAATATAACTGTTAATATTCCGCAGCGTCCAGCTCGTACACGAGTTTCCAACCGTGCTTAATGTAAATTTTTCCACATACTTAACCCTTTTCGGGGAATCGGTCGCCCTCATTACACGGCTGACACACACACACGTTTCCTACACGATAAACTCTGGAGCAACGTCATTTTTACCAGGCCAAGCATCATTCAACGTGTTCGAGTCCTCTCGAGATGTTTATCTCAACTCATTCCCAACCCTTAAATCGCGTCCCATTCCCCGAAGGCGCACATCCATCCAACTTACGCGTATCGCCGCATCGTGATAGCAATTTATCCTCCTCTCCATAACCGCGAAAACAAAACGTCCCAACGATTTCGCGCACGCATCCCTCTCCGTCCTCCCCAGAACTTCACGCCCTTCGTTTCCTCGTGGCACGCGGCCTTCTATCCCGCGACATACTTTTCCATTACAACCCACGCGCTTTTTCAAACCTCTATATTCTTCCCGCTCCGTTTTTTCCCTTCTACATTTCTCCCTCTCGCTTCCCTTCTGACTCATCTCTTATCGCCCTTTTCCCCTTTCGCCTCTCTTTCCCCGTGGCAGCATCCTCCCAAAATACGTATAACCCTGCTTCGCCGATGTAAAAGAAATATATATACACAGGGGAGGAGGAGGAGGGCAGGATTGGGAGGGGTGGGAGGAGAGGGATGGGAGGAGAGGGATGGGAGGAGAGGGATGGGAGGAGAGGGGAAGGAGTGGAGGGGTGGGAGGAGAGGGGAGGTAGGAGAGGGGTGGGAGGAGAGGTGGAGAAACGTTGTAGGCTTAGCGTAATTCCTCCACACCTTGCCTGGAGCCATCCGTCCGCGTCTCCAAGAATCATCCAATTGCCAGAGCGAGGCCATCCGTCTCCGGGACAAGCTCCTGGCTCAAATGCGTCAAGGCGCGAGAGAGGGAGTTAGCGCCGCCGCACATCCGTCTTCTCGCCTATCCTTCTGGCACGCATCCCTACTCATTTAAAAAAAAAAACTCCTCACTTTCAGGGTCTCTCACTCCTCTCTCTCTATCAGATACACACACACACACACATTCTTCTACGCAGCCTATCACGAAAGAGTAAGGGGGTTAAAGTACGCTTCTGTACCTTGTTGTCGGTTACTCTGATGGAATTTAACACCTTTCCAAAATCAAATTGATGTTAATTGTGATACTTCTTTATCCCAATGTATTTGTCTTTCAGCATTTCGTAAAACATTCATTTTGATAAATTTTAGGAACTTAATAGGAGCCTCAACCCAATTTGATTTTTACTGCGAAAACATCATGCCAAACTGTCTTCACTTTTATACCATTCCTCCATATATAGCTGAAATAAATTTTGCGAGTTTATTAACGATAATCTCCCAAAGTTACAGTCTTCAATCGACCCCTCATTTTCCGGCATGTTCCAATTTTATTTTTAAATGGGCAATAAAAAGTGAAATGCACCCATAAAACAGCAATTAAATTGTCTGAATAGCATTAAATTACTTAAGGGGGGAAAAATCCTAAATATAGGTTACACCTCACCGAGTGCATTAGATCAACTGGGGAGGTAACAGGCTTGAATTGCATGCAATTTGCATCTCGGACAAATCCATCTCACTGGGTAGTTAAACGCTCTGTCGCTATAAAAGCTGGTCATGATAGGAAGTAATAAAAAAGATTTTTTGCCAAGAAATTGTAGAATAACTTCGATCGTTTGCTCACGAAGTATGTTTTCACATTTGTAGGTACATGTGGTTCGTAGTTTCATCACGCAAGTAAAGGTTAACGGACTCTTGGAAAAAATCTCAGATTTGTTTGTTTCAAATATGGCCTTAAAATTTTTAATGATACGAAAGTTTAAATAATATCATGGTATTACGGTAAAAAATGAATAAACGCAATTTTCATATATGTGATAAATAATACCAACACTTCATATGATGCTGAATTTCATTGGGCGATTTTAATTCTAAACATTATTTTGAAGGTTCTTTAAGAATTTTTTCGCCATTTCATCTACGCTTTGCTTCGACAATTCTATTTTAATGAGTGAAAATAAAATCAACATATCTTTTTGCAAGCGATCCCATGTTTTTTAATTAAAATGTTTATGGCGTTGAACTGTATTGAGAATTTTCGCATTGAATTCATATTTGTGTTTCGCACTATTTTCAAAATCTTTCATATCTCCAGAAATAAAAAAAAACTTTTCTTTGATATCACTTACTCAAAAATGTCAAAATACAAAACATAATAAATAAAATTCAAGAAATTATTCGATTTTGTTAAAATCAACGACACAAAAATTTTGTAGGCTAAAAATCAAAGAAAAATTATACGCTTTCGACAGAATTTGAATTCAATTAGACATTCTACTCACCAAAAGTTCATTGAAGTTTCCATTTCCATTTAATACTAATCTCAATAAACTTCTACTCAAACCTCTCTACGATATATGGCGTCAGTTTTTGATGAGTTTCCGAGATTGTCTTGAGGATCATCGCAGTTGAAAGATATAGTCGAGAAACCTGAGAACGAAAGAGAGAGAGGGAAATGAAGAAAACATAAGCCCTCTTGACAATACCATAAGGACGCAAGAAAAGGAGTTTCCACTCGAGAGGACATAAGATGCGCGCGTAAACACCTCCACCCTCTGTTCCCATTTATCCAATTCTCCACAGAGAAAAAGGGTATATAATGCGTTTTGTTAAGTAATGCAGGAATTAAAATTTATCTAAGAATGTACTTTTAATTTTCTCCTATACTGCATACGACTTATCTGGGATCCCATCCTACACTAGTAAAGCAACCCTTCTCACTACCACTCAATCTATCTCATTGCCTCAGTTACATGCGAGTACAACACGCCAAAATTCATCTAGCTTCTTCAATTTTTTCACCACGCCATATCTCAAACACCTAAAAATCAGCTCAGAAATTACCAATTTAGTGAACACAGCTTATTTTTGTAGCATTTTGTCTCTCCAATTTGCTTCAACTCATGAGATATCCTCCCTCCTTTTCGGCAGCATCTGGCGAGGCAAGATTAATATTATATATTTTTTTTAAAGTTATAAAGAAATGCTCATTCTCACAGTATGTACTTGATCTAAAAAAATATTTTCATCAGTCGAAAGCAAATACGAAAGAGACAATTTTATAATTAGTAGCGTCATTTTTGTTAACTTACATATAAAATTGCATGAGAATAACTAATTAATAACAATCCTTTTTTATATTCATTTATAGAATAAGAGTTCTTAGTCTCATTGAGTATGATATTGCCAAAAATATACCCTCTACATAAGACCTTCTCATTCAGGAAAACAAAGATGAAAAAATGGAAATAAACTTCACGTGAGGCCACGAGATGACGTCAACCTCTTGCTAGATGCTCCGTCACCCAGAAATCTTATTCCTTAGTACCCATTCCGAGGCGACGGTCTGCTTCCTTTCCTGCTCGCTCCCATCCCCCTATCCTTCCATCCCTCTCTCTCCCCCTCCGCTCCTGGCGCATCCCCTTCCGCGCCTCAACCATTCCCTTTTCCTTCGTCCCACCTAGCGCTCCTAAAAAGATTTCCCTCCGGAATTAATTAGCACGACCCAGTGATAATTGATATTAATTGTCTATTCTACTTTCCAGCGAGTTAAGTCGCTTCGAAAAGTCCGAGTGGGACGGGATGAGCGAAAAGTCTGCCGAGTCTTTGTTGAATCAGAGAAGCGAGAGGATGAGTTTGGGAGGGGATTAAGAATGAGAAGAAGAATGACAGGGAAACAGGGATAAAGGAAATGCGTTCCCAGGGATCCGAGCAAGCAAAGAAGGGATGGAATAAGGGGGGAGGGGATGAGAAATTAATATCTTAAGAGAGAGAGAGAGAGAAAAGTATTCTCGTTTTGAATAAGTCGCTGCACTCGGATTAAAAAAACGAGTAATTTAAATTGGTATGTATTTTTGTTCGTCGAGAAAGAGATCAAGCTTTACTTTATATGGATACCAAATTAGCGCAATTTAATCCAATATACGGATCCTACTTTTTTCTATTTTGATGTAAATTACACCGCCAATTATTTTATAACCTGTAAACTCGCCGAATTTTTTATCATCTGCAAAGCATCTGCAATTTTAAAATAATTCTGTCAGTGCGCAATTTCCATTGAAGATAAGAAAAAATCCTTTCCTTACTTATCTCCATATTGACATTGTATATATATATTCGGAAATGAGTGTCTTGATGGTAATTGAGATTTCATGCGTGCATCTCGTTTGAAAAATTGGAAAGCGTAAGAATAGTGGCAAAATCATGGATAATGTAGCATTCCTTTTGAAAGGGCACTCAAAGAGTTACCACTTCCTAACGAAGTCGGATCATCGGGATCCTTCCTATTCTTATAAGCCTTGAAAGTTTCTTCGCTCATATCTCACTTCTCATGCAACGCCAAGCATAAAAGCTAGGTTTCCATTTCCTCCCCATTTCCTACCCACCCGCTCGCTCGGGGGTAAGGAGGCGGGAGGAGGTGAGAAGAGGTGGAAAAAGACTCCAGAGGATAAGGTTTTGACGCCTGGAGTGAGATTCCGAATTTCTCACCCGCTGCCTCGGCGATATCACTCCAAGCAAGAAACTCTAATTCTTTCATTTCCATTCTCTTTCAAGATTTGTCAAGAGCAGTTTCGATTAGCTCACCCTGAAAAGCACAAGACACTTGAGTAGTTAATCCCCACTAAGCTACTTAGCCAGGGATTAATATTCTCAGACTTACGAAATATATCGAGATAGCCTACTTGAAAATTATGACTTGCCTAAGCTTGTTAATTTTTCGCAAAGGTTCAATCCGTATAGTGTAAATTATGCCAAAAGTCTTTAAAAAACAACGCAATTACTGCTTTTTCTCTTGATGAGATATTATGTGACAGCTTAAAAGTGGCTAACAAAACATTATCACCCGAAAAAAATAAAATATGTATAAGTTACAAAATCAGCTGTTAATATTTATAAAGCTTTATTAAATTTGTCGAGACCGAATATTTGACCAATTATTATACAAATATTTGACAATTTTGGATGTAGAAGGAATTTGATGGCAGGCTTCTCTGGAAAATATTTTTTATCTCACGACAATTGTTTATGTATTTTGCTCAATGTTGATGAGCTATCGTCAAACATTTTATAAAAAAAACTAAATTTCGGTATAATATTTTTATTGAATTTATATTTAAAGCAGTCATCGACTTGAGATATTTAAAAATCTCTCTTTATATCTGAAATTATATGTTTATCAGTAGAATGTAATTCATATAATCGAATTTCTTATTTTATAAGTGGGCAGAACGTACTAGTAGATGTATATCTTATTAAGAATATCAAATAACCAGAAAAGAGG
This sequence comes from Tanypteryx hageni, assembly GCA_028673005.1. Classification (NCBI taxonomy): domain Eukaryota; kingdom Metazoa; phylum Arthropoda; class Insecta; order Odonata; family Petaluridae; genus Tanypteryx; species Tanypteryx hageni. Next base: position 164,270,302 of record CM054112.1, read on the forward strand.
AATATCAGAGTTAATCCCAACTACACAAATCGTGACAGGATGAATTGGAACAGATTTAAACTATTTTCGTTACGTTTCGAAAATATCTTTCGTTCGGCGACACAAAATGCTCTCGTCCTGACGACCGCAAAACAAAATCCGTTCTACGAAAGAGACGTTATACATCGGAACACGTGCAAAAATCAATCCAATTTAGACAGGAAAAAAAACACAAACCCAAAAACTTTTCCGGAGTTACAGATTCTTCTTTCCATGTCATGAGGATAGTTCCGTAACGTCAGACGCGGGCGATCCCAAAGAAAGAGGAAAGACACTAAGCAAAGATACACGGGACTAGGACAACCCATTTCCGCCGCCGGCCAAATGTTCCAGCATGTGAGGCGTTCTTTTTCCCCTGTCCGCAATCTCCCCCTCTCCCTATCGCCACCCATCTTCCCTCTCTCCTCAGCCTCCCTGACGCATTCCTACAGTTCTTTGAGGGTATATATTTAGGGGCCTCTTGATCTCCTATAAGCCGACCCCTCTCAGGTTGACTCGTACAAAATATCCCACCTTCTTCCTCCTCCCTTTTCTTTCCCTTCCCCATTAGAGGGCAAAGGGGGTTGCGTGTCTCGAGGCGCCGACTGCAACTATCCTTCGCCCGCCCTCCTGCAGATTCCATCGCCTTAAAAGAGCGTTATTTGAGAATACTACTCTTAGGTTCGCTCTCCGCGCCTCTTTTCTCAGCTTCTGAAGGGTCTTGACCTCCCCCAATCTCTCTATGAGATAATAGGTTTGGCATGTTGAAATATTTGGAAATGCGTTCCTTGTTATGCGAAGTCTGTCTTTTGAGAGAAACAGATGTGTTCAATATATTGCTCTGTACAAAGATATCTTACCTACGTTAGCAAAATTTCTTTACTAGGTGCAATAGAAATATGCCGAGATTCTTAGATATTAGATAGTTGAACGTTACTCTCGAGGAATGGCGTTTAAAAAATTCGCTTTCGGATAGAAATACGGGCTGAAGGGTACCAGCGAAATATTAATTTTTAAAGGCATGTAATCATAATTACTCACAAATTTTATAAGAAATAGGCTGATCTCATCTAGAACTTCCTAAATCAACTACATTGGATGACGCATTGAGAATGGGCTTGTTAATTAAGCTATCATACAATCATCCTATTTCAGATATTACCCAAGACCAAAGATATAGTGTTGCACAGATTTTATCGCCTCGAATGTGAAATATTAGCCTGCACTAAAAATACTGAAATGTAATATGAAGATTTTCAAAAGCTCTTGGTATTTTCGTATAATTATATATTATAATTATAATTTACATTGCCTGTAAGCCAACTCAACCCCATCGAATTGCTCAAACTACAACGAAAGCAATGTTCCTCCAATTTAAAAAAATCTGAATTTCCTATAATAAGAGATGATCGCGGTACCAATTCAAATTAAATTAGAATTTAATACAATGTAAAAACCGACTCTATTAACGAGATATATTTCTACAGCTGCGAGTAATTACTGCGGAATTAATCAGCCCCCTGCAAGTGAACCATTAAGCGATTGAAAAATACAAATCGACCATGTGCCTTTATGTCTCATTCGAACGAGTACGAGCGTTAACCCTGGCGACCCAGGAGATAATATTTCGCTCTTTTAAATGTCGTTGAAGCGTGGAACTTGGCCTTAAGATTGGGCATTTGTCAGTCACGTGTTCCTTCTTAATGTCACTTGACCATCGTCTCATATTCCCGATTACGCCTTGGCGGTCGTGCCTGCTCGCTCTTGGTAAAGTGCACTCCCACACAATGCCCATATGTCACTCTGGGCGAAGACAGCGAGGCATGTGCGGACGGGAGGGAAAGAGAGAGAGGGCAGCAGCGGAGGAAGGCTGGGGCGATCGGATTTATGGGATAGATTGTCAAGGCTCGTTGGCACCCCATACCGATCATTTGCTCCATAAGTGGTCGATCGGAAGAGAGGTAAAAGGGGGTAATGTTAAACGAGTCTTCCATACCAACAACTATTTCTTATTACCGAAGGTAAGAAGAGCATTACGTGTAAGCCTAAGCGCGTTGGGTATGGTTGCACATTTGTAGAAGCTTAAAACATAAATCATTATATCGAATTTTCATCTGAATATACATTTCAGGAAAACTTTCCATTCTTAACGTCCGATTACAGCTAGAATAAGAAGTTTGGTTCATATTTTATTTAAAATCACGCACAAACGCGCTCAGATTGCGCCCACCATAATTTGCGTAGTTCGTATTTCATTTTTATAGAGACGAAATTTCGATATGTATCGTCTTATATAAATTGATATACATTCTTAAATCGTATTAATGAGATAACATTCTAAATTGTCAATATAATTGAAAATGTTTTTTATATTTATACTTGCATTGAATATCATGGGTATATTTAAAGCGAACAATTACTTAAAGAAAAATTGTGTGCTATATCTCAATAATTCGAACAACAAAAGAATGGAATTTTTCAAAAACATTCTACATTACCTATTTACTGATCATTATGTTCATATTGGGTTTTTTTCCTGTAGCTTATATCACGAATTCATTGGGCAAAGTGTTCAAGATACAATAAATGCAAGTTACGTGGAAATGGGGATAACTGCAGTCTTGGAGTTTCAGCACGATTTCGTTATTTTTACTAAATACATTAATACATTCCTTTGATTATGATTTACCTCATATTTTGGCGATAACATGATAAATGTCACTCCCCCAAGATAGAAGCATTTGAACATATCGGGAACCTTAAAATGAGCCACGAATTCAAGAGGGGAGGAACCGCAATACGATAAAAATTTATGTGCGATAAGGATTCATCCGCTCACACTCATTAACACTTATACCCAATTCGATTGATATTCAAAGAAGCGATAAATTTTCGGTAAACATAAATCAATCGCCGAGTTAACCGTAGAAAAACTTACACACCAACAACTATTTATGTGGAAATAAACAAAGCCATAACTCACACCGCCCTAAATGCAGGCACGCAAAACACACGGCACGGGAGGGAAAATACGTAACTAAACCCGAAATAAACAACTCCCTCTTTTAACAGATAAGGCCGACCCGGAGATTTAAAACGAAAAATAGAGGAAATAATCTTTAAGGTTATAAATCCACCTCGCCGTCTTTTTCGCGCCCCCTCTCTCCCTCCCTCCTCACTATCTCCTTCCTTCCGTCCTTCCTACCATCCCTTCTTACGCCACACCCTTCCCTCCTTTCCTCCCACTCCCGACACTTGAGGACAAGTTGGCAATTAAGTACGAGTTTGGATCAGCCGTGACAGAGACAAAGGAATGAGTCAACTAATAGCCCGAGGAATGTTAAACCCGAGGTCGAAGAAGAGGAGGGAGGATGGAGGGACGCGAGAGGGGAGGATAGCATGCTCGCGAACACTCCTCTTGTTTTAATTCCATAGGGATCTCGGCGACACGGGAGTCAAACCCTCTTCTTCGCATTCCGATCCAGACCGTTGTGGCGTCAGTCCAAGAACACACAGCAGTGGAACAAAACAGGCATTCTGTCTTCCTACTCGCTCTCTTTATCCTACTCTCTCCCTTCCTCTCTTTCTCCATCTCGCGGTTGAGATTCAGAAAGAGAGGGCGTCCTTAAAAAGAGGTGGAAATCGTAGGGATAAGGGTTCCTCTGAACCGCGCACTCCTTCCGTCCTCCTTCCCCGCATCGCTTTCTATCCTTTACCTCCCCCCTTCCTCCCACTCCCTCTCTCTCTCACTCCAACCTCTTTCTCCATATATCCCTTTTGGATGTAGCACAAAGGAGAAAAGAACACGGCTGTAGGAGAGAATGTATATGAGGTAGGTGAGACAGTGGTGCGGAGCTGTGGTTCAGTGTGTGTAGAGTAGGAGAGAGAGTTATTGGCGTGGCTAAGGCGTCTTGTTCTTGCGCCGTTATAAATAGAGAGAGAGAGAGAGAGCGAAAGGGAATGAAGAAGGGGAGAGGGAGGAACACAAGTCAAAGCAATGGAAGAGCTTGGGATGGAGAGAGAGATGGGGAAAGACAAAGAGATGTGTATAGGGCGTCGTTTAAATAGTGAGCGGCGGATGATGCCCATTGAAGACGAGTGTCAACAAGGGTGGAGAGGGAAGGAGGACGTGGAAAAGAGGGAGGATGAAAGGAGGGGAGGTGAAAGGGAGGGAATTAATCGCGCTACCCTTTGTCGGGATGCCAGGAGTAGGTGTCTATGGTAGTTGTTAGGGAATCGTCTGAAACGGGAGATGGGAAGAAAGAGAGAGAGAGAGGAGGGAGTGGGGAAAGGAGAAAGGCGGGCGGTGGTGTTGAGGAGACGGGAGGAAGCAATTTGTTTGGAAAAGTTTGAGGCGATGATACAAAAATGGATCGCGAGAAAAATATTTTTTTCTCTTAAATAAACTGCGGTTCGTGGAGAGAAAAAATCTAAAAATAAGATCCAGAGTTAGTAGCAAGACATCAGATAAATAACATTTTTTAGCATGAAATGTTAACGATTATGATTTTTTAGCAACAGAGGAGTTACGGAATAATAATCTAGGGTTGACACTGTTGCATCAAAGGAAATGAGTAATATATTTGATAATAATTAAAATCTCTTTCAATAAATGATGAAAATGATTGAAAAATTATCATATAATCTATCTACCTCTTTTCAACATATTTCTTAAAATCGAAATAAATTCTTTTGTTATTTCAAAATAAATAATTCATGCTATACACAAAAAAGAACTGCTATCACAAACAAATTCGAAATAATTACACCATTTTAATTTGCGTTTAGCACAAAATATTTTCCTGTTCTTAATTTTGATGTGCTAAATCAGGGGTGGAGAACCGGCGGCCTTCAGGCCGCATGCGGCCTTTTGTGATACTCAGTGCGGCCTTTTGCATACTTGTCTAAACATTCTCAAACTCATATATGATTTTAGCATGAAAGTTACAAAAAGAACAAACAAAAGATATGTATTTTGCATCAACAGAATCTTTGCGCCAAATCTTGTTTTAAATGACACATTACGTACAGTTATTGGTATTGTGAACTACATTCGAGCAAATGCGTCACGGTATCACCAGTTTCGCACCACGCTTCAATGTGACGATGAAAAATTTAGTGTAGATCTTCCAAACCATTAAGTGAGCTGGTTGTCACAAGGTAAAGTATGTACTAGAAAACCTTTTAGCTTTCCGAAAACAAGTCACGAGCTTTTTCAAAGAACAGAATGAACCTTGTGAAATTTTGAAAAAAGATTTCTGCAAAAATGTTTCATTTTTGTGTGATTTAATGTAAAAAAATTCATTTAAATACTTCTCTACAAGGTAAAACTAAATCCATATATGAAATGTTGCAGCAAATTCAGTAATTTTCGAAGAAGTTGACTTTTTTCAAAATTGGCCTTATCAGATCAGTTGTTTCAGCCGAGCATTTTCCTGAACTGGCAAAGGTAATTGATAAACAAAGTATGAATAAAAACTTGCAAAATTGGAATATGAATGAATACATAGGTGTTCTAGACTCCTTGATTAAAGAATACAATAACAGATTTTGAGAAACATAATGCCACACTGAGGTTAGGTTTCAGCCACATCTGGTTGATGTCTCGAATGCACCTGAGGATTTGCAGATGGAGTTGATTGAGCTCTCGGAAGATAACATTCTGAAGCCTCTATTCGACAGTAAAAAGGATTCCATTGAAATATGGAAGAATGCTGTTGAATACCCACGACTGCGTCAATATGCTCGTCGTTTACTCTCTTGTTTTCGCACAACCTATTGTTGTGAATCAACATTTTCACATATGGCTAAAATCAAGACTTGTCTGAGATCACAGATGATAAACACTCAACTGGAAGACCAATTGAAGCTAAAGACAACAATGCTGGAAGCAAATATCAAGTTCTTAGCTCACAACAAACATTCACAAAAAGTCATTAAATTGTGTTTGCCTTCTTATTTTGATGAATGTGATTGAATGCAACATTTTATTTACGTCCTTAATTTGTTTTAACTTCTTTAAAGTTTATTAATATACTAGCAAATATGACAATTTTAAATTTTTTGCATTAGATTAAAAAGTATATAGTGTTAAAGCCTTCAAAGTTTTTAAAAATATTAGTAAATATGAAGAATTAAAATCTGTATTCGTTGAATTAAAAAGCCATTAAATTGTGTTTGCCTCTTTATTACATATGTCAATTTTGATATATGTGAATGTATGCAACGTGCATCGGAATGTGCGGCCTGATGAGGTCTCCGTTAAGTAACCTTTGGCCTTCCAATGAAAACCACTTTTGCAACAGAATACTATTTATAAAAGATTAATGAAATGTATTCCGTATAAATGTTTAATATGAATAATACAGTTAAATTTGAAACAGCTGTAATTGTAAGAAACATGAAGTTAAAGATTTTTCGCGTATATTTCTATTAATTTTTATCCGTTCTTTTATAAGAAAGTTCCATTCCTTATTCGCATAAATGCTGTAAAAAACATTTCTAGCGGGTGAATAGTTTTATAAATAGCAACGTAAATAACTTATGAAAACTAGCCATCAGTCATAGAAAACTCCGAAAAAGAAACTGCCAAAAAATTAAAATTCCAACATTATGAAAACAAATAAATAATCGTAGGGGGAAGGGCTGGGAGACAATAACAGAAAAAAATCCAAGTTAAGGAAGAACCGTAAAAGGAAAGAGAAAAGAGAGAGAGAGATGGTATAGCGAGATAAGAGGACGAATAAGGGCAAGGAGTGAGGAGAGAAGAGACGAGAGACTTTTCGAGGGAAGGCGAGTCTTTTTCCCCAATATGGAGGTTTCTCATGTATAGCGGCCTCAACGCGTGCCGCTGTGTATTTGTTTTTTCGCCACGCTTTCACACCCCACTCTCTCATCTCTATCCCATGAGTCTCTCTCTCTCTCCATCCTACACTCTTTCTCTCTCTCTCTCTACGTCTAAGGCGTTTGTTTGCTGCCCCGAGGCGGGCACACAAGAGACATATCCACACACACACACAACCTTTGCTTCCCAAAACCAAACTCCGCTTCTCCCTCCTCTCTGTCTCTCTCCTTTCCTCCTCCGCCCTCGCTCTTCATACAGTCGACTAGCGTGTGTCATCTTGTTGGGATCGGAAGGGGTTTGGCAGCATCTCCTCCTCCCTCCATCTCCATGGCGACATATCCTTCCTCCAGACACATACACACACAGTCTTCACCTCCTGCTCCTCTCCCCTTTTCCCCCTCATATCACGTGTTCTCAACGGGTTACACGAGGGGATTATCCCAAAGGAAGTCGAAGGAGAGAGAGAGAGGAAAAAAGGATTCTCTCTCTCCCTCATCTCCTTTCTTCTTCGTGGTGCTACAACATCCAGTAATACAAGACCTTCATGTTGTCGATATGTTCACACGGAGTATAAAGGCGAGGAATTTAATACGGCGGTGTCCGTACATACCTCGTTGCTACCATATTCTTTGTTCTAACGTGTAGGTATTCGTTGAAGTTTATGGGACTATGATGATTTAAAATTAAAATTTCTACGACGATTAGACAGCCTTTACGCATTTTAATTTATCAGATTGATCGATAAAACGATAACAAAATATTGTTGAAATATCAAATTTACAGCTTCTTATGAAGTTACCATTTTTACTCTCCATATTAAAAGTATATTATAAATTTTTTAAAGAGCTCATTTGCCTTGATGAATTGACATTTAAATGATAATCCAACTCGACGATGAAATTACGACGAAATATATCAGATAATTTTATTTATTTATTTAAACATCAATGTCGCAAGTTGGCTAAAGCCAGGTGGCGACGACTGCTACACTATAGGACCCACAAATCACTTGACTTATTATATATAATAAGAACCAATTGCCTCCAAATATGATGAAGTGGCTTTAAAATTACTTCCTTCTTATGAGATTGAACTACGGTAAGATTAAATTGAAAACAGCGATAAGGATAATAGAAAAATATAGTGACTATACACAAAATAACTAAGAATTATAGTTCGAGAGAATAATAAAAATGCATTGGCGATTTAAATAGAAGATTTTGCAGTTTTTGCGAAGTCAAACACGATGATAAACAATAAAAGTACATTGCATGTATGGCTGCAATATAATTTTAATTGAATTCCTCCGATTCAATGACATGCGATGAAAATCAGTTTCACATTATGTGCGTGAATACGTGCATGCATGTATATGCGTGTGAGAATTCACTCATTTTTTTATCTTCAATAAAAACATACACTTGCAGAGACATTCATTTGGGAATCCAGGGTTCACCAAAGCTATAAAAATAAAACAATATTTTTATCTAGACCATCACAGTTGAACTTAAAACAGCTATCATACGGCAATACGAAACCAGTAAATAAAAACCCTTCCATAGAAAATCCCGAAATTTCGGGTCCGCTGGGTCGTCCTGCGAATATTCGCCCCTTTACTTTCTCCAAGAAACAAATAACGCATTTTTCTAGTTCCTCTCCCTTTTTCGCTCTCTTCCAGTCCTCGCCGCTCAAGGGAAGGGAGTCGCTCCATGTTTCTTTCTCTCTCTCTCGTGTGAGAGCCCAGGGCGTATATATCCCGCGGGACAACGTTAGGAAGTGGTGACACGGGGGTCTGCCTTCCGCGCCCCAACCCTCCCCCTTTTTCATCTTGCCCCCGCCCTCCCCCCTCACGTCTCACACCCTTCGGAAAAGAGCTCTAGAGGGAGAAGGAATAGATGTAGTGAAAAACAAAAGATCGGGGGAGTTGAGGGGAAGAAAAGGGAGGGGGATGGAGGGAAGAACGTCTGCCAGTGGAGAGGTGGCAGAATGAGGTGGAGGGAGGGGGAGGAAGTACGTATAGAGAGCAGTTGCAGTTGCTTCTGTCTGTCATGGGAGGTGTTCCTCCCTAGAGGCATTTCCCCCTCTCGGGTGATGGAGTGGGGTGTCCAAATTAGAGGTGGAGGGAGTGAGGGGAACGGTAGGAGGATTGATGGGTATAAGGCGGTGGATGCTAAGGGGACCAGAAAGATTGTCTCTGGAAGTACGGACAGGAAACGGATTGTTTAAAAAGTGAAGTGAAAATGGGCGAAACGATTATCAGAAGAAGGCACACATAGAATGGGGTCGATTTATTTTTCGGAGTCTAAAATTGGGTCAGAGAGCGTTTAGTTTTATAAGGTGGAGATCCGCGACCAGAGAACACGAGAAGAGAACTATCACTAAGTATAAGGTGGAGAAAGGATTAACGAGATGGAAAACCAACAGTTTAATATATCACCAATGAAAAAATAAGTTTCACCTCATTCACTTGTTCACCTTTTATTGCCATATCATTTAATATTATAAATTAGATTCTTAGGTTTGGAAAGCCAAATGTTGATGTTAGGAAATTCCCGAGAAGCAAAACTGACACGCGTATTTTTAAAGATTCAAAATGAAAATCATATGCTCGAGTGAAAATTTTATATACCATTCCCCATATTTTTAAAACTTGTGAAATAAAAATGTGACGAATTTAATGAAGCAAATTAAATATAAATTGCAGGTAATTGGAAATTAAGAAAGCTACGGCTGATTATTTTATTATTTTGTTGCGCAAAATATTTTTTGTCGAATTAACAGAAAATTTTAAAAATTATATTAAGGAAATATTTTATTTCCTATCTCCTTAGTTTACAAAAGTATTCACGAGTAGCACGAATAGAAAAGTTGTATAAATACAATCTCCGATTTAATTTTTCGAATATTTAAAGTGATTTATATCTGTTACCTGCGATAGGTTAAATGAATTTATCGACGCACACATTTAAACTGCTATATATACAAAAAATCATGCTGCGCGGAATGCCTTCCTCCATTTCACTTCAGTCATTTCGAGACGAATTAACGCAGCAGATATCGCTCGCATTAAGATTAAGATCCGCAATGAAGTAAAATCCAACTTGTGAACATTTTCCCTTACAGATTTTCCACCGCTCCCAGAATTTGTATCCCGAGTTTTTGCGAAAAAGGAGGTCGGGGAGAAAAAGGATTTCACTCCTTAGAACAGGGAAATGATCAAATCCAATCTCCCTCGACCGAGTTATCCAAATGTTTGCGGCGAGAATTTCCATCCGTTATAGCGAGCGGATCATCTGGTGCACGAGAGGAGGGAGAAAAATACCTCGAAGAGGAAGGGAGGGATATGAGATAGAGGGGGAGGGGGAGGAAGGAAGCGAAGAGAGAGAGGAAGAAGAAGAATCTGACAAGCGAGGAGAAGATGTTCCCGGCGCCCCTAACAAATGTTCCTGTTGTGTAGCCAGACGTCGGGCTCCGAAACGGCGCGTATTCCACATTAGCATACAAACAAGAATTCGGGTGAAAATTATTATCACGATGCTTCGGTTTTATGCTCCTCGCCCCCGTTTATTCCCTTTCGCCGCCCCCTCCTTTCTCCTCTTCCCCTCCCTCCGTCCTCTCCTCCCCCACCCCTCGCGAACAACCCCCCGCGCCTCCGTCTCCTCCCATCCACCCGCCCTCCCCATCCATCTCACGGAGAATACCCTTTCTCTCTCTCTCTTTCTCTTTCCTTCTTTCTTTTTCCATGGGAAATCTTCCTCGGCCTACTCTGAATGGTGCGAATAAATTGTTACCTATTTCCTCTCCTCTTTGCCCCGTTCTTTCTCTCGCGTCTTTTCATCCATACTTTTCTATAATATTTTTCCTATTTTTCTTGAAATGGAAGCCAATAAAATTCAATTCTCGCGCCGAATTGTCTTCATTCCTATCCCGCCACTAAGGAAAGAAAGATTTTAAGCGACTATTTGAAATTCTTACGATTACATTTTTACGACAGATATTCAATTTAAGAAAAGGCGACAAAAATGGGGAAAACAATGCAAGATACTGTAATAACAACTTGCGATGCGAAACACGAAAAGATATTTCCAACTGAAACATTCAAATTTTATAACAGGAAATTGATACTTCATATCCAATATAAGCTGATTTCGATCATTTTTTATCTTCTCGTGTTTCAGATAACGATCGTATTATGTGTGTTGGAAGCATTTGATAAAAATGCGAACATTCGATAAAGGCGATCTCGCAATAAGAGCACCCATAAATGCAAAATAAAAAATAGATATTCCGTGAGATGGTCATAAATAAAAAACAACATATATTGGAAATAAATAAAATTAAATTCAAAACAAAGCGAATAGTCCAAAATAAAGCGCATATTTCGCTATAATCACAAAGATTTTGGCATCTATTTCTACCAAATATCGACAGCACCATCAGTTTAATTTTTAATGTCAATCCAACCGTATCAACAACCTTCAAAACAAACAGCCGAGCTAGATACTCTTAAATTGGCAAAAAAGCCGCATTTTACCCATTTCAATCTCGAGCCTTCGCTACGCTTCCCAGTAGCGCCATCTCCGCCGTATTAAACAACCAAAACCAAGTGGCCGCAAGTTTTAGCGTTGCGGCCGGCACTTCAGCTCCTCCCTCCATCTCTTCCGCCATTCTTTTGCGCCCTCACTCCTTTTTTACCCCTTCCCTTCCTTTTCCTCGGCTTCATTTGAAAACGACAGGCGTATATATGGGAGGAGGTGGTCCGCGGTACGGCAAGGGAGTCGGCTGAGGTGGTTTTTCGGAGGGAGGAGGGGTGGGCTAGGGAGGATAAATGACGTTCAAGGGAGTGGGTTCGCCATAAGGTGGCTCCAGAGGTTAAGGTGAGTTGAGAGAGTATGGAGGCTGTAAAAAATTAAAAGCTGTTCCTCCAAAACTCTCATACAATTTCCTCTCCTTCCCTCTCCATCCCTACTCCAATTCCCTCCCGCTCGTTTTTAACCCTTCCCACTTCTGCCTCACCCCCCTCTCTCCTTCCCGAAACCCTCCCTCCCCCGCACGCTCAAGTAAAAATTCCCCAAAGGATCCTACTTCTCTCTCACTCTCAACATCAGGCTATCCTTCGCGCCCGCCCCATAAAACTCAACCCATCCCCACCACAATTTCATTAAGTCGGTATATACTACAATGTTTTGAAGTTTTGCGGTAATCTCTCGGCACATAAAAAAGAAAATTGCATATGCCCGAGCGCGATAGTGTGTGCGTGAGAGAGTGTTTTCATTTCTTCGTTTTATTCTAGCTCTTCATCTTGGGAGAGCGAACGGTGCTCCACCTCCTACCCTCCACCTCCCACTCCCTCCATTCACCCCTCCCTGGAATATTCGTACCTCATACTTTTTACACAGTGCTATTAACTCACCTCTCATCTCCCGTCTTTCCGCTTAAGTGTACAAACATTCTGGCGATTAAATGTTTTCCGCTGCTTTCTCATTCGAATGACTTGACTCGTAGCTGGGAAATGTTTCCATCAATTGTTTAATTATTTATCGATGAATATTGATGCGGTTTGTAATACGAATGTATCTTTTCTTGAAACGGCAATACCCTGTTTTTCTCTGTTATTGATAATTTTATTTTTAATCGCTAGATTTTAAACAACACTTTTAACAATTGCAAACTAAGAGGGTATCTTACTCTGGGTAAATTTAACTTTATAGTGAATTAATATCAGCAATTACTCCAGAGAAGTTGACTTGTTATATGCAAAGAAAAAATATGCTATTCTTTGATATAAAAATTGGAATTCTCAAATAATTATTTAACTCTAGTTTAAATGCAATAATGGCTGATTAAACGATTGAGTTACACAAGCAAGATGTTACTAAATATTTCCCCAGTTCCAATCTCACACACCATTACCCTTTGACTATTCTTTAAAAGTAATGAGGCGGTTCAATCGGCCACTACTCAAATCCGAACGATTTTAATTAATATGTTGGTCACATGGATAGGCAAAGAAATAAAACTTAAGAGCCATACAATATCTAAACATAGGACTCCAAATTCAGCCTTTCTTCTCCATTCTCTTTCTCTCTCTCTACTTTCAGCGTCTCTTTTGTAACGCCTAGCAGTTTACAGTGAGTTTTTCCCGACTCCCTCTCCGCTCAGATAAAAAAGGAAAGCTATTCGCGTAGTCCATTTCAACGGATCTCCGCTTCATTCCACACACACATACGCCATGTGATGGGAGAGCAACACTAGAGCGTAGACAACTTCCCGACACAGCACATTTGCGGAAGCCTCGCGAAAAGACTACTTGCTCACGGAACGAATTCCTTCGCCGGAGAAAAAGAAAACTGCAGCAGACTTGCACTTCTCAAACCCCCATCCCCTTCCCCCACGCACCACCTCCTTGCTAAAAAACCCAGCTTCCCATCCCAACCATTCAATTAAATTGGTTAGAGCCTTTACTACGGCACTCCAGGGACGATATGCCCCCTTTTCCTCTGTGCATCACTTGGTCCCGGGACTTTTCTAGGTCATTTTGTTTCCCTCCCAGACTGAAGAGAAAACATCAACTAAAATTTATCAACCGCCTATCTCTCTCTTTGGTTTGTTCGTTTTTTATCCCGTGCCCTCCGCGAACATGTTTAGTTTCTCTCTAACCCGACGTAACGTAAAATAGTCGGGTGTTTTAAAACAATCCCCCGTAAACTACGTGCTTTGAACTTCTCGACTCCCCTTCATTTTCTTTCTCCCTTCTAGGGCGAGTGTGGAGAGAGGGTAAAAAGGTGGAGTGAGAGATATTCGCCTCAAAAACCTCATCTTCATCCGCACTCCTCCATTCTCTCCATATTTTCAACGCGGTCCCCAGTTTTCCCTATTTTCCTTCCTCTCTCTCCATCAATTCCCTCGTCTCTTTTCGACTCCCTCCTTTTCCTCCCTCAAACCGACCTTCCGCTCATCTCTCCGCTCTTTCTCTAAAGCCAACCTAACCGCGATTCCTTCCTCCCTCCATCTCCTCCTTTTGGCACTTATTTGCCATCCCGTCCTCCCCCTATTAAAACCTCCTCCCTTAATCTAGAGGAAACTAAAACTCATGCAAATTAAAGTCGTTTTTTCAGGGTAGGAGGCGTTGAGGGAGGTATACATATACCCCGAGGGTACGACGGAGGTTAAGTAAGGGACGGGAGATAAAAGAGAGAGAGAAAGGCAAAATGGGATGGTAGGGGAAATGGTCCTTTTCTGTCCCCCTGCAACCCATCCCTCCCTCCACGGTTTCTTTCCAACACCTCAGCCTGGTTTAACAAGGGGCGTTAATTTCGGATGTTTTTTTTTAAAGGACACAAAATAGATGGTGGGAAGCGGAATGAAAGGGAACGCGGCTCTTTTCATAAGGAGAGGTTGAAAAATAGGAAATGATTGTGCGCGGGAAAAATGGCGAGAGTGATAAATCACCGAGAAGGATCCAGTTTTTAATTTACAAGAGGTTTCGGAATATTAGGGGTTTTGAGCCGCCTCCTTTGCAATATGAAAACCTGAAACCTGCACGGTATTTTCTGAGTATGTTATTTCAGGCTATTATTTTAATAAATATTCAGTATATGTCAAATTTATAAGTAATTATGATTAAGACATAAATTCGATAGCTGTCTACGGCGATATTCAAATCCTAAAATTTATTTCGTATGCAAGCGTATAAATTACAAATTACAACGGTAACCTTAGAAGTTTGCTTAGAAAGAAGTGGAAAGATACTTATCACGGATTATTACTAATTATACTAAAAATCTATTCCTCTATTAATATTGTATAACAAGGTAATCATTAATTATGATCAGTTGTAAAATTAATCATATGAATTTATGCAACATTAAGTTTTTGTAGCATTTGTAGGATCTCTACTACTATAATATGAAACAAATTATAGTTATTGAAAAGGATGAATATTCATAAATAAACTTTAAAATTGGAGAAAGCAGATGGTTTTATTACATTTCAAAAAACGCCAACCTTAAACGTTTTAAGGATCATTCATCGAAAAAACATATTTAGAACATTTTATTAATCAATTATAGCTATCTGTACAACCAATTTATTCCATTATTCATTCTACATAATTCAAAACTTTGATAGCAAAACATACCTCAATAGTATGAAAGACTTGTATCCCAATTGGCTAATATCTCTTTTTAAGTTGGAAATATATAAGAAATTATTATTTTTATTATTGTTTTCATTATAATAAATCATCCATCTGTCATGCAATATTTATAGGACATGGTGAGTAGCTAAATGAATACTTTCTAAAAAGGATTTATTTCGACGAAAATGGTTCCAATATGCTAATTTTTGCCAAGTTTCTTGGAAACATATCTTCCAGCAAGCCCTCAAAGAACGATGAATTCGACAATTTCATCGGAAAAATTATGAATCGAAAAATAGTCGATTTAAATGCGTTCTTCGGCGAAATTTATAGTTGTAACTTTAAGGAAAGACCGATATTTCAATGGCGAAACAGTTTATTTGTTAAAGTTATCGACAAGAGAGAAAAGCTGGGAATATAAAATAGATGCGTTCGATGAGAATGCGATCGCGGTGAGACGATGACAAAAGAAGATCGGGATGCGTAGCCCTGAGGCTTCGAAGGGACAGAGGGGGAAGAGGGAGGGCATCGGAGAACAATGCCTTGGCAAGGAGTCACGTCCGAGACATCGAGATCGCTTCGAAAAAGAAAGGAATCCTTTCGCCAACTTGAAAAGAGTGAAAGCGAGGAAGAGGGGATGGGAAAGAGAAAAGAAAGAGAGAGAAAGAGGGAATGGGAGGACGATTCAAATGGGCGATGATGACGGGAGATCAAATCTTTGAATTAAAGATAACAAATAAAAATCACCAGAGATAAAAAATGCGTTCAAATTTGAAAGCACTTATCAGCATCTAGAATAAACTAATATTATTGCCTCTTTGAAGTTAAAAATCATTAATTTTGAACATTTTTCTATTACAAATTTTACGATACATTTAAACGTTTTTTATAGAATTCTTGAAAATATTTTCAATTATTCAAAGTCTTAGTCGTAATTTGGTAATTTTATCTGTCTTCATTAAAAGAATAAAATCGGGAATTTCGATAAATATGATCTTAAAAATTTTCATTCTAAAAATGCTCGCAAAGGTTTTTAAACGCCATTAGTAAATTTGGGATAAAAGGTTCTAAAAAATATAGTATTGTGCGCAAAATGTCATTTGTAATATAAAATTTAAGGACAAAGTTGAAAATTTATACCACAAGCTTCTTTGCCTAAATGCAACTTCTGGAAACGTTACTCGAGTGATTTTATCATTTTTGTATTTCAAGCCATGAGACAACCATATGAATACTTTTTAAATTTACTATTATACCTAAATTCATGTTAAGTGGTTATTTTTAGACTCGCTTATATAATTAGAACGCATTAGATACAAGTTGAATTTTGGAATCAGATTTAAGATTAAAACCTCAAAATCCTTCAAAACCATAATTTAAAAAAATTTGAAATTTATTTGCTGGCGCAATATAAAAAAGCGTGTCTTATTTATTGAAGTTTCTTTAGAATTGTAAACTTAAAATTATTTTTGAATTTAGTGTCATAATTTTATGAAAAAAGTTACTTATCCAATAATAAATTTTAAAAACTAACTTTTTATCTATTTGCTAAGAAACTTATTTTGAAAATTTTGAAGGAAAACCCCGTCGCCCACCGGTTTTTCAAAAACATTTCTTCTGCAGTTTTATAGATGGCATTAAAGGCCAAACAAATAATGAAAAACATTAATTTTCTATCTATAACCATTTTCTCAGAATTTTAATTTGAAAATCTTGAATGCATATTTTAAAAAATGAACTGCCTATCTTTAACGATTTGCTCAGAATCTTAAGTTGAAATATTTGAAGGCACCCCCTGCCAGCCACCGACTTTTTAAAATTTATTCTGCAGCATAATAAATGGCATTATATATCACATACATCTGGCAAATTTCAGTCTTGTATCTTTTACCGTTAAGATGCTGTTTTAATTCATTCGATTGCATAGACAGACAGACAGAGCAAAAATACATGTGCGTTTACAAAATAAAACGCGCTATAAATAGCATTTAATGAGAGACATAAATAATATTAAAATGCACTCAGCTATTGTCGTGTCTACTCATTTTCTCGACTGGTTACCGAATAATTGAATTATTCTGCATATTGTCTAATTTCAGTTCACTTTCCCTAAAAGATGCATTAATATCAGGGCAGATACAACTTTATTAGCATCCACAATAAATACAGTGAATGGACATTTTGTGAACAATACAATATTTCTTGATGTCATATAAGATAAGTATTCTGTTGCGATCGGCTGACAAAAGAAAAAAATATCTTCGCCACCAGACTACTTCCCAAACGTTTACTCCAACAAAACTAAAAAAAGGGAGTTAACCAGACTAAAATATCGTTTTCCCGGTCAGTACGCAGTATTCCCCTCGCTTCAATCGGTATGCAACTCGAAGTACGCCCTCCCTTTTATAAACTTTTAAACGAACCGGACGCGAATCAAAAAACTTTTCGCGAGAAGGATAGAAGATAAAACATTTGATAATTCCCGGCACATAATGATTGCCGACTCTGCACAGAGAGAGAAAGAAAATAAAACCGACTGGGCAGGAGAGGGGGCAGTGATTGGGGAGGAGATCATGGGGATCGTGAAAAAGGCCTTTCGATTATGTCTGGCGAGGAAGGATAGGGGCAGATAGAGAGGTGGAGGAGGGCTGGGGGATAAGGGAATAAGAAGAAGAGGTGGGGTGGATAGCGGGTGGTCGATGGGTAGGAGGAGGAGGCGGCGTGGTGGGTCGCCACGGGGACATTGGCGGCCTTCCATCACGCAGACAGGACGGCTGACGGCGCGAGTGAGAGTTTACAAGGACCGACGGGGAGGTCTCGTCCATCCCGCGGAGGACATCCTGCTCCACCGCCATCTCTGTTGCCCACGAAGGCCTTTAAGCCCATCCTTCGCCTCTCTCCTCCCACTCCGCGCACTTAAAGCGGCGTGTCCCTCCCTCCGTGGGAAACTAGTACGGATAAGAGAAATGGGATAGAGGGAAAGGGATAAAAGGAACTTGATTGCTGCGGGACAGTTGGGAAATTGACGTCTGCAAACGGAGGAACAATTGGCGATCGAGATATTCACGTCCGGTATCGAAAGAGGTCGCGCAATTTAGAGCGGAAGGAAACGTGACAGAACGGATTCTGATGCCTGGCTGAATTACCTTTGTAGTATTCTTACCCGTCACGCGTTACAAGCGCGTAGCTTGTACGACCGGAAAGCGATAAATTTATGGATTTATCGGGAATGAGAAGGGAAGATATGCTAAACCGTCGGAGACGTCAGAAAGCAATTTAGCATTCACGCAAAATATACCCAAAATCGTTATTTATGACTCAGCACGAGGCGAATGATTAGATGAAATGTTTGTTTTTTGAACGTGATTTTATACGGTTAAATTTTATCTTATACATGACTACAAATAAATTTAGGGAAAATACAAAGGCGTATTAGATCTGAAGACGAAAACATCAGTCACGCCAGCGGGTGATTTTTAATTATTATTAATCCTTAAAAAGATCATAAGCGTGCAAATAAACATTATGCCATACAAAATTAACAAAATCAAAGCAGCGCGTGAAGACATTAAATTCCTGCACTTTCATTTCAATTCAAATATGAGAAAATCTTAGGAAAAAACCGAATTGGAGAATTTATAGCGGTCATAAAAATGCAGCCGAGATGCCAACGAATCCGTTTGTTTTGGTTTCAGTCACTCATTAGTCAACCTTGTGAGACATTTTATCCAATTTAAGATATCTTTGATGTAAAAACAAAAGCAAGCCCGGACAGACGTCGAACGAAGCCTTCCGTGAAATTTTTTAACTATACGTGCGTCAAATCATAGACGAGGATAAAAAACTCCCGCGCGCAGGCAATTTTCCGCGTCGTTTATTAATTTCAAAACGGACCCCAAAAATATAGAACAACGGGAAATGCGGCCGCCGTTTGCGCCGCCACGCGTGTATCGCATATACCTAATGAAACACGCATCTTCATTTTTGCACGCGTCTTTATTGGATTTATCTGGAAATGTTCGACATCTCATTAGTACAAGTGGAAGACACATTTTTTGGCGCACGTTTTTCTTGCGAAAAGGGATCCCGCAAGCAATTAGAGAGAGGAGTCGGAGAGCCAACGGACAGCCGTCCCTAAGGAAGAAAGCTCGAAAAGCATTTCTCCGACGTAGCATGAAAACATTGAGAAACAGAATTCCATCGCCATTGATGGTCATTAGTTACGGCGAGATGACAAAACGAGGGTGGAAAAAATGTGATCGACAATTCTAAAAACGGAAGGATTCTCGCCCGGAGGGGGAAGAATAGGGAAAGAGAGAGGGAAAGAAAGGCATGGAGGAGGAAAGGGAGGAAGGAAAAAAGGATGGGAAGGAAAAGGAGAAGGCAGTAGGATGGAAGAGATGAAGTACGTAAAAGGCGAAAGAATAAAAGGGTATGGAAGTGGGAAACAACGGAAAGGGTGGAGGGGATGAGCTGTAAAAAGAAACATGAGGACAAGCGCATTGCTGTGCGCGTCTGCGGCGCAACCGACTGGTTCCTCTCTTAGTGCACGACCATAAACGACCGCGGCGGCTTGTTTCAAAAGATGACCACCGCGGTGGAAGGAGGAGGAGGAGGGAGGGTTGGAAATGGAAGTGGGAGGGGAAGCGAGGGCCGGAGAGTGGGAGGGAGAGGCATAGGACAGGTAAGAGGCTGGAGGGGATGGGAGGCATACAGGTAGCCCCGCGAGGCTTACAATTGCGAAATTGGTATTTTATTTAAACGCGAAAGAGCTTTTCTTTTTCGTTCTATCGAGTAAGTTCCCCGCTCCGATCGCTAAAGGATGACGCTAGGTGTTCGAATGAAAATAATGAGAGAGGTATTTTTTCCGTCCGATTGTTTGTTTGATGTTTCAAAAGCGAGGTTTCGCTAATAAGCGACGATCCGCCGGGCACGATCTCGTGCTAAATGACCTGTCGAGCGGCGGATTGGCAGTACCACGCTGATTTATTATTCGAGATTTAAAGTTCAATAAAGAGCTATGAGAAAGATGATCGTAATGGAAGTGTTGTCGATACCCTTTCGGAGAAACATAACTCCAAGTGACAGTAAAGCGCAATTCAACTTAAAACTTGTGTGCTTCATACATATATTCCAGGGATGGTCGAACTGGGCCTGAGCAGGAGCCACAATACTACAATGGGCATCACCGAAGAGCCGCAGTAACATGCGATGAGCTGATGAATTATATTTTACACATAATGTAGCTGCTGTAGCATATAATAATAATGATAAAAACAAAAACAAACTTTTATTTAGTGGAACTTCTGACAATCTTTGACTTCAACAATTCCCTTGCGCATTAAAATCGGAAAATTACGGTATACCAATGCAAGGCAGCCAAAAATTTCAAAGACCAGCATATCAACTCTAAAAGAGCCGCATGCGGATCCGGAGCCGCCGGTTGGTCACGCCTGCTACATTCAATCATCCGCTATAAACGAAGACTAATTATACAAGTTTACCATTACATAACTCATCAACGATATAAAAATCGCCACTGCAACGCATAGGTGGTTACAATTTTAACGACAAATGAAGTTAACCGCCACACGTGACTAGGTTAAAAAAACGAGAAAGCGAAATTTTTGTCGAAAAGGATAACCTCAGTTAGCTCAGAATTTTTTCCAGGTTTATCAGAAGATTCTTTTGGGAATTTACCTTATACAACTCTATTGAAATGCAGTTATTTTAAACGAATGCTTTATATCTTAAGATTACCATTCATCTCCCGTAAGGGTTGAGACGTTTGAAGTATGCCGTTCGAGCGAACAAAGAAAAATTCCTGAGTAAAAAAAAACGCCACCGCCAAAATATCCACCCGCCGATCGTGATTCTCTCTCCCTCCATCTCTTTTTTCTCCCCTATCCGTATCCCCACATACTCTTTCTTTCTCTCTCTCTCTCTCTCAACGTCCTATAAGTTTTCTGGTACATTAGTAATATCGGCTATGACGATAAATTCCGAGTTTGTGGAGACAAAGACGAGCTTTATTAATATTCTCGCTTTTTCGATAGTCTTCAAATTTATCGCGCCACGTGACCGCTTTTACAATCTTTCCACGAAAAATTTTTCTCTTTACACATTTGGTTTTTATCGTTCTTTTTCTTTTGAATTCTAATAACATCACCGTGTATTGATATATAATGATGATATGTTAACTTCGCATTCCTTCGAAGATTTTGATTGCTATTAACAGAACTATATACCTATCACCCGTATATTACGTGTCATTGCAGTGAAATGTGATTGATACATATCAGTTTTTATTGGAATTAATATCGATTGGTTCTATTGCTGTTTCTTTTTAACACACCAATCTTAAAATTTGAAGCGAATGAAAAATTTTCATTGCTCACAATATATATAGCTAGTATAACTATATGAATAGATGAGTATAGCTTCATCATGATTTTTTAAATATAATTAATAGCATATATATATATATATATATATATATATATATATATATATATATATAGTATATTATGAGTAAATCATTGGAAATGTACATTCACATCCATTATATCCAGCCAATAGAAAGGATAAATACTTAAGCAATCTCCCAGTAACTTGTTTATAGTAAACTTATTATTGGACTAAATCTCAGTTAGCATAAAATGTGGCTATTTTATTTTTTATAAATTATCATTATCATAGGTAGTCTTTCCGTAGACAGGATCGTGATTATTCTGGTTCTGGTTATTATTACCTGTATCTCCACATACTCCTATTTTCCGCAGTCTTCTTAATATATATAGTTCTATATATAGTTGTCTATCAGCTGAAACCTTATCCTACCTCATTCTCTTTTTCCTTCCAGTTTTCCTTCTAACACGTCTTTAATAATGCTTTCTCTCCTAAGGTTGTTCTATCCAGTTCGCCTTTCTCTTTCTTAAAGTTTGTATAATTATTCTCATCTTTCCTATTCTTCTTAGTACTTCCTCGTTTTTCATCCTATCTGCCCATTTTATCTTCAGCATTCTTCTCCATCCCCACATTTTGAAGCTTTCAAATATTTTACATATTTTTTTTGTTAGCTTCCATGTTTCTGCCCCATACAAAGCTATACTCCATACATAGAATTTTATCAACTTCTTGCAGATATCCTCCTTTATATTTCCCGTTAGTAGGAGTTTCTTTCTTCTGAAAGCGGCTTTTGCTTTCGCTATTCTAGTACTTATTTCATCGGTACATTTTGCTTCTCTTGTTATGATGCTTCCAAGGTATTTATATTCGGAAATTTCTTCTAATGACTTTCCACCAATACCTATGTTCAAGGTTCCTTCCTTATCCGATATTCGCATGACCTTGGACTTTTCTGCATTTATTTCCATTGCATATTTCCTAGTGGTTATTATCAGTCTATTTATCATTTTCTTGAGTTCCTTTTCCTTTCTTGCTATAAATACTGGATCATTCGCGTATTTTATTGTTCTTATAATCCTTTCTCCAATCTTGAGATCTCTTTTGACTTCTAGCGTTTCTTCCATTAGCTTTTCTTCATATATAATGAATAGTATCGGCAAGGGGCTTACTCCTCTACCGATATTTACTCCTCTGGTATCAGTATTCTCCAACCTAACCTTTACAACTTGATTAACGTATAGATTCCTGATGACTCTCCTGTCTTTTTTATCTACACCTATATCCTTTAATATCTTCATCAGCATTACCAAATTTATTCTATACAAGGCTTTCTGCCAGTCGACGAAACATACGCAGCAATCTTGGCTGTACTCTATTGTCCTTTCTGATATGGTTATTACTACTCCGAGTAGTGGTTCTTTATCCTTTTCTGAAGCCGAATTGATTATCTTCTAGCTTCCTCGGCCTTTTTCCCTAGCCTTTTATTAAGAATCGTCACGATAATCTTTGAAGTGTGTGACAGTAGGCTTAATGTTCTGTAGTCTTTAATACTGCATTGCCTTCGGTTTTTTCTTTATTGGGATCATTGGTACTTCTAAGAAATCCTTAGGCCACCCACCCGAGTCGTAAATCTTATTAATTAACATCTTAATCACTTATGGTCCTTCAGATCTCATGACTTGTAGTACCTCTGCCGTTATCTCATTGCTGCCTATAGTTTTTATTCTCTTCAGCTCCTTAATCACTTTTTGTCCTTTGTTTTCCATAATACTTTGTCCCAAGTTGTTTTCTTCAATGTTGTCCGATATATTCAGTTCTGCTTGCCCTGATCTTGCCAGCTTCTTTAATAATTCCTTAACATATTCTTCCCATACCTGTGCTACATCCTTTGGTTCTGCGACTATATAAAGTTATTTCTCCTTATAAAAAATTAATGGAGCACTTTATATGATTTTTATCTCATCTTTCAAATTCTGGTTTTCCGTCTCGTTTTGAATAAAGAATCATTTCTCCCAACCCCTCATAATACACTTTTACCTGATCGAAATAAAATCCCACCGCCGCAAAAGTTTTCCCATGTAAAATAAATGTACGGAAAAAATCGGGCGTCCGTCAAAACTCTATATTCCGAGAGCGACATGCAAAAAAAGCCATAATCTCGATGCGAACATTAAGGGGTCCATCAAATGACCCATCGTGAATACGCACGCGTCCGACATGGAACGTCGCAGAGAGGTACTCGTGGGCGTAGAGGCGACGAGAGGAGAGTGGCATGAAGAGAGAGAAAGAGAACGAAGCTGGCGGATAAAGGCGAAACGAGGGAAATCGCCCGGAGACGGCAGATGTCACCGTTGACGGGCGAGTGGAGCGGCGGGCGCCGCAAGGCATCGCGCGGGCTCTTGTGTGTGTCCCCAACTGTAAGGCATGCCGCCCGTCGCCAACACAGACGACCCGACTGACCGACACAGGCAGGTAGAAACAAAAAGCATGTTCCACAGTCCGCTCCGTTTCCACCCCAATCCTAATCTCTGGTCTAAACTTCGTCCCAGACTCCCGACTTTCTCCCTCGTTCCCATAGAAGAGAAAAACTATCCTCTCTCTCTCTCCTCTCTTATTCCTCCAATCCAAACTCTTCCTTCGCTTGGTCTCCATGTCGCCGAATAATCTACACCTCGACCTTTGGCCCCTCTAGTTTCTCTAAAAATAAAAGCTTACGCGACGACTCGAGAAGGTATACCTTAAATGATATATAACCCTTGTTTCTCTCTCTCTCATTTTAGCCGAGGTTCGAGACCCATCTCAACAACGGAAAATTCTTCTCGTCCATCATTTCATACGAAGCTCGTAAAAATTCCAGCGTAATTTCGATTCTGTCTCCGTAGAGAGAGAGAAAGAGAGAGGGAGAGAGGCGCGAATGGATGCCGTATAGAGCGTTTAGCGAAACAGATGACTGGAAAACATGGAACTTGCCGTTAGGCGCCTTTTCGTAGACGGTGAGAGAGAGAGATAGGGGAGGTAGGGGGAGGAAGAGCGTCGCCGAGGAGATGGCAAATACCCAGTGCGGTATAAAAACGGACTATGTGAGGTATTACTCACAAGCGTAAATTACACGCTCTTTAGTTAACGACCACACAGAACCCTCGCCTCGCGCCTCTCTCTGTGACTCCCACACAGCAAAACACCTTCCATCCTCAAGACATTACAACCTTAACCTCCTCATTGGTGACTATAACCTCCCGTCCCTCTCCTCCACCTCTCATTCCTCCTCCTCCGCTCCCTCCCCCCTCTCTCCCCTTCTCCCTCTGTTCCCTCACCTCATCACCTTCGATAATCTTCCTTTCCCAACATCTACCTTTTCCCGTATTCTCCTTTATATGCCTCGAACTCTCTTTCCTCTTCCACATTCTCTCTCTCACTCCCTCCCTTCTTCGTATCCCCTTCCTTTTCTTTTTCCTTCGCACTCCTCTCCCCAACTGCCATCAATTCCCTTCTCATTCCCTCGTGCGACGGAAAAAATAGAAAGGAAGGAGGATGGGAGTTTGTCCTTTTTAATTTTCCTCGCGGTTCCCTTCCCCTCCCCCCCCCTCTCTCTCTCTATCTCACTTCGCCTATTTTTCCTACTATTTTATAGGTCTTTGCCATTAAAACGACCGAAGAGAGAAGTAAATGGCGGGGAAGTCGAGTGAGGGATCTTAAATGAGGTTTAAATCCACGTCGAGACAGGAATGGCGGATGTTATGTTCTATACCCGCCGCCGTCTCACTGAGACTCGACTCACAAACGAGAGAGAGTAAGAGAGAGAGGGAGCGAGTGACAGAGGGAGGGGGAGAGAGAGGTCTGATTAAAGCGTCGTTAAAATATTCCGCGATGTACGAAAGAGAAAGGGGACGTAAAACCGTAGGGGGTGTTAAATCCGAGTTATATTGCGTTCGAATGAAATCCATGCAATATTATTGTTTAGGTCGGGTAAAGTCACCGCTACGGTACGATCCGATTTTTAAACAGAACCGGTCGAAAGTTAAAAGATAGAGAGGGAGAGAAGTGAACGAAGGCGACGAATCCATGGCTTAGGCATTCTTCATATGTTGACTATATGTCGTCAATGAGAAATGTCACGTTAACTAGTTTTCTGGGTCAAGAACTCGCCATTGAAACTTGTGAAACCCATGGATTCCCGTGAAATACGATTGATTTTTTCAAAAATTAACTGGAAGCTATGGATCTATAGTTTTCAGCTTTCTCATTTTTATCTTTTTCCGAAAATTTCCGTTGGCGATGAAGAATTTCCTGAAAATTTTTCTAACTTCAATAAATGTCTTTTTTTGAATTATTTTATGGCTTTATTTTATATTTTCTCTTCTCTGATGAATTGACTACAATAATAACGAAATTAAATGAGTAAAACGTTTTAGAACGTAATTTATCGTGATTGTATAAAGCTTTTGAAAATAATTTGTAAAATGATCTGTTATAATTGAAAGGTATTTCTGTACATTAGCTTCTAATAAGCGCAGGGTTATGTTTGAATAGTATCCTCGTTCATTCAAAAGCGATTATTTTTGCCTTTGCTAGAAATTTCTTTAATTTCTAAGGTTAAACCATCCATTGACAGCAATCCTCGATTATTTTTAATGCGACCCCTCGTAAAAATGTTTTCTCCTATTACACCAACCTCCGTATAACCGCAATCAACCAATATTCCACGATCAAACGTTCAATAGTCTGGAACACCAGACGTATTATTACACCGACGGGGGCTCTCCTTTTCCGAAAACATGGGAAAATTCGACATCGCGATGCTAGATTCCGAGTTTCACGCCCGGAGGAGAAAAGAGGACTCGGAATATATAAAGAAAACGACAAGACCTCATAAAACGTAATGGGCCTTCCCATGGTTAAGAGACGACGATTCGCTTTCCTTCTGTTCTAATTGACTATACCTCCCCCGTCATATACAGGAGGAACTACTTTTTTTATTACCCCATTCAATTGCAGTCTCGCGGAGGAATTGATTCGAGGTCAATGCTTATCTTCTGTTACTCGCGTGCTGTTTTTTCGTTCCCGACGACATCTATAGATTCGCCAAGGGTTCGCAACGGCATACGCCTAGAAATAAAGAGAGAGAGAGAGAGCTGAGTGTTTTAAGGTGGCCGGAAACAGACGAATGGGAAGGGAAAGAGGGGATTGGGATTAGATTAAGTGCAGCTGCGATGACGGTGTGGTCTGTTTTAAAGAGCGGCCGTGAGTGGAAGGGATGTGTATGCAGTCGAAGCGAACGCTGCAGTGGCTGGGACGATATAGACTTCTCCGTCGAATAAACACAAACACACGCGGGAGAAACAAAGAGAAGAGGAAGAGATATGAGGGGAGTGCATAAGATCGCTTCGGAGCGCGAGATTGAGAGTCAGCGGAAAATGAAAACGGAAAATAAGCGCGAGGGAGAGATGCGCGCGAAGAGAGGCTGATGTAAGGAAAATTAATTATTTCAGTTGCAATTATGGAACCAATCGAGATCGGAATGTTTGCTTCGACATTCACCGAGATGGCATTTTCTAGATTTTTTTTATTTTAACCGTTAAAGACTAAACTTCTAAAAAATCACACTACTACCACACATGGGCGAATTTTCACCCGGTTGCTTTCGTGTGCGAATTTAGTATGAATAAATGTTTTTAAAAACAAGTACCTATGTTATATTAAAAATCACTTTATGAAGAGCTATCTTCTGATCTATTTTTAATACAGTTTTCACAGATTATATTGCGATGTTGACCACAAATAAACTGCTTGCATGATGTGCACTTCACCGATTATAGTTTGTATCAACATGATTATCTTTTTTCGCAGCGGTAATATATAAAAGCCCCAAAAATACTTTGAGCTCCACTATAGAAAGATCTCGAAGACAACGACATGCTATGACCAAGGTCTAAAAGCAAAGTGACCACAGTAGGAGAAGACCTAGGGAAAGGCATATCTAAGGGGGGATGATGTTTACTCCGTATATTGTTGAGCTATAAGTAAACACAGCTGCTCTGGGTGTTTTTCACCCATAGTGTAGCATTTAAGGGTTAATTAACGGGTAAAACTTACGATTTCGAGAAAATCCAAACGACGCCACAGCACAAGTACGAATTCTGCGGAGTTAATGTAAGGCGTCATTTCGGGACTAATGTTTTTCAACTTAAAAACTTACTAGGGTGATTTTATAGACAAAAGATTTTAGAAGACACCCGACAAGATTACAGCTCGACCAATCGGTTTGTTCCAATGCTAACCATCGTTCAAGTGGCATTTAAATATTATACTATGCCTTATAATCTTGCAATTGGTTTACCAATTGCTACAACCCAACTAAATGTTCATGTTACAAAGTTATACGACAAATTAAAAATGAATAAAGCAAATGCACAATTTTTAGCATTTAACAAATTATTTTTGTGCGGAATATTATATCATCCACGTTTTCATTACTTGATTTCACGTAATTGAATCCAAGTAATTGACGCTTCAAGATTTTCGATATGAATATTCAATATTACTTATTTAAAACACATAAACCGAGTACAGCAAATTAAATCAACTCGAACAAATATTCTTAAATTAAAAAAGTAAAATAAATAAAATAATATGCATCCTCTTTTAGAGATATCTGTGCACATCACAAGAATAATATTCCTAGAAATATTTACCCGACGCAAAACAAATGATCGAGCTTTCGTCAAAATCCGAAAAATTCGAACAGTGCGATTGTTTTTAACCTCGTCGAACTCACAGTTTTACCGAAAGGCTCACAAAAGCAAAACACGTTTATATCGTTCTTTTGACATGGAAAACTACTGAAATTCTCCGAAACACTGACAAAAGCCGCTTTTCGATTCGTCGAACCTCTTTCATGCAGCGCGGAGGAGAGAGAGAGAGAGAGAAAGAGGCAGCTCAGAGCGGAGAACGGAACAATTTTTCGAAAAACATTCCCCTCACCCACGATTCCTCACTCCCTCCGATTCTTTATGAAGCAAAACGGCATCATTCGCCAGTTAAATAAAAGAGATCGCAACGACGACGAAAAAAAGCACACGATAAAGACGACGACCCGCGTATTCATCGCTCAGAGAAAGGAAAAGAAAACAATTCATTCCGCACGAAAGAGAAAGAGAGAGACAGACAGACAGAGAAACGTGTACGAGGCAGAGAGTGATTTTTTTGAGAGAAGAGACCGTACAAGAAATAGAGTGCGTGGAAACGGGAAACACTACCGTGTTTCAGTACGAACACAGCGAGATACAGAGGAAGAGAGAGAGAGAGTACGGAGGAATAAACAGGCAAGAGTGGGAGGGAGAAAACGCAGAAGAGGTGATGGCGGGTAGAATCAGACCTTCCGTGAACATTATTTGCTCATCTCTCTCCTGCTGATCTGGCGTGCACCGTACGTGTCGTTCTGAAGCACGGGCGATGGAGGCATAAGGGGGTTAGGGGAGGCACAGTCGGAGAGGAGGAAAGCCTACTCCTCCAACCCCCTTTCTCTCACCCTCACCCACCTCTTTCCCTCCCCACGGAGTGCATGTGTGTGCAATTCCAAAAGCGGGAGCGGTGTTATGTGTGAGAAGCAGCCCTGGAGCCAAACACACTGGTTCTTCCTCTCTCTCTTTCACTCCCTCCCCACCTCTCTTCAACCCCCTTAAAAACCCACCCGTTATATTGCTGAGACACAGCCCGCTCGTTATTTGAGAGTATATTGCTCTCGTAAATTGATCTCGCCAGGGAATAACGGGATTACGTAATCGCCTGGCTATCCATCAATCCCAATTCACTCTCCGATCCCCCTTCCCTCTTTCATCGCCGCCGCGTTCTCATTCATCCGCGGCATTTTTCCCCTAAATGTTGTGATGCCACAATGCCCACTTCGGACGGTCCATTTTCCGCGGAGTCATCGATTCGGTCGCGTTACGCACCAGAAAAAAATGAAGACGAAGACGCGTTTTCGCGCGATCGGAAAATGGATTTTCTCGCGGGAGGGAAGAAGAAAATGCTTGGAATGAACCGGATTACCAGGTCAATGGGTAACCGTTCCCAGAACTTCGGTCCGAGGTTTTTTCCCGCTTTTAATGACGTCCAACGCGATACGAGTTTGTCGTGCCTCTTTCGATGATAACGGATGGGAGAGAACCGGAGTGGATGTTAAGAGGCCTCATCTCCGTCTCGATCGTTCTGCGGTCACCGCGAGTTTTATCGCGCAGACGGGTATGCGTACTTACGAACTTTTAAGGAGGGTTGTTTAATAAAGTATATTCCGTTTAAACTTATCGGACAGAGTACTCGGTAGACGCAAAAACCGGTCTAGTAAACAAATTGTACCTTAAGGAAAACTTGACATAAAGATTTTTACTCCTTGTAAAGTTTTTTCCCCCCCTCATCGGCTTCCTGTTTTTGAGAGCCTGCTATGCACGCAAGGCGACTTAAAGATTCCTTTCCACG
Source organism: Tanypteryx hageni (assembly GCA_028673005.1). NCBI lineage: Eukaryota > Metazoa > Arthropoda > Insecta > Odonata > Petaluridae > Tanypteryx > Tanypteryx hageni. The sequence continues at coordinate 164,300,187 of CM054112.1, forward strand.
CGGCTATCAAGTAGTCATGGAATGGCTGGAATAATGATCGTCAATGACAGGACACCGAAAAGCTCTTAAAAGAAGTCAACCAGCATGACCTCGTGACGCTACAAACCTGTTTCTTGTCGTTTTTTATTTTAGTCTGAGAGCCATTTCTCATCGCGCGACACGAAAAGGAGTTATTTTAGCGCCGGTGATACGTGGAATTAATGCGAATAATGTTAATCAGCCAAACATAAGCCGCGCAACATTTTCGGTCCTCTCGTTTAAAGTTTTTTGACCGCAATTTTGACCTTTAATTAGGCACGTATTATATTTAGAAAACGCTCTCGGAGGGAGCCAAACCGGTACAGAGGCGGCCATTACATTAAAAAAAAACGGTATTCGGTTTCTCAATTGGACGCCAAAAACGGTAGCATAGATTACTTTCTACCAGTAAGCAACGGTTGAGCGGTTAGGGAATCTTCTTAACGTTAAAATGAGACGCCCGCGAGTCGTGTGCGTCACTCGCTCAAAATTATATCCTCCTGTCGCATAACTTCGATTTAAATACAGTACAGTAGAGATGTTCAACCTTGTTGCACGTACGTAACACAAACCAGAATAGAACATAATAACCACTGCCTACGCAGCAGAATAGAATATAACCATGATCATTACCGATTGCTTATCTTTAGTTACAGTGTACTATCGGTTTTCAACAACTATCCATTTTTGAAACGCTGTTACAGCCCCTCCTTAATCGTAATCGCTTCTGGCTATTAAATCGGTATCAGATCTGATCAACCCACTTAATGTCAAGCCCACGGACCACACAGTGGACCGCGGAACACAGCTTGAGAACCTCGGATCCGCAAGTTTTCGACAACATTATTACTCGAATGACGTGCTCTAAGAACATTCATTGGTTAGTATCGTGAAAAATATCTCGAAAAATAATGTTTTATTTGATGCAAATTTTAATTTTGTATTTATTATATAATATCATTTCATTTATAATTTTCCTTCCTGAAGGTTACTTAGATTTTCACTTCCCTTTACTGGAGGTATTCTAAAAGAAACGTGTTATCCCGAAAACATTCCTCAGCAACTCACATAAATAAATTGCATGAGAGTTAATTATTTATAATTTTTCAATATTTCCGTGTTTCCAGTATTTTACTCTTTGTTTCATGTATATCTTAATCATTGAAACAGTTCTAGGATGAGCTACATTGATATTACTCAAGAAAAAATCAAAATTCGGTAGTTTCGGTTCAGAGATGATCTTATTTGTGAAATTTGATAGGAATTTATGGTGATAAATGAGCATTTTTCAGATTAAAATGAAAATAAAATGGGAGTATTTCAAATTAGGAAAGGAAGTGGTATATACGGATGAGTTCTTCGAATTTTTCTGTTAGCCAACTACCTACCGATTATATTTCCAAAGAGCGCAGTTCCTACTACCATGTATGATGTTAATACAATAATAAGACTGTTTTATTATAGAAGCTGTGATTAAAAAGTACAGAGAGGAATGTGATTTAAGAGTATTAAAAGAAAATTCGCATTTAAATACTAACACAAAAAAACTGTATATATTCCATATTAATAAGATGAACATTAAACATTAGTTAGAAATGTAATAGATAGTAAGCTTCGCTCTTCACTGCAATCCTCATAAAAATGAAGCGGCACCTCGCTGACAGTAAAACTAAAGTCGACTGTAGCGGTAACCTAAAATCTCTTTTTAAAGGCCATTAGAAGAATACTACACATTCAATATATTATGTTGCAGGCCGTATTCTATTCCGATATTTTGTTTATGGTGATGCCCAAAAGTATTTAACATCGTCTGTCAATATATATTTGTAAAAAATTAGCAAGCAAAATTTTTCAACTGTCGTAAATGAACAAATTTCAAACATAAAGTGCTATTTGCTAGAAAATTGTCGAACTCGCCTTATGGCTGAAAATTTTCAAGAATAGGCACTAATCAGACGCTTAAAAAATAAGTAATTAACCTAGTTAATTCCAATAATTCCTTTTAAGAATCTTTTGTGAATCGCCACTGAAGAAGACTATTGTAGCCGAAATGCGCATTTGATTTTTCATAACCTTGTTGTAGATATTGGGTATACCTGAGATAAGTACTTTTTAAAATTTTTTATATTTAAGTGGCTATTATTGAACCTTTTGTGGCTATTCGAGATACGTAAGATAAGCTCATTTTTTTAAATTAATTGTCTGTGTACATTTTTTTTAATAAAGCGCTCTACTCAAACAGCAGTTGCCGGTAGATCAGAGAAAGTAATATGCAGCCAAAATTTAGCAAAAAATTGCAACTCTTTCAAAACCAACGGAAAAAGAGAGATTTTCCAAATGTACGCTACGCTACGCCGTAATAACTCTAACTGAACTTCCTAAATACGTTAAAATTTTAGATATTCATAATTGGCCGCTTCTTACTCCGGATCGAACTATGTACTCTGAAACTACAAGTAAATGGCATCATCTTCAGAAGGTGACAGCGCAGCTGGGATGATGCGACGGAAAGGGGGAGAGATCAGAGGCTACCTCAGAATGTGCGGGGGCACAAGACCCCCAGAGGCAGGGGAGGGGGCGACTGCGGGGCGGGAATGACGGGACAGCAGAGCGTGGATTAAGCTCCGGGAAAGTGCCGGAGGGGCAATCCCTCATTCCCCCGGAGGCGAGGGCGAGTTTCCCGCGACGGGGGAGGATTACCGCGTCCACGCTGAGTGTTATTCTGGAGTGGGATTAAGGGAGACGAGGGCTCGGGATGGAGGGAGGAGAGACGGTGGTAGAGAGGGGGGAGGAGATATGGAGGTGAAACGAACGTGCCCGCACTGCCAACGTGAAGCGTGAAGGGGGGGAAGGCGGGGGCGGAGGTTGGGGCCGTCGGGGGACGTGAGACAGCAGGACGAAAGGAGGCAACGATGAGAGAGAAAATTGCGGTGATTACGGAGACATCATCCAATCTTCTGCCAAAATATTGGCGCGGCGTGGAAAGGTTGGAACGGCGCAAAACATAGATTTGGAAGGTTTTATATTTTAAACATACGTATTCCCGCAAAATCCTCCGCAGAGTTAATATGGACAATGATTGAAGTTACAGTGGAACGCAACATAGGCAATATTCGCATTATAATTACTGATTAATCATTATAGACTCGGAAAAATCAAGTTATCGAGAATTGGTATCCCCAACATTAACACTCGGAAAAAAAATTATCGTTTTTTTGTGAAATTAATTATATTACTGGGAAATATCGTATTTAACAAATTATGCTAAGAGAGTTATGTTACTCTTAACGATGTAATGTAAAAATTTCCACTTCATCCATTCTTTATTAAAACAAAAAATGTAATTTTACTCTTCACTATAGAGTTTAGGGCCACTTAATCCAACGTAAGACTCCATAGTGTTCATGAATTGCAGGACTACGTCGATTATTTTGAGATTCTGAACTCAGTGACTCACTGGAGGACTAGAAATGTCTTCCAATAGTACCCCATCTGTCAAACTATCATTATGTTTTTTGCACCGTATTTTACCCGGCACTTTATTCAAATCAGTGTATTATTAAAATGTAGCTTTCAGGAGGGTAAAGGTTAAGACCTTAACTTGTCACAGTTTTTATGCAGTTGAATAATTTAACAGGTCTCAACCTATTCCGATCATGACTTTCAGGCATTTTAGCGAACGTAGGCGTTGTTGTCATTTAATTAAATGTATAATTATAATGCGAACTACATCTTCATAATGAAAAGAAGCAGCTCTTCTACTTATACTCCTAGTCAAACTTTAATCTTCATCGGTAACATTCCCATTTTCAAAATGCAAGCAAGTCAAATTGCCAAAAAGCATTGATAACTTCATCAACTTTCCCAGAGTGTTTGAAGGTAAAATTTGCATTATTATACGAAAAAACGCTGTAATTATTTTTTACACAATACAAAAAATCAAATACCACGTATTAAATGGGAATGATATATTTTTACATCGATGTATATTTTTCATTCAAAAAAATATTTCAGTAATCCTTTTTTCTAATCGTAGAAAATACATCCAAATGAACGATAAATTAAGCATCGCTAATACATGTAAAAGTACGATGCAAAAATGTCACTGCGGTGAACATACTATGTAAGTTATTATCTGTCCTCTCTTATAACAACCGTCTTATCGATTGATAAAATAACATTTAGTATGCGCAAACACCAAGAACGGGTGTGTCAAGATTAAACCGTCATAAAACTCGCACGGACATGTTAAAAGCCGCTTGGTTAGGAATACGGGATATGACTCCTTTGCACCGAGTCCTTTGACGAGCGCGATACGTGAAACAAACCTGTCGCGTCGTTAGAAGTACGTATCGCCTTTGGTTATGACTGCGCTCCGATATCTTCCCCTCCGTGATCCCTCCCCCCATTACCTCCCCCTCTACAATCCTCTTCCCGTGAAGGATAGAATGAGGAGAACGCGGGGGCGAAAAACAGGGGCCGTTCCCCTTAGTGGTGCCCAAGGGAGCCACCAAGCTCACCAGCAAAACGCCGAAGCTGCGAGGGAACGTAGAGAGGGAGGGGAAAGAGAGAGAGAGAGACTAATTCTGAAAACAACCTATCGCCCGCTTATAAACAACAGCTTGACGGATATACCAGGCCGCGGTGTTAATAAAAAATACAGAAAAAACCTTACAGCCCTTTTTTTGCGCGCGGGTGGCTTCTGCTACCCACAGAGCACACAGAGAGAGAGGGAGAAAAAAATGGGAAAATCCTCCGTTTTTTCCTTCCTATTCCACACCCGAGAGAAAATTTGCATCGCGAACACGCTCGCGAACGAACTAATCATATACAAAACCAACCTAATCCGAGCGGCAGACTCGAGCCTTTTTCCCGGAAACCAACATTTCTCTCCCTCGGAAAACACAGGCGAGCTGGAAACAAAAGGAGGGAGAGGAAATAGCGAAAAAAATGGGAAGAAGAATCGGAAAAAAAGAAAGATTTAGATCGGAGGAGTGGACCACCCACTCTACTCTCTTCCCTCACGTTTATTTACAACAACCTAGTTTGCTCTAAGCATTTTTAATTTCCCGCCGCAGTCGGAGAGCTTATCTTTTACGCCCTCGAGCCAACATAGTTTGTTTTAAGTCCAGAGGAGGAGGATGATTTTTGCTTCGGCAATTTTTTTGGCGGAAATTGTGTTTCTGTCTCGTTGGAAGAACCGAGGCGAAAATTTGGATTTGTTTCGTTTTATTTCTCTTTGCATAAAAGGATTTTGTCGAATGTTGCCATCCTTAAAAAAATAAGTAACCAAGACCAGCTCATTTTTGTCGCAAAACTAAAAATTGTATACGTAATTTTAGAAAGATAATTCGATAGGAAAATAACCTCCACACACTATAAACGATTACTTAAATTGCAAAATTAGTACAGTTTGGATAAATATGGATTCCATCACAAAATCAGGACCCAAAAATCGACAACGAATAATCAATAACTTGGTGATAGTTATGCCAATTTTCTATTCAGCATGCATTTTTCGTCGAGCTTATTCTCCGAGGACGTTCGCTCCATTTTCGAATTAATTTGTATAATCTGAACCCGAAAATTTTAACTGAAAGGTGTGTATTCACAGCTGCGATATTCCTACACTTACTCAAATTTACATTCACAGAAATAAGAAAGAGATTTCACGTGTTTGTACGTCTAATCTTCCTCGCCATCTTGATCCGCATTACCCGCCAGAAGGGAGAAACCACCGCGTTCAAACCAACTCGAGCAAAAAATGTTGTACGGTGCATGCTCGCCCCCAATTTTTACTCTGTTCACGCCACCATGTTAAGACATTCTTTCGGTATACGCAACAATCCGGATAACTCCTTACCGCGAAATGTCTTGCGGATTTAACCCCTTATTCCTTCATTCCCTCCGTTCACACCGCTACACGACATATTCCTCTTCTCTCCCTATTTTCCAAACGTAATCAAAACAGCCCTGAGGGCTTTATTCATCCTTCCTCATTCCCTTCATCCACACCCACACACATTATATATATATATATATATATATATATATATATATATATATATATATATATATATATATATATATATACACACACATACATACACACACACACTATTTCCACGCAACATCCCCCTACTCCTTCACCTCCTTTTCTTTGGTTTCGCTCTAACGCCCCCTTCCCTAAGAGTCCTCACTACCTCACCCATTCTTCATTCCCCTCCAATCCTCCACACACACACACACACACAAAATAATCCACCGCACATTTCGCGAACACAGACACACACACGCACGCGCTCGGAGAGTCGGCGGAAGGAAATGTGTTCAGCCCCCGTCTCGGCAGTGTAGTATATCCTTGTTTTCTGTGAGGGTTTCCAATTATTATTCATATAAAACCAGGGGATGACCCTGCTTCCCCAAATTAATATACGGCCATTGAAACTTCCGCGAGAGGCCATAATACAACGAGGAAAAGCCTAGTCCCTGTTTGTTTTGGCTTGTCCCACAGTATCCTCCGTACCGATTCCCACGGGAATCCATCCTCACCCGCGCGTCCCTTTTATCCCCTCTCCCGTCTCCTGACTGCTCCTCCTCTCCTATTTCGACCTCTCCCCGAATGCGTTACACCTACTTCCTTCCTATAACCCCTCTCCCATCTCATCTTTCTCCTCCCTCCCTCCAAAACCCTACACCCAGCTTCCCCACTTATCCCTTGTCTAGCATTCTCCTCTTACAATGCCCACATCCAATCTCAGGGGGGATTTATAGGGCGCCTGCGGACACTCGCTCACTCTGTCTTCGTGTTATGTCTTGAGATTATGAGTTTTGTCTCCTTCCTCCTCTCTCACTCCCATTTATCCTCTCTCTCTCTCCTCCTTTTTATGCGCCCACCCCACTTTCCTACCGACCCACCTTCGATATCAAAAGAGGATGTCCCGCCCTCCTCTCCTTTACCCTCTCTGCGAGAATGTGATACCCAAGGCAGACTAATTTCTTTTTTTTGTTTAACGTTTCCCCCGCGAAATTTCGGATTTCGGGAACGGGTTCCCAGGGGCCGTGTCGCCTTTTAATGTGGGTGAAATGGGGAGAAGGGGAGGGGAAGAGGATGAATGGATTCTCTCTAGGATTTCTACATTTTGGAGTAGGATGGCGCTATTATCAATTTCAAAGTACGTTCCGCTAAGGTGTCGTTGTCGTTGCCTTATGATGAATCGATATTTCGATAATAGATGAAATATTAAAAAACGTTTGAATATTACATTGATTTTTATAATACAAATATTTTAGAAGAATGAGATTATCTAAACCGAAATGGTAACTACATTTCTATCGTGATATCTCAAGAAATTTATACAATTTCAAATCATAAATTAAATTTAAAGAAAAACATTCTTAGGTGCCACATAACAGTAAATTAACTGTGGGAAACATTAAGGCCAAGTATTCAGGCTAATAAAAGTTTTTAATAGGCTAATAAAAGTTTTTAATAACTTACGAAACCTTGCGATGATTTAATGAAAAGATTTATAATGCAATTTAATAGACGCGTTATAATATTTTTTTCCAAATTTTGTTGAAATAATTTTACTTTTGGATAGAAACAATTTATTTAAATAAAACAATGTTATCATCTTATTCAGGCAGCTTTTGAGATCCTTAACATAAAGATTTTAAAAAACTTCCACCTCGATTTCTCTAGCGGAATAATATCAAAGCAGATTGATTTTTGATTCGAGGTTCTGATCCGCTGCGGGGTCATATAGATGGGCGGCGCCGCGGTCTGGGAGATAATGGAGAGACACATCGTACGAAGAGAAAAAGGACGCAAAAAAACAACTCCCCATTCTGCGAATTCAGCTAATTGAGTTAAGGCCGCAAGACACGATATCTGTACATACACCATCCTGATGACTATCCCTCTGCATGACCGGTCGGCTACGCGGTCGGAAAGAATGACGGTACATAGGTACCGCGGTCGGGGAAAATCGCTGAAAATAAGAGGGAGAGAGGAAGAGAAAGTGGAGAGAGAAGAGATAGAGGAAGGGAAGGAGAGAGAGAGATAGAGCAGTGCAGCAGATGAGGCACAAAAGGCAGCGTAGCGAGAAGGCTGGCTGCATCGCTCCCCTCTCCCATTGATGAATGACATCAGAAGCGATGTTACCATTACATTGCGAGCGGTTGGAGTTTGCCCTCCGTGTCCGATTGTGCTATCTGGCCGCGGGTTGCAAGCGTGGGCGTCTGCGCCGACGAACTTGTGAATAAATACCCTGGGCGAGCATTGTATATGCAGAGAAGGCCGTTGGTTGGTTTGGGGGAGCGGCAGAAGGAGGCGATGGCAGAGATGGGGGAGAAGGGTGTGGGGCTGCATGGTGCGTCCGAAGTATGTGCCGAGATGGAGAGGAGGAGAGAAAAGGGAAGGGGGCGGTGGGAGGAAGGCGTTTGTGGGCGAGGTGGCGGATGCGTTGGCCGAGGGGTGGATAGAAAATGTCTGGCCGAAGCGAGATAATGAAACGAGCCGAGTACCGAAAGAGGTGCACTCGTTGGGGTGGGCGGGCATGCGTGGGACGTAAGGGAGGAGAAAGGGACGAAATGAAGGATTGAAATCTCAGGATGGGAAGGGGAAAAAAGGAGGACGAGGGTGTAGCTCGGGCGGTTAAACATGACGACTCGCTTTTTTTCCTTATATGCAAATGCGTAGATAACGCTGAATTTCGGCGGAGGACTGCAAAATAAACAAGCAAGTCGTACATTAAAAGTTTGGTAAAAGACATGCTAGAGTTATGTTTTATTTAATTAATAAAAAAATACAAAGAATTATTTAACGTTATCTGGACTAAAATTATAATTACGTTCCGCAACTCCTGGTATTAAAATTGGTTTCTCTTCCTGTTTATTCTGGCTGCCGAAGCGAGTAAAATGATAGAGTGGAAAGTTATATTTTAAGCAATGCAAAAACACATTTTAAATCGAATTGAAATCGGTAAGTAACAAAAATATCACCGATTATATTTTATTTTATATCTTTTATTTGTAACCTTTTGTGTACCGCACCGCCCATTTTAATTTATTAGTAAAATTCAAACGAGATGTGTATATAAAATATTTTATGTAAATATGTTTAAAAACAGCCAAAACTAAAATTAAACATTTAAATGATCTCATCAGCTGAGCAAAAATAGCAAATAATGCCGCACAATTAAAATACATGACTGTTTGTTTTAAAAGCACCCAAAACATTGTGATCGAATGCGCCAACAAAGCGTTACAGCGTGTACGCCAAATTCTTCATTCTAACCATTAATTAAAATAAACCCGCTCTTTAGAATAATAAAAAAGCACTTCTACACTTCAACCCCATTTTTAGTTCGTCAAAAACATTTTTTGGCGGCGTGAGGTCCAACCGGCTACCCAGCTGCCCTCTCGTTGCGCTGTTACGCGTCGAGGATTCAGGGATGTACAATAAAGGTAGAATGAGAGGGGTGGTAGGCAGCGAGAGGAATAATGGTTGGGGAGGAACGCGGAAGAGACGGAGAGATAGAGATGGAAGTAGTTGGAAAGGGTGAGAGAGAGAGAGAGACCCTGGCATGCATGGAGATTGATACCCTGGACTGAAGTTTGAACTGAGCACATCATCACACACACGCGAGCAATGAAACCGCGGATAGCGATAACACGGGGCACAAAAGCCGTCGCATTACACATCTGTAGAGTCAAAACTTAACCAACCGTTCCCTTTTCCCTCTCTTCAGACATCCCTTAACAACGACATCATTCCTCTTAGCCACAATCACTGACCCCTCCCGACACTCCGTTTATCCTCCTACATCTCTCCATTTTCTCTCTCTCTCTATATATATATATATATATATATATATATATATATATATATATATATATATATATATATATATATATATATATATATCATCATCATAGGTAGTCTGTCCGTAGACAGGTCCGTGATTATTCATGGTTAAACCTGGTTCTCCATATACTCCTATTTTCCGCTGTCCTCTTTATATCTTGATAACTCTCTTTCCCTTTCAAATCGTCTATCAGCTGAAACCTTTTCCTACCTCTTTCCCTTTTCCCATCTAGTTTTCCTTCTAACACGTCTTTAATCATACTCTCTCTCCTCAGGTAATGTCCAACCCAGTTAGCCTTCCTCTTTCTGATAGTCTGTATAATCATTCGCTTCTCTCCTATTCTTCGTAGCACTTCATCGTTTTTCATCCTATCTGTCCATTTTATCTTCAGCATTCTCCTCCAAGTCCACATTTCAAAGCTTTCCAAGTATTTTATGTAATTTTTCCTTAGCGTCCATGTTTCTGCCCCATACAATGCTATACTCCATACGTAGCATTTTATCAACTTCTTGCGGATATCTTCCCTTATATTCCCTGTAAGTAGTTGTTTCTTTCTCCTGAAAGCCGCTTTTGCTTTTCCTATTCTAGTTTTGATCTCATCCGTACATTTTGCCTCTCGTGTTATGATACTTCCAAGGTATTTATATTCTGAAACTTGTTCTAATGGCTTTCCCCCAATAGTTATGTTCAGATTCTCTTCTTTACCTGATATTCGAATGACCTTGGATTTTTCTGTATTTATTTCCATACCGTATTTTCTACCTGTTATCACTAGTCTATTTATCATTTTTTGTAGCTCCTCTTCCTTTCTTGCTAGAAGTACTTGATCATCTGCGTATTTTACTGTTCTTATAATCCTTCCTCCAATTTTGAAATCCCCTGTGCCTTCTAAAGCTTCTTGCATTAGACTTTCTCCATATATATTGAATAGGGTTGGCGATAGGCAGCAGCCTTGTCTTACTCCTCTACCGATATTTATTCCGCAGGTGTCCACATTCTCAAACCTGACCTTTACAACTTGATTCTCATATAGATTCCTAATCAGTCTCCTGTCTTTCCAGTCTACACCTATATCCTTTAATATCTTCATCAACTTTACCCAATTTACTCTATCAAAGGCCTTCTGCCAGTCTACGAAACATGCGCAGATATCTTGACTGTATTCTATTGCCCTTTCTGATATGATTCTAACTACTCCTATAGCATCTCTAGTTCCTCGTCCTTTTCTGAAACCGAATTGATCTTCCCCTATTATTTCTTCTGCCTTTTTCTCCAGCCTTTTATTAAGAATCCTCGTGATGATCTTCGATGTGTGTGACAGAAGGCTTATAGTTCTGTAATCTTTACATTGCATTGCCTTTGGCTTCTTCTTTAGAGGGATCATTGTTACTTCTAGGAAATCCTGAGGCCACTCTCCCGTGTCGTAAATCTTATTAATTAATTTCGTGATCGCTTTTAGTCCTTCTGATCCTATGACTTTAAGTATCTCAGCCGGTATTCCATCGCTGCCCGTGGCTTTCCCCTTCTTAAGTTCCACTATCGCTTTTTCTACTTCGCTCTCCATAATACTTGGTCCTAAGTTGTCTTCTTCAATGTTTTCCTCATTTTCCAGTTCTATTTTTGCCGCTCCTGCCTGTTTGCTGTATAATTCCTTAATGTATTCTTCCCATACCTGTGCTACATCCTTTGTTTCTGAGACTATCTTCCCATCCGTATTCATAATTCCTTTGCCACAAATTCCATTAGACTTCTTATCTTCTAATTCCAGTGCCCTAGCGTACATCATATCGTACCGTCCTAATTTCTCCATTTGTTCTATTTCATCACATTTTCCTTTTAGCCAATTTTCTCTAGCTTTATCTGTTACCCTTCTCAACTCATTGTTTATACGCCTATAGTTGGCTCTACCTTCTTCACTGTTAACGTTTTTCCATTTTCGTCTCTCATCCATTTTCTCCAGCATTTCCATCGTGATCCATGGTTTTCTGATTTTCTTCTCTTGTTTTCCAATCTCTTTATCCAAGGTATCCTTGATACTGGTTTTAATTTCATCCCATTCTATATCGACGGTCTTCGGTTTGTTTTCCAACTTTCTTAGGTTATCTTCCAACTTCATGCTGACTACATCCTGCCTTTCTTTCAGTTTTTCTAGGTCCCAGGTCTGTCTTTCTCTTCTCGTTTTTCTTATTTGTTTGAGCTTTGTACTCACGTCAAGTATTAGAAGGCTGTGATCTGAATCAATGTCTGCTCCTTGCAATGCCTTGGCGTTCTTTATGCTGTTCCTGAATCTTTGTTTTACATTTGGCATCTCATTCTATCTCCTGGGCTTTTCCATGTGTATAACCTTCGTTTATGGTTTTTGAACCATGTATTAATCACTACAAGGTCATTATTGATGCAGAATTCTACCAGTTTCTCCCCTCCTCGATTTCTCTTTCCAAGTCCGTATTGCCCGACAACATTTTCTTCCTGTCCTTCTCCGACTATGCTGTTCCAATCTCCCATTATTATGCAGTTTACCTTTCCTCTTCCGTCTTCTTCGTAAATTTCATTAATTTGCTCATAGATCTCATCTATTTCTTCATCGTCATGAGCTGACGTTGGCATATATACCTGGATTATCAGTATGTCCACTGGGACTGCTTTTAGCTTTATTGCCATCAGTCTATCGTTCGTTGCTATTATCTTTGTCACGCTTTTCATCATATCTTTCCTAAGTACCAGAGCTACTCCCCTTTCCCCACTATTTCCTCCAGAATAAACTACCGTGAATTCTTCCGAGTCGAACTGTCCTTCTCCCTCCCATCTAGTTTCGCTTAGCCCTATAATGTCAACTCTATTTCTTCTCATTTCTTCTTTCAAGTTCTCTAGCTTTCCTGCCTTTCTCATAGTTCTTACGTTCCAAGTCCCTATTCGTAATTTACTTTCGACAAATGTTTTCCTCAAGGCAGTCCCCGCCCGGAGATCCGATTGGGGGACTATTTTACCTCCGGATTGTTTTACCTCGAGAGAACTCATATTGTCCAACCATATAATCTTTACTAGGGATTGTAATGTGGTAGTTTCCCTCTTGCTTTCCACATCGCAGTACTGTAGCCGTTCAAATCGTCCTGATCACGCCTACAGCTGTATTGGATATAGACCCAACCAACATCATTTGTTTTCGGCTCTATACCATACTGACAGTACTGCTGCCTACTGCCAGGCACTGATGATAGTTTTTTTTTTTTATAAATAAAACCTCCATTCGAGGGGTTTGAACCCCCGAACTTTGCAATAGAAAGCCGACACGCTAACCACTACACCACCAGTGCAATACATATATATATATATATATATATATATATATATATATATATATATATATCATCATCATAGGTAGTCTGTCCGTAGACAGGTCCGTGATTATTCATGGTTAAACCTGGTTCTCCATATACTCCTATTTTCCGCTGTCCTCTTCATATCTTGATAACTCTCTTTCCCTTTCAAATCGTCTATCAGCTGATACCTTTTCCTACCTCTTTCCCTTTTCCCATCTAGTTTTCCTTCTAACACATCTTTAATCATACTCTCTCTCCTCATGTAATGTCCAACCCAGTTAGCCTTCCTCTTTCTGATAGTCTGTATAATCATTCGCTTCTCTCCTATTCTTCGTAGCACTTCATCGTTTTTCATCCTATCTGTCCATTTTATCTTCAGCATTCTCCTCCAAGTCCACATTTCAAAGCTTTCCAAGTATTTGATGTCATTTTTCCTTAGCGTCCATGTTTCTGCCCCATACAATGCTATACTCCATACGTAGCATTTTATCAACTTCTTGCGGGTATCTTCCCTTATATTCCCTGTAAGTAGTTGTTTCTTTCTCCTGAAAGCCGCTTTTGCTTTTCCTATTCTAGTTTTGATCTCATCCGTACATTTTGCCTCCCGTGTTATGATGCTTCCAAGGTATTTATATTCTGAAACTTGTTCTAATGGCTTTCCCCCAATAGTTATGTTCAGATTCTCTTCTTTACCCGATATTCGAATGACCTTGGATTTTTCTGTATTTATTTCCATACCGTATTTTCTACCTGTTATCACTAGTCTATTTATCATTTTTTGTAGCTCCTATATATATATATATATATATATATATATATATATATATAGAGAGAGAGAGAGAGAGAGAGAGAGAGAGAGATCCCACTCCCGCTTTTCACGGCTGCCTGTGTGCCCTGGCATATCTCTCCTACATCGATTGCACGACGGCTGAGTAAGGTAATCAAGAAATGTAGAGAGAGGGATACAGTGGGAGGGGAAGGAGAGGGAAAGATAGGGAGAGAATGACGGATGGGGAGGCTATCGGAGGACATTCGCTCCTTAAAAGAATACTAAAGGACGCAAAATGGATACCTTTCTAACGGAAAGTGTTAATACTAATCTTATTAAATTGAATGTTTAAAAAAGAAATAGCTACTGAAACAGACAGTAAATAGTGGTTTTATCAAAAAATTTAGAAAGAAGGACGAACCAAGAAAACTAGCACTAGAAAAAATCCTGAATGGATTGGTGAAAAAGCGAAGTCTCTATCTGCTTTCTTTCGTTTAGGAGGAATTAGCGCGTCAGACAGACGGGCAAACCGAACGTATAAGCGGAGTTTTCTGACAAATCGCTATTCATTGTGCACATGTTATGATGATATTTTTGGGGTGCATTTTGCTAAACGTCGGAAGCATTGATCTCGGCCATGATTTTATTCTCTCTTTCTTCAAATCTAAAAAGGTCAATTAGTTGGTTTCCACGGGCTTGACCACTATTTGCAATAATTCAAAGTTTTTGCTTTCCTTGGAGAAATTAATTTATTAACTAATTAAATCTTAGGGATCTCGCGTATCTACTTTTCACACTTCCATTTGCAGTAATACATAATGCTTAGCTTTTGTGAATACCTTGAAGGCTTGCCCAGCTACCAGGAATAGACTTGCTTTATAAATCGGTCAGATTTCAGTTGGTTTGCAGTTGTTAACTCTACCTTCTTTCAAAAGTTTAATTTTAGCTCTGATGACTTATATAAAATATATTATAAGTAACTTTAAAAGTCTTAAAGCTAATAGTTGCTTATTTCATTTATTTAACAACTTATCTTTTATTAGAATTTATTCGTCTATGCTTCAATTTATGTTAACAAGCATGAGTAGAACAAGTACAAGAAATATCTATATAAAATACGAGTATTTTCTTTGTTGTGTAATTTGGTATTTTAATCAAGGAATTCTCAAAAGAATTTCATGCGCGGATCAAATATTCAGCGACGTGTGGTATATCCCCAGAATGGCATTGAAACTTATAATTTCTTAGCGAATATTAAGTTGCATACATGGAGTCATTAAAAAAAAACAGAGAGTCAGTTAAACGGTTGTAAGCGATTGCTCCGTTTTAACTAGATATAGGAAGAGATATCAAATATGATCTCACCTTAGCGTTAAGCATTTCTTAAATAAATTTAAGATAAACCTGAGTGTAAAGCGAACCTTCTTTTTAATAAGAAAACATCATAATTCAATCTAAAATAAAACAGAAAGTCTCTAAGAGCCCTCCTAACGAGATTTTAAAATATGCTAATATAATGTAGACATTCATGGAAATACATTTACCAAGAGAGAGAGAGAGAAAGAGAATATATACTTGATATTATAATGCGTGCGTCCTCTATCAGATCATACGCGCGTTCTTGGGCGGAATTAAATGATTCACTTGATAAAAAACACCGCGGCAAGACCAAAGTGCAACGCAACGCTCTCGTTCTTGGCACATAAAGATTTATCCCCGCAAACAAGTGCCATTATTCATTCGCGTGTAATTCAAATCGAACAAATCGACAGCATCTCTCACTCGTGTCCCCAGGTGGACACGCAATAAATAGGAGGTTAAGTAGTAAATTACTACTGCGGAGCGAGTACATGATCGAGCGGCGGTGAATGTGAAATTCAACGAGCTGAATTAACGACAGGGTGTTTTGCGTGATCTTTGCATGAGCGGCGCCGACTTCCGAAGGTTATGGACGACGCATTCGCTCAAAAACCTGGAGAGCCGAGACTTCCTCATATTCGATCACCTGCATTCGCATCGCAGCCGATTAGAGTGAATAAGCAATAAATATTCCTTCAACGACCTACTCGCTCTGAGTCATTGAAGCGACTATTTTGCATAATTGATTGCTTCAATTTCTAGCAATAAAATATTAAAGAGATTGAAAAGGAGCATTTTAAATGCCTACTACGAAAATGAAAACGGGATCAGAAAATGAAAATCATGAATAAATTAATACTTTATAGATAAATAATTTGTACATACTTGTGCTTATAAAATAGAATCGGATATTTTTACCCAAAATTTCTGTTTAGGGTAAGTGGGAGGAAGATGCCACACTTGGGGTTAAGATTTTTCTAACACTTCCCATTTCATAAAGATATCTTTAAAACGTAAATAAATGCATTGCTATCAAATGCTGTAAAAAAGGAAAATAATCGGCAATGCTTTTAAACTGATTCAAAATTGTTAGAAATTGAATTAGTAAAGGTGTGTCAAACTTAAATCTTCCCCAGCAGTGGGAGTAAGATGCCATCACCATATGGGAAAGGTGTAACGTATAGAAATAAGGGCCAAACTAACCTAGAAGTCAAAGTAAACTGCATCAAATGAAATTTATTCCATAAATAACGAACAAAAATATTAGCATACAAAATGATGGTACATTTTATCACAATCTCTACATATTCCCAAAGCCACTCTCCTCGTGTATTCAGCGATGGCTTATGACATACTTTACTCAGTCACATATTAGTCCATTCTTAAGATAGTAATAACCGTCACATCTTCGTCTATTTTAATTATATTATAATCGGGTAAGAACAATTTGAAGAGATCGTTAAGTTCTTCTCGGCACATCTCCGTTCCGCATGCAGTAGAAATGCCTTCGACCTTACGCGTACTCATTTGCGAGTGGCGTCAAATAAACAATTTTATTCGATCAAAATCTGCCATTTTAGATTATCTTATTAATAACAAGCACAATACTATTGGCCGCAGAAAATGTGTAAGCTACATGATGGATGGATATTCCATTTGATGGATATCCTACTTTCTCAAACAGTTGTACGTATGCTACGAAGTTTCTTCCATGCATATAACCGAGACATCCCAGAGGACCTGGTATACCTTTCACAATATTATTGCGTTTTGTCAGTGTTCTTTATGGTAATGGTTTTCGAAGCATTCCACATGGATATTTTTTCTGATTTTGCCTATAATGCTATATGAGAGTGTGGCATCTTATCCCACAACTCTCCGCTGCAATCTAGAATACGCTCTTTTATCATTAACAACAGGGCCTCATTTGCAAAGGTTACCTGCCTACATTGTGTAATTGATGTTTCAATTAGCAATGATTTTAGTTTACCTAAATATATATGTACAAACCTCTGTAGAACCGTCCTTATATTATATCACACCTGTACTTGAGGAAAATTCTTACTCTAGTTCCCACAAGTACTCACGTACCTTGTTAAAACGATTGCAGAATGGCAAGTCACATGTTTTCCATTGATGTACTACCCTGAACTAATAAACATTAAACATTTGCACTACAATATCTGTGCCATTAAGGGAGGACTTCATCCATCAATGGATTGAAAAGGGCTGATATATATATATATATATATATATATATATATATATATATATATATATATATATATATATATATATATCATTCATTCGTGTTCTGTCTTGCGACAGGTCCTACCAATTAATTAATTAATTGGTTTTGACTAGGGAATATACATACACGGTGTGGTGGTTTCCCGTTGCCTTCCACAACGGACTCACACACAGAAGGGAGGAGGGAAACCCGGTGCCGGCATTTGCCTGCTCTTACGAAGAACACCAGGGGGGCCAACGGTTTAACGTCCCTTCCGAAGGATGGAACAGCTGAATTTGCGCGGTCTCCTCAAACCACGCAAACAGGGGGCCGGGTGACCTTGAGAAAAAATCCTACTCGCGAAGGATTCGTACCCGATGACTTTTTCAAGCCAGCGTCCTAACCACTACACCACCGGCACCCCTATATATATATATATATATATATATATATATATATATATATATATATATATATATATATATATGTGTGTGTGTGTTTTTTGTTTTTGTGTTCGTGTGTTCAACGTGTCTCTTCGACGCCCCCAGCAGCCTGCCAACTTGGTCTCCGATTTGGTAAGTGTCCGCTGGGCTTCCTTCAACACCTTGTTGCCACCCTCATCACTACCTTTTCATTTCCTTAAGTCTATATATATATATATATATATATATATATATATATATATATATATATATATATATATGTGTGTGTGTGTGTGGAATTTTTGGGTAAATATATTGGATTAAAATTATGAGTGTAAATAATGTAATACTTTTTAACGAATGTATTGTACCTACCAAGGATTCCAATTTTAAAAATATGGAGAAAGACTGAAAGCTCCTATAATGCAATCAAACTAACTAATGAGCGTCGGATGAAAACTTAGCTATTATTATTGAAATTTAAAGATAGCACTATTATTCGTGTTATTAGTTCCCAAATAGGCGGTCTGAAAAACAAGATCCTTAGTTTTTTTATTAATCCATGGATTTATTTTCCAGGGTTTTAGTCATGATATTTTTCGTATTTAATTTCTATATTTATTGTCGAAGTTTTACATTTACATTCACATGTTTTATTAAGACTCTTAAAATAATTAAATGTAAACATCAAAACCACATGAGCAATATAGCATTTATAAAACTTCCTCTCACCTGATACAGCTGACATTATCTTTTCTAGCACGCTACCACACCCACCTCTCTCTTGATAAAATGTAACCAAGAGTTTGTTTTAGCGAATTATGCAAATACGTCGCCGATATCACGATTATGGATGCGTATTTTAGAACGTGTTTCCGATTATATAACACCCATTGTCATAATAATATATATCGGAAAAATTATCTCTCTCCGTTATCGGTGATGTCTAAACTTGGTTATGCGTTTATTACGTTTTATTTCGCACAGTTACCGCTGCATTTGAATGTCATGTCACTTTGTCGATTGAATTTAATAGCGGAATTTTTTACATTTTATAATTAAATTTGTATAATTTCCTTGAAGTAATCAATTATCTGTTGTATTATAATTTCTACTTTCCACTCTATTGACAAAGTGTCGGTCGTTTTACAGAGTGCTTTTTGTTCAGGATCACTTATCACCGCCTCTTGATTCAGTTTCTGTGGGAGAAAACGTGAATAATATAGAATATACTTTAACAAAGTAGAAACAAAATATTCACGGAGAAGTTAGTAATGTGTTTCATTTGTATATACATACAGCATATTGCATTTTAATTATTTAACGTTTTAAGAATCTTTGGTGCTGACGTTAGTCTAAATCCCTTCCGCTCCATTTTGGAATTTCGCCACGCTTGGCAAAGGACGCGTAGTCCAAAATACTGGTGGATTTTGGGCAACAAAAAATCATCTCAAAGTGCGCAAGTCATACGAAGTCTTTCGGGGATTGATGAAGAGCGCATCAAAAATAGATCAAAGTGAAATAACCTTACTTCGGCAAAGAGAGAAGTGCGCTTTGACTCCTATGTCCTTCGTAGATACTATGGAACCCTTGGCGTATCAATGGCCAGGATAAAATCGTCGACCAGAATAACACGAGAAGTATGGTTACTCAATTTATTTAATAACTTTAATCATTTTCAGATCGGTTTCTTCGCGCTAATGCTTTTCTTTCCCGCTTTGCCTGATGCAATTTCTACACTCATATGCATATAGCCTAAACTGTAGTGTAAAATAAAATGGAAAAAATTCATAGTTTAGGACTTTAAAGAAGAATATCTAAGTTTTCGAAAGAGTAGAGTTTTTTCCGACTTTTATGTATTCAACGAAGTCATTCATTGTATGTATACTTTAAAGAAAAGTATGCGCCCAACAGATATCTGTTAATCCACCAATTACAATTTTAAATACAGTTGTGAAATAAATTAATATTCAGTTTAATTTACTATTTGTAAAAACTCAAAACAACTAGCATTATTCAACAAAGAATTATCGAGCTCATCTTATGGCTGAAAATTTTCAAGATCAAAAAAACACTTAAAAATGTACTATCTCAGATATCTCCAATAGTCACAACAAGGTTATGAAAATCAAAGTTTTCATAAGCTATTGGAGATATCCGAGATGAATACATTTTTTAAAAGTGTTTGCTCTTTAACTGGAATTATGGTTTTGTTGTTCAGGGTCTTTATTACTCTGTTTCACCATTCAGTGGTAAATGTTTTAATTTAATACCAGGAGTATTTCATATAAAAATAATTAAACACGACGAAATATAGCGGGTTTAGACAACGAACCAACAAATTATTCTATAATAATAAACAATTTAATATCCCCGCTATATATAGCACGCAATTACATTGATATCTTTTCGAAACCTGGAAACGACGCTTAGCTTTGCAAGGGAATAAAACTCCCAACATCAACTCGCAAGGACGATGTCATCGGAAATAATGCCTTTCTTTACAACGCCTTTTAGGAGCCACCCCGTCCGCGCCCAACGGGAGGAGATATCCATTTTTATAGAAGAACATATAAAACGCCAAGAAAAAATAGGAAACACCCCTTACCTATATATCGCCACCAGAAATATCCCTACCCTATCCTTCCTCTAAGTTTAGGCTCGTGGGTGTTCGCAAGGCACCAAGAGGCATCCGAAAAGGAGTCTTGGTGACTGTTTGAGTGATGACACCCAACCACCTTGCATGCTACACTAGCACGAGCGACTGTTTATACGACGGCACTCAACGAGGGTGGGTAGATGGGCGAGCTAAGGGATAAGGTAAGGTGGGAGGAGTCCGTTTGGAAGCCACCGGCAGGGCGGAAGACTGGTGGCGCCTTACCCGGAATGACCGGACTGGCATGCTACTACACGAACCGTGAGCGCGGTGTGTCGTGTCCGGTCTTACTCGCGTGTCGTGGCGACATTTGCGGGATGGCGACGGGGAGGAGACCGGGCGGAAATGATACATCAAGCGCGATGGGAAAACTTTTTGGAGAGGAAATGGAAGGAAAAGAAGGATGTAGGGAAAGAGTGGAGGGTGATAACAGCAGCGAGGAATGCCTAGGAAGAGAGAGGAAGAGGGCAGGGGGTGTGGCAGAGTAAGGGAGACCGGGAGATAAGGAAAGTGGGATTAAAAAAATGGCAGGATAGGAGAAGGAGGTAAGTGATGTAGAGGAAGGGTATTCGGAGGAAAGGAGTGATGAAGTCTTGGGATAAACGAGGCGTTAAGATAGTAATGCGGTGACGTATGGCAAGTGGGAGGAAAGGAAAAAGATTCTGGAAACAGATTTGAATGACAGGTTTAAACAATGAAGTTATGGTGGAGATATCAACGTGAGACTATTGTCGGGGAGTAATGTAGGCGGCTATCTTTTCCCAGCGCGGAAAGGTTCACGGTGTATTAACATGCCACACTAGTTCATATTTAATACAAGATGCCAGCACTCTTGTGATCCGAGGGAATGAGATTAATCTGGTAAAATATGGGAACTCTTAAGAGTGTTAAATGGCTCCGGCGATTTCGCTGGTTTATTTTTCACCACTCGCGTAAAAAAACAGCTCAATTTATCATAAAAATTTATTTTTATTTTTCTTAAGTGTTGTGAAATGATTTTATAAGAGAATATATAATTAAAAGGCGTCCACACCACATAAAAATTCAATAATTCTTTTATTAAATCAATTCAGCTTTTTAAATTTATAAATATATTTGATCGTGGTAGTGCAGTCTACTCAAACATTTATATGACTGCATGTTTGATTTAAAAAATTTAACCTCAATAACCATGATGTTTATCCTTAATATGGCCTTCTTAACAGCTATCTAAGAATTTTGGACGGATTTTTATGGCTACACCGATAAGGTAAATTCCTCAGCGAAATAAAATTTATCCATTACGCTTAAAGTATATATGAGCATTATTTTTCATTATATTTTTTTGGACACCATCATTGTGCCGTTTGACCAAATATAAATCTTAGGTTAGTGATGTGGTGCATAAATCCTTTGTGTGCCGAGATGCGTTTTCGTTGTGAGAAAATTTTGTTTGAGTTACATTTGTTTCATAATTTAATAGGAAATTATTATTTTAAATATTAAACTTCTGTAATTTATTTCATACTGAAATATAGTTGTACAAAAATAAAACCTATTCAATACAAAACAATCGAGAAAATTGTACCCTCAATGGATGTTATGCCGAAGTTGTCAATTATATTAAGGCTCACCATACAAAAATATATGGTGGTTAATAGTAAATAAACTGAGCCCATTCCAAAACTTACTTATTTTAAATTGCTCCTAAACAGCCATTATCGACATTTTACAATGAGCGTAATAACGATAAGAAAGACTCTCGCTCTCAGAAGGATTAGAACTAGCCACCCGAAAATCGGGAATCTGGCACTCGAACCATCCCTACACCATGACCGGCAACTTCAAAATTTTGATTGTTTTGATTCAGAACAGTTCAGGCAAAAATAAAATTCTGTTAAATTATGCCATTTAAAGTAAATAAAATAATAGTTGTCTCGAATATATAAAGCGGAATTTCACCGTTTAAATTAGAATAAATTCATCGAGATAAATTTACGCTTCCCTAAATTTATACTACTATTCAACAAAATGAAATAAAGGATGCTATTAGAGATGATATTTTATCGGTGCATTGAGAAAATAATAAAATCCCAAGTGCAATGAATTAGCATAAACGCGAAAAGGCTGCATCGAGCGATAGTTTCAAATGAAGGCTTTTATCGAGTTGAAATATTTGACGACGAAGTTTTCTAAAGCGCTTTTACGCATATCTTACAGTTGCCTCGAGAGTAGGAAATTATTCTTCGAGACGGAAAATTGCACGCAAAAAATATTTAATGCTAATTATCTTCCCCTTTAGATTCCTAGTATGTAATATCTAATCCAATGAATACTAACATAAGCAACGAGGACAAAAAAAGAATTTAGTGAAACAGGTTACCAGCAAACCTCTTTCCCATAAAGGTAAACTAAATTATTTCGAAATTATGCTACACTCTGAAACCTCCTAATAAACTTCCACGACTCTTTTTTTTACACACGTCCCGAGTTATCTCGAGTGAGTAGGAGACCCTCATTCCATCCATTCTCGAATTCTAAACCTCTGGTTCTCAAGAGTGCTTCTGCGGCCGCCAACACAAGCTCTCCTAATCCCACCTCCTCCTGATCCAACCCCAGCTCCTTCTCCTCCCTCCCCGCTCTGCCAAGCCTCCCCGCCAACCTCCTCAACACGCTGAGATAAAGAAGAAGAAGAAGGCGAAGGAAGAGGAGTAGAAAAGAAGGATTGGAGAAAAAGAGAGAATGAAAATAAAGCCGAAACACACCTCGGTTTATTTAAGGGGACAAACTTTGGTACATCCAGGAGGCACGTCATCTGTCGGAGTGGGGGAAGGAGGGAGAGAGAGAGGGGGAAAAGGGGAGAGGAAAAGAGGAGAGGAGGGAGGGAGCGAAAAAATACCGAAGTGGCTTTTTTAGTTGGTAGTAGTGGCAAAAGGGAAAAAACAGAGGGGTAAAAGCGAAGAGTTGGAAAGAGGGGGAGGGACAAGGAAGGAGAGGGGGTGGGGTGGCGGAACGGAGTCTTGGGAGCGGTGTTAGAGGGGAGTTCGGACGCATCAGTCTCCGTTACCACTTCTCTCTTCCCATCTCCTTCCATCTCCACCGCTTTTCCCCCCACACCCCCTCCGACAGAACCTTTACTTCCATTCCACTCCAACCCCAAAACCCGGACAGATGAACGCACGGACTGGAGAACAGACGGACAATGCCGCCGCGACTGTTGCGGCTTCCAGCGCAATTAGGGATGGAAGGCTCTCTCTCTCTCTCCCACACTCTCTCCCTTCCCTCTCCTTCCTCTCCGTTCACTCCTCTCTCTCTCTCCCGCCGCTCCTACTCCCTCTCCCACCAATTCCTCAGTGCCTCTGAGCCAGGGACGGCGTTAAGTGGAAAACCGTGTATCTGGCGTAGGCTCACCGTGCCGGACGAGAGGAGTGGGGTGAGGGAGGCCGGCCTTAAGGGTTGGGGGAGAGAGGACGAGAGAGAGAGGGGAGGTAGTAAAGGAGCCGGACAGAGGGGAGTGGGAAGAGGACGAGGGTTTGGGGCAACCTCAGAGGTGAGCCCGGACTTAGGGATGGGGTAAGGAGTGAAGGGGGGGAGGGAGAGAGAGAGAGAGAACTAAAAAGGGGAGTGGAGGAGTTGGAGGAGGAGGGGATGAGTGATGGGCAGCGAGCTGGGCTACTGACAGCTGACCACTACACCACTACGAGGCGCGAGTGGGATGCAGGGCGAAGAAACGGAAGAAGACGGGGTAGGAGGGAGGGGAGAAGGGTCGAGGATTACTGATACGAAAGGGGAGGGAGGGAGACTGGAGAGAGAGAGAGGGGGGGTGGGAGAAAGAGAAAGGACATTTCGGACTCCTAAAAGAGAGAGAGAGGAGAGAGAAAGAGAGTTTGAGAGGAAGAGACGGGGATAAGTGACGAGTGGAGGATTTAGGAGTGGAAGGAGGAAGATGGAGGGAGGGAGGGAGAGAGGTATCATGGGCGTCGAAATTTGGGATGAGAGGGGAGTAGAGAGGAGATGTGAGCGGTAACATGAGGGTGGGACCGAAGCGAAGAGTGGTTTGAAACCGTATAGAGAAATGTATAAAAAAAACAAACCGGGAGGAAAAACAACGTGGCGAAGAATAGGCACAAAGTTGAGAGGAGTGGGAGAAGCGGGACCAGAGAGGTCTCGGTACAGATATAAGGGGCACGAGGGTTAGCGGAAAGCGAGAGGACGAGGCGAAACGAAGGGACATGGTCTAAACAGGAGGTGTGGCGCCATAGAGCAGGGCCGTCGATGGCGGAGATAGAAAAAATGGGGACGGATCTGGAGAAGGTAAAACCGTGCGGAGGTCATAGATGGAGGAAGATATAGAAACGGTAGCGAGGGAAGGAATTAAAACAGAGGATAAGGAGACAGAACGGAAGGATGAAGAAAAATAACAAGACCTCATCCATCGTTCACGCCTCCTCTTCGCCCTTACTCCGCTTAGAGAGAGATAGAGGGGATGCGGCGATGAGGGAAAGAGAATAAGCGGTTACATACGCACGTCGCTGACGTGAGTGGGAGAGGGATTGAGGGAGGTGGGGTGGGTAGAGAGATCGAGCAGGGCCAACTCTCTCATAACAAGGCGCAGGCCGGTCAGGGGCCGTTATACACACCAGAGATACGGCTTATAAACACAAACTGGCTCCAAATACAGCTTCCTGGCAGTTCCATCAGAGGAAGCAGTGGGCGCAAAATGGACCGAAGGGTTAAGGCGGGAGGGAGAAAGAAGAGGAAGGAGGGAGGTGGAGGGAGTGGAAGAGGAAAGAGAGAAAAGAAGGGATAGGGGAAAGGAGGGGAGTGTAGGAGGCGGAGGAGGAGAAAGGAAACGAATTCTACTAGAGGTATAATCCCGGGATAAAAATGAGAAAAAAAAGGAACAGGGAAAACAGTTTCCGTACACCATAAAAACCAGCTCTACTACATTTTTATACCAAGTGCGTGCGCTCGTTGGAGATGTTATACGCGAGTGTTTTTTTTAACTCTAAACAGTTTTCTCTCTCTCTCTCTCCACATCAACTCTCCTTTTTTCTCTCCTCTATTTCTCTCCCTCACTCTGTCCAGCCGTTCACTGAGAGCATGCCTTTTTCGCTGATAGTGACACGAATTCAAAGAGGCACTTTCCGCGTTTTTTTAGTTTGAACGACCGGAATATTCCGACGTCGTTTAACCCCTTGATGTTATGCTATGAAGAATTCCGACGGTCAAAAAGTTATTCGGCGATTTTCCAACTTTTATTCGGCTTATTCGCATTACGACTGTCTTTATTATGCTGTTTAATAATAGGAAAAACTCTTTAAAACTGCTAATCTATAGAAAGATCGATTACAGTATAAATCCATCCTTGTCTGGTATGACTTTCGAAATCTATTTGGACTTCAGATAAGCGATATTTTTTCCAGATAAATTTATTCTACCAATGGAGCAACGCCATCGAGAAAATTTGGTTTCTTTCACTGCGGGCGAAGTTTTTCCGTATCCTGCAGGTTGCGGTTACCCCCCAACCTTTGAAGAGGCGTGTCTGCTTTTTGCCTATGTTCCAGGCATTCTTCCCTCCGATTATGCCTCTGAATCGGACAATTTCATGACCAGATATTTTAACAGCCTCGTAAATAGTATTTGTCTCAAGCATGGGTCTTAAACACGATGACCGCAATGGGATTACTTTGGTTCTACATTAAGTAGGCGGTAGAGACGGCGTGGACGAGACGATCATGGAGTGGCAAATGGATGCAGTAGGATATAAAAAAATGTAATACCTAGGAATTGTGTTTATTTGTTAATTAAAATACATACTCTGCGATTTTTATTTTCGACAAAATGATTACGCCCATTATTATGAAATACGGCCCGCCATATGTTACGATATTATCTATTTCAATCCCTTGCCACCGAAGTTCGAGACCCCTAGTCTAAAGTAATAAGAAAACTCTTCAAGCGAGCAAACGCTGACGTCATTCAAATCCATTTCAGATACGGTTTTCCTTGTTAAATATGGGCCGAATTTTTAACTTTCATCAACTATCGGCCGGAGTCAACAAAAAAATGCGGAAACCGAACTAAAAGAAAAAATCACCGTATCACGGACAGATCAATGTTAAAACCAAACATATCGCAAGCGACAAATAAAATGTTTTATTATCTACATAGAGAAATTCATCGTGTAGCTAAAATAAAAGGAGCCAAGATATGGTGGACCATGTCCAACATGTTAAATGTTGTTACTTCATTACGAAACAGTTTATTCCACTCTTGAATCCTTGTTTCTTATCTTGCTTCAGCGATTCCGGTTCGTTCACACCCGAGTGGTAGAACCAGCGGAGAAAAAAAGTACCAGACACTCGAGTAAAAAACTGGATAAGCCGTTTCAAAATTCACGAGTCACAACCTCCGAACTGGCATAAACTCCAAATACGGGCGTAAGCATTAAGAATTCATTTTAAATATATACGCATGAAAATCTCTCATTTACATTCGAGTATCTCAGCATTCCTAAAACTTTTTATTCCTTCCATAAACCAAACGAACCGATAGCTACTAAAAGGCTGCCAGCTTCGTTCTTGGAGAGGCGTGTCTATCGAATTTTATATGTAGGCGTTTGAGATAAGACCTCTGTCGATCCATGCATATATTTTTCCAAGCATGATTGAAATGGTTTGACATTCTTCCCACCGAGTTTCTGATAAGAATACTTAATCCCCAATTACAATGGTTAAAGTTAAGAAAAATACTCCCATATCATTTGCTACCTAGAATTGAAAAAATAGAAAGCTATTTGTTATTATTTAAGATAACTTAAATTTTTAATGGATACCATATAACAGATTCTTAAACGACTAAAATATCTTTATAGAACGTTGCCTACGAAAGTACATGGTGTTCATAACAGTGTACGTTTAACATTTAAATTTAATGCGCAATGCTGCACCACAGATTACGAACGAGTTTTACCACCGGCTATAAAATACTAATATCGTAGACTTAATCCTGTTTTGCAAAAAAACAGGTTTATAAGGAATTCTTTATACATATAAAACTTCGTCGGAGTCTCCAAAATTAATATTTAAATAAAAATCAGGACCTAAACTTTAACAGCTTTATTTTTTAAGTTAATAATAGTTGTATTCAGATTTGAAGACAATGTCTATTTCACATGAAAATGTTTCGTGCAATATTACAGATCAAACGAATCTGCATTTCATTATGATATTAATACTTGCATCGGTTTTTGAGTCACAAATCAGACTTGATTTCCAATCAAAATTTTAGGGCTACCGCCATAATTAACGACTAATCCGTACCAGTTACCACCTACTCTATTTAATGGATTATTTGATTCCTCCACACACGCGCCGATAAAGCCGGGCGCACTTGCATTCGAATCAAATTATCACCGAAATACATTGCCAGCTTATTAGCGAATATGCTAAACCTACTCATTCGCTCACTACACACCGCTCTACACGGGAGAGCAAAAAAATCCTAACTCGCGGTCATGCATTGTCACTTTTGCCAACTACAGCGATGACTCTAATGCATGCCCACGATTACCGAACTCATCGATTCCCTCCCCGCCATTCCTCCCATAATCACCGCCAATGAAGCCGGAAGCCTATTTTCTCTCGACCATCATCAGGCGGCGTGACAAACGCCTGTTAACGCCATCCCTTTCTCTCTCTCTCTCCCCTTCAATACACTCGGATAAGCAGCAAAGCGGACTCTCTACGCTCCCCTTTTTATCTCCGCCGCACGAAATATCCTCTCCCACCCACCGCATCGCCTCCCTTCGCTCTCATCTCGGCTAAGTAAGGGGTTTTGGTGCCCCGGAATAGCTCCACGCGGGGAAAAGGAATTATCTCAGATGGCGAACGGTCAATTTCATTGGTCGCGGGAGGCGGAGAAGAAACGGTTTTCGCCAATTTTCCGCGTTGTCCGAGGGTTTTCCCTCCCTCTCCCCCCTTCCCTCCACCCTCGTGGACTGCCTTCCCCCTCCCCCCAGAGAGGGCTAGGCAATGCGCCGCAACTGCCTCTCGCCGCTGCCCGCAGACAATGTTAAAGCCTCCGAGTCTTTTATGTCTTCGAGAGAACTCCCCTCGAGTCATCAGCGCCATCGCAACGACATAGCCATACTAACTGGCTCTTTCCAACCCGACCCATTCCATTCGATGGATACACACATCCTCTCTTTCTCTCTCTCTCTTTTTTCTTCTCAAACGGGCACATGCACACACATTCTCGCTCTTAAAAAACATCGCCGGTGCTTCCTCCTCTTCCTTCAAACGCAGGAATTCAAAGAAATGGACGCGACTAAAAAAAAGAATGAAAAATCTTCCCCGAAAGGTGACAACGGATGCTCTCGGATATAATGGTCTTCGCGTAGAAATACTCGGGTCGGATCTTGGGGAGAAATTGTTTTTCCTTGTCGTAATAGAAAAGGGTTATTTTTTCCTCCGATGTCGAGGGTTAAGCTGATGCCGGCCAATCTAAAAGGTGCAGATGTAGATAAGCGAGTCCAAAGTGAAGATAATTAATTCCTACTATAAGTAATATTAATTGTAACAAGATATATGTTGTTATAATTATGAAATACATCTAAGTAAAATAAGGTTAAAAGTTCATTGTTAAATGCCTAAAGCTTCCTGATAAATAAGACGCTTTTGCTTATATAAAATAGAACTAAGTTAGATAATAAGGCTTTTAAAATAACAATACACACACACACACACACACACACACACATATATATATATATATATATATATATACATACATACATGCACACACACATACATACATACATACATACATACATACACATACTTTCTTTCTACAATCATATATGCTACTAGTGTTTGAACTTCTATCTAATATATAAAAGAAGATGTCTATGCGCTAATAACTTGGACATTATAAGAGCTGTCGAATTCAAAAGTTTCATGGGCCATCCTATGGACCTGGGGAAGGTTTTGTCTAGGTTTGCAGACCGTGGGGTCTCTTATACCCCGTGGGATCAACAAAATAATATTTCCATAAGAATGCATGGGAAATGGTGTGGAGAAACTCCAAAATGCCATGCAGCTCTTCACTGATGTGGATATAAATATACCTATATATTAACTTACGATCACGGGAAATGACTTATTTTACGCACAAAGACTGAATATTTTAATTCTGTTCATGTTTTGTAGTATTAAATCGCTCGACATTTTCCTTTAAGCGCAAGATTTATCGGTTTAGATGAAAATTTTCCAGGCGGCAACAAAGATAAATTTCTTAATTGTTGTCATCTTCATAGGGAGATAGCCACGTAGAATTAATACAATGAAAATCCACGCCGCGGCGCGCCGTAGAGGAAGAATAGCCAACGCCATGATAAAGGGTGCAAATGGATTCATGCCTAACTATATTCTATGAATACTTTTAAAGTGAGTCAAATGATTTTTAAGGAATATTAGAACACTAGAGTAAATGCCCGTTGAAATTCAACGAGAAAATTGGAACTTAATATATTCAACTATATTGGGAGGAAGTGAGCTGAATCTGACACTTATACAAACATTAGATAAGATAGATGAACAGGTTTTCACTTTAATATATTTTTTATATTTAATAGTAAGACAATAAGAGTATACAATTTTTTAACTAAGTTAACAACATCTTTAACGTTTTATTCTGGAAAAAATTAGCTATTATGGACTCACCGGATATGTTGATTTTCTGTATGAACAACAATGCTATTGATCGCCAAGGGAACGTTTCAATAAAAATGCAAAATTTTGACAAATATTTGAACATTTTAGCTTAATGAGAGCGAATTCGATTCTAAAACAGAAATCGACGATAAGAATAAAAATTTTTATCCAAAGATCGTGCGTTAATTACTTCTAATTTAATTTTGGAAAAGAAAATAAGTCTGCAAGTGTGAAAGAGGTATATTTAAGATCCCTCTTATGGGGAATCCCTTATACCGCTCCAACCAACAAACCAACCAACAGATTAAGGCTTTTATTAATAGTTTAATTGCTTTCTTTTACCATTAACATTGACAGATTTCTCGCAACATAAAACGATACATCTACTTATATTTATTAGGTAACCAAGATGTTGTTTATTATTTACGTTTTGGCTAATAGTATTGACATAATCCTTATAATTTTATTGCTGCTTTAAAGGCTTCGGTACAACTACCCATCTGAATATTAAGTAATACCTTAATGCGTAATTATATTAATGGTAAAACTTTACAATAGATAAAATATTAAATGTTAATGTAAACATTGCTTGCGTAATTAAGGAATGGGGAACGAAAACCCAGGGCTTATGGTGTACTCGGAGTAATTCCTATTTTCATAAAACTGCTCGATTACTCCATATATTTTTGGAAAAGCAATCTGCCTTGATTATATGATGGATTTGTCATTGAGATACACCCACGAGCACAAGCCTGACTAAATTTTTCAATGGTTTCTGTAGGTGGTAGTTAAAATTCCGTGTGGACCCTTCTCCGAATAACACATTTCAGAAAATTGGAGGCACCGACAGCGCGGTGCCCCGAGAAATAAAAATCCTTTGCTACTTAAAAGAAAACTCTTTCCCTAGCGAAGCCGGGTAATTCCAGCTAGTATCCTATAACACACAATGGCAGTCTAAAACCAACATTACCGAACTAAACTATTTTTATTCCCAAACCTAATGGTAACATCTATCGTCAAATTTCCATTTAAAAATATTCATTTCTCCTCTTCGGTTACAATTATTAGTTATAAAATAACTTGTAAACACTTTTTAAAATCTAAATATCCTTATATAATAATTCTCAAGTGTCCGTCTGTCTGTCCCGGTATTTTTTGACATTTCCCAATGAAATTAGGAGCTGAAACTTTCACAATCGTTAAACCCCCATGAGGTGGTCTCTAGAAAAATCAAACATCCTGGAAAATGTCCCGGATTCGACTCCGGGAGACAATTATATTTTCCCATAAGTTTACACGGGATTTTCGATTTTTCAAGGTGCAAGATTTATTTCCTTCATTCATTAAAATATGTAAATATGGACCGAATTTCTCCATTTTTATTTTATTCGAAGACTAAAACTATAAAATATCTTATTCTTGCAATGATTAGATGTTACACGGAAGAATTCGTCAGAAACACGCATTTACTTTTGAAATTTTATGGCTTTTTCGTACTCTTTCCGGGTGTTGACAAGGCTAACCTCATTGTTGCCTCCGATAAATAAGCGTCTATTAAGCCCTCAAATAAACGATAGAATTGTGTTATTCGCTTCGCGAAAAGTCAAACTTAGTAGATTACAACGTAAATAATTGAAGAATATTATTATTCAGTAAACATAGGAAGAGGAAGAATAACGGAGCCAAAGAGTGGCAAATCAAGTCGTATATTGATGCCAGAATGTAATAAAGTTCAAGCGCTTCATTTTCTGGGAGAATTAAAATGATTGTCAGGAATTTATTAATTAATCAAACAATTACATTTACTATATATATATATATATATATATATATATATATATATATGTATATATATATATATATATATATATACATATATATAAGTTTTTTACACACACCTCAGAAGTTATAATTTAATCACACTAAAAAGTCCCGTTGATGTTCAACGGGTAATTCCGCTAGTTTCTCAAAAAAACTAAGTGAAAACTTTAAGTATAAAAGCAAAAAATCGAAAGCATTACATCCATTTTGACAATGGAGAGAGAAGTTTACTAGAAGCGGCCATGCAACGAGAGATGGAGCGGCGGGAGAAAACGCATGAGATAAGTGAATTGCGGTGAATTCCTCGCGCCACGTCGATTTGCCAGATAAACCCTCATTCGCCCCACCAGGATGCAAAGGGAATAGCGTAGAAGAAGAAGAAGTGCGAGAAACGGATGGAAAGAGAGAGGAAAAGAGATAGGAGGATGGTTCCTAGCCACCCACTCCTCTCCTAATCAGACCCTTTTTCCCTCACCCCATCTTCTCTTCTTTAGCTCTGACACTAACATCCCGGCTCCTCTTGATCACATCTTCTTCCCTCACACTTCCCCGACCCCCCATTAACCCCACTCCATTCTCCCCAATCGCCACCGGCTGCGTGAAAAGGTGGGTGGCCTCCGAGGGTGGCGGTGGTGATGCGACAAAACGAAGGAGACGGAGAGGGAGAAAGGGAGAGAGGGAGGGAGAAGAGGGAGGGATAAAGGGCGAGTGGGAGAGAGAAAGAGAGAGGAAGGAGCGTAGACGTGGGGATGTAACACGGTAGAGAATAAACTCCAATGATAATTAGGGCGGAGGGAATAAATCGGCACTCTCCAATTAGGGGGTGCTTCAAATCGCATGTCCCCTCCCGCCTTCCGTCACCACCTTCTGTATCTATCCAATGTTCTCGAACCACTCTTCATATCCGCAGTCACCATGGAATCTAACATTCACCCACCTCTGCTAGGCCCAAAATGCGATGTCAAAAAAAATGGTGGCGGTTAATCTTCCTCTTACCCTTGCGACCCATGATCAATTTCGGCACGTTCTAGGGTCGTTTTCTGGGACAAAAGTGGATAAGCACCTGACGACGTGGAGTCTGTTCCCTATTTACGAAGATCGGATACCGAGATAACATTATTTCCAAGATGGCCAAGCGTAAAACGAGACAAGAGACGCGCATATAACGCTCCTCTTTCTCTCCTCCCATATATTTTTAACGCGCTCTTTCACTCCCCCCCCCCCTCTCTCTCTCTATTTCGAGTTAATCATTCACTCCCGAAAAAAGGCTCTCTTATGCTCAACTCTCGTCGCCAAGATCGCTCTTAACTTTTTTCTCCCCTCCCCCCGCCCCCCTCTCCCGCCCTCCATCTGGTCTGACCAATCCCCGGCGGTGTATGAGGCGCCATGCCAAACCCCAACGACTTTCCGCTCCGTCTCACACGGAACAACCGCCCTGCTGGAGACAACGAGGGATGAGCAAGTGGTGATGTCATAAAATAAAAGAACAACGGAAACCGTCCTAGGATCTTTTTCCATTAAGACCGAGGAAGAGGTGAAAGCCTTTAACTCGTCTCTCTCTCTCTCTCCCTATAAGTTGGCAGATGTTGGACTCTCTAATGGTCATTCGTAACGATTTCTGCCCCGGTCTCTTCTATGGTTAATGTCTGCCATTAATTATGCAAGTTGGATAATGACTGTAATAACTTATTAACTGACAAGTAAAACCGCGGTAGTAATTGATCGTGAGTCCCGTAGTTAATAAATACAAAAATAATTAAAGCCGCGGTAGTTATTGATTACGAGTTCCACAGTCAATAAATACCAAAATAACTAACAATATTTAGCAAAACCTTCACTTCTATGAAAATTCACATTTGATTTTCATATTTAAAGATGCGAAATTAATTCATGTCAAGGTTAATATTTATGATAAATAATGAATAAATTCGTTAAATTCGTATAAACACCGACAGTTTACATTTAATAACGTGAAGGGTTGAGCGCAGAATCTGAGTAAATGTATAGTAAACAGGCAACACTTAAATTTTGGACTACTTACCATATAATTAATAAGAATCCTAAAAGAAGTCCTAAAGAAAAACTTTCACCTAAATATGAGTAGGTACTAAGCTACACATATTTAAGGGTTTGCGAGGCCCCTAGGCGATACTGCCTTGGAACAACTTGCGATTTCTGAAAACATGTGGTTAAACTTCATGGAGGAAAACAGGCAATCAAATTGTTAATAATTTTCTTGGATACATATTATAATATAGTGAGTGGGCCTCTCAGGTCGATGTCAACCTCAGATCAAAGTCTTCGAATGAAAAATAATTATTTTTTCGTTGATACCCGTCTTCGCCCAATATCGTTTTCGTTGACCACCATCATCATTTAGGATGTATAACCTCTTGTTTGTGTTGGAACTTTTCACACTCAATGTGTACATTTCTTTACCCTCTCTCACTAAACTTCTGACTCTGTTAACATTAACTCTCTAGCGAAACTAGGTGCGAGGGTCCCGAGGCGCGAGGCCCTAGTCGGTCGCCTAGATCGCCTGACACTATATCCGCTTACATTCAATATCTGAAACTACATATAAAAATGGTTTGCAGTGTCCTTCGAGATAAGTACTGAAATACTTACTACGGTTTGATAAGGCTGTACACTATGAATTTAAGTTTTATGTATATGTATGAATTCAGTGTAAGATAGACAATGTTGCGACAAAATCACATCTTGGATATATATATATATATATATAATATCCTTATTCTGTACGTTGGTCCGTCCGTCCGTCCGTCTGCCCGTCTGTCCATTGGTCCGCCGAAACGCTCTATAAAAATTCCCATAAGAGAACACTTTAAAATACCTTTTTTCACTTTCAGACTTTTTTTCTTTTGCAAAGTTGAA
This sequence comes from Tanypteryx hageni, assembly GCA_028673005.1. Taxonomy (NCBI): domain Eukaryota; kingdom Metazoa; phylum Arthropoda; class Insecta; order Odonata; family Petaluridae; genus Tanypteryx; species Tanypteryx hageni. The sequence continues at coordinate 164,335,244 of CM054112.1, forward strand.
TTAGAAATAATTGACGTACAATCTTCAATCCTGGACCATTTTTAAAAAAATGAACATAAATTCTTATTCTTATCGTCGACTTTTGCTTTGGTTCGAAATCGCTCAAGTTATACGTTTAAATTACATTTATTGGAAAATTTTAAGCTTTTTAAAGATCGTGTGATCGTTAAACCTCAAGATTGTATTGTCGTCCTTATACTATATGCGTAAGGAAAGTGTGTTTTGAGAATGCTTTAGCACGAGAGAGATAAGGCGCCCGAATTATTTATAATTAAAATCGTGTTTTTCATTAATTTCTTTTCAGTTAACTTCCTATTGAAATTTTTGGTAATTAACTATTTTTATAATTATTTTCATAGTTTTTTGCAGTTCATCTTATTATTAACCGGAGTTATAAATTTCCATCGCATATATGAATCACGCAAAAAGCCATTCCATAACATGCAGACCTTTTTCGTTTACATTTAAAAATATTTCAAGGATGAGGTATTTAACCTAGTTAAGCGAAGGGAAGAATTTAAATCTCATTCGTAAATCTCCAAAAATTACGTTTTAATACGATTTGTCACGTTTTCACGCATTTTGTTTATATTGGACCACTGTTGTCCCAATTATTAAATTCTATTCTTGGCCTCATAATAAATGCACTAATTTAGTGCTTTAACACGGGTCAGACTTTTATACATGGGTATAACTTATTTACTGAATCTATCAAGTAATTAGAGAGATGAAGGAAAAGAGAATGGGAATGAGCAGAAACTGAGAAAGAGGAAGAGGACGTAGCATTTGTATTGGATTAAAAGGAGCTACAGTACAAAAATAAACTGATGTGGGCAACACATGACTTTCTCCATATTTATATGGCAAATTACATGTTGTTAGCTCTGGGATCGTTGTCAATATTTACTTCCGGTTGACAATTAATAAAAGAAAAAGGAGCGTTACTAAGACGTAACTAAGCGTCAATTGTTAACAATAGTCCGTTCTACCGATTTTTATCAAAAACTAATCAGATCATCTAACTTTTATAAAAATGTTAAATATAAAATTTTGCGTTGACCTGAGTAATAGTTTTTGAGTTAGAGCGCCCACAAAAATCTATCACACAGACACAGACATCATCGAGAAAATAGTCCAAACCTGTTCAGGGGACCTTAAAACATGTATTTCCGTTGAAATCTCGAATTCTATTTTTTCCATGAAAACAATACTTGCTCTATACTTCGTATATGGAGAAAGTAATAACAATAATAAATAATAATTGATTATAAAAAATTTTATACTGTTGAATCATGCGCCATTGCCAAATGGTGGGAATTTATAAAACTAAATACAGATCACGTAATTTTCAATGGATTTCTTTAACTAATAATACACCAAATATTTTAAACCGAATTTCAAATAGGATTGAAAAATAACATTTCAAAACTAATGTAGTTAAAAGAAAAGTGCGATCTTAAAATATAGTTAAACTCATTGCAGTTCATGTAAGTATTTAGTTATTAGTAAGTAAGTTACTACAGATTATTCCTTTGATGGTAATTGACAGTTCGTTCACATTTTATCTTGTTTTTTACAAGCTAATAAGAGTAAAATAATTCATTTATTAAGTTAAATTCTATACGTTTTAAATAACATAATTTTCTCAAATATTTCAAGTAAATTTCAGTTGCTTCTTTATGCATTTTATCTTAGTATTTCGATTTTCCTCTTATTTTCAGCAAATATTTGAATAATCATTTGGTCTCTCTGCAAATAATTACTTAAACAATATTACAAAAACGAAGATAACTTTCAAAAATACTGATTTGATTGTGCATGAAAGCCAAACCAGATCATAGCATATCTTACTGATTTTTCATATCGAAATCATGTATGCATGGAATACTTTTATGATAATCCCATCATATTTGACGAGCAATTACGCTAGTAAGCTAAATAAAAACTACAGAAGAGTAGTAAAAGACTGAAAAAATTATTATTCATACTTGATTCGCAGAGGTTAGTATTACGTGTGCAAATAATTGTCCGAAAAATGGGAAATAGAGTATAAAATCATATTCGTTCAGATTGAAGAAGAAATTAAATTGTTTAAAATTAAAATGCCTAGAACACTTTCTAAAATGATCTAAAAACTTAAGAAAGTTACCAGCTTCGTTTACCTTGGTAAACCCATCACTATGGACTGATCGCTTTTTAGAGAAATCAACAGAGGAGTGAAGAAGGCATGGAATGCATTCTGACGGAATGAAAACATCAGCGAATCAAAAGAGGAGATTGTATGATCAGTGTATTCTGCCTGTTATGATCGACGGATGTGAAATGTGGACCGTGGATGCCTAGAAAAAACCTAGAGGAGCACTTTATTCCATCAATTACTTGCTTAGCAATCTCACCGTTTGAGATGGAGGAGTTTTCTTCGATGTATCTCTTCGAGGACATCCGTTGGGGCAGTTTGATACTAGCTTGGCTAGTTCGGTCCCAACCAAGAAAACATCCGTGTTCAAGAAACGAGAAAATTGACCTGCTACGATAGTTCAGTGGTAGAATATCCGCCCGGAAAGTGGAAGACCCGGGTTCGATTCCCGGTCATAACAGACTTTTTTTCTCGTTTCAAAATTATTCCCAACATTACAGCTTATGCCTGTTTGCATGCCTGTCTCTAGTGGTTACTAGAAGAGACGTCAAAAGATGCGACTATGTAAGAAAGAAGACACGTGTCTGCGGCATAATTGTTAGGGCAAAGACGGTAAAGTGGCAGTGGGCGTGTCATGATCGGCGTTTGACATATATATATATATATGGTTGAAATGTCAAGAGATCGAAAGACAGATGGGACAGAGAGATTGTGAAGTTCTTAGGGCCATCTCGGAGAAGGGAAGCAGGTGATACGGAAAACTGGGGAATAGTGGGGAGGCCTTCATCCATCTAGGGATTGAAAAGGGTTGATGATAAAGATTATATATACTGCACACACCCATAATTGAGGAAGAGGTGAGATAAAATAAGATATGGGTGTAAGTTCGATGTCGCAAGAAGCCCAGAGAACTCGTGTTGTCTTTTCTCCGTGGCTGAAGAAAGGTCTTGTCCGAAAAGCTTACACCAGGCATATCAAACTCGAGGAGGCACCAGGGCCGCATTAAAGCAATGGATGTTGTGGTAGGGCCGAATTAGGGTTACAGTTGTTTAATGAGGGCCAGAGTTGTTAAAAATATATTTTGTCTGGAAGTTTGGACATGTTTTGGGGAAAAAAAAAACAATTTAGAAAACGCGTTCTATTTTAGCTCAAAAATAAAGAAAAATCTTTTCACTTCTTTCATAAATAAAAGAATATATATAAACTCGAGCGATTTATTTGGAAAAAATTCAGGCCGCATTAAGGCACAGAAAGGGCCACATGCGTCCCGCGAGCAGAAAGGTTGACATGTCTGGTGTACACCGTACGTTTCTCCACGCGTCTCTCCGAAACCCCAAGAGCCTCTCCAAAAGGTAAGTTTCCACTGGTCTTCCCATCGACACCAAGGTGGTACCAATAGCACATATACGCATACATATAACATACTACATATCAGCGATAACTCATTTTGCTTGAAATTAACAAATATATGTACGAAAAAACTAGAGAATAAGAACCGTAGGAAAATTTCCGTCTCTCAATTTAATAAGTAAATATAGAAGACCCCAATCCTTACAAATATCATTTCATTAAAGCTTATAAATTTAATTTTCCGGCATTTACATATAGATTTCTTGAACTAAAGATAATTTTCTACAACCTTTCATGTATTTTTATGGTATTACATGATGCTTCTATATAAGAAAGATATTGGCATGGACATACAATTCGGCGCTAATAATCACAAAGGAGACCAAACAAAACAAAAAGTTTTAATTGCAACTTATTTTTAGAACATGAATTAATACAAATATGAACTCCTTGACCTTACGAGAGTAAGTAGTCACGTCTAAAAGCTATTCCCGTTAGAACTGCAAACATCGATTATATCGACAATCAAAAAAGCAAATATCGCATTTTTTAAAAAATAGGTGATATATACCGTAATTTTCAGATTTTGATACGCATTATTTTCCTCTAAATATTGGCAAAAACTTAGGGTGCGTATTATACATGGTAACAAACGCATACAACTTTTTCTAATTAGGAAATAATTTTATTTTCGGAAATGACTTTCTAAATAAATTGTACTTTCCACAGCATTCTGATAGCATTTATTTAAAAAAAAAAACTTAAAAACAATAATTATTTATTTATTTATAGCTGTCCTAGCCACTAAAATCTCCGAATTCATAATCACTGCCCTCACTGCTTTCAAATACATAGTTCATCCGCGATCTTGTGTTCACTCTCATTGTCTGCGTAAATGGCATCGCCGAGAACATCGTCTCCATCCGTGTTATCCACTTCACCGAAACCATCATCCCATACGACGTCGTCTTCGGAACCATCCATCCGTGATGTTCTCGTAAACTCTTTCGCTCGGCGGCAAAGCGAGAACTGTTATTCCAACCAACCAGATTTATGCAAAATGCGCCGTTGAGACATATTTTAATACATTGTGTCGATCTTTAATAAGTGAGTCAGAACGTAACGTGATATCCTCGTAAACTCTCTCGCACGTATATCGCTTGGTGGCAAAGCGAGAACTATATCGATACTGCTAATAATCTAGTGAAAAGTTACACTGTTCTTTATACAAAAAATAGGTGTGTGTTATGTACGGCGATAAGACAATTTTCACAATTCATTCGTAAAAATATGTGTGCGTATTATAATCGGAAAATCACGGTAAGCAGAAAAAGTCCTTAGAAAGTCCAATCGTATTTTTCTAAATTTAATGAAGAGTGGTTAGGGATTCCCAAATATCTCTTAAGTTTAAATAAACTTATGGGAGTACTAAATAGAGTTGAAGTCTGGACTTAAAAATTCCAATTATCACAAAAAGGTTGGAAAACCTAGTTAATTTTTAGACCGTTCTTTCAGCCAAGGTCGCCAAATATTTTTTCAGTAAATCGCTCGATCACATCTTGCTGGTCGCTAGAAATAACCTAGGAAATGAGCAATAATGCTCTCTGAAATTGAGTGAAAAACCGGTTACATTACGTCATACGTTGTTCCGTAGCTTATGTTTTATGTCATTTAACTCGCGAAACGTGCGGTAAAAATAAAATTTTGGGACTTTTGAAAGTATGGCACTTATCTTACGACGAAATCTATTCCAAAGGTAATGTTAGGTCAGTGTTATTCCAGCAAATTTTAATATGAAAGAAAGTTTTCAACGAATACTCTCTTCCCTTATCGGGTGACCCGCCCTGCCCTTGATTTTGAACAAGCGATTTCTCTCTTCCTTTGCCCTTGTGGTCGACAATACCGCCATCTCGCAAATTATATCCAACGTTTCGAAGTTGTAGTAAATTACTCAAATTACAAAAACAAATCAATAAAATTTAAACTAAGAGGCAAATTAAAAGAATGTTCTGCTTATTTATATACATTTTCCTTTGTCAATTTTATTTTTTTGCGTTTTGTATGAAGGCAGATGCCGTAATTTTAACCAATAGCTATAATTAGCTAGATTTTTAAATCGATTCGCTAATTTTTTAAATGGTCGCTATAGTATTTTTAGGAGCTAAATCGAACCTAAATTCGCTAGATGTTGTGACAAATTCGATAGATTAGCAACACTGCTCTCGGTGAATAACCACTGATGACGTTTTCTTCATATGTCAACTGTAGAAACATTGTTTCACAATTTGGTTTCTACCATAATTAAACATGCTACTTGGCTTGAGCAAATTTGTTCATTCAATATACTGAAACAGGATGTGACAGTAACATATTCTGCAGTATTTTAGAGAGGTAGTAGAAAGAATTAAAATTTACAGCTAAAATTTAAGGATTATGTGTTGTATCTTCATCAGGTATATTAGTAAAGCTCACACACGATAAAACTATGAGAGATATGAGCGATAATCCAATATTTACTATAAATAGAATAAAACTATTTATCGGCAGTGGTTATGCGAGACAACTGAACTAACAATTTTTCACTAAAAATAAAAAGAAATAATATTTTCCAAATCACAATTTTGAATAAAAATATGAAACCTTAGTTTAGATGCGTACTTTAGCAAAATTAAAAGTTCCTCGATCTATTTTGTATTTAAGATTTACCCATAAGAGTACTTTATTATCAAACGTTGATTTATCTTCAAGTGATAAGGAAATTGCCACTTCTTCATTTGGACTACTTTGATGATAATTTTACAAACTCCCGAATGACAAACCTCGCCTACCTTGAGAAAGTGACCATTCCACTGATTTAAACGAAAGTGTCAAATTAGTTGTATATCCCTGCGAACAGCTATGTTACATTAATCATCCCGCGTGAACAAACGTCATTAATAATAGTAGAGACCCATTCAGGACGCCGAGAGATGAATCTCACCCAGAGGAGTATATTCAGGACAGAATCTATTCTCCGGCTCACCTCCCCTCCCTCTCCCACTCCTCTTTCCATAGCGACGGATTAACACGCTTCCGATACGCTTCGCAAAAGCCATCCGTGACACACTGACATGGAATCCAGACAAGGACCCATCTCTCGCCTCATCCTGCAGACACATACGCGAAACACATTCTAGACAGATTCCCCTTAAACTCCACAAATTGATTCTGCTGCTCCCTCGATTATGCCAGTCCCAAGACTCGAGTCGTGGGTGGGTATGACATAGCTTTAAAGGGAGACAGAGAAGGAAGGAGACAGAGGGAATTGCTGGGCGTATGGAGGGAAGGGAGTGATAGAGCCAGGTTTGCCGCTCTGGTGAATCACTTTTAACACGGACCTTCGCCGCGGGTTAAGGCTCCGGTGTCGTCCATGGTGTTCGGGAACCGGAGTTCGCCGCGTGGGTGGGACGGAGGATGGTGTCGGTGGGCGGTGGTGTGAGATGTAGCATACAGAGGAAGAGAGAGATAGAGGGAAGGAAAGGACGGGAGAGAGAGAGAGAGATAGAGAACGCACCGCCACTGGAGAGGAGATGGAACAGTCGCACTTCATTACGCGGGGTCTGCCTGTAACGACTCCCCCGGGGAGGCGCGTGGAAATGGGAGCTTTGGGAAGGCGATGAAGATCCTCGCGGGCGGAGTGAGGATGGAGATGCCGGATGAGGGACGGATAAACGGGGAATGGTCTATCTATCTCTCGCACTTCTCCACCTTCCCTCCCTCGTGTGACTTCTCGCAGACAAGGTTAATGCCTAATACATTCGCGAGTGGAACAGGATACCAAATCTCGATTCGCCGCGGTGCTATAAATATGCTTGTTATGTTCTCACGGCGGGATGGCGACAGGGTCGGTCGGAACTGGAGCGGTGCTTTATTTTAATCGGGAGATTATTGATTAGTTTGATCCTACGCGTCCGATACGTTGCACCGGTAGATTAAAAACACGCATTCAAGTCATATGATCTCCATATGTTACAAATGTAATGCAGCCACCTCTCGGCTCTTAAATCACAAAATCCAGAGGATTTATCACTTGACTTTTCATTTATGCTTGCGAGATTTCACTTTTGATATGACGATCTACTCAACAAAGAGGTTTTAATTAATTGTATAACACGATATGTGAAAGAATATTAAGAATAGGGGAGACCGGGGCTGGTTGGGTACAGGGACAGGTTTGTACAAGTGTCACAACTCTCGAGGTTTCTGGTAGATAGTGCCACAATGCATGTGGGAGTTGCAGCAGTGAATGACTAGAGTGCCATGTGATTGCAAGTATCTGACGCTCTCTTGTTGAAAAGATATTGTACTTTTTAAAAATATTTTTTTAACTTCAGTAAATCATTTATACAGCTATGTAAATGATAAATTTTATCAATTTTCATTATTATTCCAAAAGGTACAAGCCTATAGCTACAGGATTCAAGTGTGAATGTGTTTCTAAATGCACACGTGCCATCATAACCTCATGTCAAAAATGCAAGATGGCGTTGGTGTTGGTTGGTACACCGAAAACGGGGCAGGTTAGTGCAGTGTACCAACTTGCCCCTCCACTTTAAATACAAAACAATATACTTTTCTGCCATTCCTTTTTCTGTTGTAATGCCTATTTTTGTTTCAAGTATTTTTTTAATTACCGCCAAACGAGATCATGATATTACCGCCTGCTATAATCTAGAACAATATCTTTAAACTGTTTAGCAGATGAATAATGCGATATTATAAAAGGAAATCGGAACGAGGAAAAACGGCTCCTGATGTAATGTTGAGGGAAATAAGGGCGATCAAAGTTGGTGGACTCTCCATCCGAAAGTTGGTGTAACAGTTTGATATACCACTGAATATCTTCAAAAGGTATTGCAAAATAACCCCTACTGAAGAAATCCGAGAGGAAAGCTTGTCAACTGCTGTGAATATTGGATACACAAATAACAGACTAGTGAATGTCATGTTAATCTAGTTAATATACGATTGATTGATATTCATGTTTTAATGTTCGTTAAGCAATCAACTAGCAATTTCAGGAAACTAGAAGCGACAGTATCCCAATTAAATGAAGTGGAACAATCCAACTTTCTTGGTTCTACAATACGTTTAAGAAGTAGCACGTTGATTTATCCTTACTTTTATTCCTTTTTGTGTGTTTTTCATTGTACCAACCAACCCCGTCCACGGGGGGACACGTGTAGTAGCTAGGAAAAAGTTTTATAGCTACTTCCCAAGTGTTTGAAATAATTCTATAAAGGTGTAATTTTGTTGAAATTAATTATACTTTGTGCATGACGAAAGATTTTCAAAATATTTCATTCCTAAAAATAGAAAATTAAAATAGTAAAAAGTGTCCCAACCAGCCCCGGTCTCTCCTAAGTAACACATTTCGACAACAGTGATTTCATCCATTCGTCTACCTCTTCAATAAGTTAATGCCGGTTTTGAACAGTAGTATTCTGTGAAAGCTACTCTTTCAAAAAATACTTTCAATTACACCTACAACTAATAGTGTAAATCGTGGTCGTCATATGTGAATGCACGTCATTATTTATAAACCTGAATTGTATTGCTTTCCAAACGTACAACGCCTTATGCCTCCTTCGTTTTTAGGCGTTCTTTACCAGCGAAGCGGTAGTAGAGGAACGCCTTATGGGCACGTCTCATCCGTCCGTCATAACTTTCATCTCCTAAACCGCTGGACTGATTTTAATTAAATTAAGTACGAGCTATCGTTATTAAAATTTATCGCACAATTGTGATTTTCAAATGAATCCCTCAATTAGAACTTCCAATTTACATAGTTACTTTAATAAACTTATACTCGTTTCTCGTTAAATGGCATCCGTCAAGCAACAATGAAATACCTTACTTTTCTCATCCTAGCCCTTATATGATCTTTAAGATATAGAGTAAAAAATTTATTCGGATAGAGGACTTTAAAGAAGTCTGCGAGACCACATAATTACGAGTTATTGTTTCGGAGATAAAAATTCGAGAAAATCCCGAGAAAAACATCGCATATTTTGTTTACATCGATCTCTAAGACGTTTTTCTCTCCCGCACCATTATATGACCTGTAAGGTATAGTTTCAAATTTTATTCGGATAGAGAATAGCATTTGCCACAAGAAAATACGCAAGATCATATAATTACGACTTATAGTTTCGGAGACAAAAATTCAAGAATCATCCAATCTTTCGATGCCGTTTCATACGCATTTCCCATTAAGAACGCCTTTGAAATTTCTGTGTGTTCCAATAATGGAGTATACTTTTCCATCTTGTTACCTCATTGCAAACACCTATGTTTCACGACGGAAATAACAGACGAAATGTAATAACAAGTTGAAGCAACGCGCGCATGACGTGTGACGTAATTCTGCCGCGTTTATCTCAAGAGATTGGGGAATTGAAAATTCTATATTCGTTGCCAATAATGTAGCTTCTCTAGTAGAGTGATATGAAGCATGATTCGGTATTATTTCACCGCACTTTAATATTTTCCCACAAGCAGAATTTTATCAAGTTCCATTACAATATTTAGGAGTTGAAATTTCAGATGTTATTTCCTGTAATATGGCAGGCCTGGCTGAGTGATACGATTCTAGTGCGGCATTTTCACAGCGTATTTTAGTACAAGTAATAAAATACGATCCTGTTTTAGTCGTGACCCATACATTCCATTCTTTGTCTTTTATTTCCATAAAAGCCTCAAAATACGCTAAAAATGGACGCGCCCTAGTAGTATGTACACATATACCTACAATGGAAAATTTTGGATCGCGCTTTTCTAAGAAACTGTGAATACGGTTAAAAAAGATAAATTACAAAAATATATTTTTCATTTTGTTCTAAAAATACTAAAAAGAAATTATTTTCTTTAATAAATATATAACGAGTTAAACCAATAAGTTCATTTTAAGTTTCCAGCAACCTGACAGCCCCGATTGGGCGATTTGACTCAATTTCGTTTTCTATTTTGATATAAAAATCGAATACCAAATTTTATCGCAACTCTTGATGTAAGATGGACAAAACAGATACAATGGATCCTCTATTATTTTTTTAATGAGCTTAGAATTACTGTTTTTAGTATTTTGATAGGGCAATAAATATTGAATTGGCGAAAAAGCAGTCTTTCTTTTAAATATATACTATGTATTAAGACAAGGCCTTGTGGCAGACGTCTTTGCTGTAAACTACTTTATCAGCCAATTAAATCCTGAAATAAGTTTACTTTAAGAAATAAAGTTTTACGAAGACATCGGCTTTCTTCATTTTACTACATTTCGGTTACCAAAGATGAATCAATATTTCTTAGAATCTATTGCAAATACCACAGTGGCCTTTACATGTTGAGGACCAGAGATATTGTGATCAGCGCAAAACGTTTGTTTTCAGTAATAAATATAAAATATTAAGAGCATTGACTATGGTAAGAATAGTATTAAAAGAAACATAAGAATTCGTATTAGCTTTAAGTATATATTTAAGGTAAATTTCATAGGAAAAATTAGAGGTGCCCCAACTCCATTCAAAACATTAAAACATAAATTGGTGTCTCATGTTCCCAGTGTGTTAAGAAAGTCATATATATCTGTGTCGAATTAAAATATCAAATAATCTTTATCAAATTCTCACAGGTTTTAAGAAAATATCATAGATCTTAAAATCAACATTTATGCGGTCGTTTTTGCAAATATCTAGTAAATATTGAAATAAAGGTCCAGAAGTAGGTTATTAGTAACAGTTACTTATAACACGACAGTAATTCTGGACAAAAATGTGACTTTTCCTTAATTACCTTTCTGAGCTCATACCTTATATGTAATACTTATTATCTTCAAAGCTAAATGGGATTTTTTATTATAAGTTTAATTATCTAATAGCCCTAAAAAGTTATTTTTAATATCTAGACTCACTGATGACTCGTGTCTTCTTAACGAAACAATAATATGGAGAAAACAAGCATCATCAACACCGATTTCTTTCATTAATCATAAATTATTTCTATTATTGCCGCAGGATGTCATTACTAAGTGTTACTTTCTTTACGCGTAAATTTAACTAATATTTAATCCACTGCACTTAAAGTATAATGATTACTACTTATTTATAATGATAAGAACGTAGGCTTGAGGAAAGTATGAAACCCAAAATACCATGCACATGGCAATTAATGAGCTCAATAAGTTGAACAAATCTGCTGAGTTCTGCTAGAAGCTTAAAAATCCATTCTCCTAATGGAAAGTAAGCAAAGATCATATCTTCACGTTATAAAGGGTCTCCTGAGACCATTAACGAGGAATACGAAGAATATCCTATCTTATTCTTCGAGCTGTTAAAATTAATTCCCTTCGGCCGTCAAAACCAGCCATAATATTTGGACGGAGGAACATTTTATCATGTAAAAAATGTTACATAGAAAGATAAAATAGCAGAATTGTGTGCTATCAAGGGCATAAATAGTTATATAAATTCATGACAATAAATGCATGGTTAAACAACAAAAGAAAATTGGAGTGATTTTGTAAAGAGCGTTTGAATATTCTCCCTCGTGTTATCATACATGCAAAGTCTTTTTAAGTCTTTGCTAGTGGTATATTCTTCCTACTTAAGTACCGATTTGCATTAAGACGTGATGAAGCTGGGGTAGGAACGCATTAACAAACCATGTTTGAATTATCCCCGTTCATCCTTCCGGACACCGGTCCCTCTGATTTATGGGTCACTCTCAACCCACCCTCACTCCTCCCATTAACCCTTCCCAACCCCTTCCAACATCTTTTTCGCCAGTCGTGTATCCCGTCGTACATGGCCACCCCTTTCTTCGCCCCGGTTCACCCAAAACTCAAAGACAGCTGATCTCGCACCGCCAATGACGCTATTCCTGCGGCTTCCCTCCGAAAACTTTCCGACGGATGGGATTAAGTGCCCTCGTCGTCCCCCCACGGTGCCCGGAGTGGCAAGAGATCGCGCAAGGATCCTCGACTTGTTTGCGCTTTCGGCGCGACGGAAGATTTGAGGAGTCTAGACCTCTACGTAAACGAAAAAAGAGATTGTTTATAAAAGAGAGGAGGCCCTCGGAGGAAAAAAGAAACGAATCGTATACGAAGGAGAGCCTCGCCCCGGAATGACAAAAGTTCAAAAACAAGAGGAAAGAATAACGCTGCGAGCAGTTGGCTTGGCGAGGCGTGCGAGAACGCTCTTTCCCCGTCGGCCGCGGCGAAGAGTCGAGCTCCAGTTCTGTTGGCATCGGGCGTCACCGCCTCGCCTCGGCAAGGGCACCGTTTGTGGGCGGAGTTTAAGCCTTGAGGGGGACGGGGGAAAGAGTCGACCGCGCCGACCAATGAGATAGCAATTCTTCGTCTTGCCGTCCCAGAGAGGGAGGGGATACCGACGTCCTTAGAAACGATGGAGGAAGCGGGGTGGGAAGGGGACGGGAGAGGGGATCTCGACCGGGCCGATCCGAGCTTTTCTCGGGCTCCTCCTCCCCCATCCCTCTCGGGCGGCGGGGACGGGGGAAGGCAAGGCTATGGCGTTAAAATGGGGAGGGGCCCCGGAAAAAGTGATAAGGAGAGAGGAGCGGGGCGGAAGGGGAGGAGGGAACGGGAGAGGGGCCGGAAAAACGGAGTGGGGGAGGGAGGGATGCGGAGCGAACGAAGCGCAAAACGGCCACCCCAACGCCGCCTAGGAGTGACATGGCGAAGCACAACGCACGAAGGACTAGTGAGGAAGAAACGGTCGCGGGATAGGTGGTTGCATTTGTCGCAATGAATGAGCGTCAATTTGTCGACAAGTGGAAGGCCATCCGTGTGATAAATGGTGACGCTCCAGCGTTTAGTTAGTTTTGCTACGGTGGCCGGAAGGGCCGAAGAAAAAAAATTCAACTCCACTCGCTGCGTTAAACGTAAATTGCGATCCACGATTCGCTTATTTAACCGTAAGAGAGTTTGGTTTTGAAGAGTTGTTAAACTTCAGCATACTTTCGCACATGATTGCGCGATTAATGAAGAATGAGCAGAAATCATCTCTAATCATCGTTACTTTTGTTCTCTCTATCATTTCGATAAGGTTCAGTCATTAAAATGTTTTGTGAATTAAAATTTAACTCCCATTAGCTCGCCGTCCGCCGGCGGAGTGTTATATCGGCGGAGTTTAAATGAGCGAGTCGACGGAGATCTTCTCCCCGGCGAACGCTCGGTCGACTGCCGGCAGGAACTGAGCATCGAAGTCTGGCTTCATGAGAGTGATATCCTCGATGGAAAGAAAGTCGCGGCATATAAAATTGTTACTATTGTAATGTAGCGAATATCACAAAAGTATTCCAGTTGAAGCTATTCATTAATATGTTCTTCTTTTACTCTCAGAAACTGAAATATTTTTAACTATGAATGCAAATGATTATTCAACAAATTATACTAGTCAAATACAATTTATAAACTTGTTAAATTCAGAAATAAAAATATTTTAAGGTATTTAATGGAAATGTGTAATGCTTCATGTAGAGAAAGTAATAAACTGAAAACGTTTCAATGACAAATAATAATTTTCAGCTATAGAATCAATTAATATGTTTAACGTCAGGAAATACAAAACTATTGATAATAAATGCCGCAATGCAATTCAATAGCATTTCCCTACGGAGTACAATCTGTCTTTGTATAAAATTAGAAAACTATTTCTTTTTATAGTGAAAGACTTGCTCGCTTAATAACAACCTTATACACAAACCAATATTTCTTCGAACCCGCATGCCAAAAATAACTAATCGAAAACTACTTGATTAAGTCAAGCCTGACAATTTTTATAGGTAATATTAGCACTTTTAATTAATAAGAATAGTTCATGTGAACTCTGTCTATTTTAAAGTCTCTTACCAATTTATTGCTATAACTTGCTCCAAATTATTCATAATTATTGCTTATTTATTTATGCTTTTTAGTTTATAGTTTGCCAAATTAATAACGGAATTCGTTTTTCATCCACTTAGTTTAGGAAAAGCAAATATCAAATCCAGTCATAACCGTCATAAATTTAATAATAAAAGCATATCTTGTTTGAATGCAGCGTGCACATTAAAAATACTACAGTCTCATTGTGCGTGTAAAAGACCTCTGCCTAATATTGCTTAACGCATGTGTGTAACTATCCTCTATTTTTTTAAATTCGCACAATTCGAGTGAAACTATAGATAAATCAGTTAGCTTCATTTGGCAGAACTATAACTCCAATATCTTACAGGTAATGAGAAACAATGTTTACCAAAAATACGATTAATAAACAATTTAATAATCATAACATACCTGAAAACAAAAAGAAAAGGAGAATTTTGTATTTTGATTTGATGGTCTTTTCGAAAAACGAGCAAACTCGGAAGTTTTGCTAATAGACTTAAAATTCTTCTCACTTTTAAAGCTTGGTATCTTTTAGGCTGAAGTCATCTTTTATTCTAAAGATTAAGATTTTATTAACTGCAGTACGTAATAACGCCACAGCATTGAAACTTGCATCGAGAAGACTACGCGCTCAGGACAGAGCTCGACACAAAAAAAGAACCAATTTATTTAAATTTTCATAAACCCCTGCAACGGAGCGCATTTCCTGAGCTCATCAGACAAACCCTTCCCCTTTCCCTTCTCACTACTCCCCTGCCAATGACTAATTTGGCTCTAATTCACAGGACAAACAACGCAAGGAAAAAAATTCCCGCCCGTGAGCTTTTGTTCCTTTAATTAAGGAAATCACGAGCAACAAAGGAAAAAAGTGACAATGCCTTCAAAACTGTGCTCGCCGAGTGTATGTCGTTTACCGATTCGAGCGTAAAAATCTGTAATTACTAAGGCCACGGAAGCGGGGGAAAATTGCCCGCTAATGCGAGTCAGATACGGGGTTGTCAGGGCGAAAATATTTCACGCTAACGAGGATGAGGGAGGGATGCGAAGAGAGGATGGATGGAGTGAGGGAGGAAGAAGGGTTATAGGAAAATTGGGGAGTGAGTTGTCGGAATGGGGGAGGAGAATGTGAGGTTGGAAGGGGGCGAGAGGGTAAAGAGGAGGTTGGGTTTTAGTAGAGAGACAGAGAGAGGGTGGAAGAGAGGAGAGAGATTGGAAAAGGAAGGGAAGAGAAGAGAGGGAGAGTAGGAAGAAATCCGTGGAACAGGGGGCTCAACGGAGAACAATTTTTCACCCGCGCCCTCAATCCAGACTTTCCAACCATCTCACGCTTATCCGTCGCTCTGGCCACGATTATTTGTCAAAATTGAAACCCTGGCGTGAGTTGGAGGGATGGAAGAGAGAGAGAGAGGGAGAGAGGGAAGGATGTGAAGGTGAGTGGGGAGTGGGAATGCCGAAGCAGAAGGGGAGAAGTAGAGAAAAATGTGCTAAAGTCGAGGAGGAAAAAGAAAACGATGAAAAGAGATGGGAAAAATTGCGTGCGAACGGAGCGAGGATGAGAGAAAAGACGGTCAAATCAGAGGGAAAGCGTGAATAAGAAGTGTTTTCCGACTAATACGATGAGAATCAAGCATCGGATATGACTTAAATGGGAGGAGAGGAAGAAAAAGAAAACAACTGGAGTTGAAGGGGGAGCGATGGAGGATTTAGGGTATTGGAGGAAGGAAGGGTGAGAGGAGACTAGCCGTTAAAGATTTTTACGGAGGCGGCGATGCCACGCACGGGAAAGGACGATAGGGAAGGTTTGTCGAGATTGAGGAGGTCAAGCGGAAGGCTTTAAGGATGGATGTGATAAAACAAAAAAGTGAGCAGACATAAGAGTTGAGTTAGAAACGCGTCTTTGCGCCGACCTTATTTAATGACTCTCATGACGGATACCTACTTGGGAGCGAGGTTCATTAAAAGAGCTATCGAGGAGATGCGACGTTGTTTCGACTTCTTGTCTCCGTAAGAATCGAGTCTTACCACCTTCAGGCAAGCGTGTTTGTAACGAAAATCCTCTCGGAATAATATTCTCGTTACTTTCTAATCGCAATTCACTTTAAAACGCGCGCTTAGGTTTTCCTCAAAATGACGAGGAATATCCGCAAATGTTCGATTTGTTGAAAGAATCGTTATGTACCCAGATTCGGGATGAAATATGCACTTTCCGACACATTTTAGACTAGTAAATGAGCGGAAATCGGTCAATCCCGAGCAAATGCGTCGGGAGATGAAACTCTCGATTGATGGACCAAATTTGGGATATAAAATGGCAGACGCGGAGAAAGGGATGGAAAAGGTAGGTGGAAATACGAGGGTAGAGAGAGTTCGAGGAGAGGAGAGCGAGCGAGGAGGAGCAAGTGGGAGAGAGAGGAGAAGGACGGCAAGAGGAGCGGTGGAGGGAGGAGGAAGGGTGGGCGGGAGGGGGCGTGAGGAGGAAGAAGAATCGAATGAGTGAGTGGCATCGCGAGGGTATGCAGATGTTGCCATGCAAAGTGGTTTGAAAGAGGAGGAGGGGCCGAAGAGAGATGGAGGAGGAGGAAGGGAGGCGAGTGATAGGAGGAAAAGGGGGAAGGGGGAGAGTGGAAGTACTGGAATCGATAATTAAACAATCCCTGTCCATTTCTGTCCTCCTCCTCCTACCCTTCAACTCCACCCTCCTGTTCCCGATCTCCCCCACCCCCCCCTACCCTAACGCCCCCGACCCTCCTCGCTACTCGTCTCCCGTCTTCAACCCCCATTCCCTCATCGCTCCGTACCTCACCCTACCACATCACGCACGCACACACACATACGCACAGGCAGATCTCGCACTTCTCCCCTATCCAATTCCCATCGGACTTCGATCCACCCCCTATTCTTCCCTCTTTCGCATCTCTTTGACACCCTCCCTCACTCTTCCTCGCTGTGTCCCCCTTTCTCTGCCAGTGCCCTCCCCCTTCCCAAAAACTCTCACTTTAATTCCCACGTGACGCCTTCTCTCATTTGGACTCTTTACCTCACACCCAAACACTCCCTCCCTTATTCCACTCCCCATCCTCACCGTCCTCTATATAGCCGACGCCCGCTAACCGACACTTTCTCTCCCCTCTTAACATCTCCGCCCCTCTAAACCATCTCCCCCATTTGGCCTCCTAGGCATTAATAGCTCCTATACGCACCCTTCGACCCCTCCGACCCCACACTCCCTTCCATTACGCCATCCCTTAAGAGAGGGTGTAGCGTAGTGTCTCTCGTCGGAAGGGTTGGGATACCGCTCTTCGCCGCACGCAAACTTGCTCAATACAGATCAATCCCGTGCCCATCAAGTTATACCTTATACCTTATACTGATCATCTCGAGGAATATTTTTACGGCGATGACCCGCGTCTATCATCTCGCCATTAATATAAAGCCGCAAACGATTCCTATCTTTCTTCCCTCCCCACGAATGGATTTCTCACCTCAGATTCTCCCTACCCCCTCTCACTCCCTTTCCCTCTACTCCATTCCGCTCAAGCTTCCCTCCGTCTCACGTCAATCTCCCGGTTACATCCCTTGCGGCCTTTCCTTTTTTCTCCCGGAAAAAATCCCATCTCCCTCAACATCCGCGGTCACCGGTAAAACCCTGCCTCCTTCTGGAGCGGAGTGGAGTGGAGGGAGAGAGTATGGAGGCTAGAGGGGAAGTGAGGGGGGAAGTAAAAAGGGTCGCGGAAAGAGAAGTGGGTGTTTTTTTCATTTTTTTAAGGATACGTCAAGTTGAAGGGGGAGGGGGCGGATGTTGTATTAAAGGGTGGGGGTGTCTCGTCCCGGGTGGGAGTGAGGGATGATGACACGTCCGTGCCCATCGCAGCAGCTGACGACGCGAAATGCTCGTGAACACGCGCGCTCACGCATTCTAGGCCGCGTGAAGATGCCTCCCTCTTGCGAGTCTCCCCCTTCTCGCTTCGCATGCTGCCGCCACCGCTCACTTTCTCTCCTCAACCCATCCTTTCCCTCGCTCTTCCGGGCCGCCCCCTCCCCCTTCCATCCTTCCCCCCTTTTCCTCCTCCCCCAGTCCCAGCCGTGTACAGCCTCGTACCACTTGGCGACCGTGATGGACACGTCGTCATTCAAAATGCGTGTCACGCCGACGAGAGAAGAGGAGGAAGGGAGGAAAGGAGGGAAAAAAACAAAAGAAATTAGGTTCGGAATTTTTTTGCCCGGCTTTGATTTCTTTATGCAGATAGATACCGACGAGAAAAATCCGATCGGTTGAAATATTGCGTTCGCAAAAATCTATTTGCATAATGAACCGGGCTGACGGATTTGTAGCGGTTTGATTTACGAACGCGTGGGACGAGGCGTTAGATTTTAATTTTAAATCTAATTCATTGTCGGATGGGAGGCGACTGAAAGAGGCGCGAAGCTGAGTTATGACGATTCCTTCTTAACCATCGTTGCATTAAAGAAAGATATTCGGTTGGTAAAGTGTCCAATAAAACCTTTTATGGTGAAAAACGCGATTTGATTTTACTCATTGATCGATTGAAAAGAATACGTGAGCCATTGCCAAAACAAATATTGAAATGGGAGAAGATTATTTCTTCGTCCACATGTTTCTACTTTCAACAGATTCACCTGGTTGCATTATCATTAAAATTATTTCATCTCAACGAGCTCTTTTATTTCGACTAAAATTTTATAAACCCCATAGATATCGTAGCTTTCCTTGGTTTCCGTTTAAATGGCATAATTTTGACTTACATCGTCTTTTAAAATGATAAATTCCACCAAATCAATAGGTAACTAAATTTCGGTAATTCCAGCGGCTAAATCGGTTTTCTCTTGGCCACAAATTAGTGACAGACTCCGCCGTTAAGTTTTTAAATGCATTACTCTATTATGCTCGATATCTTGAGTGAAATATATTCGTATAATACTATAAATAGCAACAGCAATAAAGCATAAAGTATAACTTATGCTAAATGATGTAAGAACAACAATTTAAGGACATGTAACATTACCTTTCTTACATTAAACATTTATCCAAAAGTAACTTTGTAGTCTGCTATGTTACTTTCATTGCATTAAAATACAGAGTTAAACGACTTTTTTGACGACTAGAAGATGATATAAATAACAGAGGAGACTACGACGAGTGAAACTATGATATGAAGAGTCGACTCCGACCGTAAACAAACCAAGGTTTTAGCGACTACAAGATGATTTAAAATTCAAATAGAAAGCTAAAAAGGTTCCCATCAATTCAATTTCTTAAATTTTTATCCTCTCCGAGATTACAACAGCACCCGTTTTGCCATAAACTCAATACGTGGCCACTTGGATAAACACGGATATTTATCGTCACTTGTTGATACGCCCAAAGGTGGAGTTCTAAGTCTGAAGATTGCAGGAGTTCCTTGCTTCGGTTTAAAGGAAGGGAAGCGACGGAGATTGTATAAAAAATAACGACAAAAAAAGAGTAAAACAATGACATCTCGCGATTAGAGAGAAGTCGAGCCTCCCTTCCCCTCTCCTGCCTCTCCTCTCCCCTTCCGGATTCATTGGGTTCCCATCCGACTGTTTTGTCCAATCCCTCCCGTCCAATACCTCCAATCAATAGGAGGGAAGGAGGATGCGGCAGGGAGGAGGGAATCCATCCTTTAAAAGAGTGGACAGCGTCCTTTTCCTTTAAAAAGAATCCCGACACGCCGCAGAGATCCCGCGGGCACGGTCGGAACAAAAGGGAGACTGATGAAAAGTCCCGACGAAATGGCAAAAGGAAAACAAAGGAGCTCGATAAAGAAAAAGAAGGAAAGGACGGCAAAGTTTGTGAGGATGACCTCCCCAAGAACTCCTTCGCGACCTCCCAAAGCCTCCACCCTCATCCCTCTCTTCCTCCTCCCCACGACAACTCTGTCCTTTACTTCCCGCCTTGTCAACACAGCTTTCCGTTATCGCCGTCTGTATTTCGATGCCGCTGCAAACACAGGTGACAAGAAGGAAAAATCTCGACGGAGAAGGAGAATAGAGAGTGAGACTTTTACCGACCTATCCCCACCCACCTATCTCTCTTCTCTCCCTCTCTACCCGGACCTTTCTCCCCTCCCCCCATCTTGAGAACAGGAGAAAAGGAGAGAAAAAACACCCTTTCCCACAGTGAGGAAAGGTGAAATTACGAAGAGTGGAGAGAATGGTAGAAAAACGTTCTGTGAACTCTCCGCGGTGTTTTTTTTCGCCTATAGATGATAAACTTTGTAATAGACAAATACGAAGTTTTTCGAATATTTTCCCCAGGCTTTGGGAGCAATCCGAGAGGGCTCCAAAAGAGAGAGAGAAGGAAACTAAATTCCCCTCCCACGATCCCACGGATAGAATTTCCATCGTTAGGGCTAGATGTGCCTAGAGAAAGGGAGATTGCCAGGAGTATGGGAGGTGGGACAGGAGGATAGTAAAAGGAGAGAGGGGTATAAAACTGTCTCATACCTTCGGAAGGCCGGTTTTTTGGGAAAAGGAAGGAGAGGAGGAGAAAGAAAAAAATATTGAAGGAAAGCTGGGTGTGTGTGGAGTGAGAGAGAGAGAGAGACAGACTTCGCCCCGACAGGAGGACCGCCTCTTCCCCCCTTCTCCCCCTTGTGATGGGTTGCCGCGTGTTGGGAACGGACTAGATCGCCCTTTGTCGTCTCCTTAAGAAGCCGCCGACGTCCCGCCTTATTGGTTCAGGTAATGCCGATAGGACGATGGAGTGGGGGAGAGGATAGGGCGATAACGATGTGGCTGTGGAACCTTCGTCCTCCCTCCTCCTCCTCCTCTATCCCCTTCTTCCCTCCCTCTCTCTTCTCCTCCTCTCCTCTCACCCAGGGAACTCTTTTGGCTTCCACCTCCTACTCAGTGAGGAGGGGGCCAAGGAATGAGTTTCATTCAAGCGGAACTCCACGAAGAAGGAATCGGACTTCGACGTCGGAGATCGACCTCCAACAAGATGGCCACGTAGGTAGAATTTATAGGCAAAGGTTTTTTACTGAGCCGTTTCACGGACTCGTAAAAGTATCAGCTGTGTGTTTTGTCTCTTTCTTTTGGAACAGGACCGTGGAAGAGGGTCTCCTCTCGTGGCGTATAAATTGGCCTATTATTGCTACGTCTGGCGTCACGTTAGTTGACGGCCAAATGCTCGAAACGTCCAGTTTCACCATATTTAGATTTCGATAAAGATACGTTTTTTTGTGGCTCCTCGGACGAATTAGTAGATGTTCTTTTTACAATATCAGGTATTGCCAGTGTAAATTACATTCTTTATTAACCATATCATGCGAGGGTTAAATTGTGAATTTTGTCTGCTTATTTGTTATTGGAACTAACTGTCTCGCTTCCGTCCTTTAGACAGCACGCATGCGACTGAATGGTACATAAAGAGACGCAAGAAACAGCAAAATACGTGGGTCAAACGCTTATTCATATAATGTTTTGTGTGTCATATATTTATATCGCAGACTCCACGAGCTAGTTGCTGTGTAATGCGATGCAAATTTACTGATTAAAAACCGGTCTCATTGGCTGTTTGTTAACCGCTCTGTAAGTCTACCCGATGGTAAAATTCGATTAAGAAGGTTTGATAGATATTTAGAAAAACTATAGTAAATCGGGATGGAGTGCGATCGTTCAGCAAGCGTACGTTTAATTTGATTCGCTGTTCGTATATTTAAAAAAGAATTCAGCTGTTGCCCATTCATATAACGTATTAATAAAAATGAGCCCATAATTAACATATCGTCAGTATTATAGTTTCAATTTTTTTGCAATGTTCTGGTTAACACACATCTCAATTTCTTAATTTCACGGATAAAGACAAAATACAAACATCTTGATGTAAATACTTAAAACAACAAAACACAAAATTAAAGAGAAATTCTAAGAGGGAAATAGGCAACAGGCACGTTAGGGGAATAATAAATCTCTCGAAATTATATTCATTGTAAACAAGGCATTTTAAAGTTTTATTTGCAGTTTTCTTATCCGATTCGTATTCATCCCAACTTCCTAAGTCTGTTGAAAGGAATCATAGAAAATTCATCTCTAAAACGACATTAGACATGATTCTAAAAGGAAAAGGGTGTAGCACAGGTATGGGAAGAATACAATTGGGAACTATAAAACAAGCAGGCAGGATCAGTACAATTAAAACTGGAAGATTGCGTCGTTGAAGAAGATAATGGACAGCGAAGTAAGAAAAACGATTCAAGAGCTGAAGTAAGGAAAATCCACATTCCGTGATTGGATATCGGCAAAGTCGCGAGATCGAAAGGACTAGAAATGACGACAAATTTATGAAGCAGATTTACCACACAGGAGAGCGGCCTCAAGATTTCCTAGAAGTAACTATGATCCCTCTAAAGAAGAAGCCGAAGACAATGCAGCGTAAATATGACCGAACGATAAGCCTGCTGTGGCACACGTAGAAGATCACCACAAGAATCCCTCTAAAAGGATAGAGAAAAAGAAATGCTTGGCAAAGTTCAATTCGGTTTCAGAAAAGAACGAAGAATCAGAGATGCAATTATAGTATTGAAAATCATAACAACATGGTCAATAGAGCCAAGGTTGCTGCGTATGTTTCGTCGACTGGCGAATGCCTTTGGATGAATATTGGATGATTCTGACGAGGATATTAAAGGATATAGTTGTGTATTGGAATGACAGGAGCCTGATCAGTAATCTATTCATGAATCAAGTTGTGAAGGTCAGATTGGAGAAAGTTGATACCAGCGGGGTAAATATTGGGAGAGGAATAAGAAAAGGTTTTTGTCTATCCAAGGTCCTATTTAATATTTATGGAGAAAGGTTAATGCAGGAGGCGCTAGAAGGCACATGAATTTTCTTTCTTCTGAGAGCAGCTTTTGCCTTTGTTATTCTAGTCCTTATTTCATCGGCGCATTTTGCATCTCTTGTTATAATGGCTCTCCTACGATACTTATATTCAAGTAAATATTCTTCTTTTCTCGATATTAGCATAACCTTAGATTAATCTGTATTTTTTCCATTCCGTATTTTACACCTCTTATTATCAGTCTATTTATCATTTTCTGATATTACTTTTCCTTTTTTCTATAAGATCATCACCATGTTTGCTATTCTCATAACCCTTGGAAATCTCCCGTGCCTTCTGAAGATAAAAATGAACACACAGGACGAAAAACAAGGACATACTAAAGAGAAAAGGCGAAAAGTGAATGGTAATAGAGTAGAAGAAAAAGGAAGGCGAACTGAATCTGAGGAAAGAGAACATTATTAAAGACGTGTTAGGAGGAAAAGTAGAAGGGAAAGTTTTAAGCTAATATACGACTTGAAAAGGAAGTGAAAATACCAATAAATGAAGATGATTGAGGAAAGCAGAAGTATAGCGAAAACTAGGTTTAACCAATAATAATCGCGGGCCTGTCTAGCGACAGATCTAGTATATAAAATTGAATGTCTGTTTGTCTGTCTGTTCCCTATACATTCTCACACCCTTTGACCTATCGGGACCAAACTTTGCAAAGTGACTTCCTATGACCCTACGGATAACATAGGGTACCCGGGAACACCGGCAGACGGATATACAGCAGGTCCTCATATATCTATTTGTTTTCTTTAACTTATGTGAATTAAAAGAATAAACAATATGATTTAATCATAATATCATAGTTTTATTTTAAAATTTTCAGAAATCGCGATGCTTTAAGTTTCTATAAACTGTTATTAGAAGCCCGAGTAACTCCGGGCACTTAAATCTAGTTACCTATAAACATGATGACAATATTCTGCTGAATAGTGGTTTCCGTAAATTATTAATGTGTTTCTCTAAAAGAAACATCCAAACTAAATACTAATATAATACAGGTAAAAGGAAAAGTCACCATAGTGCGTTTTTATATACTTACAGTCATATTTACTTATATTTTCTTTTTGTTTCCATTATAGTGGCACTGACCTAAGATCATGCATCAGTAAATTGACTATACAGTTTTTTCCTTAAAATTTGAAAATAATCAGACCTTATATTTACATATCTGCCTTTGTCAATGTGCATTTGATTCCTTTTTACGTTCTAAATTTTCCATTATAGAATAAATCTTAATCAGTGTCCTCGAGTGCTAATGACATTCAAGACATAAAATAACAGTTTAACCCTTTAGAACTAATCTTTCAGTATGTTAATATACCCTGGTGCCACTTTTTTTAGGATTTTTTTTTAAATGTGAAAGATTCAAACCCAGCATAGTAATTTAAAGGTCAAAAGTGCATGAAATGTTTATGTCAAACATATGCACTAAATTGAGGGAGATGATGAGAGCGATTGAATAAAAAAAGGATCATTATAATGGGCGCCGTATTATCATCCTTCATTTATTCCTAATACTCACTTGCGACAAAAAAATTATTTTGTGACCTGATCCTTTCCATCATTAGTGAATCCCGGTCCGTGGAAAAGCGCTCGAACAGCTCACGAAGTAGAATTAGCGAACTCCATTCAAGATCATGCAATTTAAACTGGCATTAAGGGCACTGAGGTGTTATATACGCTCTCTAAACTAACTACATCGCACGGATTTTGTTGACCTTTTCAGGCGAACTGACGTCGCAACCACTTTCACCCGTCGAATCTCAAGCATAAGAGTAAGAGAACCTCACGCAAACGCGCATTATATTTCTCTCCTCTCTGCTCGAATCGGCTCGGCGTTTTTAACTCGGCCGAGTACGGGCGCTTTAGCACGAGAAACAGAAGACCGTGGGTTCGGAGGCCGTATCGAGGGGAGACATCGATCCATCTCCCCGAGAGAACGACAAGCGGCACGCGCTCTTCTTCCCGCGGGAAAAACTTATGTGATAGGATCGCCTCTTTTCTCTCTTTCACACACTCACTCCGTCTCTCACTCACTCTCATCTATCCTTCCTTCGGTCTCCGTCCGAGCGACGGAGGGTCAATAACTCGAAGCGACGCGTCTTTTTATCGAATTCCTGAACCCATCCGACTCAGGAGGAGAGAGAGAGAGAGAGAAGGAATTAGAGAGAATTTAGCCCGGAGGTTGGATCAATCCACGCAACAGGAAAAATAATGGCTGCTTTAATTGCTCATTAGAACGAGAGAAAATAACACTTCCGAGCATTTTTTTTTTCGAAAAGGAGAATTAGACCGGAGTTCAATTAAAAGCGACGCGATGGTTTTCAAAGTAAAGGAACGGCGTGGAATAGACCGAGTCCAAGGTGGGTGGGTGAGGTGGAGAGAAACAAACCGTGTGAAAGGGATTTTGTGAAGAGCTACGAAAAAATTGCCTCGGAACCTTAGATTTCAACTGTTGCGATGTCGAGATAGGGAGTTGGAGAGTGGTGAGAGTATTTCTCGTTTCGTTCGAAGGTCAATTAAAGATTAAATGAACGCGCGTACAAGTAGTTTAGTTATATCCCCTATAATTAAAAGTTTCGCCAAACACGGCTTTAATTGCTCAAAATTGAGCTGAATCGTCGACTTATTACGTGTCCGCTCTAACGATTCGATTTTTATCTAGACGGCAAGATTTAGAATTTTGCAGAGAATATATTAACTCTAAGGAAACAACCAATGGTAAACTTTGTCTTCTGAGATTAATTTTCAAAAATTATTCTTTTAAAGTTTTACTGGTATTGAAATTCCCTAACTGTATACTGGCCTAAAAATCAGAGCACAACGGCATTCCTATAAAATTGGTCTGACTGTGTGTTATGATGATCAGTAAAATTATTCCGCACCATTATGCAAGTACAATTTACTCAACTTGCGTAAAGGGATAGGTAGTATTTTTAAAGCGTTCACAAACTGTGTCACGAAAATTATACTTGACTTGAAATGCCGGTTGCTATTATATTATAGGACACAATTTAATTAGAAAACCGTTAGAATAAACTGACAATAAATTTAATACGGATTTACCCACGGAAATGCAATGTTGATTAAGTTTAAGCATTATCAAGGGAAACAAATTTCAAGAGCAAATAAACTGAAAATACGAGGGTTTAATTTAATTTTACCTTCGCAATAACAAGGTAGCCATGAAACTATTTTTAAAAGGAAACGGTAAAATATTACTGTTTTAATGTTGAATCAAACGGAAGAGAAAATTAAATGAATTTAATTTATAAAGAGTAATATACCGCATCTTTCGACTCATTCTATTTAGATATTGTATTCGATTTGAGTAGGCATTATTATCAGCAGCGAGATGCTAAAACGCAAAAAATCCGAGTACAAATGGCGAACGTTTAATATCGGAATTAGTAGTTTCAATGACATATTTAATAACAATGTCCATCAATAACGTGGCGCCAGGTATGCACGTATTATATATTCGTAAATGTACTACCGAGATCACCACGTTCTGCTTAGAACTCTTGCAAATGCCTATATTGTTGAAGGTGCTAGGAACATTTTAATTTCCTTTGCAACGTAAGGTGATTGCTGAAAGGATGGCTGGCTAAAAAAATCGCACGACCAACGAGAAATGTGATGCAAATAAGTCAGCAGCGCCAATTCATTCGTAGGCTCCATCGAGCAGTGATTACACCCTCATTAAAAGCAATTATCCTTCTTCAAGGTAAATTTATCGAGACAGTTTCGATTATGTAAATGTTGATGACGCCTTCCTCGTTTCCATCGCATAATTTCCATTGCGTCACCTAATTCGATTACCATACAAATGTAATCTTGAAATACCTCATGAACCCTTAAGGAGCATATGCTGCGCTAAAAGATAGCTTTGACCTCTGATCATTCTGGAAGGAACATCGCTTTCTCCTTATATAAATCCCAATGTCGAGCGGGTATTACACCCCTTTGAAAAGAAGCATTAAAAAAATGTCGAACATCGCCTCTGGTTCCCACGTCATTCCGCACTGCCCGAATTTCAAAAGGGAGTGTTGGGCAGAGCCTTTCGGGCGCCTCTATTTACTCATGTAATACCCTCTGTTCGTGCCTTGCCCTCCCTCCCTACGCTCACCTCACCTCTTCCCCCTTTACTCCGAGTTATACACAATGAAATCTAGAACAAACACATAATTTTTCTGACGAAGAACATAAATCAACCACCGAAAACCTTTGTGGGAACGTGGCTAGAGGGGATTACTAGGATGCCCGTCTTTTCTTGCGGTGGCAGAGATTCTCATAATAGAATGGGAAGGCCTATTGTGAGCCGTAAGCCTCCTTTACGCATCAAAATCCGTGGCCAAATACAACCGAATTCATTACTCATGCGTGTCTCAAAGCCTCTCCTTTTTTCGCAGATGGAGCGGTACCGTGATTTACGGCTCAAATATTTACACGAAGCGGTAGTAAATAGAGTATGGCGTACATGCGTCTGCGAAGAAGCTAAAAAAGATGGTCGGGGCGGGGGAAACGAAATGCAGAGAGGGAGGAGGAGGAGTCCTTCGCACCTTCCGGTGGGAGTTGGTATGGAGGGGAGGAGGAGTTTGGCGGGAGGAGTTGGGAGGAAGGATGAGTTAGGAGGGAGGAGGGCTGGAGTGAGGGCGAGGAACGTCGAGAGAGCCTGAGAGAATCATTCGAATAATGACAACGACCCTAATGGGGATGTGACTCCTTTCGTTTTCACGCCGCGTTCGTAATTTTCATACAGTGCTTAATTGGAGGAGATCTCCGCGTGACAAATATTTAGCGGCGAAAGAAAACATTGCGGGGTTTTCGTAATTTGCGGGTAATTGCCCCGATGAGTGACGTGGGTTCGAGAGATTGCTGTTGTTGCTGAGTGACTTGAAAAAAATTGCGAGCTCCGCGTTTATTGGAATTTCAAATTTTCTCGAAGCCATATTCATGAAACCGCGCTCGTGCGTAAAAGTTTCCGAGTCAATTCCAACTAATACTGTTATCTCCATTTTATAATCACCGTCCTCTGGCAGGTAATCTATCTGAAAATACATCACTGGACATAATTTAATGACGTCTTATGAATAAAATATTTTACGAAGTTAACGTCTATTAATGTAATCTTTGATGTTATTTTTACTAATTTATCGTCTAAACTGTTAATTAAATTCAGATAAGACGGCAATAATAAAATAATACGGGCAGGAAAATTGAATACAACAACAGTATTTTTCATGTATCATTGAAATGCCTTTCATTTCATTACTTGACGGTGGTGCTTTCTGTTTATGTTTAGTTGATTTTTCATATAATAGTGTGGAACCTAAAACTTATAGTAAAGAATAATAAATAATTTTACTGCGACAAACATGATTTAAGTTACATTAAAAATTACGTTTTAAAATTTTGTAATGTACGTGATGAGAATTAAAGAAAATGTGCCTTTCTCAATCCGATGTATAAATCTTAGGGTAGGTAGGTAGCCGGTAATACTGGTTAATTAGGATAAATGGTACCCGTAAACGTCCTCAATTTAAAACAAATTGAGACATCTTATATTTCTTTCGGATAACCGTTGAAACGGTGCTTCCTTTTGTTTATATGCTTTATTTTGGAAAATAAATATTAACATAATGAATTAGCAGGAATTTTATAAAGGTTTATTCGCCAAAGTGAGATTTTTAAATTTCAGGTGTTATACAATTATTCAGACATCCATAAGTGCTTCATATATATACTACTAGCTGAAATTACCCGTCGTTGCTCGGGTTTTTAAGTCAAAACAAAAAATATTGAGGAAGATGTTCAAGGGAGGAAGAGTTAACGATTATAAATGTTGGTCTAAATTAAAGAATTGTTACAGAAGTTTTCTTATTTTACCTTCTGAGATATCTTTTACTTTGTTCATTTTCAATGTTAATGAAAAACATATTTCGCTGTCTATTAAGTATAGAGAATATGCATAATGCATAAAAAGTGTTTAGAGAACGAAAGCACTTAAAATTGTACATTAAAACTGTCTCCCACTTACCTTTTGAAATAATTAGCCAGATATATAGTTTTTTTGGTGATTGCCCTTCTTTGAATAACCTTCGTGTTTCTTTCTTCTCTACTTTAGTTTATATTAGGTATATATCATTTCTTTTAGTTAATATTAAGTATTGTTTATAACGGTTGTTAAATATATTGTTAATCCAACAATACGCTCATTCCCGTGTTATTTAAATGGAAAAAATTAAAAGAGAAAAACATTTTTAAAATGAAAAATGTAGTTCAAATCGCTTTTAAAATCTTCCCATTTTGCTTAACTTTTTATTGAGGTTAAAATGGCACCTTCATCTTGTTTCTACGTTCTGTAGTTGTTGCGTTATAAATGCACAAACAAATTCTTCAAATTATTTATGGTAGAGATATAACACATGTATCGTACGACTGCCCTCAATTCAAACACAATTAATGCAGCTGAAATAACTAGTCCTGATAACCGCCAAAGCTATCTTCTGCACGACGGCCGCACACGGTTCGGACCACCTTGTTTTCACATATTTTTAAAACGTCCGAATAC
The DNA here is from genome assembly GCA_028673005.1 of Tanypteryx hageni. Taxonomy (NCBI): domain Eukaryota; kingdom Metazoa; phylum Arthropoda; class Insecta; order Odonata; family Petaluridae; genus Tanypteryx; species Tanypteryx hageni. The sequence goes on from CM054112.1 coordinate 164,365,107, forward strand.
TAGTTTTTCTTCCATTTCGGAAGCCCATTCGGCACCTGGATCCCGCCATCCTACCTCCCAGATTAATGGCCGCTTCCACAACCGGCCATGTGGTCCGGTATGGCAATCGATCAACCGACAAACATCAAAACTTAACCCGTGTTTACACGGCGGAAAATTGTGGTGCGGAAGGTACAGGACGAGTATAGAGAGAGAGAGAGAAAGTCGGTGGAGAATAAAGGATGTGTGGGGCAACCGCGGTTTGGAAACACACACATAAGGGCAAGGGATGTATAAACATAGATGGAAAGAGAGGAGAGAGGTGGAGGTCGGAGTGGCAGAAAGGATGAGCGAAGGAAGAGGGCGAGAAAAAATCTTGTGGAGCGCCGAAGTTGACATAGTCTCAACCCGCGCTGTTTGGCCACTGGAGTCTGTCAAACCATCGCATTGAGGGTGCGGCCACTTACCCCCTCTCTCGCCCAAGCGTATCCTCTCAGTATTCCGAAACTGCCGTATAATGGTCGAGGGCCGCATGCGATCTTTTTCCGTAAATGAGACCGCGCCCCTGCAGAACCTTTGTGTGTCCGGTAAGACCCGCCCACCAATGAAAATAAAAGCAGAAGAACCTTTTGTTTTTCCTTGAGTGACCGTGAAAACTCGCTGACCCTTTCCCGAACGCTTTGGTCAGTATTTAAGGCCGAAGAGGATGAAAAGGGGGGGGGGGGGTCGCACCTGGTGACCGACTGTCCCCTTTTTTTCTGTCGCATCGTAAGAAGTCCCCGGTCCGTTCGCACCCCTTCTCTCGCTTCCCGTTTGTCCCAAAACCAAACAACGGAGCAACAAACAACTTCCCTTTCGTTATAGAGAGGGGTCCGACGTTTTTAAAAATAGTGGAGATCAACTTTTTCGCGTGTTTACATGGCAATAAGAGGATTACGAGTCCTCTTTGAAGGCGGTGTCTCCTCCGGAGTTTGCAGAATTTGAAACAAGGATGGAGAGTGGGAGGGAAAGATCGGAGGGCGAAGTGACTCGAGAAAAAGACAAGCAAAAATCGAGGAAATGGGAACTGGAGATGGGTGGAGATTTTTTTGAGTTGTTTGAGACAACACGGCGATTCTTTTGTGTTGGAGGGCGAGCGGCTGCTTCAAAGGGTATGGTAGATAGCGGGAGACGGTGATGGGAAAACAAATGTCACCGTGAGACGGATACTCTCCCTATCCCTCCCTCTCCCTTACTCTTTACGATGCTTATGCACTGCCTCCTCTTCCCATATAAACTGGACTTAAAAAAGAAAGATCCCACACTCGGTCCCACTCATCCCCTCCGCCAAACATCACATTTTTACGGCTACCGTGTTTAGATGGGGACAAAAGGACATAAAGCCAGAAATACAGACTTTCCTCGCATAAGCGTTATTTTTTCCAGATGTTTGCCTTGATAAGTAGTCCGCTGCCTTGGGAGCGTCTATTCTTATCCTCAGTCTCGAGTATGATATTTCTGTGATCATTTCCCGGCGTTATCCAACCGCCCTCCCCATCAAATTTACCGCCTTATCTTGCATTTGTCGCGATTAATCACAGGTTATCATTAATTCTTGTTATTCTATGAGAAATTATGGTCGAAATAATCGTCCACGGGCAGCTAAAATGGCACCGAAGGTGGTTTAGAAAGATTCAGAACTACAAAAATTTGTTATGCTACTTCGTTTATCAATCGAATTCATGGACAACTATCTTCTAGTCGACGAGAAACTTTTCCTCGCATTCCATAGACGGCGACCGGGTATCCAGGTGCGAGGAAATATTTTCCTGAACACAAGTCAACCGTGTAATGAACTCGAATATCCTAATGGACAAGGCGTAAAGAAGGCATAAAATGAGAAAACATATGACTCGATCGATAAGTGTGAACGGCAATCGTCGCACTGGCCAGGTGAAAAGAAATGGGAGGAAATGCTTCGCTCGTTGGGTTGGGCTGCGAGCTTCCCGATTCGCGAAGGAAAATTGCAGCTGCAGCAGAGAAAAATGAGCATTTTTTTAGCTGCGTGTAATGCTATCATCCACACTTTTACGCTATAAATGAAGGGTTGAAATATTTTATCAAGTATATTATTAGCTCTCTCTGCTCATAAATAGAAGTGTATTTAGCCTGAGGAGAACGCTTCAACTACCTAAGATATTAAAATGCAGTTATATGCTTTGTAGCTTTTGAATAGCATTCGAATTTTTTACACAGTTATTAAAAATTGAAATTAAATTTAGTGAAACTCCCGATGGTAGAGCCCGAAACGCATACATTAATATTGATGAAAATATTGGTTTTATGACATATTCATAATGTTATAAATGGCAAAAATAATTATAACTACCCTAGAATATATGTTAAAACTATGCAATTTTAGCCACTTTTTTATTTTCTGTTAATGTAAGACTTAGACTATTAATAAAAGCCTTAATCTGTTGGTAAGTTTGTTGGTTGGAACGCTATATGGGATTTCCCATAAGAGGGATCTTAAGCATACCTCTTTCACACTTGCAGACTTATTTTTTTTTCAAAATTAAATTAGAAGTAATTGACGCACAATCTTTGGATAAGAACCATTTTAAAGGAAATTAAATGAAGATTCTTATTTTTATCGTCGATTTTTGTTTTCAAATCGAATTCGCTCACATTAAGCTAAAATATTCGAAAATTTGTCAAAATTTTGCATTTTTATTGAAACGTTCCCTTGGCGATCAACAGCATTGTTATTCATAGAGAAAATCAACATATCTGGAGAGTCCATAATAGCTAATTTTTTCCGGATGAAAACGTTAAAGATGTTGTTAACTTAGTTAAAATCTTACTACATTTTAATATTGACAAATATAATAATGCATTAGATTTAGCTCACTTCCTTCCAATATAGTTGAATACATTAAGTTCCAATTTTCCCTGTTGAATTTCAACGGGCAATTACGCTAGTTTATAATAATCGAAATATTTTGTTCATATTATTAAACGATGCAAAAAGTAATATGATAAAAAAGAAGACGGGAAATTAATATTTTGAAATACAGTTATACCTCGTTTTGCGCGTCCCCGTTTTAAGCGGATTCGTTGTAGCGCGAGGCAGGCCCGCGCCGACCAGATGATCAAAAAACTAGGCGGCCAACAATTTAAGGGGCCTAACCCGAAATGTATTGGAAATTCCATCGTGTTTGAATCCCCATTTAAGGCCAGAATGTGGCTCACCCATACTATAAAAGAAACCCCCAGGATGACAAACCGTTTTTATCACTCGATCGACTCGTATTTGGTGTTATTACTTCTAAAGAAAGGTGACAATCCGAATAAAACTTACTCGCTGATTTATTTAGAATTTCATTCATACAGAAAATATCTACATTTTTGCCTGATTATAATTTAGTTTTCTATACCAGTGTTTCTCAACCTTTTTTCATGAAGTATCCTTTTTTTAAGTTGAAGTACCCCAGGACAATTTCACAGGTACAGGTGACCCTCGCTTAAGGCGGAGGACGCGTTCCTGACAACTCCGCGTTGAGCGAAAATCCGCGTTCGACGGCGGTACTATAACCCTTAAGCGCCCAAAGGGAAATAATTTTACAATGGTATTTTTGGATCCACATTCAATGTAGAAGCATATCACCGGATTTTATTGTCATTTATTAGAGAAACAATAAAATTACATGGTAAACAATATGACAAAAAGTGCAATTTATAATTGAAGCACATAATCTAAAAATATTTCCTGGGAAACGTTATGGAGATCTATGGACCTCTGTATTAAAAAAAGAGTCCAGGGTCGACTGCTTGGCTTTTTATCTGCTAATTACGCAAAATTTGTCGATAACATTCAAGTAGTTCGTCGCCGTCCCGCTTCAATGATATTTGAATGGCAATCGACGAATGAAAGTGGATGGGCAAGAGATTTTTGCACTTGCCTAATTAAAAAAACCCATGTTGATTTAAATATAAAATTGATTGAATTATTTCTTCCTTATCCCTAATCATATTTATCGCAGAGATTTGAAGTGAAAATTAACGCATTCTATCCCCATGTTCATAATAATGCACGGAAATCCTAATCATCGTTAAATCTCCATTAAGCTGCCCACAAAACAATTTTGCTTTACTCAGAATTTTATGTACGTAATTGTTTTGTTTTTATCATCAAAATTATAATTAGTTATATTATTTCGTTATTAGATAAAACTTCCGTCGTCGTGTTGGCGTACCTCAGAAATTCTCTCACGTACCCTCGAGGGTACGCGACCCCACGTTGAGAAACACTGTTCTATACCATTTGAAAATTACTGATGAGTTATTGAAAGAAGGTAAAGATTTGCATCTGACGTCGGTGGATGCAAGCCGACAGGAGGCTGTTTTTCAGGTTAACGGTGTATTTTTATTAACATTGCACTTTAGTTTTTGCGTCCGTGGAAGCTATCATCAATGACCTAAAGACCTGTTTTGCACGAATTTCGCTTAGCGCGAAAATTTCGGGAAAATATATGTCGCGTAAAGCGAGGTATTGCTGTATATGAAGGATGAGGATTAGGAGAATTAAGCATTATAAATAACGATGAAATAACATTAGTCAACAATAAAAAATTCCATAGTGCCTAAAATAAAAAACTGCGTATTAAACATAAATCACAAATTATATATATATATATATATATATATATATATATATATATATATATATATATATATATATATATATATATATATATATATATAATCAAGTCGAATGTTTAGATGCAAAAAAATAGACTCATTAGGAGAAAAAAGAAGACTTTTGTTAATCGCACACAATTTAGGTCTCATAAAAATTAATGGGTGGGCGCATTCCACTGCCTGCGACTATTCCAATTTAAATCACACCCGCGCTTGCACGCACGAACACAAACACGTATATGCACACACATACGGAAGTGCCCTGAGGGATAAAAACCGAGACTTGCACGTAAATTAGCACTTGAGTTACAAGTCCGACTTGTACTTACTCTTGGAGTAATTTCAAGTCTCGAGTAGATCGCCACTGTCGAGGAAAGAGCATATAATAAGCGTAAAGAAAATAATTGAATCCCGTCTACTCAACCGGTTTCATCTTAGGTACCGATATCGTATGCAGTCGACATCCATTGTAATGAGCCACCGACCCACAGGATATAACGAAGGTAACAAAAATACGACGATCGGCATGGCGTGTTTAGAAGCGATACCATTGGAATTTCCACACACGCGCGTAAAGTTTGCTACTTTGTAGACGTCTTTCTGACCTAGTAGATACCTTGTTTATTCAATCGATGGCTCTATTTCGGCGGGAAGGAGGTGGGGAAAATGTCAAACGTATCAACAAAAAAGCTACTAATCTGAAGCTAGTCGTAGCTGTTAAACGCTCTTTGCTGCCTAAATTCGAATTTATGTATACGATTCCGTTCCAAATCGGAATTTTTTTTAGATTTAAATGTCATCGGTTTAAACCTTTTGGAATAAATTCACTTGTAAATGCCCATTTTTGACATTTTAGAGTTGAAATTAATTCATTTCTCGAATTTAAAACAATATTACGGTTCTGTTATATTTATTGCTTGAAATTTTTATATATCTTGCATGCAAGTAGAACCACGCATTTTAAAAATATTAACGATTTTAAAAAACTTAGGTAAAATATTTCTTTTAATCGACTGAAAATATGTGCCCGGAGAGTAGCATACTCGTAAAATTGGTAAACAGTACTAAAACGGAATTTTTGTTGTTATTATTTTAGATTTTTAGACACTTTATTTATAAGACTGCATAAATTATACTAAGTATTTTGAAATTAATGATCCTGCTTGTTAGAATAATTATATAGCATTTCATTAGTTTTCTCCTATCTTACTTTTCCAAGCATATCCCCGTTCTGACTCTACCAATCTCGGGAAGAAATTCAGCGTAAGCCTCGTGTGTTAAAAACTTCATCGTATATACACGTATCACTAAGACATTCTCAATTTTTAAAATATTTTTAAAAAATAGAGTTTTTCACAAACCTCAACTTATCGCATCCTGTAAACATTTTCTACAAAAAGAGCGCCAGTTTTCTCGTGTGACTGAACTCCTCTCACGTCTATAAGAAACGAGGCACTTATTTCCTTAATACCGGACGGCACCCTTGGGTAGGGAAATTGTGTCTGAATTACGAATAAATTTACAGCTCCAAGATATGAAAAGAGAAAATCAATAAAAAAGAACGCGATTCGCATTAACATAAAAAACATTGCTAAGAGTTACTATCGAAGGGAAGTACTCGGATGACTGCCGCTCTATAATATCCTCGGAATTTTGATGGATGGCGATTTTAATGCAACCAGAAATATTTCGAGCGAAATATTCGCCCCCCCCCCCCCCAATCCCCATGCCGTCATCGCTTTCCACCCCACGTGCACGAGAACGGAATGCAACAAAAGGTAAAGAGGAAGACAAGGCGATGTCAAAGAAAATATGATAGGTGGGAAAATAAAACACTCGGATAGAAATGTGGTTGGGTGAAACCATGAAAGCCAAGGAGTACTCGCAAGGGAACACGATCGCAACAACGTGCACCGGCACACGCACGCACGCAGATCAAACAAAAACTAGATAAAACAAACTAACAAGACCGGTAGAAAATAAACGACACATCGAGCGGTGTTGACTTCCGAGACGCAGAAGCCATTCCCGAGCTGCAGTGGCCGCATCTTATACCCGTGACATCTGATTATGTCTAGCTGATGCGCTCGGGCGCTCATGGGAATGTATCCATGGATTCGAAATTTATTTTTTCCCCCTCAAGTCCCCCACCTCACAGAAAGTGAGAGGCAACCAAATATAGTAATATATACGATAGGTACAGGCTTACGCGAGATAATACAGGGAAGACTTTTGTAAAAAATTCCAGGATTCCGGCGAGAGAAAAAAACTTATCATCCAATATTCCATCTTCCTCTCCCTCTCCCCCAACCTATTTAACCCTCCCTCCACTATCTCCCCCTCAAATCTCTTCCACTTTTCTCGATTTTCAATTTTTCATCCGCGCTAGTCCTTTAAGCGCCAAAGTGGCTTTTCAGGATCTGCTAGAGTGTATCCCGCGCTCCTGGAAATTGATTGATGATTTCAAGTCTGCCACTGACTGATGCGTTGTCATTTCGGCGGTACCGTATCCATCATTGTGCAGTAATCAAGAAGAGGAAAGGAGGAGGGAGAGGGATAGAGCGAGACGAGAGAGCCAATGACAACTACGGGAGAGAATAATTTACACTCGCGTGGTGAAAACTTACAAGACTGCGGAGGAAGAGGGAGCAAGGGTCGTCTTGATAAGCGGAAGAGTTTTTTATATGCCAGCGAGAAAGGGATTATTTCCTCCGATCTTCACATAATATTTTGTTAAAAGGTTTAGATTCGTTTGTTGATTATTTTATAATTAGAGATTCGCCTAATTAGAAGTGTTTCGGAGATAATTAGGGTGGTATATTTTATCAAAAGCTCAACTTCCTTCCATTGGAGGGTTGAACATGGTGTCTCGAGTACATGGATGAAGAAATATTGAATAAATTATCCAGGACGTTAAAATATTTTTAATGAGACTTTGCTGGCTTGGCATTATTTTTAATACTCACAGGCAAAACGTAGAGAAAATATATTGTTTGCGACTTTTAAACCTCAGCGATGCATTTAGGATGGTTTAAAATGATTGATAACCTATATAATATGCTTCACAAACGTGAAGAAAATCCATGGGAATAGAAAATAATGAATCGCTAATTTTTGCATTTTAACCGTCTTATTACCTTAACTGTGTACAATCATGGGCGTTCAATGGCGATGATAAATTATATCGAAGAACTATTTATAATTTGGTGTCATAGATACTTTGCAAATTCGTTTTTTAGGCGTTCTTTGGCAGCGAAGCATGTCTTGTCCGTCCGTCTGTGGTAACTTTCATTTCCTAAACCGCTAGACGGATTTTAATTAAATTAAGTACGAGTGATCCTTATTAAAATTTTCGCCCAATTGTGATTTTGAAATGAATCCTTCAATTATAACTTCCACTTTATATAAGCACTTAAATAAACTTATAGGTAGTTGTATCTTGCTATATGGCATCCGTAAAGCAACAATTATATAACATTACTTTCTTTCCCTAGCTCTTATATGATCTGTAAGGTACAGATAAAAAAAATTATTCGAATAGAGAATAAAATTTTCCACAAAAAAATCCGTGACACTACATAATTACTACTTCTGAGTTTCGGATATAAAAATTCAAGAACCGCCCATCTTTCGATGCAGTTTGATATGTATTTCCTATAAAGAACGCCTTTGAAATCTCTGTGTATTCCATTTATGGGATATGCTTTACCATCTTGCTAACTCCTCGGTTTGCATTCAACAAAAGTTAAAACTTTATCAAATGTAATTATACCCATCGGACAGTAGCAAACGTGCATATCTGACCGCGATCAACTGCTGTACGATTTTAAATACGTCGTTTACAAGAGGGGAAAGTTTTACTCCTTCCCTCGTTAGTCAGTACTGAATGTATTACTTACTCCTGTTTCCATCAGCAAACTCTAAATAGCAAGAGAGGTACATGAAAATCACAACTATCATTAAGATGAAGAAAAGGGCTTTGAATGGATCAAATAGGGTGTGGTGGGACATAAACCGTCCAAAAAGTAACACTGTTACATGTATGTAACGCTAATTACCACCAGCAATATACATTTTTTATAGCTTTTTAAAACCGATTGAACAAAAAATGGGCCATGAATGCCGTATGTAACCAAAAACAAAATAGCATAAAACAATAAAAATTAAATTAAATAATGACAAATTGAAAATATATCAATTTCAGTTTTCTGAAAAAGGTCTAGAGAACGAGAAAGTGTTGGATTACTTGTCTCTGATTTGCAAAATCTAAAGTAAAGATCATTCATGTCTGCATATATAAAAACTTTGTATGCATACATAAGAATTAATTGATTTTACCGCGAAAGGTTTTCTAAAATTAAACCAGCCTTGATGATTTTCGCAAAAAAATATATCGCCGAAGGTCGACGTTATTGCTTTCGAACGCACACTCTTAATCGAGCGATAAATATCAGTCGAAAGCAAAAGACAAAACCTCAATTTACAAGCCAATCGACGATTGTTACGAAAAATTTGCCATTGTGCCGTAAATCGACGCAGAGAAAGGCGGAAACGATTAAACAGCCGAAGGTGGAAACAAAAGCGTTGGAATTCACAGAGACGTAACGTCACCGACCTAACATTCCTAATCTCTTCCCTCCCTCTTTCTCGCCGGAAAGGAAGATAGGCAAATGAAAACGGCGCGGTAAACGTCTCAATGAACCACTGCCAGATGGAGTGGAACGGGCGTTGATAGAGTAGGCGTAGGTGGAGAGGGTTCCCGAATGGGGAGAGGGGAGGAGAAGCAGGGTGGGATAAAGGAGGATAGGATACGGGATTCGGGAGGAGAGGGGGTAGGGAAGGGGGAGGACAGGGTTGGCAAGAGGAAGAGAGATGAAGGGGAGGCTGAGTGATACGACTCTCCACCATTTGAGTCGGCTGTGTGTGTTTGAGTGTGTGTGCGTGTGTGCCTACACCTGATTTAGCGTCCTGCCACACGTTGATGCATGTTCCCAGAGCCTTGTGCAGATATGCAAAACACGTCGCGCAGGTACCGAGGACACCTACCCGCCACCACGGAGGAGGTAAACACAGAGGGGTTGACGGAGAACAGGAGGAGGATTTTTAAGAGGATGGGGAGGAGGAGAGATGCGCCCGAAGGAGGAAGAAGCGACTTTCTCGAGAAAGGGGTCGTTTGCGGTAATAGCGATGGCGACGATGCAGAAGCTTGAATACGGGATTGGATGGATGACGTGTGTTGACGAAGGAGACGGTAATCAAGGGCAAGTTAGAGATTAATATCGGTTGGCCTAGCGCGACGTAAAACTGTTTCACTTCTGGAGTTTTCCTTGGCATTATTCTTTAATCTCTCGACGTGATTATTTAATTCGGTTTATGCGACGATACGCCACAATAGGGGTACCGCAGGATAGAAGAGACTTAAAAACTTAATGCGTATTATTGGCTCTCCGGAAGACTAATGAATTGTGACGCAAATTTTTCCATGAGTTAGCTTTGAACGCTTTACTCTTCTACTTCGAATGTATTTTAAACATACATATTTCTCTCATGGAAATGTCATTTACTAATGAAAACGTCACCTAGATTTAAACCGATAGTGACCACGTAAGTAAACGAGAATATCGGACTGTGTCGTTCGAAAATGAATCGATAAATTCAATTCAAATTCCAATCTCATTATCAAGTACATCAGAAGCTGTCACGCCACTGGCACCTCTTCCATACTCGATATGTACCGAAGTCATATTTTAACGCGAATATAAACGGCGATGCGTAGTGTGCTGGACATTACCTGGAGTTCACAACCGGCGAGGCAACTTATTTCACCTCGCGCAATCCTGTCCCGCGTGTCTGTGTATTGTGGGGGGACAGGTAGTGTGCATGGAAGGACGTTAAAGGAGGAGGACAGGAAGACAAAGATTTGTGGCGCGATCAGCCCTCACGAAGTTCCATTGGCGATAATCGACGCGGAGGAGGAAGAGAAAAAATAAAATATGTTCCTGTAAAGTCGAACCTTCGGAGGAAAACGAGGTGTTGGAGGAGTGGCTCTTTGGAGAAAAATGGGGTTATAGGTATGCAATGAGGAAACCCATATGGCATGTCTTTTTTATTTCTCCCAGCGGGGAGGTGAGAAATAAACAGCTTTTGAAGGCCTCGCCGATGTTCGATCTCAATATATTAATTCGCTCTTGTACGAGGTCGGATTTATTGCAGCCATTAAAATTTCGCCGAGCACATCGCTGGATTTATACCCGCTGCTTGTAGGCGTACAACCTATAACGCATACTTGAGTGTTCCAAGCGTTAGATCATTTCATAATGAGTTGCTTATCTGAGGTAGTACGCAAAAGCGGCTTGTAATCCGAGATACCATCAATAAAATTGTGTAATCATTATTAATTCGTGAGCCACGAAATGGAGAGACCTAGTCATAAAATTATTCACGCGACTTCAGTTAAAAACCTCTTAGAAGAATCGTTAAGTTATTACGATTTCCGGAAATGTGCATTCAGCGTAAAGGAGATGTGATTTTTAATTAATGTGAGTACCTACATTTGATGCAAAAAATTTATTTAAGTTTGCTGAGAATTGGCAAGTTATCAAGAGCAACGGCATTTAATAATTTCAGCTTTTTTATGCCATTCCACGTCAAGAATGATAAGAATTTAAGACGTTGTTTAACACTCAGAAAAATCGAACAGTATCTTAATACGTTTCCTCATACCTCCACATCGGTCGCATCCATATAAACTGGAATACTTTATACTTTCCATATAGTGTCGAGTTTAAGAGCCAGAAAATATTTGCTGACGACATTATTTATCTATAATATTTATTTTATTAAATAAAATACATCTACTTATCCATTACACCTACCTGGCAGATGAAAGAAAAAAAGTACATATATTGCGTTGCAGGTTAAATAAATACGCGTAAACAAGCGTTTATAAAATGACGAAGTCATTTGTTGTGCTTCGCCATTTAAGATTCATTTGCAATTACCTAACGCTCATTATCATCTCTGTCCATAGATAGCATCTGCACTTTGCAGAACTTGCCTATCTAACCATTAGACGAAGGACGTTTGCGAGAGTAATTGAGGTAAGCATTCACCGTTAGAGGAAAAAGGAAGTAAAACCGTAGAAAATAGAACAGGCAGAAAAAAGGTGTAGCGATCGGTGTACTTCAAGAAAGTTAATTAGTTAAAGGCTGATGGTGACTGCAAATTTCCGCATGCAAAACGTATTCATTAAAGCATTACGTAATTGCTTCGACGGATCTAATCGTCTCCATTCCCACGATTCAAATTATACCCGCTAAAAGGAGTAAAGAGAGAAGGGTTAGAGCAGGAGGGGGAGGGAAAGAGGGAGGGTAGGAGGGGGGAGAGAGAGGGGAGAGGAGAGGATTTGGAACGGCGCTAAAGCAAGCACGAGGACGGCAGTATACTCGACGTCGGAGGGAGATAACGCGAGAATATAAGCGCCCTCCCCTTCCCCCAAATATACCTCCAACCGCCTCTCCCTCACTTTCTCTGTCCGCCCCCGCTCGCCCCACAAAAGCGCCCGCCAGCTTTGTGATGCAAGGGTGCGTTCATGTGTGCCGAGGCGGGCGTGTGTCTCTGTGCACGCGTTGTGCGGGAATGAGCTGACGCGTAGGCGGGATGGCGTGTACTCTCCCGCGCGCGCGCCGCGTTTGTGTGCGTGAGCGAGCGAGGTGGGGTAGGGAAAAAGGGGGTGGGGAAGGAAGGGAGAAAATGGGGGGAGGGGTAGGAGGGAGGAATAAAATGGGGGGAGGGATAGGAGGGAGGGAGGGAATGCAGCGGTGTGTATGTACGTCCATGGGCGAGCGTTTGTGTGTAGTACCTGTGTTCTGCCCTGCCCGGGAGGCGGGACGGGGTATTGTTCGCCCTGTCCCCTCGCCATCCACGCCCCCTCCCCATCCCGCCCCTTTACTTCCCTCATCGCCCCCGCCCACGCCATCTAAACTTCTCTCCACTTTCCATTTATGCCTCCCATCCTCTCTTTCTCTCTCTCTCTCTTCCCTCCTCCCACCGTCCTCACACTCTATTTTATCACCCAATTTCTCATTTTTTTATATTTATCTCTGGATGTAGATGGATCGTTTCCCCATAAATAACCCGGATGGGAACACACGCCCCGAAGTGGAGGGAGGAGGGAAGGGAGGAGGAGAGAGGACGGTTATCGCTAGATCAGGCCATAATGGCCGCCGCGGTAGCAGTCCTTCAACAATGCGACGAGAAGGTGAGGTGGGGGAGGGAGTGTAGGAGGGGAGAGGGGAGAGTAGAGGGCGATATTGGGCTGCCATGGTTACTATCGCGGGACGATTCCACGTGAAACGAGGTTTTAAGCCCTTTCATTAGCGAAGTGCTCGAATCTTTTTGATGCGGACGGTGATTTTGTGTAGAGTAAACAGCATTTTATGTAACCAAAATTCGACGTCATTATCCCACGCGATCGCCGTCGATGTAAATATTTTCTCTTTCAATGGAGAATGCTGGGGAGTAGTATATTTTTTTAATCTTCGTTCGATGCGGCATTTAATTCATTAAATGTCGTATCCCTTCGTTCTAAGCCCTAATTAAAGTAAGTTTATAATTTTCGGCGGATTTTTCTTGTCGACGCTACTCTATTTAGACAGTAATTTCATTGTAAAGATGAATTTTACACAACGCAATTTATATCATTAAAAAATAAATTTTTAACACATTGTCATCGGTATAATGTTAATATTCTAATTTTAACTTTTTGCAAACATTTTCACCGACAGTAGAAATTTTCAAAGTTTATTTCCTGAAGTGTCCCACAAGACGGGGATCAATTAACTAACGTGTTGAAAATTGAAACCTCCAACTACATTAAATTTTTGAAGAAAAAGATATATTTATTGTAAGAACATAGCGGCGGATAAATGTAATTGACACATCTATTTCTTAACTCCAGAAATGCGTGGTCAAAACAAATGAACGAAGGAGAACTCTCATGTACGGCGGGGCGCGTGAAATATAATGGTTCGCGAATTGATAAAAAGGAAACATAGACCATAAATTCTTCCCTTTTCAGAAAAATATGCTTTCGTGCGCTACAAATTTACGATATCCTACCACGTTAGCGAGGAATCTAAGAATGTAATAAAAAAGAAAAACTACACCAGTGATACCCTAAAGATAATAAGCTGCCATAAACATTAAGAAAACGTCGTCAGGTATATATGTCCCCGCCCCCTAAAGATTTATCGGAGAGTTAAGAAAAAGTATTTGTAAGGCTGTGCGAATTTTACCCGGAACGAGGAGGGATAAGGGCGACGGAGGATCTTGGGACAAGTTTTATTTTATTTTTTCTTTGGAAACGGACGGAGTAGGAGAGAGGGAGTGAGAGGGAGAGAGGGATGGAGAGAGAGAGGGGAAGAGTGGGAGGAAGTGGAATGGAAGAAGAGGAAGGAAGAGAGGGGGAGGGAGAGGAAGAGAGAGAGATGGTAAGAGAGAGCGTGCACTGCGGGGTTACCGTGGCCCGATATGAGCACGCAAACTGTCGGACGTGCTCCAAACCCTGTCCGTTGCATGTTGTCGATGAAGTTCTTTATTTCCTTATCTCTCCTCCTCTCTCTCCCTCTGCATATCCTCCCTTCCCATACACCACCTCTTCCTCCACACTTAATCCATCCTATCCTATCCGCTTCGCCTTCATTACTTTCCACCCACTTTGCGCAACTCCCTCCTTCCCTCCACTCCTATCTCCTCCCGAAGAACATCGATACCACCCAGCAAAACACCCCACTTCAACACTTCGTGCACGTGCCGGGTCGCGGAGGGGAAACGCGAAAAGAAAACACCACGCGGAACAAGAATTCGGAGTTGTTAACTAGATATCTCCCGCAGTCTGTCGATCATAGTAGGGAAGCAGGGAAGGGGCAGGGAATAACGGAGCAAGGAGGAAGGGTCTTTAGGGGCGTGTGCGGTAGAGGTAGCAGCAATGGGCAAGTGCGGAGGTCGAGGAGGAGGTTAGAAATAAGGAGGATAGGACACGAATAGCACCTCGGGAAATGGGTAGGGGGAAAAGGAAGGCCGGTCAAGTGTGCCAGCGAGTGAAGCGAGAGAGATGGAAGTAACGGGAGGATACGGTTGTTGTGGGGGTGTGGGGAAACGGAGGTGAGGAAAAGAGTTAGGGATTCATGCTAGGAGGGACGAGTTTTCTTGGCTGTGGGAGAAGAAACGAGCACTTGATCCAGTTTTCCGCTATCATTACGTTACATTCTATCTCACAGCGTAGTTGCGACGCGTGAATATCAAATTAAACAGTAATCGTCGTGCCTCGTCCGCAGATGGTAAAAAAACATGTGGCGAGGTGGATAAAATGAAACGAGGCAGGTAAAGGTGAAGAAACGCGGTGGCTGGGTTATAACTCGGATCGAAAGGATGCAGTAAAGGCTGCATATTAATAGGTGCAAACAAAATGTTTCCTGGAATATATTTTTCTTTTAAACTTGTAAAGCGACGGGGGACAGCAACTGGACTGCGTATGCTCAAAGCTATCGTCGCTAGGGCGGTCGACGTCTTTCGTGACCACCGAGATGGAGAGCAACGAACCCTCATCCCAGCAGCTGCCTGCGACGCTAGTTCTGCTCCAGTAAGACATGTCGGCGACATCTCCTGGGGTATTAAGCGGGAGAGGCGAGAGATAAACCATTAGTCAATGGAGTGCGAGCGAACTTGTGCAGAAATTTGAATCCGAGCAGGTTACCTTGGAAGCCGTACCAAGAAGTGAGAAGTCGTGCAGGTCGGAAAGAAACGACGTCCGCATTCGAGCCCGCGCGACAGACGGAGGTATGCGTCGCATCCATGGACGAAGGACGGGTGATCGCCGCCCCCATCTGCGCTCCTGTTCGGGACGAAGCAGAGCAAATAGTTTAAATTGTTTGAAATTTTTTGCAGAATCTCAATTGAATTCTCTCCTTATTTAGAAGGAGTTTGAAGTGGCAAAGTGAATCGATACGAGTCTGACAGCTCCGTAATAGGGAAAAGCGGCAATAAAAGAGAAAATGATAAAATATCTGAAAAAGGGGAATTTTGAGGATAAAATGGATAGTGAATGAATGATTTTTAGAGGGTTAGTGCGAGGAGGAAGGTTTGGAGGAGATTAATAGGAGGTGGTAAAGAAAGAGAGAGAAGTATAGAGGAGGAAGGTGAGAGGGGAGGTGGAGGAGGGGCGGATGGGAACAGAAGCGTCGAGGAAGTGGCTCGCGTGCCTGGAGACTCGGAGAGAGCCTTGAATCTTCCCCACCTCCTCCGCTTCCCTCCGTCTACTTTCATGCTAAAGGACAGCCAAATAAGGGAACGAGAATAATGTGCCCTGAATTTTGGGAGTTTAAAAATTCATCCGTTACCAATAAAATTTTCTGAATAAATGACGAAAAAGTTCAGCCGACTAACATAAAGGGGCTCCCTAAAAGGTTAACATGTAAAATTGGCTTTTCAGAAAATAGCGGCACCATCCAATTTACCAAATCCACCTTGTTCGCTGAATCACTGCCTTCAAAGACTGCCATCGATTAAATTCGGAAGTTAGAAAACGTGAATAAAATATGTGAATCTGAAACTTAAGTCTTCTAGATTAAACGATACAAAAAATATTCAACTATAATTAATTTCTTACAATCGATTGTCATAACAATAAAACCTTACACGATATAATTAATGACTGATAAGGCACATTAATATTTGAACGATTATATGATATAAATAAGAATCATAATCAAGTATGTAACTTCTCAAATACTTTTCGGTCAAGATATGAACATGTGGACTATCGACCAGATAGACTCATTCTCATCGGGATAAAAAATAATAAAGAGGCTGACCAAGACGGATAAAAATGTTTCCTTACACCTCACGTACAATCGAACACCAATTATCGTAACAAACAGGTCGACGGATTAGGGGGGCGATAAAGCGCCGAAACCTATCATTATGGAAAAACACCCCGCCTCCTTTTGTTTCATTCGTGCCCCGGAGACCCTCGTGAATTGAACCAGTTCCATCCCCCCCCCCCCTTGCCAGCACTCCGCTTTCCGCTACCGCATTTTTTACTTTCTTACCCTCGATATTGTCCTGCCATCTGCGGCCGCAGAAGGCAGCGAAACAGCTTAATTACGAATACCGTCCGCTTTCGATTGCGCATATATATATATATATATATATATATATATATATATATGCCTAAGGATTTCCATCACTTTTCTGGAGAGAGAGAAGGGCGTTAAGTCGGATCACGCCCGCCCTTCATCCTGTTCCTTTCTACGTCAGTATCTCTCACCGCAACCTGATACGTTTGATACAAACCCTCGGCCGTGTTGAACATGCCCAAGGATATTGGCCCGCAGAACACGCTGACCAGAGGGCGAGTAACTATCCGGCAGGAGGTTTTTAAAGGCCTCCTAGAGAGGCCCTCACGTGATCAACGTCAACAACACCGCGCGTGACGGGCTATAACGTTGACCGCAGACGAGAGAGAAAGGAAAGAAGAAGAAAAGTCCTAGTAGGTGCTGGATGGTTGTGTTACGGCGGCTGGTAGTACGAGGGAGGTCGCAACCTTCCTGCTCCGCAGCCCGCCGCCGTCATTAAGTGCGGTACCGCCGCTGCGAGTAACAATTAGGATCCGAAGTGAGGTATTTTAACGACTCAATTTCGCGAACCAGAGATCGCGAGGAGGGGCGCGAAAAAAAATGAAAATCGGGTTACATTTTCCCTCGAAGGTTTGATCGTCAAGTGGCATCGCGAGTTCTCACTGATGTGTTTATAAATTGGAAAACTTCTTCCCTTTCCGAGGTGTTGCCGGAAGGAAATCATTAGTCTCTTTTAGACGTAAGCGCACCTATCGCCTTTCGCCTCGATTGACGCATTAGGGCGTTCCTATCCTCGTTTGTCAGCCTGTCTCGCTCTAGAACAAATTAATCGGACGATAGCGGCGTAGGATGTTCCCAGAGGCCTATGTTAGTTTATCAAATGTTTATATTATGGTAAAATTCAATTAAATATCATCCAAAGATCTTACGTATCAAATAAATCTTTTTAACATCAGCTTCTGATGATGAGAACTTGGCTCTCTAAATACGTATTTAGCATTATTAGTCTCTTCTAAGTCCTCACTTAGCGTTACTGGTCTTCTCCCGAGTCCTCACTTGTAAGGTTCGGAGCTATAATTTCAAGTTATCAGTTATCTTTGCCGTAGTATCCTCACTTATTTTATTATAAATAAGGCGTTGTAAACTAATATTTAAACAATATTAAATTCCCTTAATTTCCAATGTAGAGGAAAAGCCTTATGCTTGGCTAGATTTAGCGATTGATATGGAAACAACGCCAAGTCAAATATTATAATAATCTATTATGCATATGGCTGTTTCATATCACCATATTAAAATATGAATTAAGCATTGGCAATTATTACCAAGTATGCATTCCGCTTAAGAGATAATTTATCTCCAAAACAAAATTTCAAACCATTCTCTATCTACCCATATCACCTACAAATAATGTACTAATAATATGAGCAGATTTGTAAATATTGGTTGTTTGAATTCTAATATTGACATGTAGAATATTAAACATCTATCCATAGAATTTATTATAAGTTCCATGTTTTTGTTGAAATATCAAGATAGTAAAGGAATAAAACCACAGAGATTTTCCATACTTTTCTCCAAACATCAATGTAATCAACAAATTTCAACGGGTGAAGAATAAACAAATATATTGGAAATTGAAAGGCAAAAGATAAAACCGATTGCCCATTCAGTCACGATCTTTTGTCTCCAATCTTTCTGTACGTGACGGATCGAAAGGTTTTATTGTGAATGCATTCCACGCCAAGTCTATCTGCAGACAAAATTGCGAAAAAATCTCCCGAAAGAATTTCCACGCAAAAGATTTTCCGAAATAGCTATCAAACACGAGACCCAGGTCAATTACCGCAGCTCATGCCATTAAACTGATACAGCATCAAGAGTAGACATTAAATCAATTTACTTCTCATTACAAATTTCGATCTGCCCGGATATCCTCCTCCGCGTTACTTGGGAACGGAGCGTTTCGGAAAAAACGCCCCGAATTAAGGCGATACGGATCGCCATGATGATAGAGGCAATAGAGCCTAAAACACACCATGCGCCATTCATAGGCGAACGGCAGACGCGAGAAGTTTCCCTTCTCCGGATTCGGAACACACCTCTCTTTTTCTCCTGAAACCGCCTTCGCCCCGCTCCGCAGGAAGGAAAGGAAGGGTGGGTGGGGCGGGGAGGAAAAGGACAAAGGGTTGAGGGGTCACGAAATCGTGTCACGGACGAAAATTCGCCCGTGTTCCCGCGTACGCACGCGCTGCTAGGCGGCGAGGGAAAAGGCGAAAGATACGTTAAGAAAGAGAGTGGGGAAAAAACAGGCTGCCGGAAATTTGGACTTATTTCCACGCCGTAAACGAAGTAATTGCACTTCGGAGAGAACCTTGCCCTATCATTATCAATCCGACCTCGCGGATCATTACAACCCTTCTCACGTCATCCCGGTCCTATCATCTCACCTCCTGAATTTTCCTCTCGCTTTTTATTTTTTTTCCCTCCGCGTGCTCCTCGATAACCTTCCACGACGTTGCGGTTATTCTCGTAAAGCCGCAACGGAATTGATGGGAAAGCCGAAAACAATGCAATCGATCGTGCCGCTCATATTTGCCGGCCGTATGAAACTGAAACGAAAATATATGCTAAATGGGGAACGATCTATTTTATTGATTAGTAAATCGGAGAAATATATCGCCCCATTTTGGCCTTCTTATCAACTTATATCACCTAATAATTCAAAGTACTGGCAGTAGATTTTCATTTATTTATAAAAAAATCTGCGTATAGCAGGAGGCCAATTGCAGCTCATTGACTGATAAAAGAAAAATAAAACACAGAAAGGACAAAACACGATAACGAGAAATGTAATGATAACATTAAAGAAAAATACAACAACATCAAGTAAGGATGACTACAATGGTAGAAATAACAATAAAAACAGAAGAATCAATTTTCATCGGAAATTAAAAAATAATAATCACACGAAAAAATTATGAAGTTTATTAAACAATGGGAAAGATTTATCATAATGCTTCATTGACGTTCTATTGTCGCAGCTGCAGCTAAACTCAAGTTCACATTAACTGTGCTCTCGAGGCATTTTTCCAAATCCATTCATTTCCATAACAAACGACTTGAAGTACACAGGTTGCGTAGGCTCGACAGATTTAAGCGCAATCGATATTTTTTCTTTTATTGAAAAACTTTAAAGTAAAATTTTGAAAAATACTAATGCGATTTTAAATTTAAAAATAAATATAACATTATAAAGAAGTCTCGACAAATATTTTTCCAAACGATAATAATATTCCACATCAAATACGATTCAAAGACGGAGAGTAACTTTCGAGTGTAGGAATGGGTGACATCTACTTATAAATTCCTTCGCAGCCACGCTACAACCACGCCTGGTTACGCCAGCCACTTATTAATACTCCAGTGCACCCGATTAAGTCAATTCCCCGAACGAGGGTTGATTATTCAAAGAACTCCCAATCGTTTGCATACTTATACCCCTCCCTTTGGGTAAAAAATACGCGCGTCGTATACTTGAGAAGGGAGGAGAGAGTGGGAAAATATAAGAGGGTGTGGAGATGATAAACCCTGGTAAATGGTGGACCGCTGTGTTTCTGAATAGGACGTCACAACCCTTTTGGGATCTCGCTTCCCATTTTTCTCCCGCAAAGTCATCTCCCTTCTCCTCCTTTTTAAAACCAAACGACACTCAAACTCACTCCTGCCGTAATGTCGACTTCACTTCCAGAGTCATGTGACATTAAGCCCAGATTCTTTTCCTCTCTCTTTCACTCTCTCTCTCTCTCTCTCTTTCACTCTCTCTCTCTCTCCCACTCTACAACATTTACCCCTCCGTGACACCTACCCCGCATTTCCCCGCGTTTTTCTCCGTTCCTTTCCCGACCGCTCGACTCCTCCTCCCCCCCCCCTTCCCCCCTCAGCCTCCTCCTATTTCCCATTTTCTTACTTGCACCGCCCCCACTCCTACTTTTCTCCAACTACGCGTCTCCCTCCCACACAATCCCTTCTTCCCACTCACCCCACATCTGACTCTCTGTATTATCAATTCCTTCCCATTCGATCTGCCTCCTCCTCCTTTCCTCCATCCACCGCCATTCGAACTTCGCCCCCTCTCTATTCCCAAACCCCCGCATTTTTCCCTTTCCCTCCTCCCCCTCTCATTTCCCCCTCTCCCCGTTTCCTCCCCCTTAAAATCCACACTCCTTTCCCTTCTCCTACACTTTTAACCAGCTCTGCTCTTTTCGTCCGTATGTGCGAATAATAAGTACCGCAGCCTTGTCACCCGCAGTCTCTCACCGGGACTAACACGACGGACCATTCCCTCTCGGGTCAGAAGAGTGGAAGCGCGGTTTTCGGGTGCGAATGAAGAATGATGAAGGAGAGATTTCGGAAGAGAAGAAGAATGCGCGAAATGAGGAGAGAAAAGATGAGAGAGGGAGCAACAGAAGTTTAGGCGAGACTTTGAATAGATAAAGGATTGTATTTGGGGGTGGAACGATAAACAAGCATAATATGTGGTAGATATATTTATATAAGGGTTATCCAGGCGTAAAAAATCGTGAAAAAGACAAAATTTCCACAGCAATACATCTCGGGTTTTAAGTAAATGACGGATATAGGCAAAAAATAGGTTGCTCCTATTATGAAAAAGGGTGAAAGTTGACAGGGACTAAGTTTAAAGGACGGAAGTATACAAAAACGTTGTCAGAGTGTAACGGTGAAAGAAAGGTGTAAGAGAAAGTCATCGAAATTTACCGAAGTAATGTCAGCCTCGATTTTTTCGTCATTTAATCAAACCGTAGAAGTGGAACTGAAATAGTAGATGTTTGTCTGAAACAGAGATGCAAAGATTTGTAACAAAATTCACAGCAAATGAAAACCAAATAGAAAATAGAGGAAAAGTAAACAAAAATAACAAAAAAGAATTTTTAAAATGTTAAGAAAAAACGATCAAATCTTATCTAGAGTAAGGTAACTGGTATTAAAATTATAGCATTGAAAATTTAATTAAATTATCATAAAGTAATATGGCATATGAAAAGCTAACGGTAGGATATAGCTTATATCTACATATTTTGATTACCATAAAAGTAGAAAGTTGACATTTACGTAAAACTGAGTTAGAATGAATTGAAGAAATGTTTGCCAACATACAGAAAATAAGTTATTAAATTACTAGGAGGAGGCACAAAAAATATAATTGGTCGTAATCGATCACACGGTCTAACCTCGAGTTAGAGCGTCGACGCTCAACATCAAACAAACTGCCGAAATGCTATTGCACACAATGTCTTAGGCTATGCTTCGCGATAAGCGTGAAGTGAACACCAACTTCCCGAAACTTCCCCTCAACCCGCCTCGACATTTTCGTAGG
Organism: Tanypteryx hageni; assembly: GCA_028673005.1. Lineage (NCBI taxonomy): Eukaryota > Metazoa > Arthropoda > Insecta > Odonata > Petaluridae > Tanypteryx > Tanypteryx hageni. Next base: position 164,387,304 of record CM054112.1, read on the forward strand.
AATGAGGAAGAGATTACGAAATCGGAGGGAAAAGTGGAACGAGCACGAATTCGGCAAGGAGAAGGGAAACGCATACACACACACACACACAGAGAGAGAGAGAAAAAATAAAGAGAGAAGAGAGCTCCAGGGTGAGACTGGAAGACAACGACGACTTTGGAACTAATCGAGCAGAAATTCATTGTTGGCACGTCCAAAGCAGGCGTCCTTTCAGGCGATTTTAAAATATAGGGCGTAATGTGTTGCCCGGGAAGAGAAGACGGAGAAAGAGAGGGATGGAGTAAGGAGGGAGAGGTGTAGGACGGAGGCGCTAAAAGGAGTGGGAGAGAGGTTTCGGAGGAGGAAAAAAAGAGGAAGGGGAGAGCTGATGCGTGGGTGTAGGGCATTACGAGCGGGGGTGGTTCGGCTCTGCGGAAGGAGATGGTGTTAAGTTTCGTGCGGAAGAAGGGCTAAAATGAAAGGGTGGTGCGGATGAAACGGGAGCGGGGGAAGGAGAAAGGGGAGGGCGGGATAAAGGAGGATGGGAGGGAGGAAGAAGGGTAGGCAGATTCGTGAACTTGAAGCGAAGAGTGCGAATGATGCAAGAATTACTGCTTCCCCTCCCCTTCGGCGACGACCCCCGTTGATTGTTTACGATTATTTTATTTTTCTTTATTTGTCCCCCCCCTTTTATTTTTCGGCCTGGGAAGGGCACAGGGGAGTGTATGGTGGAGGGGGGTGAGTAAGAGAGAAGAGGAAGATGACTTTGTCCACGCCCATTTTTTAAGAAAAACCCACCGTCGCGCGTTGACACCGAAGAGAGAGACCGTATATAATGTAAATCGCAATGTCCGTGAAGGCGCACAGAGAGGCTCTGCTAAGCGATTAGCTCTGAAAGGGGAAGGGGAGGCGTTGGGGATGGGATGGTGAAAGGGGATGGGGTGGTAAGGAGAGGGCGCGCAGAGGAACGGTTTGGCTTCGGAGGTTTTTGGAAGGAGGAAATCGAAATAGGGTGTTTGGTTTCTCCCTCTCTTTCTCCCTATCTCTCTCTCTCTTCCTCTCGCTCTTTGCCCTTCCATACACACTCCCTTTTCATCTCTTCCACCGGAAAAAAGAATAAGTGGTGGAAATGAAAGCCAAGGAAAAGGCCCGTTATTAGGACACGCCCTCTTTTTTCCAACCCCTTCTTCCCCTCTTCCAGAGGGTATTTTTCTCCCCAGAAGAGTCAGAGAGAGGAGAGAGAGAGAGAGGTATGGGAAAGGGAAAGAACATCCCCTCCTGGTGGAGAAGTCACCAACGACGATTTTTGGCTCGAGTTTTTAATATAATGGGCGAAAGGGGATTATAAAAGTAAAATGGAGGATCAAGGGGTTAAAAAAAATAAATAAATGGAGTCTGGCTAAAAGGGTAGGAAGGGTCGAGGGAAGGAGGGTGGAAATTTCTCGTTCCGCCCGCGAGTCCTCCTGGGGAGTGAGAAAGAGGGAGGGAGGGAGCGCAGAGAGAGGGAGAGAGAGCTAAGGGATGTGCCGAAAGTGACCGCCCTCTCTATCCTCCGCACCCTTGCGGCCAGAAAGAATGGTCCTTGGTCGCATTTAGGAGTAGCCGATTTTTGGCCCCGTGCCTTCTCTAACTACTCCCGCGAATCCTTCTTTTTTTCCCCTTTTATTTTTTTATTCCCATCAAGACCAACCCGAACTGCGGGCAATATATGAAGTCGCCACCAAATTGGCATGGTATGAAAAGGCTTAGCCAGGCTCTCTTAACCCTTTTTTTCTCTCTCTCTCTTATCTCCCACCCTCTCTTCGCCTATCTCTCTATCTCCTCCCACGAATCCCTCGCCATTCTCTCCGCATCCCTCGCCTTATAAGCAGGCGGCGCCACTCCTCCTCTTCCTCGTCATCCCTCACATTCACCGGAACTCATTCATTTAGCCTTTTTCAGTCCACGTACATGGAAGTGCCTGGTCCCATCGCTCGATTACCCCGATTCATCCCCCTCCCACTTTTCATTCCCATCGCTTTTCTATATCCTGTGTTTAATGGCCTCTGTACCGTGTCTTATTTGCCTCGGTCCTGAGGTCGCGGGTTCAATTTCCCTCTATCTCTCTCACTCTCTTTCCCTTTCTCTCGTTTTGCTCGGAAAAGGGAGTTCGTGAAGTTTTTAATTCAACCCCTGGAAATCTCTCGTGGTAGTTGGCTCAAAGCCGTGATTACACGGTGGCTTTTATGTGACCAGCATGTCGTGCCGTGCCGGAGGACGTTAATTAGCGGGAGTTGGCCATATGAGCCAGTGTATCCATGATCGAATCAAGATTTTTTGCATCGGAGGAAACGCAGCATAAGTTCTTTTCTTAGTGAGATATGATTATTGGAATAAAATATGAGACAAAGGCAAATTTAAATAAATTCAACAACTCTATCAATTTTGCAATTTTGTGCATTTACATGCTGTTAATATTTAATAACAGCTGGTTATCATTACATTTGACCAGATTAATTGTTTAACGTGTTTACTTAGAAATGTTACATTTGTAAATCAGTATAAAATAGAAATCTAATTTCTATCTTAAGAAAATCTTTCTCTTAGCGTTTAGCAATATAAACAATATATAATGAAATGATATAATCGTCTAATTTTCATTTCCAATATTAACTTGGCAGAAGATTTTGTCTATACATAGGTACGAAAGAAAGGATTGTGATTTAACTTTTATATATTAACCAATTAATATAATTTATTTGAACAATACTTGTTTCACATTCTCACTCCAGAATATAATTGAATTCACTCGATGTTCAAAATTCTTCCTAATTGGTTACATATTTCCTCTGCCTTCCATTTTCACCTGACGAGCATTTTTGAATTTTCTCGTACACGCTAGAGAATAAATCAAAAAGTCCTTATATTGGGATGGCTTCCAATTCGAGGAAATCTAAGCGATCTCTTTCTCTCCTGCTGCAGATTCTAAAATATTTTCTCCTCAAAACTAAAGCGCGTCATCTTTCCTCGAGCAAACCGCTGGCCGCCGCCTTCCCACGAGACGGCTACGATGCTCCTTCCTCCCCCTCCTCCTCCCCCTAAGCAAACGCCCTACTGCTTCTGGATGGTGCGTCACCATTAATTTCAAAGGCAATATTAATCTCCATTTCGGTGCGGACTTTTAAGGCACGCGGCGCGAAGCATATTAGAGCATCGTTGATGAAGTGCCGAGAGGGTCATCACTCGAGCAGGCCGGAGGAGCAGACCACCTAGCTAGGGAAGCAAGAGGGGGAGGGCGGGGGCACTAAATTCCGAGTGGCCAGTGGCGGATCGCATTAAAAAGGAGGTAATAGCCCGATTCTCGTGGCGAACGGAAGTGAAAAGGCATACAAGGGAGAGGGTAAGGGGAAAAGAATGGATAACGAGCGCCGCTAAGTGAAGAAAACAAATGAAGGATGCGGCGAGGAACCGGCTTCAGTGTGCATTCACAGTACCATGTAGTTTCGGAAAAATAAGCGAAGATCTTCCCATAGTTTCTTATATAAACTAATTGCACGAATTGTCATTGGGCTCATGTGATTGTGCCAATAAAATTATTTTTTAAATAAAGAGATAAATAGTTGGCTGAAAGAAAAAACTTATTTTAAATGTAATTAATAAAAAATTTGAAACTACATATATGGTTTGATAGATGGCGACATCAAGGAGCTCTTTTAAAACGTGAATTGTCGAACTTAATATAAGGATTTGAAATTTTCGTTTATAACTAATTACCATCATTATTGTAAAGAAAAGGTAGTCATTCACGACTCAAGAAAACTGCGACAAAAAAAGCTTTGAAACGTAAGAAAAACTTATCCTTCCTCGGGAAATCTGAATGGAAGATAAGAAAAATAATATAAATCGAAGTTTATTCGAATGGAAGTCGGGATATCAGAGGCTATTGGGAATGGAATTCAAATGAGGGTGAAAAGAAGCAGGAAATGAGTGGCAGCAGAAATTGAAAGAAAATAAGAATCATTACTCTTTTTGAGTTTCCTTATCCAGTCAAAAGGCGTAAAAATGCGACTCAATCTTTAAATTTATATTTGCTCACAAGGATTATCCTGACCAAATTAAAACTTTCCAACATTCTTAGCCGAAGTTTATTTTTTCGACAAACTTGGTAGACATAAATGTATTTTATATTGGATTTAATGAGAGAATTTTTCTTAGGAACTTTTAATTAAATAAACGCATAAATAAAGCATGAGGGAAGTGAAGAACTTTTTGCAACTGATGATAAGAGAGTTTAAAATAAAGATTTCAGTGTTGAATGAATAAGGACACGGTGATTTTAACGATAAATACTCGTACTGTAGAAGAATTAGGAAAATAAATTTAAAAGTTGCATAAATGAAAGGATCGTTTCGAAGGTATTAGGCTAAATTATTTTATCTAATAAGACAAAAACGTAAGAAATATTTATTTTTTTAAATCGTTAATGTTCAGCTTAAAACTGGGATATAATATTTAATCTGAATTTTAATTATATTTCAGAAAGCATTTGTCTTACACAATGAACAACGAGCCGCATCCTTCCCCTCTCTCTAGTGATTATGTTGAAGCGCTAAAAGTAAATAAGGGAGAATTCAACCGACAGCTCTCCGAAAAATTCCACTGATACCTGAAAAGCTCTCTTACAAAACATCCTGGCAGTATTTAAATTAAACCACCAAAAATCTAGGAAACGATCATAAAATTTACCTCCCATAACTATTTCATTATATGGGATAATTTTAATTCGCATAATATAGACAAATTAAACCGTATTTTTTTTACATGCTAATGAGGTGATTTTAGTAAAATTTTCCTGTGGCCCTATTGCCCAGAAATAAACCCAAAAGTTAAGGCAAAACAGAAAGTGCTTTACAGGTTTACGCAACTAATTCATTATTTAGCGTAATTTTTAATTTTTATGAAACTATTCAGATTTGTGTTTAAATAACAATGACTAAGTTTTCCAAAACCAATTTGTTGTTCGATATTTCATTGTGTAGGAAATGAAGATATAAATTTATCAGAAATGACTCGTGTGATTACCATATCGTATAGAAGAGCTTCATCGCCGGATATCTTTTCCTTTTTTGTCACTGCCACCGAGACCAAGCGTTTCATCCCAAATAAAATACTCGTCGATGACAATTTATTAACAGCTGATTCTTATTATAATCCACTATTGGTGACTCATCTATGAAGACAGCTACTTTGCATTTGATGTGATAATATTTTACCAGGCACTTTTCACTACGGCATTTACCTTCATCGTTGGTTTTATATAAACTTAAAAAAAAAACTAGTGTGATGTTCTCGATGTCGATTTTGAATGAAATGAATGATTAAAAAAGAAATGAGTTCTATGTTTAACAAAATACTTAGTTCACGTATTCCAAATAATTAGCGAATATGACCAAATAGACCATACAATTTTTTAGTCTCTAAAAGATAGAAACATGCATGAGGAAACTTTATCTTTATCGAGGTAAATTTCAGTATATTTACTACTGGAAAAAAATAAATGAAATTGTGAATAAAGTATACTGTAATGATGTCCATTCATGTTCTAAAACAGTCGAACTGACAGCCGTCTTGTACCAAGAAATTTATTCGAAATAAATTCGCTTATAACGGATAAAACGAACATTTCCATGCCGAATGTTTGGAAAAGCCCTAATTCAATGCAAAACTTCACGAATATGACGTAACTCCTCACATTTGTAACTAGCAAATGTATATTTAAAGTACCGATTAGTGTTTCATTAAAAATCCTACAATAGCCTTTCTGAAAAAGTTCTACATTCTGAAACTAAGGTGATACAAATGACACACTAAAGTTATTAGTAGACCGCGGATTTTTAGGATCTAAAAATTAAGTTTTAGGCGACTAAAATAGGCTCTTTAAGTAGCTTAATTAGGCTTTATAAAACGTAAAATAGGCTCTAAAAACTACTTCCAAAAATTACCAGTCAACGAAACATTATTGATTTGTTTTCAAAGAACATAAAAATATTTTACTACTATGCATTGAAACTTATTCTTATGGTTAATTTACCATGCGTCACAGAGAAAATACTATCTACATTACATATAGTAATACTGACTGAAAACACTATTCAAGTATATATTTAAGTACTATGCAGAATGTTTGACAAACTGTTTCATTCGGAATTCCCACAATGAATTTGTCACCTCTTTGCGTTTATTCCACAAATTTCCCGTAGTTGGCCTCACAGTAAATGACAAGCACCTTTTCTAAGTTTTCTAGCACAAAACTTTGGCATTTGTCAGTTAATATCATCTTGTAAGCAAAAAAAGAACGTTCAACATCAACTGATGTGACGGGGGCAAACTACAACTTAGGTGCATGTTGAAATGAAATTTTGCACTCAACTTCACTGGATTTTCCTGCCAGTATATCTGCTGCTGTACATAGGCTCTGCAGACCTGAATTCTTTTGTAGCACTTTTTCTAGTTTGGCTCTTACTTTTCCCCCACTTCACCTGGCGCTTCCTTGATTTTTTGTTTCACTTCATTCAGCAAAGCAGTATTTTCGTAGATGGGTTTTTCTGAGCCCTCCAATTCAGCCATAATCCACACAAGGGATGTATAGTGGGATCTAATATACACCAAATCCTTGGGACTGGAGGGATCATCCAGCAACATTTTCGCCGAAGTGACACAGGCAGTATCCTCGGCTAGATTTGCCACAACTTCCTTGACATGAAGGATATGCTCACTGTAAAATTCAGCTGCTTTCAGCCATGTGCCCCAACGGCTGAGCACAGGCACAGGTGGCAGAGGAACATCGGGCAGTTTTTTCAAAAAGCCTGTTTTATTGTTGGTGCCTTGACGAAGACCTTCTTCACGGTGGAGATCAATTTGTTCACCTTGGGAATTTCCAGTCTAATTTGCTCTGCTACGCGGTTCAAACCACGGGCAAGGCATGTCACATGCACAAGAGAGGGATAGAACACCTTGAGCAACTGCAGGGCAGCATCTGTGTATAGGAGCAGCACTTTCTCTTCGTCTAGATTGTTGGAATACAGCTATTTCAGTCGATTGTTCACAGAATGTGCTATTGTTTCCTGATTTGTTTTGGCAAGTTACTTTGTGCAGATGAGGTAGGCTCTGGATGGCACATCTGGGTCCAATTTCCCAACAACTAAGTTGGCCATGTATCTGCTGATAGCGTCAGTGGTTTCGTTGACTAATATCCAAATATGTGAATCTCCAATGTCCTCCCGTATCCAGCACATTGCATCATCGTACGTGGGTTGTGCGTAATTCTTGCCTATCGTTGACTCAGAAGGTACCGACTGATGGCAGTATCGTTCTAGGAACCCCTTGAATGTTGGAATTTCTAGTGTTCTGAATGGAATGTTGGCTGCCACAATTGCATGACACAAATATGCATCAAACTGATTCTTCTTGCAGGATCCCTCAGAAGTTTTTGTTAAAAGCGTTTGTTTCATCTTCGATTTGCGTTAAACATTTGCCTTATGTAGCACTCCTTGGACATGCTGAGTTAGGTGGGTTTTTTTATAACTCGAAACCTATAAAGAAAAGTTCTGAAAAAATAATTAACCTTAAAAATACGGAAATAATCTAATAAATATTGAAATGGGACAAAAATATAAAATTTACTTTAGAGCTACGAAGGTCCGCAGCTGAATTGCTGGACGTTTTAAATAACCACGTCTATAGTTACCATAAAATGGCTCGTATAAACAAAAAAATGTAGATGGGTGTTGCCTTAAAGATGACAAGCAATTCACGGCCAATAATTCGCTGTACTTACCTTCTTGTTGCATGCTTGACAGAAGATAATTTTTCCATCCGTTGTGAAGTACGGGAACTCTTGTAACCACTGACGTATTAAATAAGCTTTCGAATTTGCTACTTTATGCATTGCACTTTCACAATTTTCACGTTCACACTTCTCACCTTCACCCTCTGCAGTCTGGAGATGGACTGCAGGGTTATTCTCGTTTTCCCGTGTCACACAATATGGCAATGTAACAATGAGAAATTAACGCAACATCAGATTAAACCCATTGTTACATTGTCGCATTGCGCGACACAGGGAAACAATAGCACCGCTGGATGCGTGACAGGTCTGAGCTGATTCGCCACCTGATCATGACCGTGGTGTGAAGGACACTTTCCCAACCCTCAACTGAACATTGTACAGTCAGTTTAAAAAATAAGACTAGTACCAAAATCTGCTTTTGTTGTCGATTTTTTCTACAAAATTAGACCTTTTTAGGCTTTTTTGCATGAAAATGGCAAAAATAAGCATTAAAGTCGAAATAGGCATTTTTAGGCATTCATGTCAAAATAGGCATTTTTAGGCACTATAAAATATACGTTTTCGGGGTTAATTATTCATGAAACGTATATATACAATTGTATATTCAGATATCTACTCAGGAAATAAATAGGTTTTTACCTAAAGATCCGCGGTCTAGTTATTAGAGATAAAACTTCACTTTTCTTGAATGGAAATTTTATTTTAAATGAACATCTCTCCTTGTTGCGCAACATTTCTACAATCTTACTCCTCTATTTACTTACTCTAACCTGGAGTTCAGAACAAAACTATGTAGCTCGCTTCAATTATTGCTCATTATCTGTTGTATCTTGCTCTAGCATGGCCACTCATTCTTGAATTTTCGCAGTATGTGCAAATTCTCAGGATATCTGGTATGCAACGAAAATATCTCTCTATGCACGAGGTTGGCATTATCCATTAGCTGGAACATTGCGACTAAATACTTCTTTACGTAAAAATAAGATTTTTTACGATGACAAAACTGCGGAAGACTTCAGACTCAATCACCAATGTCAACATTCGAAAAGGATATTATGCAAAAGACGATTTTAATTGAATCATTAATAATTGCTCATAATAGCTAGATAATACTACACTGGTGAAGATAGCCATTTTTTCTCCTTTACACTATATTCCCTACCTGCGAAAAATGTTGTGTAAATACGGTCTTGATATTCAATATAGTTTGGTCTGCCCGTTCTAAACCACCACAAAAAATTGTACAATACAAAACATAGCCAAGATTAAGTATGAAGCTTTTCATTATGTTCATTTATTTAACGAAAAATATATCATCTTATTTAACTTTGTCGTAAGAGATTAATTCTAAAGTAATATACAATTCAAAAGAAGCCATTTAATGCTGTCGATACCAAATTTGAATGAATTTTAACTTTTAATTTTAAGCCGCATGATTTTAATCAAACTTTATACCCTGTGAGGGCAGTCATACTTGTTAATCGTAGTTTCATTTGAATTTATGAGTGTAAAAGTAAGGAACTATCGTTTAATGCAAAATACGAACGTTTCCATCATCTAGCGCATAAAAATCCCATTTTGTAACTAATAAGTTCTGACTTGATCCTCAAATCTAGAAGAATTATCTTCCGCTACTTTTTATGTACATTACGTATGACTATGTACATTACGTATGACTATGTACATTACGTATGACTATGTACATTACGTATGACTATGTACATTACGTATGACTATGTACATTACGTATGACTATGTACATTACTATGGTCCACAACAATCATAATTTTAGACGAAAGGTTTGATTTGTGGTTTTTATGGCTCGCGATTTAAATGATCTTAAGTTTCGCTTATAAATATTGATGCATGATATTTAACAATGTCAAATCAATTCCTTCATGCAAGATAATATTGTACGTAATAAAAATTATTTATATATCCGGTTGCATTTATTTTGGGCAAATAAGAATATTTTGAATTAGCATGGTCCTATTAGTTGGAAGAATTAGAAAAAGGGTGACATAAAAGCAGGAAATAATATTTTCAGCTGATTTCATGCGGAATAAGTGACATTTTTCTTTGCCACAGACATTACAAAACATGAAATTCAATCCGCCTTATTCTATTTCATTGAATATCGAACTATAAATTTTTACCTCAACTCTGTCTGCAGAGACAAAATAACGGTTTATTGAACCTTTTGAGAAACAATGACATACAGATGATACGCCATAATTAATTTATACACCCTTTGAAAAGTAGAAAATTCCTTAGATATTTTTGTGAATAAGTAGAAAATAGGAGAAGAATTCGTTGCGGCAACACTTCAAACGCTATAAAGAATCGGCAACGCACAAAGCAACGCGCTCAAAAGACCTATTGATGCGGAACGATAAAGGAATTGGTGAAGGGGCGGCGAAACCAGAGTTTCCGAGCAACAGTGGCGACAATAGATATGTCAATCAGATTTGTTTGTGACACCGATCTTTTTCGTTCTTTTCGCCATCGCAAATGTTCAGTCGACAAGGGTTCAACCAAAGGTCTACCCTGTCCTCCACTTTCAAAGGTTGTCGGTTCAAAGAACAATACCGCAACAAGACACCTATAGCTTGCAATAATACGAGAGAGAAAACACCTATGACACAAGTCAACCAGCACATTTATAAGAATGTAACAAAAGTGAAACGTGTCTTTTGACCAGTTAGTTTATAACCAGCTTGCTCTTTGTTAGAGAAGCAATGCATAAATTGTGCCATTTTCGATGCCGCATTTATTTATAAAATAGACTGCGACTATATCAAGGTTAAATATTGCAAACGAGAGCAACGACACCGGCATTAGAAAATATCTGTACTATATATTATTAATATCCTCTTTTTAAAAGAATCATTGTTTTTTATAAGGTAATTCAGGCACTATAGATCGGGTGTATTATTTCACTTTTAATATAACTGCACGGTAACAATTAATTATTTAAAGATTAATATTACCATTTGAAGTAAAGATTTCCGCTTGAAAATTTTATCGTACATGTGTCTCCAATAGCATTATATTTTGCAACATAAGATATCAATGAAATCTTTCTTGCATTCCACATTTCAAATTTCTAAACCCGTAGATTTGGTTTAGTAAAAGCTACATGAAAGCCGCCCAACTACATTCGTCATATATACATGTAGCTAAACTTATTCTTGTTAATTTATTCTAATATGCAAAATTAAACTAAATAATCTCGCCAATTCAAGATTAATATATTATGGATGTGCAGTGGCCATTAATAGACTTACAATTAATTTAATGTCCTTATTTTAATTATTAGATTACTAAAATCAGCTCATAAAGTTTTACTGAATATGATTTCGTGGCAGTAGATTGGAAATTATTAAAGAATTAAATTTCGTGTCAATCTATCAGAAACGTTCACTTGAAGCAAGAGCAAGCAAGAGAAATTATGAAAAAATATTAACACCTACCATATTTCCCGCATAGATTTTGCAAAGATCTATTAACGGTGGCGAAACGCTTATTAATTGTAGATGGACGTTAAGGTTTTCTCGCAGATCCCGAATTAAATACGCGCCAGGCTACCGGAAACGTTCACCTAATAGCAAGAGGCACCTGAGAAAATCGCGAAAAAATATTAACTGTTATCATATTTCACAAATAAATTTTGCCGAAGGTACGCTTACGGTAGCGAATCGCTTATTAATTATAGATGAACGTTAATGTTTTCTCGCACACCCCACGTCCTATCTAGGGCCCCGCTCCGAAGGGGGGTTAGAGAGGCAAAATCATGCGACGATTAGAAGGCGTGAAAAAGTGCCCTCGGAGCGAATAGTAATGTATATTTAATCGGCCTTTTAGAGCAAGGGAATAGGGAGGGAGAAGCAAAAAGCGACGGCGGCAGGTGCGGAAGAAGGCATACCCAGAGGGCTCTCTCACCCTCTTTCTCTCTCTCCCTGAAGGGAGCATCATGCGTGATGGAGGATTTTTTTGTCAGCGCGTCATGCGGACCAAGCCCGGTGTGGGAGCCGCGTAATGCACGCACACCAAAAACCGCCCACCCACACACGCTTCGCTGGACCCAGACTGGACTACCAGCCTCGTAGCCCCCGTGTGATACCCCTGGATTTTTTTGCACGCTGCTCCTCCCGAATTTTGCCTCCTCCAACCCTCCCCCGCTTCGTATCCACCCGACATTCCCTCTACCCCCTCCTCCCTCTCCTCTAACCTTTCTTCTCTCCTCCCTCCCTTGCCTCCCTCCCTTTCCTCCCTCTCTCCCTCGTCCGCCGCACCTACCAAAGTATGGAACAATACTCGGGAGCCTGTCTTTTGTTACCGTCATTCTACTGCGCGGCATTTTTTCACGCTTGAGAAAACAAGAATCTTTCGCATGCAGTCGCGATGCCCAAGACACGTGAAAACTACTCGTGGGTAGAGGTAAATGAATATTTTTTGGCCATGTCAAATGAAGAGGAGTGCGGCACATGCCTCAGGTAAAAAAGATGATTTTTATTTTCCTTACGGTTTCGCTGTTGCCCTTCGGTAGGAAAATGTTAAGACTCGGACAGTTTCAGGGCGGAATTTTTTTCCAAACTACGAGACACCGATGGTGTCGCTTTAGCCATTCAAAGGAGCCAGGGGAGCGGTAAATTAAAGCGACGATGCACGAAAGAGCCTATTTCCAAAAAAATCATGGAACAACAGCTTTGATATATATAATGCCCCATAAGGGATCAAATACTCAGTTCCTTGTTTTTAAGAATACATGCAAATAATAATTTTCGAACGGCGCTGATTAATATAAGGAGATTTATGCCTCGGTTTAAGGTGTGTTCATCACTCAATAAGAGACCTACCGGCATTAATCTGCATTAATAAAAGGCGGCGTGTATCTGTGTGTGTGTGGACAGCATTTCTCGAAAACCAAGGAACTTGGATACTTACAACTTGGTACACTTACTAATGAGACCATGAGGAGGTGTACCTCAGAGCCAGAATTTTGGGGGAAGAAGGGAAAGGGGGTCAAATAATATCTTACAGCTTTTCTCAAAAATCAAGAAACGTAGAGACCTTAAACTTGGTACACATAATAAAGAGACCTTTAGGATGTATACCTTGGTGCCAAAATTTGGATTTTTGTGGGGATGGGGGAAGAGAAGCGAGGTACCACACAAATCATACCCTGACTAGAGGCAAGTGTTAATTTTTTGTCAAATTACATAACTTATTTAGAATATTCTTAGTAAAATATTAAATTTGAATCTATATTTAATTTGTTCACACCAATTAAGAGTGAATATTGGTCACTTATCTTAGAAGTACCTTGAGTTTGAGTGAAAATATTAGCGGGTGAAATGAGCATGAAAAATTCGAAACTGTAAACTCGAAGCAAAGCCCGGGTATTTAGCTAATCTATACTAATAAAAGGCGATGTGTGTCTGTGTGTGGACAGCGTTTCTCGAAAACTTAAGAGACTTAAAGCCCGGGTAATTAGCTAGTCATTAAATAAAAGGTCCGTCGGGAGAACAGAACACTCAATAAAAATATATTCATATATATTGTAATATACTAAAAATCAACGATTAAAATAATTTGCGAAAAACTACATTCATTTTTAAAAACAATAGTTATGGGAAGAGTTTTAATGTGGCATTCATGTTTTGAAAAAACTCCCAACAGCTATGATTGAGCAAAATGATTACATTTGCCATGAACACAAAAGATATGCAGCATAGATGACCTCTATGTTTTGGCAAATTAAAAGTATTAGGTGCGCAAACAATACGGCAAGTAAAATCCCTTTATATAAGGGTTTGTTTTAAATATAAGGAAAAATACCGGTAAATTATGCAATTTGAAGAATAGATCATTTTTCCTCTGGCGTCAAAGAGTCCTTAATTAGACAAATGCCTAAAAATGTCCGACAGGGCGAAAAGGAGGATGGGTGGGAGAGAGATATGCGTAAATCCCGTCGATTTTTCGCTCTCGCGTCTTCGACAAAGTGAATAGTCAGATAGGATCTGTCAATCTCCGGGATCCGTGTCCCCTCTTGTACGCGTTACTTTTTTAAAACAGCAGGGCAACGCTGCCGCCGCGAAAAGTCTGCGCTGCTCGGGAGCGTCGGAGGTCCCACGGGAACTTGGAAGGGAGGGAGAGAGAGGGGGGGGAAGGAAGGGAGGAAAATGAGGAGGAGGGGCGGAGGGAGAGCACGAGTGAAATTCCATGTTCCCTTTTATTTCCGTTCCGTCTCGTCAGCCGAAATCGAAATCTACTGGGCGTGCGGTAGCCTTTTTTCAGCCCGGTTTTATTTTAATTCCGCTTATTTTTGTAAATCCGCCGCTCGCCCTGTCTGACGCACCCAATTTGTCTAGCAATATTTCCCAGATTCGGCGAATTTTCGATCCTCGGAACGCGAAAAATGCATTCGTTTTGGGATTTGTCTCGGTTTACTATTTCCGCTGTCTTTGTTAGCGCCATGGCTAGTTTATCGAAACCCGAATTTCAGGTTTAGAAACTAAATTTATCAGACGAGTATAGCCACCCCTATCCTATATTTTACCGATTCCATGGTAAGTAAAATCGAATTTGCACTAGCAAAATTGCAAAAGAGTGACTGTAAAACCGTATGCAATACATTAATCAAGTGTGTCACCAAAAATTTATAAGAAGGGGGATCTTGTTTTTGACGGCCGCCTTGACTGCCCGACTTGACACCTGACTGTGGATATTTTCCCAAAATCGTTATTTTAAATGATTATTATTGATGCTGATAAAATAATATTTTTGAACATGAATTCCATCTTAATTAAGGCTAAAGTCGCACCGTAAACTATAGCTATAAAACTATCCTATTTCTGGCGATGAAAAAATATTATAATGTAATTCCTTCGTCAATAGTCAAGGTATGAAACTTATTAAAGAATTTAATTTAATCTATATGTTTATTTAATAAATAAAATGTCATTTACGATCTATATGGAGGAATTTATTTACCATATAGTTCGTTTCTGCTTCGCATGCAACAAAATTAGAACAATTTCTTCGGACCATTAAGGTGTTATACTTGACGTTGGTAAAAATCACGGCAATTATTATAATGAAAATTTTCAAGCGTTAACAATATATTAAATTAAAAGGAAAACATAACTATTTAAAGTGATAGAAAAAATGGCGTACATAAACAGATTTCGCACTTTTTTTATTCCCAATCAATAAATTAATTTTTGAGAAATGAATTAGTAATGTGAAGGAAGAATATACAGCACGCTATGGGATAACCCGTTGGAAAAACACCCATCGGGATAATGATATTTCTCTCGTGCTTTCATTTCGCATCATCATTCCGATGCGCAGTCACGGCAACTTTTATGCGCTGATGAAGGGCGTTAAGCTTAAATAAAGCAATGGAATAACATCCCGAGCCATCCCTAAAAGAATGAGACCATCCATTTTCATTGTCACGTGTTTTTCCTACGGGATTATTTTGAATTTTCTCTCCCCTTCTTTTTTTCTTCTTCACATCTGCTATTTCACGGTGTCCTGGCAGCCTCGGTGGATGGATATGGCACGTAGTTACACGTTCCCTCCGAACTTTGGACTCAGACGTTGGATTGACTCCTGGGAGGGAAAAATCTGACAACACACGAACCATCTCGACCCCACCCTCTCGACCTCACTCTCACTCACTCTTTCTCTCTCCGTCGTCCTCCCCTTCCTCCCCATACCAGCAACCCCTCTCTGGGCCTCTACACACCCTTGCTACCGAGTCTTCCAGCATTATTCCCTTCCCCATTCCTCCCTAGTCCTATCCGCCTCCTCATCCCATCAGCTTCCAATTTCTCCTCTTTTTCTCTGCACTTCTCCATCCCCCTCGACCTCTCCCCTTCCCCCAAACTCCCCTTTACTAGTCACTGCAAGCGAACGAACCTTCAAATTGGATCACTCGCTTTGCCGCCTCCTGAACTCGCTACTCCCTTTTTTTCTCCCTCCTCCCTCTCTTTCTCTCTCCCTATGGTATGACCCCCTCTGGAGATAAAGGGATAAATAAACACGCCCAGAGTGCTGCAAATGCTTTCCGATTTTCTCACCATTATCCAGGGCGCTACAAAACTCCCGAAAAAAAATTCCTCCCTTCTCCCTCTCTCTCTCTCTCGACAACGCCTTTACCCTAACGTGGAGTTCTGGAACATACGCTTTAGCATGATCTGAAAGAATGGGAACGCATTGTATGCTTTTTAGAAAATGTTTCGTTCGTATTCTTTTTTCTTCTTTTTTTATTTCACGCGACCTCTCTGCCGCTTCGAATGATTAAATTATTCCTCGTGATAACGATTTAAATCGAAGCTGTTAAACTGGAAACATATTACTTTTACACATTAAAGTTTTCTGTCAAATCATTTAATTCGATAGTCAATATTGATTAATTAATATTCCAAAAATTTGAGTAGAGATATTTATCGACAACCTCTAAAATAAGTCAATTTCTCTAAATTTATTTGTGCGGTGAGTGCCCCACATACGGCAAATTGATTCAAATTTACGAAGAAACTATATTCGCAGAAAGACGAATTGTCGAAGCGGTTTTATCAAATGCAGGATGTGACACCCCCACAACCATAACACTTTACCTCTCTGTTTTAAGACTACAGCGGTTGGTTTTATTTATTTATTAAAATTTGTTTTCCCAATTAACTGTAAATTATTCATTATAAGCTTTAGTTAAAGTATCTTCAATTTAACTTGCAAATTGAGGAAACCAAACTGATGAATTGTAGACACAAAAAAATCTTTAAACAGAACAAATCGCTGAGAAGATCTAGCTGAGAGATGGATCAATGGGGTCAGTAGTGATTTTAATTTGTTCATTTTTTAGGCGTTCTTTACCAGCGAAGCGGTAATACCGGAACGCCTTATGGACACGTCTCGTTCGTCCGTCCGTCCGTCCGTCGTAACTTTCATCTCCTAAACCGCTGGAACGGATTTTAATTTAATTACGTATGAGTGATCTATATGAGAACTAATCGCCCAATTGTGATTTTCAACTGAATCCGTCAATTAGAACTTCCACTTTACATAATTAATTTAATAAACTTATACTTGTATCTCGTTAAACGGCATCTGTCAAGCAACAATGAAATATTAAACTTTTATCCCCCTAGCTCTTATACGATCTGTAAGATATAGATTAAAAAATTATTCAGATAGAGAACAACATTTACTATAAGAAAGTCCGCGAGGCCACGTAATTACGAGTTTTGGTTTCGGAGGTAAAAATTCGAGCAAGCCCCGAGAAAAACATTGCATATTTTGTTTACATCGATCGCTAAGACGGTTCTCTCAGTAAATAACAATTAAAAATCCATATATATCTCTCCCATTCTCTTATATGATCTGCGAGGTATAGATTAAAAAAATTATTCGTATAGAGAATAACATTTTTTACAAGGTGGTCTGGAGACCACATTATTACGACTTACAGATTTGGAGATAAAAATTCGAGAATATCCCTAGCAAAACATTGCATATTTTGTTTACATCGATCGCGAAGACGGTTCTCTCAGCAAACAAAAATTAAAATCCATATATTTCTCTCCCATTCTCTTATATTATCTGTGAGGTGTAGATTAAAAAATTTATTTGGATAGAGAACAACATTTACTACAATATAGTCCACGAGAATATAGTTTCAGGGATAAAAATTCGAGAATCACCTAATCTTTCGATACCGTTCCATAAGTATTTCCCATTAAGAACACCTTTGAAATCTCTGTGTATTCCATTTATTGAGTATACTTTTCCATGTTGTTACTTTCCCAGATACTAATTACGTAGAGGTATTATTGTATCCTTCCTTAGATTTTACGCAAGTCGTGATTATTATTTCATCCTTTCCTTTTGTTTCGTATCGTTCTGTTAGAAATATCCTATGTATTTAAAAAATCATGTGATTCTCTTTAATTATTGGCAACCATCTGTTAATGGAAATGTATTTTAAATTTCAAGTAATGAAAAATTAGTTAATTGGTATGAAAATAATAGCAAAGCGAGCCCCGTCAGACGGGACTGGGTCACATAAGGGGCCACGGTAATAGCCCCCAGCAGTATTTATATAAATCTTTACGTTTAAAGTTTAACCAGTCAATAAGTATTTAAAATAAAATTGATACGAAATCAGTGTGTGAAATGTCAAGAGGTGAATAACGCAACCGAATTCAGCCAAATCATGATACAATATAGTGAAATATTACGATTTCAGAAGTCAGTAAAATCCCGTTACAATAAATACCGTTATAAACGAAAGTTTTACTATAATGAAGATATTTCCAAGTCCAGGCCAGCTTCCCTAAGCGATAATAATTTTTAAATCTCGTTAGAACGAAATTACTTATTACGGGAAATTCAGCACAAAGGAATTCTTTTCAAATCCAACCTACGCATTTATTTCATGGAAGTCTTTACCTTTCCATTTCATTTTCATTTTATCCTTATCAAAGGCAAGTAAACTGGGAATACCAGATTATCTGCTTTGAAGCGAAAGAATTTAGAATGGTTTCAAACGTTCACTCCACTCGTTAGGCAGAAAGTGTTAGAATTAGCAAACCTTCTTGGTCACGGAAAGCTTCAATCTAGTGTCGGCTTTCTAAACAGATATCGTGAAGTGCATGGAAATGCACCAAAATGTATTTGCGGGGAGGTAAATGTCATCCCACTAGAAACAGTGACCGAATGGCGTGTGGGAGAAATTAAAAAGCCAATTAATGAATACAGTTCAGACGATATTTTTAACGCCGACGAAACAAGAATGTTTTATCGCTTTTTGCGGCATCGTACATTTGGCGTTAAGTGTGATTGTTTTAGAGGAGGCGAGAAATCCAATAAACGATTGACTGCACTTTTCGTTGCAATTCATCAATTATTGAACATATGAAGCTGTTAATCATTTTTTCAAAAATGTTCTTTTTCCTCTATGCGATTATCAAGCCAACCAGCGAGCGTGGGTGGCTCAAGACATTTTAACTAGCGGTTGATAAAATTTGATGCGATTATTAAACGAACCAAACGAAAGATTTTAAAGCTGAACGAAAATTAAATGAAAATGTGCGCATAATATGCTCCCACAACTAGAAAATGTTAATCTATCTCCGAATTATACAGCCATCTACAACCATTGGATCATGATATAATTCGTAATGTACACTAAAAAAAAACCGAGTATTAAGCAAATTATTATTGGTTTCGGCAACGATGAAGAATATAAAACTGACCTAAAAAAAGCGATTGACATGATTCCTGGAGCTTGGTGATTGGTTAAAAAAATCAACAATTATGAAATGCTGGCAAAAGACGGGAACTATTCCTGTGCAAACGTTCAATGACGAAACTGAACATGAAGCTGAATTGGATATTAAAATCGTAAGACAATGGAAATTAGTCTCTCCTGTTGTATGTGTTCCAAGTGAGGAAGAATGCAAGGAGTTCGTGTCAGCAGACAACCATTTCTTTAGTGCTCCCGAACTAACACTATGGCAAAACTGTTGAAAGCATGAGACTTGATGTAAAGTCTGACGAAAATGAATTTGCAAATGATGACGGAGAGTAAGTTGATTTACTGAAGTGACCTAAAATCGTCACAGAATGCAGTTTTTTGTCACATAAATGCTATCGATTAATATTTAACGGCTAATGAAACAAAGTTTAGTATAATTTAATAACAGATTTTATATGAAAAATTAAAAGAAAATTACTCTTTTTATTATGTATTAAGTGGTACATGAAAATAACGACAATTCCTAACTAGCAACAGATGTGATTTGTGATTTATTTATATTTTATGTCTTAAAGATATATATATATATATATATATAAATAATCTTAAATCATATTTATTTATTTTTGTAGATATATATTTTGGCATCCTATTTGTTTATTATTATTTATAAAATTGAAATTGAGTAAAAATTACTTTTATAGAAGGTTATAAAAGTTCAGTGGAACTTATTTGAACCTTGTGAAATAATTTTGAGCTATATCCATTAGAAAGCAATTTCAGTACAAAGATACTTTAATTTTTGTAATCCAATAAATGTTTCAGAAAATTTGACAATTCTAAAATTACTAAAATGTCTTAAATATTAGATTTTTCGAATTTTTCTATTTTTTCGAATTTGTAGAATTTTAGAATATTTCGACTTTTCGCATTTTTCGAATTTTTCGCATTTTTGGGATATTCCCATTGTTGGAATTTTCCCATTGTTGAAATTTTTCGCATTTTTTGTGTTCTTCGAATTCTGCGGATAATTGGAATTCCAAAATTTCAAGATGTAAAAATTCCAAACAATTTCCAAAAATCCAAAAATTTCAAAATTCTATAATTCCAACGATTCCATAATCAAAGAGAAATAAAATTTGAGGTGAAAAATTGATTCACATTTTAATAGAGAATGACGACAATAATCCCGAAAACAAGATCAGGTCCCGACTCCATTAGATAACACGTAAAAATCTCTTACTTGACGTGTACGATTTTATTCTTTTGCAAATTTAAATTATTTAAAATAAAGATACGAACTCTAGACAAAAACATTCATTTAGCTGAAAGAATAAACTTTATATTTTTTAAAGAGAGCAATCTAAACCAAGACGAATTAGCGTAAAATTTAGTTTTTAATCACGAAAAAGGTTTTTTCATACTTTCAACAATGAAAAACTCTATTAAACCATGACAATGAGCTCAATGATTAAAAAATGGTAACTGATAATCTAATCTCTACCATATATTTTGAAGAATTTATTTGTTTGTTTGTGAATTTATAACGCAACAACTACAGAACGTAGAAACAAGATGAAGGTGCCATTTTAACCTCAATAAAAAGTTAAGCAAAATGGGAAGATTTTTAAAGCGATTTGAACTACATTTTTCATTTAAAAAATTATTTCTCTTTTAATTTTTCCCATTTAAATAACATGGGAATGAGCGCATTGTTGGATTAACAATCTATTTTACAACCGTTATAAACAATACTTAATATTAACTAAAAGAAATAATATATATCTAATATAAACCAAAGTAGAGAGGAAAGAAACACGAAGGTTATTCAAAGAAGGGCAATCACCAAAAAAAACTATAAATCTGGCTAATTATTTAAAAAGGTAAGTGGGAGACAGTTTTACTGTACAATTTTAAGTGCTTTCGTTCTCTAAACACTTTTTATGCATTATGCATATTCTCTATACTTAATAGACAGCGAAATATGTTTTTCATTAACATTGAAAATGAACAAAGTAAAAGATATCTCAGAAGGTAAAAATAATAAAACTTCTATTACAATTCTTTAATTTAGACGAACATTTATAATCGTGAACTCTTCCTCCCTTGAACATCTATACGTACGTTTTGCTTTCCTTTCAACTGAACAATTGTATGCAGCAATTAAGCCAATTATACTTATTACATTATAATACACACAAATTAGACCCACAAAATCAGCCTTTGCATGGGATAACGTATGAGTAAGGTAACTTAGAATATATCTTCAAATGTGTTTCCACCGGTTACATCCCTAGAGCTTGCAATTCCTGCCCAAGTTTTTAATGTTTTTAATATTCATGATCACATAATAGCATGCAGTTTCTTCCTCTGGAACTTAATTTGAGTGAAAGAACTATATTTTAAAAGTGATTCCATTGATTGTTTATTACGATTCTTTGATAAAAAATACAGTCGCCAAATTTATCGATAAAGGAGGCAGGGAAAATTTATTTATTTGGAAAAAAGATTGGAAGACGAGAGATATTGCATATTGTTAAGCACTACAATAAAAATTAACATGGTTTCATTACTTGGTTTATTCTCAAATCATCCTCAATATTTTTTATTTTGACTTTAAAACCCGAGCAATGCCGAGTAATTTCAGGTAGTATATTATAACCGCTGTGTCTCAGCATGCGTCCCTGCCTGCCTGCCTGCGTCTGAAGCCTCGAGGGACGTCACGGACGTCACCTTCCAGCATGAACGCAAATAAAGCGGGAATGGTCGGCTCGATTTCGACAAATCTTTCGCCTCAATACTCGGCGCGAACTCGTGCAGGTTTTTAAGTGGATAGTCGTCCCCCGGAAAGGCATGGGTACGATATCAGGAAAGTTTTCGTTTTTACATTTGATTAACACATAATCGGCTGGAATAGGATGTGTATACCTTTAGCCTTGAACATTTTAAAATATCTTACGATCAAGACTTTGACTCGCGATTTACACTATTTCACGTAGAAAGAAGTGAAGATTCTTTTACCTTCGATTCTGTTGTTTAATTCGTGTTTGCTCATATTTTAAGTTTATATTCGATTTTCTCCAATTTTTCAACATTTCAAAAAGAAGTTTCCTAATGTTGTTGGTATTATTGATCTCAGATTTTTGCATTGCTGGACTCGTGCTTTCAAGTAAATTTGCACTAATCTTACAATTAAACAAACGCATCAAGGACAAAAGCTGATTGAAAATTCATGTGAAAAGTTTATTGTAAATATAAATCATTTGAAACACATAGCAAGGAAACTTGAATTCAGAAACGACTCCAATGCATTGTAATAATGGACGTCTGAACATTTCAAATAGGAAGATATTTCACACATTGAATATATCATTTTGTTTGCAAATTTTAATGGGCAGTTTAAAGCAAATCCCTATATTGATAATGTTTGTGATTAATTTCTTTTGGTAATTAAGTAAGTCTTTGACGCGTGTCCTTTACATTTATAGTGATTATTTGATATTAAATAAAAAACTGAAAATACGACTCTGTACCAACAGAAATAGCGAACAAAACAAAAACTGTTGTGTACCGGTAAGTGTTAGTCTAAATCATGTAAGTTTTTGGTTATGAAAATGGGGTGAGCTATATGGTTATTTTGAGAGGGGCAATAAAAGTGGTTCAACTAATAACACACTGTGTAACAATTTTTTGTCATAGGAACTATCGCATTAGGCCACATCAGCCAAAGTTCCCAAAATGTGAGCAGGAAGTACTGCAACGGGTCCCTAGTTTACACTATGATTGCAATTATTTCATGGGATTTATGACGTCATAATGAATTATTTATCTTGTTTATCATAAAATTGTAAACCACTCGGAATGTTTGCGTTAAAGCGGACAAAAGACAAAAAATCTCATTATTGAGTTTGATTTTAAATGCTTAGTAGCGTATCGGGTAAGGAAAACGTACTAGGCATTGTAAATATCCAATATATAATTTCCCAATTGTCTATATGTCCACCTGCCCCCTCTGTATCTCAAGAACTGTATGTTGTAGAGAAACGCGGCAAACGACATTTTGTTTCACCCAGCTAGAAGACTCCAGTAGAATTATTTTCATTTTTACCCACCGTCTTAAAAAAAATGGCTGTTTAAAACATTTTTAAAAATTACATTTCTGAAACGGTACATAGGAGAAAAGACATTACGGACAAATGATATAAATTTATTGCATAACTCCGCTTTAGTCGTTCCAAATACACTTCTCTGCGCGCCTGCCCTCTCTCGAACACAATCCGATACGGATTTCTTCCTTGCGGGGGTGGAAGGTTTTTATAGCGTGCCTCTTTTTCTTTCGAGTAGATGTAAGGGCGCTGATAATTGAGATGTGTTAAAAGAAGTGCGAGGTAAACGCAGGAGGTTAAAATATGGACGGAATGCGGTACCTACACCGAAAATGCAAGGAAGGGAGGATAGAGAATATGCATGGTCCTCAGATCCAGCAGGCCCAATGCGAATCTTACTCTTTCATACACTTATCATTAGAACTTCACCAGGTGTTTATCATTATTCGCGTTGATTTACGTGTTTTAAAATATATTTTCTAAGAAATAGCGTAGAAACGTATCACCAAATCTGTTGTAGCAGCCCACGTACAGGATCAATGACAAATGGGAGTATGGTTATTACTAACATTTTGAGTTTATTTCTTCCATGTAAAAATAAATAAATACAAATTATTCAGAGAATTTGGATTTACAATTTAATAAAAGTCAATTTTGAATATCTATGTTATTTATAATACGGGCCAAAGGCATAAGCACTGGTTCTAATGCATAGGACATTTGACTGCTGCGCCAAAAGTGTAACACTCTCTTCTAAAAAAGGCATAGACTATAGTTGCATATCGGCGGTAACTGCTATAATGCCACCCCTAGAAAAGTCCCTCTCCAACCCACCCCACCTGGCGGCCTTTCCCGAAAACAAAACAATGTCCACGCGAGGAGAATCGCCTCATATAACCAATCAGCTACACACGAAAATCGGATAAAAACCTTAGCAGTGTTGCGATCTATTGCGGGTGACCCAGAGACCCAGCACTTAATTATTCGGAAGGAAAATGTGTGTGGCCACCCAGCACATTGGACCCATTGCCTGTGTTTTTTCCAGTCCGAACTTGGACGTTAAAATAACGGTCGGGTGAGTGTAGCCTAAAGATTGCGTCAAGTTATCGAGGCAGGTTTTTAATGAAGTGGTCGAATATTCATTACATTAAATCCGGGCAAAACAATGAATAGAAGGACATTAATTTCAATAATACATAGCTCTAAATGGGGTGCTTGATGGGACTGCAAAAACTAAACACTAAATACGTCACTCTTAAACCGGAGTTTCACTGCGTTACAGCAACTAAATAAATTTTCCTCTGTTTCCACTTATCCTGTTTAGACAACTTTTACTTAAACTTCACGTTCTTTTGTTCGATTTAACACAAATCTGTTACATCCTGAATTTTCTAGTATATAATACCATCAAATTTATCATGTAGATCTTACCTTGCGATCTTTTAAAAAACTATTGCATGCATACGTATACAATTACAACTCGAGTTAAATTCCAGAACCGTTTCATGTTTCCATTTGAATAACATGGGAATGAATTCGGAATATTTTTGATTTGCATATTAAAATTATCCGGAACAAAGAACGCATAAAAGAATGAAATTTTACTTTCCTAACGTCGATTCTCTGATATGTCTCAAAACTTTTCAGAAATTTGTTTTGAAGGTGAAAATTCAATGTTTTTCGAGTAAAGATCTATCGCCGTCGTGGAGAATTGTATTGTTGCCGATTTCGTAAAATTGTGTACAATGATTTACTGGAATTAAAAATTCGCGTCGCATTGGTCCACAAATTTGTAAGATTTTGGCTCTATTTTGACGTGGAGCAATATCTTGGTAACGACAAACAACACGATAGTAACGAAAAAAGAAAAATTCAATAAACAACGATATATTACATTTTCAATTTTTTCCATTCATTTAGATATATTCCTCCAATAATAATCAAAATAAAATTGAAATATTTAGTAATTAAATCTGAATATTGTTTCATTTACGAAAAAATTAAAAATAAAATTGAGCGAAAATTTTGCGGACAAAACTTTTTTAACAGTTAAAACGAACTAAAAAGTCAAAAATAAAATTTTAGGTTAACAAATTTTCTGCATACTAAATATTGTTCAGCCTTAAGTGCCTTAAGATTTTGAAATTAGGACTTCATCTCTTCCCGCTATTTCCCTGCAACGTTCAATTCACCACTCCTACATTTCCCCGCTTGCCCTTACTTCTCCACTCTCATGGCAATGTGCCGTCTGCACATGCAGCCAATAACAAGATTGGAATGGTGTACTCCATGTCGGAGTACAGAGAGTTTCCAAATGCGTTCTTTGTGATTTCACAATGTTCTCAATATTTTTCGCTCAGATGAGAATTTATCGAGAAGCAGGCGAAGTACGTTGTAAAATACATGTAGGTCTTCATGTAAAGTAGTCGTAATTAATTTCTGATTTTAACCAAAATTGGAATTGGTCAATTAATTTTAACAAAATTACCTAATACCAAATTTCATCACAATATGTGAAGCGGTTCCCGAGTTGAAACAAAGGAACTTTGTAAACTACACGTAGGTCTTCATGTAAAGTGGTCGTCATTGGTGTCCGATTTTCACCAAAATTGGAATCAGTCAACCGATTTTAGCAAAACTCCCAAATAACAAAATTCATCAAAATACATCAAGCGGTTCCCGAGTTGAAACAAAGGAACATTATAAACTACTTGTAGGTCTTCATGTACAGTGATCGTAATTGTTGCCCGATTTTAACCAGAATTGGAGTCGATCGACCTATTTTAGTAAAACTTCCTAATACGAAATTTTATTAAAATACTTCAAGCGGTTCCCGAGTTGAAACGAATATTGTTAACTACATGTAGGTCATGTAAATTGCCCGTAATTTTTGTCCGATTTTAACCAAAATTGGAATCGGTCGATCAATTTTAGCAAAACTCCCCAATATCAAATTTCATCAAAACACATCAAGCGGTTCCCGAGTTGAAACAAAGGAACAATGTAAACTACATGTAGGTCTTCATGTAAAGTGGTCGTAATTTTTGTCCGATTTTAACCAAAATTGGAATCGGTCAATCAATTTTAGCAAAACTCCCCAATACCAAATTTCATCATAATACGTCCAGCGGTTTCCGAGCTTTAGCATGCGGACGGACGGACGAAAACAACCTCCCCTATATGCGTTCACTTCGTGCAAAGGACACAATAATCTCACGCCCCTTCTTCTCGCCGTTAGTTATGAAGGTAAACGGCAAAAATCGGTTTGTTATATCAACAAAAACTTTCGCTTAAAAAATTTTGAAATGTTATTATTAAAACCTCAATTTTGGATGGATTCGAACCGTATTAGAAATTGACGGTATGAAAATAACTCTTCTTTCTTTTCTCCGGGTCTGGATTCCCGATTTCGTAACTCTATATTGAGTTATTTGAAAGTGCAAATAAAAAATACGCTACACTCGTTCTCATGTTATTCAAATGGACGAAATTAAATTGGAGAGAATCAATATTCCTGCAGAAATTCGCCAATTATATATGCTAGAGGGACATCCGGGCAGAATCGATTTTTTAATAGTATGATGAACTTACAACTAGGAATCATTCGTCGAAGCAGTGAAGTAACGTAAGAAATTAATTCATATAAATCAGTATTTCTCAAACTATGAGCCGCGACCCTCCAGGGGGCCGCAAATTTAATTTGGATGCACGGTGAAATGTCGAAAAGTAAACTTCTCACGAATAACAAAATTTTATCAGGGAGTTAAAAAACGATGTGATCAAATTATTAATAGTTACATAAAATGAAGAAATTTGCAACAAAGTTTATTTCTACCATTTTCAATTCAAATGGGACTGCGATAATTGAAAATTTGAGAACCACTGATACAAACAACCAAGATGTAGGTGACAGTAAAAATATATTCGGCAAAAGAAGGAATCTTCTATGATTCTAATTTCTTTTGGAAAAATGTTATGCATTATGCACATCCGTTTATAGGAAATGTCTCGCATGCTTCAAATCCGACTGCGATCGAAAACAAGGAATGCGCGAGACACAAAATCCTTTTAAACGTCTTCTTTGAGATTCGAAACGCTCAAGCTGCGGATGTATCCTTCTTCTGGATGGCCCGGGGGAGAAAGAGATCTTAGTGCGCGCCGCAGAAAGTGAGGATTGCCCCGAGATACGGGTCGGGGGCGTATGCAGGAGGTGGGTGGGGTGGAGAGAGAGAGAGAAAAGAGGGGGAGGAGACGAGGGGGAATGCCTCTGCAAGAGTCACGGAAGTGAGCCGAAGTGGAAGAACCGTGTTACCATTCGCGTCCCGTCCTTTGCTCTCCTCCCTGCCTCCCCCCCCCCCCTAACCTCTCCTTTTTCACTCCCCCCTCCAGCGCCCTCGCACCGCCGTCAGGGACGTCTTGGGAATTGTAACGCCAGGGGTTTCCAAGGGTACAATGCATGCAACACGTTTCCATCAGTTTCGCTACACCTTTTCCTCTTATACCCCTTCTCCACACCCACGCTACACTCCGACCCACTCAAAGGCACCCCTCACTCCTCCATGACACCCTCTAACACCTTATTCTTCGCCACCCACTATGGCATTACCCTCACCGAATCCACCTCCCGCCATCTCCCTCCCCCCGCCCCCCCACGCCTCCCTATCCCTTGCGAGCCTCTCCCATTTTTTGTCCCACCCATTCAGGAGAAAAACCTTCTCCAGCATCCCCTCTCGAACTCTCTTCTTGTCACCGACTCTTACTCCTTCGGCACCCTCCTATACCATACAGCCCCCTTGCACGGAACTGTGTCTGACTAACTCGCGAATAAGGAACGACGCTTGCAAAGGGCGAGATTTTCTATGGAATATTTATTTGTATCTTCGACTTCAATTCCTAAAGGAAAGGAGTGAAAGAGGCTCCTTGACGATTACGCCGATAAAGGATGTCTTGTCGGGTATAAATGAATAATTTTGTTACTTTAACAGGTACTACATGTGAGTGGCGCGAAAGAGGAGAGAGCTCCAAGCATTTATATTTAATAAAATCACGTTTAGTATCGAAATTGTGTGTTAAAGCGCAACATATCATTCAAGGATCGTATCCTCAAAATAATTTTTAATTGCATTCTGAAACTATATGACATGCATTTGTTTTCAAGATAAGTTTTGACACAAAAATCATTCGTATGTTTCAAAAATATTGTTTTAATTTATTATTATTATTAATTTTTGACAAGGATTAATTCCGGATTTTCATGCTTACAGCAGAGCCGGTTCAAGCTGTATGCATAGCTATTGTGTTTATACTTTCTCCATATACGAAGTATAAAGTATTGTTTTCATGAAAAAAATCGAATGCGAGATTTCAACGAAAATATGTTTATAAGATCCCCTGAACACCTTTTTGAATATTTTCTCGATGATGTCTGTCTGTCGGTTTGTATGTGATAGGATTTTGTGGGCTCTCTAACTCAAAAACTTACAATACCAAACTTTAAATTTAGAGATAATACTATACAATGAAGAGCTAGTTAGGTTTTGGCAACAATCGCTTAACCGGAAGTGAATGTTTACTCTAGTCATGTTTTTGTTTTTGGCAACTAACTCTTTTAAATTTTCAAAAATGTAAATGCTGTTTATTATAAACTTCATAGGTAATATTATTCTCTATAACGTTTGTTTGGAACATTTTTTTGTATAACGCATTGTTAAGGCGATATTCTATTTATTAAAAATATTTCCTTTAATATTTGATGAATGTAAAAAGTAAATAAATAAATGTTGTAGGAAATTTAATTTCATATAATCTTTGTTTGAAACATTTGCCCATATATGCCACCACCACACCACCTACCGGCGATTATTGTAGACAATTTACGCTTACAATTAGTTACGTTTTACAAGGAGAGGCTACGACCTTCGGGTCACGGATTTTGATGAAACTCGACCAGGTGATTCTACATCGAAAATAAGGAGACCCGTGTCTCGGGGTTTTTGTGAATGGGCCCTTGAGTTCAAGAAATCAGCTTCGGAAATACCCAAAAACATCGTATGCAACTTAATTGGCTTCATATGGGCAATTTAAATTCTTTATTAATTATTCCACAGTAAACTTTCGTGTTCTTTTCACGTTAACGTATGTAAAATGTTCAAGAAAATTCACAATATTCATTACTTTCTTTTTCGATCGCTGTCCGCCGAGGCAAGGCTAATATTACCAACAATATGTAATTAATATAACAATAATATATAATTATAGATGACCATTATTGCACGATGGCATTTGTCATGCTGCGAACCATTGTTTCATTGACTGCAATATTTAAAATACTCATTATTATATGTTACTGTGTTCATTACCCCAAAATAAAAATTACAGTACAGCGTATTTTTTACCTGAGAATATTACTTTTCAAATAACGCGTGGATAATTCGAAAAAAATACTAAAACATAGGATCAAATCCAGACCCCCGCCGTAGGAGCTAGTCACGCTATCCTATCAGCAATTCCCTTTGTTCTCAACAGTTCGACAATGAAGTTACATACGATGTTTTTGGATATTTCCGACGCTGAATTCTCGAACTCAGGACCCATTCACAAAAACCTCGACGTAGAATCGCGTTTCATCAGAATCCGTGACTCGAAGTTAGTTAGTTAGTAACGCTCGTTTTATTTTCTTAATTGTTGACTTTCGGGGGTGTATCCAATATCAGAAGGCTATGGTTTGAGTTTATTTTTGTTCATTGTAGTCTAAATTTTTCTCGCAGTTCCTTAAAATGTTTATTATCATGTAACCTATTTGGAATTTTTAGAAATATTACAGTTATGGAGAAAGTCATGTGGTGGCCACATCAAATTTTTATGGTGTGTTGTCATTTAAAAATCGTCGGAGCATGTGTTGATTATGATAGATTTTTGTAAATTTATGTATATATTTTTGTGTAGGTCTAGAGTTTCAAGACTTTTGAATAGTTTTTTTGGGATGACACCTGTGGACGATATTATAATATAATATGATAAATTTATTTTGTTGCCACATGTTTTTAATTTCTTCAGATAGGTTAGTGATACATATTTTTGGATTTTTTCATTGTTTTTTTCTAAATTGGTTTTGTTCGGTAGTGAAACGTCAATTAAGTATGTTATTTTTTCTTCTTATTTTATGAGTGTGATGTCCGGTCTATTGTGTGGTATCGTTCGATCAGTAATTATATTTTTGTTCCAATAAATTTTGTTACTATTTTCGAGGATAGTTTCTGGTTTATATTTATGCCATGGTACTGTATTGCTTTCTATTAATTTGTGTTTCTTGCATAAGGCTTGGTGTATTTTTCGGCCCACATTGTCATGTCTTTGTGTATATTCTGTACTTGCTAGGGTGCTACATCCACTTGTAATGTGTTATATTGTTTCGTTTTCGGTTTTGCATCTCCTGCATTTATCGTTACTTATTGTTGGATCTTTTATCACATATTCCATGTAGTTCTTTGTTTTTATGATTTGGTCCCGAATGTGGAAAACTTCAGTTTCAGCAAACAGGTGCCCATCAACAAGCCATTTATTAGATGCTTCTTTGTCTATGTGTGGTTGTGAGAGTTGGTAGGGAGTGTTTTGTTTATTCAGGAGTCAATTTTCTGGGTTTGTGTTTTTATATGATTGCTTGTGTCATATTCTTCATTTTCTAGTTGTAGTGGTGTAGCGGATTTATTTATTGAAATGATAGCTTTGTGTAGTGGAATATCTTGTCTAGAGTAGAAGTACTGACGGAGATTTTGTATTTGTTCATAGTGTAGGTTTTTTTATGTCAATACATCCTCTGTCTCCATCTTTTCTGGGTAAGGAGAATCTTTCTACGGCTGAATGTTCATGTTGAATTTGATATTTATTACATGTCTTTCTGATGAGTGTGTTTAAAGAGTCAAGGTCTGTATTTGTCCATTTTATTATACCGAAGGAATAAGTGAGGATTGGTACTGCGTAGGTATTTATTGCTTTGATCGTGCTTTTATCGTTTAATTCTGTTTTGAGTATTTTTTTCTTGGCGTACTTTAAACTTATTTCGTATTTCTTGTTTTATTGCTGGGTGATCTATTATGGGTGCTTGTGAAGATCCTAGATATTTGTAATATTCGTCTTCACTCATGGCTTCAATTTTCTTTCTATCTGCACAGAGAATATCCTTTGTGTACTTGAGGTTTTCCTTTTTCTATGTAGCATGTTTTACATTTGTTTATATCAAAATTCATTTTAATATCTGGGCTGAATATTTCTGTTATGTGAAGTTCTGATTTCAATTGTTCATTGTTTGCTGCATATAGTTTTAGGTCATCCATGTACAGTAGGTGGTTTATTATGTTATGGGTATCTTGGTTACTGTTGATCTCATATCCATATTTCATTCGGTTAAGTAGGGTAGAGGATGGATTAAGCGCTATGCAGAACCAAAGAGCACTTAGGGAGTCTCCTTGAAATATTCCTCTGGCTATTGTTATTCCTGTAGATTTTATCTTCTTGGTGTCTGTTTGTAGATGTATTTCAGTTCTCCATGTTTTCATGATATCCCTCATGAAGTCAATAATTGTCTGGTCTACTTCGTAGATTTCAAGGATGTGTAGTAAGTAGCCATGAGTGTGGGATGCTGTCGAATGCTTTTTGGTAATCTATGTACGCGCAGTAGAGGTTTCTTTTGTTTGTTTTAGCTTGGTTGGTTATAGCAGAATCTATTATGATTTATTTATCATAATAATAATTATTATTATTATTACACTACATTTAAGTTATATATATGAAAATAAAGTTCAAATTTTATTGAATGAGGTTGATTGGAATAAAATTTTAGAAAACGATGATCCTTCTAGCTTGTATGCTGAAATAGTTAAAGTATTTGATTATATATACTTAACTGCAACTAAACAGAGCAACAAAAAAATGTAACAGTAAAAAATGAATGGATGTCGAAACATTTAATTGATCAAATTAAGGCCAGGAGAAATTGTCCAAAAAATTTAGAATATAGAGAAATATATAAATCTATGAGAAATATAGTTTAGGTGGAAATAAGGAAAGCAAAAAAGAGATATTATTTTGAAAGATTTGAAATAGGTAATAATGATATGAAAAAAAGTTTGGCAAGAGATAAAGATTGTAACTGGAAGACAATGACTTTGAGCTCTGATGACACCATAATAAAAGATTGCAATTTTTAAGCCTATATATAAGGAAGGAAAATATAAAGACTTAAATAATTACAGACCTATTTCTATTTTACCAACTTTTAATAAAGTTATGGAAAAACATATATAATCTTTTAATGGGAAACAAAATTATCTCAAAATATCAGAAATTTAGAAAAAGAAAGGCGCAAAAAATATTTTAGAAGACTTCTCAGAGGTAATAAATAGCAATATAAATAAAAATAATCATATTATTGTCACCTTCATAGACTTCAAAAAAGCATTTGATACAATCAACATAGATGTTATGCTGGAATTATTGCATAAAGTTGGCATAACAGGAATAATATTAGAATGGTTTAAGAGTTACTTAAATAAAAGAATGGTGAAAGTTAGACTGAACAATACCTTAAGTACAACCAAATTTCTTCATATGGGTGTACCTCAAGGATCAGTATTAGGTCCTATACTCTATATAATTTATGTAAACAATATGTTCGCATCTACAGTTAATTCTGATATGTTTTTATATGCAGATGATACTGTACTGGTATCATCACAAAGATTTTGAAGTTGCACAACAGTACATGCAAGAGGATTTAAATAATATGATAAAATGGGCAAATGATTATGATTTAATTATAAATGAGAATAAATCAAAAGAAATGTATATACCAAACAGACAGTCTAAAAAAAGAAATGTAAAATGTGTTATACATGACCATGTTTGCCTGCATAACAATTATCAGCATAATATTTGTAGTTGTAAGACACTTGAACAAGTTAGTCACTATAATAATTTGGGAGTAATTATTGAAGAAAATTTTAAATTTGATAAACACATAAATAAGTTAAATAATGCTCTTAGGAAAATCACCTGCCAGATTTACCACATTAAAGATATATTTCCTATAAATATTAAGAGGATTATATATTTATCCATAGTGAATTCTGTACTTGATATGGAACTACTGAGTGGGGTTCTACCTGTAAATCGTATAAGAAAATATTGAGCTCAAGTCAAAATAGAATATTAAGACTGATTAATATTGACTGTGATTATGATAATGATAGAACTTTAAAAAGACATGAGAACGAGTACAGGAATGTGGGTGTCCTGCCTTGGGATTTGTTATATAAATATACAGTAATTGTTGATAATTATTTTTCCAATAAATACAATAAATTAAAGATTGATGGACATGGAATGGTAAGGTGGGATATATATAAATATGTGGTACCTGGTTATTTTAATGAAAATGAGAAAAATCGATTCAAAGTCAAAGTACCATTATTATTCAACAGCTTGCCACAAGAGTTATGGGATATAAATAACATGCTGAGGTAAAACGAAGGATAAGTAAATGAATGTTTGACAGCTTGACCTAATAAGGAATGCAGACCAGTTCATAAAATACAGTGGTAAAATCCTACAAGCATAAAAATCCTTTTGTATATAATACTAATTTTTATATTTGCACTGTAATTAAACTGAAATGAAACTGTAACTACTGTGGCGGTAATAATGTTAACTATAATTGATGGCAATTAAACTGTAATTGTAAACTTAGTGTAACTGTGATAATGTAAACTGTAACTGACTGTAATTAAAATGTAATTTATGATATTTTATTTTGTAATTTAGGGTTAGTACTAATGTTATTTAGTGTTAGTTTACTACTTAGGGCCTAATAAGGAATACAACACTATTCCTTGGAAAACAGATTGTATTTCAATGAATATTTCTTGAAAATTTTAAGTTGGAACCTGCAGACAAGCCTATTTTGGCTTTGCAGGATCACTTATTACAGTAAAAAGGATAATGAACTATATATATGAAAAAATAGAGAAATATTGTATTCACATTTTTTGTGAATGTTGTTAATAGATTATTGCATTGTATTTACAATTTTTGTAATAAATTTTGGTAAATTAAAATTATTATTAATATTATTGTGAGAAAAACAAAGCATCAGGTTCTATTTTACCGCACAATAAACTCTCTTAATAAATATATGCAATTTAATGGAATACAATATTGTGTTCACAGTATCACATAAGTCAATTTAGGTGCCCTATACCGCTATACCAGTGGTTCTCAATCTTTTCGACTATAAGGCCCGAAGCCTATAGCATGTGGGGGGCCTCGAAATATTTTGAAGTTAAGGAGAGGGCCTTATAGTCGAAAAGATTGAGAACCACTGGTATAGCGGTATAGGGCACCTAAATTGACTTATGTGATACTGTGAACACAATATTGTATTCCATTAAATTGCATATATTTATTAAGAGAGTTTATTGTGCGGTAAAATAGAACCTGATGCTTTGTTTTTCTCACAATAATATTAATAATAATTTTAATTTACCAAAATTTATTACAAAAATTGTAAATACAATGCAATAATCTATTAACAACATTCACAAAAAATGTGAATACAATATTTCTCTATTTTTTCATATATATAGTTCATTATCCTTTTTACTGTAATAAGTGATCCTGCAAAGCCAAAATAGGCTTGTCTGCAGGTTCCAACTTAAAATTTTCAAGAAATATTCATTGAAATACAATCTGTTTTCCAAGGAATAGTGTTGTATTCCTTATTAGGCCCTAAGTAGTAAACTAGGGGATCCGCGGGATCTTAGGCCTCGCTCAGATCACTTAGGACTGGTGAGGGAGTATCACATGTTCACTATTATTATCGTCTTCATAATTCTCCTGCACTTCATACAGTGGGGATGCAAAATTTGAATAGAATTGAAAACGCTGCCCTCAGCAATAAAATATGCATGAAAGAAATGTAAATCTAAGAAACGCACCAAATAAGGAACTAATGGCAAATGAACCAGAGCCTTGTCTCCTCGTTGGGACAGCAGTTATAGTAGGACAGACAAGCAAATAAACAGACAAAGTGCACAGGGACTCAACAGGAGAGACCGAGCGAACGCTAATTGCGCGCCTCTGGGAGGATCCTTCTACATTTTAGAGAAGTTTTTATTTGACGATTTCTTCATCGGTTGATGTTTACCGTATGTATACTAAATTTAGATTTGATTGGATAAGATTTAAAAATTAGCGCAATGCGCTAACGCAAATTACGCATGAACTATAAGGGTGGTATTCTAGAAAACTATAGGCAGTCGACTCTTAAGTTATTTGTACATGCACACGAAGTTTGGTAAAAATCAGGCAACCGAGACAGCAGTTATCGTAGAAAAAACAGACAGACAGACAAAATCACAGGGACTCAATAGAAGAGACCTTGCTTCGCTCGGCCTATAATAACAAAAAAAGAAACTTTGATGAACTCAGTAGCTGTTGTAAATAAATTCACATTTTATTCATCAAAACAATACATAAATTTAAAAAATAGTACCTAATAACATCATATGTACTACTATATGTATATATCTAACAATTAAGTAGTACCTAGCTATATAGTCACTCAATGAGTTTCGCAGATGTCCGAGTTTGACTGCCTGGTTGAAGCGGTAATAGTTTCAACCTTAAATCTGGTTCCACATCCAGCTTGTTTCTGTGCTTTGATTTCAGTGCAACAAGCGCAGAAAATCCATTTTCACAGGTTTAGAGTGGAGCAAAGCAGCTAAGTGCCGCGTGCAAGCTGATCGGCCGTATTATTGATAGAAATGACTGTTTCGGTGATTTGACGAACTAATATCGAAGGTTGGAATTTTAAAATTGCTGCGTGATAATAACGGTCTATCGAGTTTTTTCGAGTAGACTCGATCCTAAAAAAACAAATTCGTGTCCGATTGTGTTGAAATGTAAAAAAACTGAAAAAATTGAAAAAATTCATAATAATTTCATATAATAAAAATTATAATTCTTCCAAAAAAAAATAACTAAATTAAAAATATTTAAAAAGATCTACCTTTAGATTCTAGACGCCAACGGATCACTTTCAATGAAACAGGTTTTCCGCGGACCACCAAATATCTGTAGAACCTTATGATATCATTAAAATATTAAATATAATTTGG
Organism: Tanypteryx hageni; assembly: GCA_028673005.1. Lineage (NCBI taxonomy): Eukaryota > Metazoa > Arthropoda > Insecta > Odonata > Petaluridae > Tanypteryx > Tanypteryx hageni. The sequence continues at coordinate 164,423,658 of CM054112.1, forward strand.
TACATCACTGAAAAAAAACTTTCTCAGAATACTCAGGAATTTTTTTTCAATTTTAGTATATTGATCTCTAATCAATTGAAGCGGACCACCCGACAAATGCTCCCGGACCACAGGTTAAGAAACACTGTTCTAGACAAATCTCGCCTCTCCCCTGGCAACCCGTCGCGCCCCCTACTTTGAGAACCTCTGCTCTACGATAATCTAGTGAGGCGCGGAGAGAAACAGGCTCCTGCTTAGCGCCCCAAATTCGAAGATACCTGGTTCTCAGCGGCGGAAACAACAGGAAACCTAGCGCCGATTGAAGAAGGAAAACTTGGTGTGAAGTTATGTGAATTCGCAGATTTCTAGAAATAACCTCGTGGCACCCTTGGAATAACTTTGCGACCCACAGGTTGGGAATCACTGCCATATACGATAACAATATCGAAAGATCTGCATTCGACGTTCAATGAAGAAAGAAATATAAATTTTCATAAACACGGAGAGAGATGCTCATTGCCAACATACAGAAATTGATCAACTCAAAATCTTTCGAATTGGGCAAGAAATTAAGCTAATTCCTTACCGCCAATCTAAACTGGTTTTCTGATACACATTTTTGAGGTTGATTTACGGCAATGGCGAAATCATTTTTACATACGTAAGAAACATTTCTTCACGGGAATTTGAATCTCTCCAACAGGCATGACTCAGCTGCATCGCCGCTCTCCATAATTCCCTTTCGCGCGTTAATATTTATTCCCGCTTAACTAATTGACCGGGGAACGCAATGCGGGAGATTAAAAAAGCGCAAAAATAAAAGCCCCGCCCGCCATCATGAGCGCTATAAGGAATGGAAAGGAACTATAAACTCCGGAGTTCCCAAAAATGCTCCAGACTCCTTAATACATAAAACAAGGAGAAGGAAAAGAAAGGGTCAGCTGGTTAATCGAGCGTATCAACGCACCCACCCTTTTAATACCCCTTCCCAACATCACCGCCCCCCTCCCTCTCTCTTCACGGTAACCTCCTACGCAGAAAACCTCCCATTCTTCCATGCCCCTCCTCCCCACACACACACACTGGCTTTTACTCATTGTTTTGTTTTTTCCACCTCCCCCTCCTTCCAAACCCCTTAATACCCTGCGTCCGTCTCTCTTTCGCGCCATCTTCCCCATTTTCTATCCCGACCCGCCCTCTCAGTTCATCTGCAGGGTCAGTCCAGAGAGGCCCCCGTCCGTCGGTCTCCCACTCTGCAGAACGCGCTCCCGCACTCGCTCTTAAGTGAGGGGGTCTGCCGCTTGGAAGAAAGGAAAGAGGGAGATATTGGGAAGGGGTGGATGAAGATGAGGGGGGGGGAGGAACGGGGGAGGCGGAGAACGGACCTTCGTTTTAGCAACCGGACACCGGCGCCGTTAATTACTGGACTGCGTGGGGGAGGGGGGGTGGGAGAATGCGGGACTGGGGAGGAAGGGAGAGAGGAAGAAAGGAGATAGTGGTAAAGAGGGAAGTGAGGGAGAGACGGGCCTCTCTTGGAGTCCGGCCGATGATTTACTGCCTTCTCCCCACCCCGACCGCTTTCCCATTGTGAGCGATCTGCGGTAGCCATTACCGTCCATCATCCCATTCCTTTGCGGACTCTCTCCTCCCTCGCCACGCGCCGACTCCGCAGACGCCCGCTCGAGGCTCGTTTGTTTCTCTACGCCTTCTCCCTTGGCTTTCACCCCCTCCTCGCCCCCTCTCCATCCTATCCACGCACCCATTCCCCCATTCCTAGTCATATCTCCTTCCAAATGCCGCCGCCGCCGCCGACGTGAAGTAGCAGACAAGGCGTACCGATCGACCGCCGAAAAAAGGAGCGGCTTCCTACGTCTCAAGTGAGATTCCTTTCAATTTGTACTCGTGTGGAAAGAAAGTAATGTAACACATTTGTCAGTTTGAGGTTTGCACTTCTCGTGACGTTTAAAATGTGAAAATTTATGGTCAATGAACGAGGGCTCGTGGAATGTTCCGATTTGACGCCATTTTTCTGTCTTTCACAGAATCGCACGATTTCAGCGCACAAGTCGAGTTATATTGCTAACTATAAAATAAATACCGAAAATAAACTCACGTTCATGATAAGATTATAAAGTATAGTCTTTAAATATCGAAAAGGCATAGTTTATCTGGCAATCCTTCGACTCGAACTCAATTCAAAAGAATATTACATCAAATAATTCAGGCCTGAAGAGATCAATAAGGAAAAGAAATAGAAATATAGAGATAAAAATGATGATGAATTCAGATGAGCCGATATGGTACTCTTGGTCTCATCGGTAATAATTAAACAAAAAATATAATAAAGTCGCATCCAACCATGATGATATAATAATAATATGACTCCTCCTTACATACTGGAGTAATTATTATAAAATCATTGGACTCCTCTTTCGACTTAATTCTCTTTTGAAACTAACATTGGTTTTCTCATAACCCATACCAATGATACCACTCAATATTTGTTTGGTTTCCAGTTTCCACAAGTACAATTCTTGTTCATGTGAAAGAAAAGCAACCAGAGAAAAACGGTATTATTCACCATTAAATGTTAACGAGGAAACATATCACTTGTTGAAACCCACATGATAACAGCGATCAATCATCCATAATGATCAATTTGAATTTTGCCAGGTGGGTTCATTTAATGCCATCAATCACCAGAAGCCATCTATCAGCGACGAAACCTTAACAAGTTATTCATCATATCACGAAAAAAAAACCACATGCAATACTCGTCCGACCGAGATTCAAGCTTTTTCATATATGCGAGCTTATATATGAAATGCACGCAACCGAAGGAACGGAATCGATTTTCATAAACCTTTCTTCTCTCCATATCTCGTCTCTTTCCCCCCAACGCAGTCGAAATGATAAATGGAGAACGCATCACATGATCCGAAAAAGAAGTCCGTTTGATTTTCCCACGCCATGCGAATACTCCTCTCGCTTCTTCGTCCCCACCCTGCCCCCTCCCTCCGCCCCCTTCTCTTCTTCCTCCTACGCTCCCGCCACCCTGCTCTCCGATTCCTCCTCCCCCACGGTCCGTTTCTTCTAAGCTCGCATAAGCGTACGCACGGGGATATATAAACTCGCCCGCAGACTAAAATCCCTCTTGGTCGCACGGCGCGGAGCGTGATGCGAAAGCCCAAGCGATCTCCGCTTCGATATGTTTGTGCTGTACCCTCCGCAAGAAGCAATTATATACAGTCATATTTAGCGCTGACAACCCTCTGGTCTGACAGCTGAGGGTGTTTTATGAGGGGACGTGAGCGATGCCCGTTTGACGTCTTTAAATAAATTTCTCGGTCGGCAATGTCGCTCCTTTTAAGCAGTCCACTCGCGTAGGGCATGTCTCGAAAGTATCAAGGCCACCGTGCCAAATGCGAAGCGTTTGTCACACGCGTACGCTTTTAAGGCGTAGAAAAATTCCCATCGTCTTATCTGTAAAAATGTTCGAGAGCATCTTTGGTATTATCTCACTTTCTAGATCTCCTCGTTTTATTTATTACTTCTCCGCTGTCAATTTAACGTGCGAGTGGTCTAAAAGATTTCAAGGCGCGATTAAATAGCATAAGAAAGTGGAACTCGACCAAAGATTTATTGAGGCTCTAGCGACGCATATGGCGACATCGAATTTTCGGACCTAATAGTAGAACAGTCGCGATCTATCCGTCCAGGCATATTTATAAATTAAAATAAAACAAAAATTAATACAGTATTTCAGGCAAAAATTTGAGGAATTTATGGATAATGGAATAATAAACAATAATGAACTTATCATTATACACTTTTTTACAGACGAGTTGAAATACACGATCCTGACGTTGCTTAGAATAAAACAAATTCTGATTCTAGTTATATAATTCCTTTATAATAAAACTGGAAATCCATTTCTGAGTGTTATTCCCATAAAATGAAAAAAAGCGTGTCAAATTCTACTTACAGGACTCGTTATTTCATCCCTTAATCAACGCATTAGAAATTCACAAAATATCTTTCTTTTGACTTGAACATTTTATTTCAAACCATTTCATGCCCTTTGAAATCAACACAAATCAGCCCACATATCGTTTCAAATGTATTTAAAAAATTCTCATCTTCTACTTCCTCTTCGCGCACGCATCTCAATCTAGGTTTTCAATCTTCGCACGCATCGCAAATACTTCCGACTACTCCCGTAAACGTTAATTGAAATAAATCACTCTCCTGTTAAACAACCGCCCACGCACGCGCCCATTTTGATTACTAAGAGGGGGAGATGGGAGGGAAAAAATCATTATCGGAAGGACGCATCGCCTGCGCTATAGATACAGATGTGAGGGAAGCTGTACACACAGGCGCGCACAAAACCGCGCGGCCTTATCGTCTCGTGACATCATGGACCCCCAAGGGTTCTTCACACTCCTCCTCAGACATACTTGCCCCCAACGGAGACCTTGCCATCGGGCGAGAGAGAGAGAGAGAGGGATGGAAGGAGAGCTCTCCTGGGAGAATCCTAAAGGACAGGATAAGAGCACTGCGACAGCGGAGGCAATAGGGAGGGTAGGAAATGACGGGGGAACTCTTTAGTAAGAGGGAAGGCGGGAAAAGGTGAGGGGGGGGGGGGCGAAATGGATAGTGGTGCTAAAGAGAAGAGAATAAGCAGCCAAATGGGATGAGCGGACTATATAAAAGGGTGGGCGGGAGGGCAGATAGAGGAAAAAAGAGAAGCGACGGATGAAGATAGGAATGGGTTTAGGACGGAGATGAGGTAGGGGAAGGGGTCAGAGAGAGAGAGAGGTGGGGGAGTGTTGGAGAAGTACAGTAACAGTGTGTGTGGCCGGTGAACCTTATCCTGCCATTCAAACCAAATAGACCTGACTTCTACCATACTCCCATAAGGCTAGAGGAGTGTAGGGAGGGGAGAAAAGGAGGAGTTGGAAAGACGGTGTGGGGAAAGGGAATAAAAAAAAATAACGAGAGGGAGTGATCCCCCAATGCGCCTGCCATATTGGACGGCACCGCGATCGTTGGGTGATAGGAGGCCGTCTAGGGATTTGGGAAAGAGAATAATGCGAGGATAGGAGAATGGAGAGGAGGGATTTTGGGGAAGGAGCGTTATGGGGAAGCGTGAGTAGGTTAGGATGGGGAGCTAGATAAAGTGACTGGGTGTGGAGCATAGGTTTCGGGCAAGGGAGGATTCGGGTGCACGGATAAAGCAGTAGCTTCATCATCATCATCGTCGTAGTCGTATGCCACAATATAGCCATTATGACGCCGTTACACCCCCTTCCGTTCTCCACGCACTTTCTGGATCGCGTTCCCGGAGGACCTGATGCTGCATTTTGCGGTACGCTCCTTTGTCTCCCTTATCGATCATTCTTCGCCTCTTGCGAAGAAAAACTCCCGGAGTTCATTTAGTGCCTGGGGCCGTGACTACTCACCTGTTTGGCGAGACAATGCGCCCAAATTTCAGAAAGGAAGCATGTGTTCATGTTGTTGAAATAACTCGAAAATTAATGAGAAAATGGTGATAAGACAAGGAATTGGACCTCTTCCTCTATACTATTGGCCATGCTAGTCTTCTTCTACTGCACTTTTGGGTTTATTTTACAACTTAAAAAGTATATTAATAATATACATGATCTATAAACAACATTTTTGGTAAAGAAAAACAGGAGAGGGATAAAATCGATGTTTAAAAGAAAATAAGAACGGTAATATCAATACATTTTACCATTATATTTAGACTAAGAATTGCTTTGAGTTGGTTATGACATGTACGCAAAATTATGGTGCATAAAACAATGAAATATTTCTACAGAGAGAAAAACGAACGAATGGATAAATGCGCATTTTCAGGAGTGAAGATTTGTCACTTTTGTCGGTGAGACCGCAAAAGAGATAGAAAGTTATATCTTACTCGAGGCGTGGAAATAAACTTATTTCTTGGCAAAGTTGCCGCGGCAGTAACTCATAAGTCTCTGCAATCGATTCCTCCAAATGTTGGGAATCAAACGGACGTTAGACATAAGGACTGTCAGTCGTTTAATAACGCACCTGGCTTGAAACGTTTAGCTTTTCGGCTTGGTCGCAAAACTCGCTGCATGGTAGAAACATACAACTGGTTTAAACAAAACAACCCAGCCCGCCTAACCAATTCTGCGATAGCATCGGTAAACATATCACGAACTGCCACACAACAGAAACTCTTCGGACCAGAAGGGATTTGGGTTCATGATCCGATTTCCGTTATCTCTCCGGAATACGGTCCGAAACTCTTTCTCCCTCCTACGGCCATCCTCTATTTCTCATGATGCGAACTCTTTGTTGGAAAGACTTTTTCACCGCTGCAGATTCTATTACCCAGAAGTCACCGGGGACCGCTTTACCGAGATAGCCATCTTCAGCCTCGCGTCCCATTGTGAGGGGAGAGATCTCATGACAGTCGTGTCCTCCGGCACCGCAACAGTCCTCACGGACCAGAGTCCCAGTTGCGAGGCCCCTCTCTCTCACTCTCAGTTTCACCTTTTCTCACTCTCCCTATGCCTCCTTCTTCCTCCCAATCTCGCCATTTTTGCCATCGAATCTCACGAGATACCAAAAATATGATGCGGATGCTAGCAGCGAAAGATCTAGTTAAAACGCTTAATGATAGATAAATGCTGTCGACAGATTTTGACCAAACATTAATAGTCCCTACGTGCAAATTAAGGTTTTTTTCTGTTAAAAATATCGAATTTATTGTAGTTTAAGCATAAAAATAATGGATGTATCTGAAAGAAAAATATTCATCTAGCCAACGGCAGAAATACTTATCTTACCGATTTCATTGTATGATCTTCGTGAATTAGTGACGTCTAACGGAACTGAAAATTATGAAATACTAAATATAAAATATAAGCCACGGTAAATGACGAAGAACGACTAAAAAAAGCTCTATAAAATATTTATTAATTTAAAGAAACTATCAAAGGTCATTTAACATTCCTTCATTTTGACTATCTTTATATTAAGCGATTAGTATATATTATTATATTAGTATATATTTTTGCTATAATATATGCAACGAAATGTTGGCTGCTGTTGCTAAAATTGATAACAATTTATTATTTACAGAGATGTTTTTGCAATGATGTAGAATCGTTAAAAGTCTTACCTTATAAGTAATGACTCAACCACTATAATAAACTCGTATTAACATTTCATTCATTCGATATTTTTACTAATAAACGATTTAAGGGATTATTCCTATTTCTAAATCAACAGCGAGGCGGTGGAATTTTGAACAGGTATTCCTCAATATCTTCGATTTCGACTTCTCACGTTCTGATTTCGAGAAGGTATACGGAATAGGATACGACGAGTTTACTAAATGCGACAACCAGCCACTCCCGTCGTCCCTGATGAGCCTATCCCGGGAAACAAGTGAGCGGAGACGGAGAGAGGGGAGGGCAGCACCGGGCAGAGAGAGACCTGACTCGCCCTAAGCCGGAAGATTGATCTCTCCCTCAACGACGAGGAGTCACCGCCCGCACTTACGATTGCTATTTAAACGATAATGCCATCTGTTGGTCCTAACCCTCAGGCATCACTCTCACGGACCCTGTCTAACACTCTCACCCGCTCCCTATCTACCCCACCCTCCCTCCTATTCGACCGTGATATATGACCGGACATCGTCGGCCAAAATATGATACTACAGCCAATGGATATACACGCCCCCTATATTTACGAAACGCTCAGGAAACAAAAACATTTCCTCTCCACCTTTAGTCACTACACCTATAGTAATAGCGTCTTAAATGATAATACAAACGAGGCGTGAAATAAAGAAGAAATACCATACCTCGTTTCTAATATTGCGAATTAATAATACACACCACGCATGACGCAATTTTTACGATTGTTTACTTTAAATCAAAATCACTCCGAAACATTCTGTAAGTGATTCCGAATGTATATTGGACAACGCCCTAGGTACAAAAAGATCCGTACATTTTGGTGTACATGCATCATCTTATCATCCGCAGAAATCTTATATCGACGCATAAAGCACGAAGGTAAGTTTAATGCTTTTAGAGAAAACATTAGTTACCACAGTTTATTCCTCCCACGAGAACATTGGGGCATTTTTATCTACGTCAAATAACAAAGACAGCGCAGTAGGATATGAGGAAATACGACGTTTCTTTCTTCGCTCGTTTTTATCGAGGATCGCAAAAAGAAAAATACAGTCAAACACAAAAATGGTAACAGCGTTAGTTCCGAGGGACGAACCAGTCATGGCGTCGTCGTCGATTATCCGTGTGGACATGTTGGATTTTTCCCTCCGATGTGAAACATCGGAAGCCTACGCCTTTTTCCCAAAACGCCGCGATCAATTTTTCCCCCCTTCCTCTCCTCACGTCCGCACACGACCCGAAAGGCCCAGGGCCCTATTCTTTTCTCCGCTCCAACGCCCCCGCCTCAACGGAGTCTTATCACGCGACGAGAGAGAAACCTCCCTCCTTCCCACCCTCTCTCTCTCTTTCTCTTCCCTTCCCACGTTCCTATCCCCCATCTTCCATGTCTCAGCCGACTCCCCCCCACCTCTCCCTCCCTCCCAACCACCTCTCCCTCCCTCCCAACCACCTCTCCCTCCCTCCCAACCACCTCTCCCTCCCCCCCAACCACCCCCCTCCCCCTATCTTTTCCCTATAAGATTCCTTTCCGAGTAGCATCGTGACCTCTCACACCGCTTCCACACAATTCTTTTCACTCTCTTCCATGTCTTCTCTCCCCCCTCTCCCCATCCGCCCGCCCTCTCATAGCCTTCCCACCCACTCCCCCACCCCCGCCAACTTCTTCCCTCCTCCCTACCTCTCTCGTTCACTCACAGCCATGCCTCGCTCCTCCCCCTCCTTTTCCTCTCTCTCCCTCCCCCTTCCATCATCCCGACTCCATTCCTTTCTCTGACGTCTCACCGCAATATTTCCTCTTCATCCTCATTCTTCTGTTATGCTCCCTCCCGTCCCTCTCCTCCCTCCCCCTCTTCCCTCCGCCGATCTATACCCTCCCCACACCCCACAGAAAAACTTCCCCCTCAGTTTTTCCGAATACTTCCTTTTTTCATCCTAGACCTCGCCCTAAAAATTTCCTCGTGCTCATACATCTTCAAACGACTCAAAACCTTCTTCGCTCTTAACACGTAGTCATTTTATTTTTTTCCATCTCTTTTCTTTCGACGCCTCTTCCGACAAAAGCGGAGCGAAAAAAAAATACGCGTGCTCGATATGGATATCGAACAGAGTCCGAACCTCAACTTTCCGTATATTTTTTGTCGGGCTTTTTCCCAATTTTTCCGAAAATTAAGTCCCACCTTGCGAGAAGGATAGAAGAACCCTCTTGAATGGAAATTGAAAAAATATGGAGTGGGAGAAAAAGATAATCGAGATGGGCGGGTTTCTTTTTTTCCGGTCGCTTGATCGAAATCAAAAAGTCTTTTTTTATCATTTCCTTCTCCCTCTCTTTCTCTCCCATCCCCTTCGCACATAATTCAGACCGAGGCGTTTATTTTTTTGAGGGAGAGAGAAAAAACACGAGAATCCCTTTCCTTTTGTTCGAAATTTAGTTTCTCGCGCACTTCCTACCGATTTTCTTACATCGGAAATTATGCCTTAGTGGAAAAAAATATCCTCGCGTTTCTCGTCGAACAAAACAAAAGCGGAGTTCATTGGAATCTCATACAAACCACTTCTCACTCTTCCCAAAACTTCCTCATGCCCTCCTCCTTCATCCGATTCCCACATCCTACTGTCTCCCCCTAGCTCTTTCTCTTCCATCCATGTGCTCCCCCTTCCGATCCGACCCCACCCACTCAATTCTCATTTCCAGCCAGTAATAATTTATTCCTCGCGGAGGAAAATCGAAAGGCAAAAGACTATGGATGAGAGAAGGGAACGAGGCGGTAAGAATGGAAAGGGGAGTGTATACCATAGAGAGAGAGAGAGGGAGGTAGAAAGATCCCTCCCTCTCCACCATCTCCACACCTCCTCCTCTCCGTCCCTTCTCCTACTCCTGCGAGGGAGAAAATAGTGTTGGATAGCGACGCACGAAAACTCCTCGCTAAGAGTCGAGAAAGTTCCTTAAACTACTTAAATGCAATTTTTTCTCTCTTCCCATCATCCCAACCCCCTTTTTCCCGAGCTCTTGTCGTATCCTCTTTTCCTCTTCTTCCATTTTACCCCATTTGCATTTCTTCCCGACACATCCAAGCACCCAACGCGGTTGTGGACGCTCCCATCCCACCCTCTTTCTTCTTTACCTCCTTCGGGGAACTTTAGAACGCCGCCTACCTCTTCCCTCTACAACTTCTGTACCCCTTGTCTTCCACCCTGTTCCTCCTGCTATTCCTCCGATAGCGAGTCGATTAAGGGCTTTTTCTTGTGGATCCCCTATTGAACGGTTTCATATACATATTTTCTCAAGCTGAATCAACAATATATCAGAGTACACGTTATGAAAAAGAACTATAGTGCTTAAGATTCGCATTTATTTGTTAACTCTAAATTAAAAGTGAAGTTGGATGAACCAGTTCAAACTTGAGCGTTTTTGTTAGAAACGATGCATTCAGTCTCTTCACAGACCGTGGACCTTTACCATTTGAGTAGAAAATGACATACTTGTATCGATAATTTACGTAACGGCGAGGAAATGGAAGTCATGTTTATAAATGGTCCAGTTTATTTTCAGTCATTCTATGCTGCAAACTGTAATCATGACCACAATCCAAAGAGACGGCGTATCTTAATCTACGCTTAGATATTTTTATCTTTTAGGGGTTTTAAAATTTTTCTTGGAAAAGATTTTACTATGAAAAATTGCCGACTTATGCACTGACTAGATTTCCAATGTCGGCTACACCCTATAAAAAGTTAACCACGCATGTTTAAAATCTGAAAAGTGTAACAGAAATTGATGAACTCTCACGACGAAATTTTCTGTTTCGATAATGGAATCATTGTTAGTTTTATTAGAAAAAGCTCGTGGAGCTCGATTTGAAATTGAATAAAAATTTTTATTTATCGACGCGACATCATACATTAATCGTAACGTATCGAGTAAAAATTCTAATAAAAATGTTAAATAAATAAATTTAGTATTTTTCACAAAATTTACCCTAATTTGGTAAAACCGCCTTCCTGATAAGGAAACAGGTTTGGAATCCTAAGCTTTCAGAGTGTAGCAAAAAAGTGGGTCAGACAAACGTTTATCTAATACTATATAGTATGTTTATGAAAGTGTATCCATTAATTACTTGTTGCCAAGCATATAAAATATGTACGGTAGAGACAATCCTTTCAGTTTCAATGGCAAAAATTTATAGATACTAAACTAAATCCATTCTGCAGCATGAAGATTTTGTCACAATATTTCTTTACCGATTCTAATTACGTAAGCTTTTCTCTATAGAATATTTATGCTAATTTGTTGAAGAAAAACCTCCCTGAGGCGTTGCCTGAAACAAAAATTTATAATTGACAAACTATAGGAATGAAGTGACTGAGAGGTTTAAGAGAATCAGCCCGAGAACTTAGAGCCTCTCCCCCACCCATTCTTCCTCCAAAACCTCCTTCCCCACCTCCTCTCCATTCGAGTCGAAAACGCACCCCATTCTACTTCTCTCCAACTCTTTCTTCCAACCCTCAAGGGTAAAACTCTTTCCCTCTCCCTCCCAATCTTCCTCTTCTTAACTCTTCCACCTCCATCGTCCCGCTCTCCTTGTTATTGCGAAGCGCGAATATTCTCACGTCTCAGGGTTCGGGGAGTTGGTTGAGGAAGGAGGGGAGAAAGGGGGGAGGGAAAGGGAGTGAGAGAGAGAGAGTAGACAAAGTGCTTTTTCGTTTCCCGGAGGTATGGAATGGGGACATCGGAGCATGATGGGAGGGATGAGAGGAAAGTAGGAGGAGGAAGAAGAAGCGAGTCCAAGGAGGGAGACAGGCACCGTTGGATCCCGATGAGGGTAGTGGAGGGAGGAAGGAGGAGACGGAACGAAGGGGTTGGTTGCCGAGATTATATAAATGAAATAAGAACGGAGGACGTTTATGTTATGGGAACTTCCCCGGGCACTTGTTCCCTCCGTAAGTACCAAGTTGTGCTCCCTCCCTCGGAATCTCTCCCCCAACCGCCTTTCCCACTCCCGCCACTCCCTTTCCCTTCCCTTCGAAGACCACTCCTCGTCCCGGTATACTCTCCCACACGCCACCTTCCTCCCTTCCCCATCTCTCTATCTCTTTCCTTCAAGGACCAAATTATTCCTCAGTCATCGTCCCTCATTTCCAAAACTTTTGGATCCACACTTTGAAGCCGAAAGGATCTTTTAGAATGTTACTCGCTATCACCTCCCCCCTCCTATCCCTGCCCCCCCCCCCTGGGCGAGTGAATATTGAAGCGAAAACATCGAGAGAGTCTTTGTTCAAACTGAGACAATCGCCGGTTTTCCAGAAAAAATACACGTAGAAACATGTCGAGATTTTCCGTTATTTATATCGATTCTCCGTTCTCTATACTTTGAGGACGATATTCTCTTTGTAATAATAAAAGTCCTTATGCCGGCAAATACGAATATATTCTTTTTGTGTGCGCAATTAATCGTTTCCTTTCATGCGATTACACCGAGATATCAATGTTACCTATTATCGTAAATACACACAAGAGTACGTACGATATAAATACCGCATTTCCGTTTAGAAAGATCCGACGTTGTAACTGCGATAAAAATCGTACTTTCTTTTGCAAATACTCTAAATTTCACACGAAAGTTCTTCGATTAATATGCAAATCGAGTGAATTATAGTAGGAAACAAACTCGTTGTCTCGTGCACCAGGCTAATTCAAAGAGATTGAAAAGCTTTTTCTTTGTTTTTCAGCTTTGGTTATGCGGCACTAGGTGACTGAAAAAAACTGACTCTAATCCATCATTCCGAGAAAATTATAGGTTAAAGTTGTGAAAACTCATAATAGCTTCAAATTACTCACTCAGGGCCCCTCTTTCAGGAAAATGTTACGAAAACATGAAAAAGGAAATACGTTTTGATTAAAATCTATTGCCTCAAGACATGCGCCAAAATATGCAAAAACGAAAAAAAAATCGCACGATAAATATCGCCGTTATCGCTTTTAAAAAACGCGAGCGACACCGTCATCCGAAATGAGTAAATGTCTTAATGCTCACCTATTCAAATATATCCTGTAAGATATAAGCGGCAACATAATAACAAAAGCACCTTATCGGCACTCGATCACGCCAAATTTTAACACGCCCATTTCTAATTTTCGATATCAGCGCACCTGTCACTCCTTCCACAACTCTTTTCTTCCTCCCGCCCTTCCTCTCCTCCCCTCTCCCCGCACTCACTCTCCCTCCCCTCCGATAACTCCGTCGTTAAGAACTCCTAAGAAGTTATGCGAGTTCACCTTCTCCAACACACAACAAACCTTCCCACAAAACCTTCCCTCCGCTTTCCGGCCCCCTCCACCCCGCCCCCCCCGCCCGAACTCATATTCTTATTCCTCATACTCCCCCTCCCCCATATCCACCCTCACTCCTGCCTTCTCTTATTCGCCATTCCGCCCTCTAACCCCTTCCTACCATCCCTACAAGTCTACGTGTTTAGCATCCCTCCGGCGAAAACTTTTCGAGAGAGCATGTGCTCCTCCTTAACATCCACCCCTATCCCCCTGCCACCCCACCCCGCCTCTTTCTTCTCCTAGGAAGGAGACTGGCAAGGAGGAGGGGAAGGATAACACAAGCTCTAAAACCTCGAGACGTCCTCAACAATCCTTACACACACCGCTCATCAACATAAACCATCCTCCTCAAAAAATAAAAGAAAATAAGGAAACCTCCCCACTTCCGCCTAGAACTCAGTTTTAAGATCATTTCAAGTTTTAAACCCTTTTGCCAGGTCGCAAGTGCGGAGGAGTACCATCTCCTTCTATGACTACTCCTACTCCTCGCCCATCCTCGCTATCCCCCCCTCTCTCTTTATCCTCTTTCTCCGTTGCCCTCCGACACACTTCCGAAAACCACCTCGTCTTCGCTCCCGTCTCCACAACGCCCCAAAAACTTTTAAACCTCCTCCAACTCCTCCATAAATGCTCAGCCTGTGCAACATATTGGACCACAAGTGTTTGGATCATTAGACGGCGGCAGTAGGTGCAACCGACTATACTTTTGCGCCGAGCCCCTTTCCAAGCAGTAACGATAATTATTTCGGCGGAGTCGCCGCATAAATGCCACGATCCCCCACGTTGCCTCTCTCTTCTTTCTCTCTCTCTCTCTCTCTCCTCTTATCCTCGCACTTTCTCTCTACTTCATCCTTTCGCTCTTTTCTTCTGCATCCGATAAAAAGACCTCGAGTTCACACAGGCACGTACACAAGTCGCGTACGCGACGCTTAACACGACGGCCCTTAAAGATTATCCGAATGAGCACGATTAAGGTTTTACGAGAGAACTTGAGACGGCTTTGTTTTATAACGGTCGAGCGGCATTCGTGGTGAGCTACCGTTAACAGGGTTTTCGTGAAAGGTGTGGAAGTAAAGCAGGTCCGTATAATCCCCTCCTAGGAGTGTTGTTAAAACAGCTGGGTGATCATAATGTTTAGCTATAATTATAAGAATATTAACTGGTTTACGACGAAATGTGGTCAACTTTAATTTCCTGCAGTGAATTAAAAGCTAAGGGTAAATTATGTAGCTGAAAATATAAAGTTTGCAAACACACAAGAAGAAATTGATTTGTCAGGCCCACATTTTACTAGGAATTGGGCCCGAGATAAAACTTTAAAACGACATGGTAGTTGACATACCTTGTCTATGAAGATAATAATGGTAACCTCAGGAATCCGAAGGGGAGCATGATTTTACTTTGTAGGATCCTGTTGAACGAATTGTTGTTTTCTCTGCACGACGTGCCAGGGATAGTTGACCCAAACATCCTAAAAATACAATTACGCAGAAAATTACAAAGCGGAAAAATGATGTTAAAATTTCTTATCTGAACATAAGATGCCGACAGCATCATAATCTTATGTGACAGATATGCGTGATGTTTCTTTTAAGGAGACTCGTATCTTAGTTTCTGATAAGACCTACAGAGAGGTATATAATTTCAACCTCTAAGGAGTAAAGATATAAAGATTTTAACGACAGAAAAAAGCTTATGTTTTAACAGCGAGGCTATTTGTAAGGTTGAATACAAGTTTGTGTTGTTTATGATGAAATCGCAGATTTGGCACAAATGCAATCACTTCACTGGCTATTTAGTATATTTATAACCGAAATTAACATACACCTACGCGGAAAGGGTATCCATAAAGTGAAAGATAATAAAATTTACATTCAATCTCATAAAGATAATCTTGTCACGCTAACTTTACTGGCCAATATAGTTGAATTTGATCAATGCCACGAGAAGTTGGGAACAAATGTTAGCTTTCCAACATATTTTTGGGATTTTAGAAAATGTTTAGCGGCCACCGAGCGTAATAAAAGTTGAAAATAATAATAAAATTTTCTCTTTAAATGTCATTGCAAAATATCCAAGGGTAAAAAAATAAATTGAGACAGAGAAAACGATCGAATTTCATTCAGTATTTCATAGGAATGAAATAATTTCTCAAGGAAAACGGATTAAATTCAAATCCAATAATTTCGCACTATTTTAAAAAATCCCCTTTTATTTCATTGGCCAATTTCATCGGGAAACAATTCTTTATATCGCTGAAGTTTCTGTATAATTTAATGATTGTCTTATCGAACATTATTCCACCGTTCCAACGGTATATGAAATTTGCCGTACAGCTACCTAGAGTGAACTTTTGCCTTTATAATCACTAAATATAATGTTTGTTACACAAAATGTCATCGCCGGCGGAGCAATGTTACATAGAGTTATAAAATGGCACAGCCAAGGTGTCGAGAAGAAGAGAAGGGTGAGATTTGGAACGGGGAGAAATATTTCGAGGGAAGCGGAATAATCATTCATGCACGCATTGTTGCGAAACAGGCAGATGGCGATGTGGGTGCTTCAGGGATTCTTCGGAAGGAGGCAGAGTGAAAGAGGGTGCGAAGTCGAAGGATGGGGATAGCAAAGTACGAAGGGGAGAACAGAAAACAAGAGAAAAAGGGAAGGCGGAGGAGGGACTGAGAGAAAAGAGCGCGCTTTGACTTGCATGAGCGACTCTGTCGGCATCAAGGGGCGATTACTCTCCGCGAAACAAATTGAAATATTATTAAAGACCAGGCGGGTTTTGAAAACGTAAGTGAAATTACTCTTTTGATATCAATTTATCGCCGATAAATGAGACGGCATTGATTCCGATGGAAGGTTTTTTTCGAGGGAAAAATGAGGGGAAAGATTGAGTGGTTTTATTTGGGAGAGGATGAGTACGATTATCTCGCCAAACGACATTATGCTAAACGAAAAGGGAGCAAAAGTTTAAGGTCAAGGGTTACCCAAAAATGAGGAATATGGACGCGAAGGACGGTGCATGAGGGGACTGAATTAGGGTACTGGGTTTCGTACGTGCAGCTTATAATTTTTTTCCAGGAGTCTTTCATTCCCAATCCCCCTTACAACCCACTTTTCCCCCGGACGGAACGCTAAT
The DNA here is from genome assembly GCA_028673005.1 of Tanypteryx hageni. Classification (NCBI taxonomy): domain Eukaryota; kingdom Metazoa; phylum Arthropoda; class Insecta; order Odonata; family Petaluridae; genus Tanypteryx; species Tanypteryx hageni. The sequence continues at coordinate 164,440,312 of CM054112.1, forward strand.
CCTTCAACTTCCGCGCCCACGCTTTCCATTATATAAATTTGTCTTCTGCGGGAAAACACTTTAGGCATTATAGACCGCAGGTGGGATTTTAAAATGCTGACTCTGTAAAGTCATAATGCACAGATAGAGTAGCGTGCGGATTTCTTCTCGATTCAAATCGAGTGGCAGGACGTATTCCATTATATCATCACTTCCTATTGCATGCAATGGCTTAAGTCCATTTTTTTCACCCAAGAGTACTAAAGCATAGCATTTGATTTGCAATGATCTGATTCAAACTCTATAAATGTTATTTTAATAACCATATTTTTATCGTCTTTATGTTTAAAAACCATCCATGAAAATAAAGATGGCGAAGTGTCTACTCTATAAGTTCATAATGAGACAATATATTTCAGGTTTCACTCGCTCATATAAAATTCATATACATTTCTACGAGTTATTTAAAATAACTATCAGAGTACAAATAAATTTCTCATTAATTTAGTATCGTATATTTTATATAAATGAAAAGCCTGTTTCGGCTAAATCAAGGATGTCCTTGAGGTCTGTCGAAGTCGAAAGGTCGCCCTCGAGATACTGTTCATTCTAGCGCGTGACTCTAACCGGCATTATGATATAAATATTTCGTAATTTTACGAGGCAGAGAGGAATAAGTACAGAATTTTTTAATTGGAATTCTATAAAACTTCTTTGGTGAGTCCAGTAGCTCATGGTGTATCGAGGCATTATAGTTTGACGCTGTTTTTAATAAATGATTCTAAATCTCTTATTTTTGGATCTTCACGCGACTGACACTTTTATAACTTGGTAGATAATAAATGCATGTAAGTCAATAGAAAACTGCAGATATTGGATAACTTTCTCACTTGGCCAACCTGTAGTAATAATAAATATTTAAATGAAAACGACCAAAAATATATCATATACATATAAACAATATAAATAAACAGAACTTCATAAACAGCGAATAATACGGTTAAAATTAACACGTTCAGGCAGGAAGCATTTTGTTAAGGTCGTTTATTGGAACGAACCATTTTCAATCAAATGGGTGCTCGTGGGGTGAATACAAGGGCGGATCCAGAGGAGGGGGTTAAAGAAGGTACCTCCCAATATTTCAGAACACCGAAAAAACTAATGAAAAATAACATATCTTTGCTGTATTTTTTGTTGCACATAATCTCATCCATTTCCATTTTACGTATTGAAATCTGTATGCTTATGAAGATATTTTCAAATAATTTATTTTTTAAATCTTTGAATACCCCCAAGGATGAAGCCTGGATCCACCCTTGGTCGAATACGTACTTTCGACATTTTAAAAGTAACCACAGTGCAATGGATTGCCTCGACATAAAAGTGCTAAAAATTATAGTTTATATTTCTTCAACCTACGCTTTAAATGAGCATCTTCACCCTTATCTCGCCCAATATCTAACTTATAATCTCCCATTCATTCTCACTGCCACCCTTTTCTCCATTCCGTTCTCTTCGCTTCCTACTTTAGCTCAACTCCTATTTGTACTAACTCCATAACGATCATCGTGCTTGCGAGCACACTTCTACTTCAACATCTCTCTCTCTCTCCTTTTTCAACTTCTTTGGCAGCCAAGTCTTCTTCCCCTTCTTCTCCTCCCACTTCCTTTACCTCCCCTTTTCCTTCATTCCCCCTCTTCTCGCCACCCATCTCCCCCCCCCCACTCTCTCTCTCTCTCAAACAGCCCAATTCCTTTCTTCCTCAATTTCGCCGCTAAAAGCTCTAATTCGGACGGAATTTAATTAACTTTGGTGCCTTTTCCAGGCTGAATTCTCTTTGCTGGCCCATCGCCCCCGCCCAACCTCGCTCTCCTCCCCCCCCCCCTCCTCTTTGGGTTTCCCTCCCCTCTCTCTTCCTAATCTCTAAGGCTCCTTCTCCCTTTTCAGAAATTGTCTCCTCCGGTGTATTGTGTCGAATTATTTGCCTTTCTTGTGGGTGACCTGTGTTCGGTGCTGTAGGGAGTAGAGTAGTAGAGTCTATTTTTTGGAAGCGAAATGGAATTCTTTCCTTAATTTCCTTATCTATATTCCTTTGAAAAATAATAAAAGGTAAGAATAAACACTGGTGAATTTATCCTTCCGTTTGTCATCCGCTAAGCTAAGTTTATCTGGCGACACATAATCGTTACCGCTGTTTTCACAGCAAAAATTTCATCTACATACACATCTACATTTTACCCAGCAATTCAAAACTTTCGCGTGATTATGAGTTGTCCATTGTTCTAATGATATGTTACAAAGTAAAATATCGTTTTGTTGACGAGATACATTTAGCCAAAATCATTGATCTAGTTACCCTCTTTATGGCTTCATTCAGTAAATGAAGTGATTCAGTCCGACTGTACATATTATTGCACGAATCCAGTTAAAAAAATATTAAGTACAGCATTACCTAAATTAGACAGCGATAGATTCTCTTAACACTAAAATTTGTATAATCGGCATATCAAACATGAGAAATATACCTTTTGAATTTTCCTATATCATATAACAATAATTTTTATGACAGGAAAAATACACAAAAGATATAAAACTTAATTTTTTTATTTGCCGCTATGTCAGGCACGGCATGTATTCGCTCGCAGCTTTTAAGCTACCGAATCACGGTAATCTCCAACTAATTACTCAACTGCACTCAAAACTTTTCCTTAATTTGGGTTAAACTCTCATTTCACAGAAAAAACACACGATGAGAAAATTCGACAAAGCACTTTTAAGACAAATTCTTGCAGCTCCGAAGAAAGAATTTAAATACGAATATGTACCTTCAAATTTATCTGGATAAGTTCATCTCATTACCCCGAATACTACTCACTTCTAAAAGCTCCGGATCTTTTAAATGGTCCTTTTTTATCCTTATTGTAACCCACCGTTTTCCATTTCCTCTCTCTCTCTCAACCCAGTAGACCGCCACTCTCGCAAAACCGTCAATTCTTGCCCCGAGAAGGATATAACTTGAGATGGGCAGAAATGAGAGGAGCAGGAAAAGAGCTGTCCGCCACGGAGGACAATGCAAGAAAAGGGACATTCCATCGCGGGAGAACATTGTTCAGTTGAAATGAATAAAAAATGAAACGGAATGAAAAAAAGGAAGAGGAGGCTAGCTCCTCCCTCCCTACCGCTCTCCCCCCTCTATCTCCCCCCTCCTTTTTTCATTTCCTTCTAGTAATGAAATCCCTCCTGCTATATCGCACCGCGGTGGCGTTCCTAAGGCAAAACACTTCAATTAAATAAATTTTTGCCGCCACCGGGGCTTACAAGCTGGCGAGATGAATCTCATTCCTGCATCTCAGGAAAGAGAGAGAGAGTGGAGAGCGAGAGTCGATGTCGGCAATCCTCCAACCGTTCTCTCTCTCTCTCCCAACCCTTTCCCCTTGCCCTCTTCCCTTCCTCCTCCTCGCTCCCTTTCCTTACGCCACTCCCCTCTTTTTCGGCTCTCAATGGCATCTACCTCCCCCACACATCCCTAAGGAAAAGAGTGAGAGTTTTCCGAAATTAGGGAAAACCCGGACGAGTATTCGTCGTAACTTCGCTGAGGCAGAGCGGAGCTCGTCTTTCAAATACAAGTGTGCCATCGGATCGTCCGGGCTTATACTGAGGCTATCTTCTCATAACACCAGCACGGGATTTCCTCCCTCTCTCCCTTCCCCTCTACCCTCCTCCCCCTCGTTCGGAAAAGCGGAGGAAAAGTGTTAATCAGAAATCCCTTTCACTTCTCAGGGCGAACATTTTCCATGATAAAGGCTCGTTTCCTTTGGAGCGGTGGAAGAGGGAGCGAGGAAGGGAATGAGTGAGAGGGCCGAAGAACAAGGGACGGGAGGAGGGGGAGAGAGACTGCCGAATAAGGCAGGGAGGGTGGGGAGGGAAACGAATTTTGTCGAGAAACAATATATCGGAATCGTGGTGCTTATTCAGAATTAATTTCAATCCCACTGAAGTGGGAAATACGCCCGCGCTCTCCCAAATGGGAAAGTCGGGCATATTTATATTTCCCCTTTGCCTAAGAAAACCAAAAAGGAGACGGTTTTGGAGGACTGAAATGATATTGGTGAAAAAACGGGAGCGGTGTTAATGAGAAAGACGACTCATTCAGATCACCATTTTCCCAGGTATTTTCATCAATTTCACGAAAAATAATAGAAGTCTCATTTAAACTTAGATTTTATTCTATTGTCTGAAACAAAAGCTTATTTGCTATCTACGATAAACGAAGTTGAGACAATGATTTGAAAACGGAAAAATTGCGTTGTATTCAAGAAACCAACGCTGAGATGAGTAGTTGTACGCTGTAAATTACATTCCAGTTCATAAAAATAATATCCTGGAAAGATTCATTTAAGTAATTCCTAAATTACTCGCATAAAATATTTGTCATGGGTCGTTGTTTAAGATAAAATTCAAGTTACAGTATGTCAAAGAAAGAAATGCTGGTTGCCAGCATCGTGGCGGGGAAGTTTGGCTCCCGGGACAAGGCCGAAAAACACCACCTTTGAGCTCTCATAACTTTTAAAATAATGATCTAAATTGTGCGCCAAATAATAAATACATAGAATTTATTGCTACAAATATATAAATTTGATCCAACAACAATATTTTTCGAAATATTTATAACCAAATATATACTCGTATATAGTGCTTGCCGCACCTTCGCTTCGGCGCCTGAGGTGATCGCCCAGCTCGCCCTTCCCTTGCTACGTTACGGCAAGTACTATATACTAATAGTAATTTACTTGGTTCTACCGCAAACGCTAATGAAAACTATGAAGATAATGATTTCTCTGAATCAATAGAATGCTCAGTTCATTCACGCGACAAATACCAGCGAGCTTCAGGACAAGGGGTCTTAACGATTGAATCAGAATGATATTCTGCCTGAAGTTTGATTTGCTTTGGAGTATTAATGACAAAAACTCGAGCTTATTCAATTTAAACAAAAAATATGTCCCTGGATCGCGTTTTATTTTCTTCACTCCTCTCTAAAGACACATCTCAAACCTTTTCATTTTATATATATTTTTATCAACTTGATATCAGCGCACAAAGACGGGGATCTTGGAGAAGTAGCTAACAAAGGAATACAAAAGGAAATACGAGAACAATGGAATAGAAATGGTAGATGGAGCTCTCTCCGCAAGAAAATACGGGAAAACACAGCAACAAAAGACAAATGAGACGCAAGAAAAACACGCCCATCACAGACGGGTCCAGACAATTGCTAGGAGCTGTCAACGTCTGTCCAATAAAGAGATGATGTCTCCAACACCCGCCCGTCTTTTCTCACCATATCTTATTTTCTCCCCTCCACTCACAACACTTCTTCCCCTCCCTCCCCTTCGCTAATCCCTCACTCCCCCTCACCCGGCGTTGCAGTCTCCTCCCTCCACATTCCTATTCTCCTCTTTAACGTCCCACGGTTTTCCCCCCACTCCTCTTCCCCTCCAACCCATTCTACTTTCGCACTCCGTTCCTCCCGCGCTATTTTTCCCTCCCACGCTACTTCTTTCCCCCTCTCTCTCTCGCGAACCCAAACTACTGCTCTTCCACTCCTAAGATGGTTTCCGAACCTTCTTCTCGTTCACCCTCCTTGTTTTCCCCTTTTCCTCCATCATTCCCACTCCACCCTTCCTTCCCCTTTCCCTCCCAACCTCCTAGCTGTTCCCAGCTTACGATCTCCCTCCAACCTCCCTCCTTATTCCTAAGAAGACATCCCTCTCTTCTCTTTCTCTCTCTCCCACACCTCCCGTTCCGTTTTCTGCCGCCTTTTCCTTCCGACTGCCTCATTTCTCCACGCCTCCTTAGACGGCTGCTGCCGCCTGTCAGATATTCCCTTGAGCTCGTCGGACACCAAGTGTTAAAACCTTTCCATGCAGTAGCAGCTGACGGTCGAAAGTCTTATGTTATATTGAGGATTCGATTTTGTTTGTCGCTTTACATCCGTCGCTATATTTCGGAAAGGAAGGTTACTTTTGAAAGACGGAAATAATCAAATACTAAAACCGTCGAGGAATATATTACACCCGTCAGTCATGCTTTAGCAGCAGGAAGAGAGAGTGAAACGAATGAAATATTTTCAAATAAAATAATAAACTCGAGTAATGCATGCTTCTATTTAATTATTAATCAGAAAAAATACCAACGCCAGTTATGGTTATCGTTACTTTAATTGGATTTGGAAAGAAAATATCGAACTAGATTTTATATGTATATATAATTTGTTATTCCTCAAAAATTAATAAAAGTAATGTGAGGTCACTCCATAACTTAAATTAAATATGAGCAAAAGTAAGCAAAACTAGAATTGATACATAAGTGTTATATTGTTCCAGCTGCAGGAACAATTAATCACATATAGATTGTATTTATAAATTTATAATTTCAATATTTCATTTTTGCCTTAAATGCGAATGAATAGGAGCATTGCGATGTAACTCATAACAAAAATACAATATTATGGGCAAAAGAACGAAAAACCAAAATAAATAATTTAGCAATATCTTAGAACGGATAAGTTCAACAAATCCCTCGATCAAGGTGATATAAATAATGTACGACAAATGAAGTTTCACATCTTTCGAATTTATTTTACGGGTTTTTTCATCGAACGACTTACATCCTCGCAATTTCAGCGCGTGAAAGGGTCGAAATGAGTCTCTCCATTTCCATAACGAATTTAATGTTGCGAGCGGAGAGGTATTTTCACTCGTTCCGATTTCAATCGTAATATTTTACTCCTCCAAATCCATTTATGCTCCAGCGAATGCTCAAATCACTTGCCCTCCTCCTGTCCTCTGCGCTTACCTCCCCCTGATGGTCCCAACGATTGTAAAGAGATTATCTCCGTGTGCCATATTCTTATCTCCTCCTGGTTGCCACCTAATCCCATAAGCTCCTTCTCTGTCCGACTTTTCTCGCTCCCCCATTCTCTCTCTCTCTCTATCTCTCTCTCTCTCCCTATCTCTCTCCCTCTCTCCCTCATACCCTCCTCTTCCCCAAAAATCTCCCTTTGATTCTCCACGGTGGGGAAAAATCCTCCCACCCATCCACTGTTCCACAAAAACCTATTCCTCCTCTTTGATGCCTCATTCCATCCGCGGAAATCTTTCCTCACGGGCGCAAACCAATCAAAACAACCCCTCCGGCACCCCTTTCCACGCCACTACCACTCGCCGCCTCCAGCCCCGTTTATTGCCTCCTCCTACCCCTCCCCTCGACGACTGTTCTCCCTTCCTCCTCCCACTCCTACTCGTCAGCGAATAAAGCGACAGCTACAGAATACCCCGAAAACCCGATTCCCTTCCCTTTCTCTCCTCCGCTTTACCAAACTCCTCCTCCTCTTCCCATCTCCCCGTGTTCCACATACAAGTCCCCGGCGCACATACACTGTCGCACGATAATGCGATGTGCTGCACGAAGCAGAAAAAGGCAGAGCAAACACACACACACACACACACACTACTACCATTCCTGCCCTCCCCTCCCCCCTTACCACCACCCTACATACGCCCCCCGATTCACTCCGATCCCCACGCGAGAGTGAAAAAAGGGACTGCTCGCTGTGAGGGAGAGAGGAAGGGTGGAGACAGGAGGTGGTTGTTGTAGGGAGAGTGGGAGGCTGTGTTGCAGATCAGAATGGGTATTAAGGTCTGGGTTGTGTAAAAGATTAAGCTTTGAATGTGTGGCTGTGAGTGGGTAGGGGGTCTCCCCCTTCCGATTTTCTTATTGTATTGCATTCGCAGATGTCTACACCTGGATGGTGGAAGGTAGGAAAACTCACGGGGGCCGCTTTTTTTACGGGAGAAGTCAGCCGTTTTAGGAGGGTTTAAAAAAGGGAAGAGTTCCTAATCCTTTTAACGGATGATATTAAAAATTTCTAGAATTTTTCTGGTAGTGTGTATAATGCACTTCTTAAGAAGATTAACAGTGAAGCATTTTGTTCCCCGTACGGAGATGTATGTTTGTAGGTTTCTTCGGCTTGGAGTCCTAACTATTACTTTCCATTTTGTCTACAAGGAAAATTATGCATTAATTGTTGAATCGGATAATGCGCCTCTAATCTTATAAAAATATCGCCATTGCCATCAACATGACTGTATATTTTTGAGCTCACAGTTAAGTTTCGCCAATTGCGTTCCATTTTGGTGCCGTTATAACAAGTCGCTCACCCCAACATAGCAACGCAAAGGAATTAATATTCGATAAAAGGCATGGGAGATAATGGAAAATGTATGTACTATAACATAGTAATTAAACAACTATAACATAAGAGTGAAAATTCTCAAAAAAACTCATTTTTCTAAAAAAACAAAGCTTTATGATTCTTTCCTTTTATCATATAATATCATTTCTGTAACATCATAGTATTTAAACGTCTACATAAACATTTAATGTAGGCGAACATTAAAATAAAAATTAACGATATTAAGATTGTTTCAATGCAAATAAAGAAGAAACCCAATGATTTCTTGAGGGTAAGCTATTAAAAGACAAAACAAAAGTAGTCAAAAATGCTACTCAAGCTAAAAAATTAAGTGGCTTTATGCAGCATAAAATATGAGACGTTAAAAAGATTTGAGGCGAGCCATGATTACAGAAGCTAGGACGAGTCTTTTCCGCCGGAAATGTCCTGGTGCACTCTGCTTTTAATTCCAACCACCAATTCAAACTACGCTTTATCAAAAGGCGACGAACTAGCAACACAAGATAAAGAATGGACCTTCCCAACGATACGAGTTCTCCTCCTCTCTCGAGCGCAGTCATTAAAATACAAGCACGCACTGCTACGCACACACGCACACACCTGTCATGGGCGCCGATGGTAAATCCGGCGTATCACTCCGTGATGCTGACAATACCCTTGCATCTCAACATTCCGCCGAAAAAAAATACCAGCCGCTAAAGCTCCTCCCTCGGCCAAATCCTCCCCTCCGTGCCAATAAACGGGGTTCGGACTTAGCCCGGTGTCTCCATGAAGGCAACTGACGAGCAAAGGATAAATAATGAGGCCGTGAGTGTGGGACTGTTTGCGTACACGCGTATCTCGCATGTAGCAACAGGGCTTAATATATGGTGGCCACGAGGGAGTGAATAATCATCACCGTGAGAGTAGCTTTATGATATGCAAACCGAGAATAAACGACGGCGGTGGTCGATCGAACTAATTAAATCATTCATTACGAATAAATATTCTTAATTATAATTTTCAACTTATCCCAAATAAATTTTAATAGCAGAAATTTTAAATATATTTCAAACCATAAGTACAAGTATTTTAACTTAATTTATTGTGTTTTTCAACGAACACTTGTGCTTAAATTTAAATATTTTGCATTGGTATTTATAAAGCAAAAAGTCGTTTTTAATTATAATTGATGTTTCATTATATCAATCACATCTCAATTAAAATGTAATAAATAATCAGTTGATTTAAAATAAACAGTGAAAATGGTAGTAGCAGTCACAGCACATATAATGAACAATGAAACAGCTATAAAAACAAAAATTTAATGTAGTATAATTTTCCAAAGAACCCATTAAAACGAGCGCCGGTCATTTAAATCTCTTTAAGCGACTTCAAAATAATATTAGGCTTTGTAATGGTACTGGTTACCATTAAAAATGATTGAAGTCACAATCCGTCATGTAATAAAAATCTTACATGCTTCAAATGTCAGCCCATGCTTCGTATCCATACCTGCTCCCATAAAAATTGTAAAATACATTTACTTTATAAGATCAGTCAATTTCATCCAATCCAGGAAAAATTAATATATAGTTCTATTATCAAATTTTAAAACAAAAGCGTGATCAAAAAGAAAAATCTTAATCCCATAATGGCATAACATTATATAAGTTATAAATATTCCCGAACAACATTATCAGAAATAACACTCCCACGATTCTTCTTCCCCTCCCTTCCTTTCAAGTCGCAATATGGAGATAAATCCGTTCCCTCCCTTTCCTTTCAACCACGCACATCACTAACAGCGATAATGCAGGATATCTCGTCCATTCCCACACCGCCTCTCGTATCAAACAACAGCCCGATCCTCCAGATTCGAGGGGGAAAAGAGCGTTGTTTCGGGAGAGAGAGAGAGAGAAAAGAGAGAGAAACGGCCCGAATCATCCAATTACGTGTAAAAAGGATATACTGGAAGTGTATTAATTAGGGGCGAGAGAGACCCTCTCCCCTTCCTAACGCACCGAAGATGCGATTAAGCTTCATAGAAACTCTCCATCTCCTTCCCCTTCCAAAAAAAAACTCCCACGATCACCCCCAACCCTCTCCCTCTGGCCACCCCCTCCGCCCTTCCGACCAGTATTCGATCTCTCGATCCCATAATAATATCTCTATAAAACCCCATCCCTCTACGCTCCTAGAGAGACATATGGACGAGTCTTCCCCTCACTGTTTCCAGCCACCCTCTCTCTCTGCCGGCTCAGTATGTAGCCCCCTTCATAAATCAAGCAACGCGAGAGTCACTCATGAATGGGTGATATGGTCAAAGCGATCAGAGGAGCTATAAGGGAATGAATAGGTTTTGTGAGGGTACTGCGGGGAAGTTTCGGAGTGAAAGGTCTTCTTTTTTTTAATCACAGGGAAATTATGGTTCGTGCAGACTTTCGGCGATTAACTAATGATAAAGTCAACTAAAGGAGTGAAAATACTCAACATTAATAAAACACGCAAAATTAAACGTTATAGGAGAGGGATCAATTATTTGCTGCAAAAACAAATTAGTATAATGCGCCTTACAATTATCCAGCGAAGAAGGAATTTTTTGCATACCCCATCGTAACTATTTATAAATTGCAAATAGCATGTCAATTTAATTTAAACAGAAGAAAAAATGTCGATAAATGACGAATATTCTATGGATCCGCCTTGTACCACAATAATGCAAAACTACTAACAAGTCATGAAAACAGCCTTATAAACCGATAAACCATCTGATCTGGTCTAAACAAAAGTTATTCCGGTAAAAAAGAAGAAAAGTAAAATAGATTAAAATGATATTACTTCTTAATTATACCCCATAATCTTTGAACAAAGAAATCGTTTACGAGGTGAAATTTGAGATTTCCATCGCATACGGCCATCGTAAAAAAGTTGATTTTATAAAAATGTACCTTTTCCGTTTATACTAGACGCAGTGCGAATGAATTGTATCATTGAAGTGCAACGCGGTTCGGTCTTGGAGTAGTTCAGTGGTTTTGCAAGCAGGGTGCCGCGGCGTACTGGGTGTCACAGCTAATTTTTAGGAGTGCCGCGAAACGTGATAGTAAATAAATAAACGTTTATAGTAAACTAGCAGAAAGTACCCGGCGTTGCTCGGGTTTTTAAGACCAAAAATATTGAGGAAGATTTGAGAATAAAACCAAGTAATGAAACAAAGTTAATTTTGATTGTACCTAATGCTTGATGGTATGCAATATTTCTTGTCTTCCCATCTTTTGCCCAAAGAAATAAATGTTTCCTGCATCCTTTATCAACAAATTTGGCGACTGTATTTTTATCAGATAATCACAATAACCAATCAATAAAATTACTGTTAAAATATAGTTATTTCACTCGAATTGATTTTCATTGGAAGAAACTGCATCAAAATCATTAAAACTTTCGGCAGGCATTGCAGTTTGTTACATGAATATTTTAAAGTCAAACCTACGAAACAAAATGAGTTCCCAGACATTGAAATCGATTTTGGCAATAAAACTGCTGTGTGACATGGAATGTGTTGTTATAATCTAATAAGTATAATTGGCTTAATTGATGTATACAAAAGTTCAGTTGTAGAGAAAGCAAAAAGGGCATATAGACATTTAAGGGAGAAAGAAGTCGACGATTATATTTTTGTCGAAATTAAAGAATTTTTATAGAAGTTTTCTTATTGTACCTTCTGTGATATGTTTCACTTTCTTTATTTCCAATATAATAAAAAATAAATTTCTCTGTCAATTATAGGAAACGAATACATACATTCTTATAAAATAAAATATTGCAGGCGATGGAAATCGCCGATTTCATGGGAATTCGTTGGATATTAGCCAAGATCGTACTTAATTGATAATATATAAATGCACTATATTGGTAACACTAATTGATGTTTTAGTTCCGAGTTAATTATTCGAATGTAAATTATATTTAAAAATACAATTTGAAAATAACGATTAAAATATTACGACATAAATTCCCATTAAAAGTATTAAATCAATACTATCGTAACATATACGATATCAGTTCCCATTTAAAAGCATTGAGCTTGTTACCATGGTTAATAGCATTTGGCATTGTTGAAAAGAGGAAAAAATCCTTTTTATGTGATTAAAATAAGTTATTTAAGCTAATTCGGCATGCTTTCAAAAATAAGCAACTGCATTCTTTTTTTTATATAATAGTTTTTGTCCCGCGTTCGAATTTTAATTTTAAGTAATTTAAAAAAAAACGAGCGGAATTACACGTTGAACATTAACGGTACTTTGTAGTGTGATTAAAATATAACTTCTGAGATGTGTGTGTAAAAACTTATATATATATATATATATATATATATATATATATATATAATAAAAGACTACTTCTGTCCCTTTTTCCCTTGGTCCCTTTGTGGCTCCCTCTGTCACGCTATAAAAATGCGAATAACTCGATAATAGAACAAGATTCATTTTTTATATTTGGCAGGAATGATTGACTCACAATTTGTAAGATGTCGCTGAAAGGAAATCTTAAAAAAATCCTAGGTTCGACTCCAAGGTAGGCAATTCCATTTGCCATATAATAACATGTAAAAATCGACTTTTTGACTTGCAGGCTTTTATTCTTTTTGAGATATAGATTAGAAAGAATTCACCTATGATCTTCGGATCTAGCCCATTTTAAAGAAAAGACTATGAAGTTTCTTATTCCGTTCATCTATTCCCGCCTATTGTTTGAAATCCCTCATGTTAAACCAGTGGCGAATCCAAGGGAGGGGCGATGGGGGCGATCGCCCTCCCCTTGGAGGGCCCCATCGCCCTCCTCTAGGTGCATTCTTAAATTCATTCTGCGCAACATCCATTGTTTCTACACCGAAGATTAAGTCTGTTGTACATATGACAAGGGAAAGAAAGATTCTGATGGGGGTAGGGATTTTCAAAATGTATGGTTGTCGGCAGAGGAGGAATCAAGACGGGGGAGGAGTAATTGGGAATTGTGTTAAACGTTTAATTCACATATTTTGGGGAAGTCTTGACATTTTAACGGGATGTTGCCATGCCAACCCATTACATTGTTAAACCTCGAAATCCTATTGTTATTTTAATCCTTATGGGTGAAAGTGTGCTTTTAATGCTCTTACAATTAGTACGAGAGAGAGGAGAGAGAAATTCTTTTCATAGCAATCAATGTAAACAACATTTGTTGCGTTATTTATGAGAAGGAGTACATTTAAACGTAGAATATTAATCATTCGCATATTAAAATTAGGTAGGAGTTCGAAACTTGAAACAACGAACGCCTAAAAGAATTAAAGTTTGTTTTCTTGCCATCCAAAGAAAGTCAAGGTATATTTATGTTAATTTTTTATTTCACAGAAAATTTCCCGTTGAATTTCCATGGGAATCTCCCTAATGTGTATATGTTGATATATGTTGATTAATTAATAAATTCCTGACAATCATTTGAATCCTCCCAGAAAATGAAGCGCTTGAAATTTATTACATTCTGGCATCAATATACGACTTGATTTGCCACTCTTTGGATCCGTTATTCATCCTCTTCGTATGTTTACTGAATAATAATATTCTTCAATTATTAACGTTGCAATCTATTAAGTTTGACATTTCGCGAAGCGAATAACACAATTCTATCGTCTATTTGAGGACTTAATAGACGCTAATTTATCGGAGGCAACAAGGAGGTTCGCCTTGGCAACACCCGGAAAGAGTACGAAAAAGCAATAAAATTTCAAAAGTAAATGCCTGTTTCTGACAAATTCTTTCGTATAGCAACTAATCATTGCAAGAATAAGATATTTTATAGATTTAGTCGTCGAATAAAATAAATATGGGGAAAATCGGTACATAATTACATATTTTAATGAAGTAAATAAACCTTGCACCTTGAAAAACCGAAAATCCCGCGTAAACTTATGGGAAAATATAATTGTCTCCCGGAGTCGAATCCGGGATTTTTCCGGGATGTTTGATTTTTCTAGAGACCATCTCATGGGGGTTTAACGATTGAGAAAGTTTTAGCTCTTAATTCCATTCGGAAATGTCCAAAAATACCGGGGCAGACGGACACTTGAGAATTATTATATAAGGATTTTTGTACTGGCTTGCACAGAAACCCATGCTACTCTTACGGCGTACTATTGAAATTGAACAATAAGGTCAAAAATAACCCCATAAAAACGTTACGTTGATCTAACCTTGACCATTCGATAAGTTAGGATGTAAGAAAGAATCGTACCAAATTTGGTTGTTCCAGCTTTTATCGTTTAGGAGTTCCATGAACAAACAAACAAACTTCAAAATATATAATAGATTAGGGCAATAAATTTACCTCGAATTAACTATGCTATTATTATGTGTTCTTTGCACGATGTGCACAAAGTGAACGCATATAGGGGAGGTCGATTCGTCCGTCCGTCCGTCCGCTGGATAGGTTTGATGAAATTTGATATATAAGAGTTTTGCTAAAATTGGTCCACCGATTCCAATTTTGGTCAAAACCGGACAACAATTACGACCATTTTACATGGAGACCTAAAATGCTCTTTGTTTCAACTCGGGGACCGCAGGACATACTATAATGAAATTTGGTATTGGAGAGTTTTGGTAAAATTGGTCGATAAATTCCAATTTTCGTTAAAATCGGACAACAATTACGACCACTTTACATCAAGACCTACATGTAGTTTACAATGTTCCTTTGTTTCAACTCGGTAACCGCTAGACGTATTTTGATGAAATTTGGTAGTAGTTAGTTTTGTTAAAATTAATTGGCCAATTCCAATTTTGATTAAAATCGGACAATAATTACAACTACTTTACATAAAGACCAACATGTATTTTACAATGTAACTCGCTAGCTTCTCGATAAATACTCGTCTAAGCGAAAAATATTGAGAACATTATGAAATCTCAAAGAAAACATTTGGAAACTCTGTGTACTCCAACACAGGGTACACCTTTCCAATCTTGTTATAGTCATTATAAATAGTTAGTATACTCTCATTTTGCCGTGACTTTTAATTCGTATTTAGTATTTAGTGCAAAAATATTGAGTAAATAGTGAACCTCCGTGAGTCTAGTTCGTGAATAAAAACTTGAAAGCGAATGCATAGGTTATTTATAATATTTATATAGATAGTCTGCTGGCGGTGAACCATGTGTATCATATGTCAAAAAATTGCCATTCGTGCAGCATTTATACTTTAACAATGTTCTGCACGTTGGGATGAAGTTTGGAAATATGTTCCGAAAAGTTTATTTGTAATTGTGGTACAACACCAATCCGCGTTATACCAAGTTTCACGATATAGCGGGCCGCGTTATGTCGGCTCCATTGTATAGTTATTTTGTAAATACTACTACTAAAAGAACAGTATAGATTTTTAATATTTTTTAAAAATAACACAATCGATTAATTTATAGTTAAAGAAATGATTCATAAGTATGATTGTTTTACAGCCTGATGAAGTCACGCAGTTTTCTTTAAACGAGCATCATAACGTCGCATAAAAATTATGCCCAACACATTTTCACAGCAATTAACTTTAAAAAGCAATAAATAATGAAAATTTTAGAAAATGAAAATAACTATGTATATGGAGTAAAACAGGAAAATTGCGAAAGTATTTTTCACTCTCTTTTCAGTCATACTTGGTTAACCTATAGAACTCAATTTTTTGAGTGAGAAGCCATAATATATCGTTCTGCTCTATAGGAATAAATGCACGCCAAGGACAGAAAAGCTAATTCGCGGGGACGTTTGCACAAAAACTCAATTACACTGATAAATAAAACACGAAATGAGTACGAGCAATTTTACAGAAGATTATAATTGATTAAGATAAAAATTTCGTGGTCAGAAAATAAATTTTCCTACGTTCTTCCAAATGATTGAGGAGGAGGAAGAAGAAGACATTTGTATCGCCCGCAGTCCATTATGAAACACTGGCCATACAAAGTCTCAGCGCAGTCTTTCGAAGGGTGAGTGGTCCAGTAATCCTTCTCCGGCACCTCTACTCCGCCACGCCACCCTTTCCTCCTCCATCTCACTCCCCTATTCTCCCGTTGCTCTTTTGTCCCTCCGTCGCCCCTCAAAAAGACCCCTACTGCCCCCGAGGTCTCCACTTAACAGTCTACCCCATTCTGTCGCTGCCCGCCCAGCGTAACCGCACGCCGCACTATGCCTCTTTCCCGCCCTCCCCTTTCTCCTCCCTCGCCCACCGTCTACATCTACCCCCACTCCTTTCCCTCCCTCTTTTGATACCCCCCCACCTCCCCTTCCCCGTCTTCACTCCCTCGCTCTCCCTCGATCCCCCTTTAACACTCGTTATAGTTTAGCGATACACTCACTCCATCTCCCAGGCCCCGAATTCCCATTCCCACCATTAGGACACTTACCGAGCAGTCTTGGTGGGTTTGAGGGGCCATTACCCTATGATTTTCAAGTTTATTCAACAAAAAAGCCGAAACAAAAGGGAAGGGACCGCGCGTAACTCACCAAACATCACTCGAGAGTTGGCGTAATCATAATGGAGATAGAAATCATTATGAGCCAGGGCCTGTTTATTAGCGGTTCATTTTACTTGCTATATTCCAGTTGCGAAATGTTGTTAACATGCCATGTGGAAAGATGCTATCCCAGAAGCGGAAAAAATAAGCATGAATTATTTTGAGATTATTTTATCAAGGGGTTATGACTTTCACGAAACATGTAGTGAAAAGATGTTGTTTCAAAGAGTTTTAAATATTACACGATGATAATTTTACTCCATTACGTCGTTTTATCTTTAAATAATAAAGAAATACGGACAAAATTTCAAATTTAGCTACAAATTTTGAAGCTTAAAACAGCCACGTTGTTTCGTTACCTAAACAGATCCTGCGGATTTTCAAATTTCTCTCAAATCATAACGAGCGTTTTTTTCTAATTTCTCTTTCCTTAATCTACGCAGAACGAAATGATGCCAATCTCAAAACGTTGTGATACGAAATGAAAACATATCGAACAACCGAGCGCCAAACCTCGATGGAGATGGATAAATCAGATTTCATTTTCATTCTCACCTCTCAAACCCTCTCAATTGGCGTTCAACAACCAAAACACATGCCTCCGACGTGTCTACAGCCCAAGTGCTTTGATCCACGGCTATATTCTTGAGCTAAGGCGTTTCCAAAGAGACCCCATCAACAAACCCAACACCTTATCTCGCGCCGCCTTCAACCAATGGCGCTCCACTCTCTCCCTCCCTCGCCCCTTTCATCCCCCGCCCGCCCCAAACCGTCCTGTTTCCTTATTCCCGGACACAGTCAAGCACGACCCTCGAGGGTTTTCCCAGCGCCATCCTGAATGTATCTCTGGCCATATATGTGACACACTATATAAGGGATATCGCGAGTGGGAAGGAGAACGCGTGCTGCGCTCGGCGAAGAAAGATATGGACGGTGGGGGTCCGAAGAGGTGGGGAGGAGGCGGAGAGGGAGGGAAAAATAGCAGGGAATAAAGTTAGGGTCGCGTACAGGGGTGAGAGGATACGAGAGTGGCTCGTGGGAAGGACTAGCCTCAATATGGAACACATTAAAGTTGCCATATGAATTTCAATACGGGGCATTGTGTCGACTTTTCCGCGGGGTTTACTGGAGTGGTGTCTGGAGAAGCGGAAGGAAGAGGGCGGATAAGTAGGAAGGGTATCTCAAGGGGTTCGGTAGGGTTTGGAGGAGGATGGAGAAGGGGGGTCGGGAAAATGGCGGGAGAGACGTGGGAGGGGGTTATGTGTGGGTGAAACGGGAAGAATGAGGGCTATTTGGGGGAGTTCGGAAACCAAGGACCTTTTTTTATGGGTTGGGGGGGATAGTGCGGCGGTTACAGAAACGGGGGATGAAAGACTTTTGAATCTGGGTGATGGAGGTTTGAAGGAGGTTCTAGAATAAATGCCGTGAGATGGAGAGTTCTTAAGGGAACCACGGTGAAGTGTTCTGTTTGAAGCCGGGGATGAGGGATGTTTTTCTGATCCACTTAATGCGGAATCGAGAGATTCGTGGGGATGCAAGAGGCGCCATAAAGATATCGGAAACGAATTTAAGTGTTTGTGCGCTTTCGAAATTATACGGCAAAACAATGTGGGCATTTAATGCATCATCTGCCGTTTCGGAATGCTCGATATCATGAACGTTTTTAAAATAAGAGAGGCTGAGTGATAGAGATGGGTTTCAGCACCTCACAGAAATTAGAGGATGAATGGTTTGCTCAATATTTTAATGAAACAAATAATCTACGTCTTGTAATATAGGGCAGACTGGATTTTACCGGGGTCGGGAATTGCAAGTATCTTCGAGATCGGCTGCATAGACAGTTTTTATACGTCGTTTCCCTTGATCGCTAGGCTCGACAATATCGATCCATCGAAGCAGAATGGACCAGGTACTGGAAGCATGTTCAATTTTCTGTCCAACATAAAATGATCGGTTTACTAGGCACAAACAACGTTTTCTGAAGGGGTAAGGAGGATGAGAGAGGATTGAGCAAGGGCGGAAGTAAGGAGGGAGGCGAAAATGAAAGAAGGGTGATAGAGAGGACCGGGGAAGGGCGGGAGGTTGGCGGCAGTGGTGGCTGGCTTTGAGTGTCTGAGGATCAGGGCATTGATTTTCGACAAAGGGCCTCACAAAAGGGGCAGGGAGGGAAAGGGAAGGCAGAGAGAGAGAGACTCCGGTAGGAGGAAAAGAATGACGCTTGTTCGACACCGTACATGTATATGGTACGTAACGCCCTGGATACCACACAAGCAAAGAGGGACGGGAGTGAAACCCAGACCGCAACGCACGCATCTAAAAAGCGTGTATGCCGTCCCCAAAAACTTCTTGCTCGCTAGAGCACTCTTCAACTTCCCTTTCCTCTCACCCTTCAATTTTACTTGCCATGCCGCTGCAATTGAGAACCCACCCCCTCCTCCATTCGTCTACTCTCCTGTTCCCCTCTTTGCCTTTTAAGGTTCAACTCGGAACCCAAATCTTCTCTTTTCACATTGAAAATGCGATTAAAGTATCCATTTTCTGAGCCCCCCTTCTCAGTCACTCATATGCATCAGAAGTACAGTTAAATGGAGACGAGTAAATGCTGCCGACAATTAGTATCTAAATGCAAGTATTCCCAACTATATTCAGAGATGCAAGCAGTATTAAAACTGACAACTTCCTCGATGAGAACTGACGTTTCGTGCATGTAAATGTCTCAGACGAAGGCTCGCATGTTAATATTTGGCATTCAGCATAACATCGAAGTACTATGCTTATTTACGAATTCATATGCCTATCATATTGATGCATTTGTATTATCATTTCTAATCATTTCACGAGCATGACATCTTCATTAAGTATCGTAGGAAGAGCAATACGTTCGAACCTAACAACAAAAACTTCCGTAAAGCTACATTAAATATCAATGTTTTAAATTCAATATTTTGTTGTATGTTGACAATACTTTTTTATGTGAATCAATAAAGAAACCTATGCATATGTCGGAAAATTATCCAGGTTCATTAATCCTGAAAATCCATCAGTAATTCAGTTAAAATATATCTTTTACTTGAAAATTAAATCAAAATATTTTGATAACTAAGTTACTCGTTTATTTTCAAACAAAATTAATCTTCATAAGGTATTTTATGTTTTTAGCAGGATTCGAAAACCACGATGATACTAGCATATAAGCAGTCAGAATATTTGCGAATTTCTGAAGGACTGTCAGTAAAACTTCCTGAGATATGTAGCGCAATGATTACAATACAAAAAATAGTACGTTAGAAAATTCTTTACTCCATAGGAAAAGGATTGATAAGAGCAGGTACTTATTCAACTGTGGTTAGCATGAGACGTTTGGGAAAACTAAAAGAGCATTTCGGCTACAAAGCAAAACTCCTCGGGAAATTCTCCCATCGCTGCTTCTAAAATGAATCGTAAAATACAACTGAGGAAGACTGATTTGTAGCACAATGAGTTTTCCCAATAGTATTTTTGTTGTTGGTATTGTTAATATTATCAATTAGAATCAAACCACAATTTTAGTTCGATATTTTATTTTTTATATAATTTAAACTCGAGAATATTAATTTTAAAACAATAAATCGTATAAATATTCACCAATAGAATAATGGCAAGAATTCGATAAATTTCAAGAAACCAAATAATTGGAGAAAGCCATGGAAAATATCATTGGTGATAAGCTTTTAAAGAAATGAAGTAAATATGTAAAAAAAAACCTAGTTAATCAGCGTTTAGATGACTTTAAAGTTACTATATCAAGTGATCAGAACGACCATTTAAAAAAATTTGAATTGTAATAAAACCTAAGAATCACTTCCTCATAGATAAATTTCATAATTCATGAAATACAGGGACATGGAAAGCCTTTCACAGGTATTGTAAAAGCAAGGAGGATTTTTTTTATTAAGAATAGCACGTTTTCTAATTTTATTGTTTTCTTTAAAAAGCTGTTGATTGCTAGCGCCGATTTAATCAAAAACTGGATGTTTTTAGGAATACAACGTTATTTCAATAATTACGGTAAAATTATTAAATAAAAAATAAAATTTGATCACAACATGAGATAAATAGAAAGATTTGGATCAATTTACAATTTAAATCGACCCATTTTCGCGATATTTTTGGCGGAAAACCATCGCTCTGATGTTTCTTTCAACACAATCATTATTATGTACGCCCATGCTAGCGAGATTGATTATCCTAGCCATTGTATTTTAAATGGACTATCTAAGAGGATGGGATAATTATTAAGTTTCCTAATTTCTTGAACTACGTAACACGAACCTCGACCTCTCATCTTCGAGATCCAACCGATAACTTTTTCTGTCAGTATGAAAGAGCGAGGGGCGAAGAAAAAATGTATATACCTGCCCACCAGACAGTGAACAACTCTACAATTTTTAAGGCCCTGATTCACTTCATTTAGGAAAACCTTGATCGTAAACTTCTCCGGGAATGAAAATAGAAGACGGAGAGAAAAACGCGGGGAAAATAAAAGAGGGAAAAAATTCCACCTTCCCTCACCGAACGTGATCTAACGCATGTTTCGAATTTTACCCTAATGCAAAATGCTTGTTCTCGCCACTTAAGCCACACCGCATTCCAGCCGAAAAATATCCTCTTCCTCTCCCCGCGTAGTAAACCTGTATAACACAAAGAAGGTAAAGAGTTACATAATGGTGGCAGGCCCTCTATATATACCACCAAGCACACATACATAAAACCGTTCGTGCTTGGAGAGACGGCGGGGAGAGGCGTAGAGGAGGCGAGGAGAATATGCCGATAACTCAGCGGACAATAAAATAAAAGCGAACCGATTAGAAATTGGCTGCGAACGTCCTGGACGTTGCGCGAAAAAACGGGAATCGCATGGCGCGACTCGACGGAAGAAAAATAGGAAAATAAAAGACGTATTTTATTCGAGGATGTATCTCTGGAGGTGGTTTTTTTTAGGGTAATGAGGAGGAGGAGGAGCAGCATCGGGAGGAGAACGGACTAGAATTCCGCCATCTGCGGGGCTCCCGAGTGTTTTTCTCGATAAGAATCGGGGCGCCCTCTTCGGTCTACTAATAAGGTCCCGTGGAATCCAACTGATCGGAATTCTCGGAGACGGTTTGAAGAGGAAGGGGAGCGCGGCCTGAGAGGTGCCGCGGAGAAGGAGCGCTCTCCACCCGCCGAAGCATCTCTCCGTCTCCCCGCAACGGGATTTCCCCGAGTGAAACGGAAAAAAAGAGGAGGAACCTTGCGGGAGATTAACTGTCCTAAACGGACCTTGGTGAATGAGTAAAACTACCGGCAGCACACGCTAGCTGCGAAACTCGGATTTTCTCGGCCTCTATGCCACGCGAGCGTCCTCCTTCCTCGAAGATCTGACGGCTAGGAAACTAGAATTTTGTTTCGTTGCATAACGGTAAAACTGGTTTCGTTTCCAGAATTCCTCGTTTCGTAATTGGTAGATTAGAGGAGTAAGCCGTAGTTTTGTAACCAAAGCCGATATTCCACACTGTATACATAATTCTGAGTCATTATGATCTAGCGTTGCAGCCGTCACTTTGTGGAACTTATTCTTACTAAAAATGTTTTTTTTTAATATGACTTAATAGAACCACTAGCAATGTTATATTCACAACCGGTTTCGCTGCGTTACGGCAACGTTTTTTCTGAGTGATTATTTATTTCTAAGTATAGACTCTGCCATCGAAATCATTTTGTAAAAGTTTGGTGGATGCCAGTAGATATTTTGATATAACTAAATACGCCCAACTTCGCATCTTTTAAACTTAGGCTCTATATTTTAGCGTGTAATGTAATTTAAATGTACAGGATATTGAGATCGCTGTTGCATCAAAATGAAATTACTGTTGTAAAATGTCTACTATTCTCACTGCTTTCATTTATTTAGTGATTGTGTTTTAAAAAAACTACGAGTTCAAATAATAATAGCATTTATTAAGTTCTGGTTATGATATATACGAATGCATGATATTCCTCAGTTCTTAAGTAATTAGCTAACTGAATTAAACAATTCGGAAAATAAAATAAAAGGGAACCGTTCCTGAATTATGTACGTATCTCGCCTTATGGCTGCATTGTAACATATTAGCTCCAATAGCCAATAAAGGATTAGGAAAAGCAAATAACCATTTCGGCAACAAATCAGTCGCTAACACTTGAGTTAGTTTGTGGAATCTACTGGAGTTGAATCACCATTGATGGCGGCTATTTGGTAATGAAGTGTATTTTAAATGCTCGTCTGGCTGTACCGGTATTTTTATGTCTATTAGAGCTACCGAATTTATAAACTCAGTATTGACATACAAGTAACGTGACTTGAAAAAATATGTTGTACATAGTAGTTTACAGTCAATAATATTATTATCACATTCAGTAGCAAAATCTGAGATGAAAATTAAATCGAGACGTCTTATTCGAGTGGCGATATTTCAAATGGAAAATTTGTACCGATACATCAATGCAAACAGATCAATCAACATCAACATGTGTGCCTAAAATACCGTTTGAATATAATTTTTAATTAAAGTGAAATTACTGGCTATAAAATGTGGGTATAATCCTTTTTCCTTTATGATTTTTATGCTGCTCCAAATACAAAAATATTTATAATTATTCTTTCCATTTGTATTGTAATCTTTATATAATATCGCAGAGGCCACATTAGTCTATCCGGATAATAGTCCATTAGCTGAGATCCCCATAATAAATGTGCGTTAGAATTTTTAATGTAAGTGGAAATTTCTGGCAATCTTTTATCTTTGAAAAAAATCTTATTTTCGGAACGCAAATTTATACAAAACATACATATGGATGCACCACGTGTATAGCCGTTGTTTGTCCCAAAATATTGAAATAGTATAAAAAACGAAAATTATAAAAAATATTGCTTATTTTGGCCTTAAAGTGATCATTCAAATTATGCACTGGAATAAAAAAATTACTAAGAGTAAACAAATATTGTGAAGGTCGTGAATTGACTAAAAGTATTATAAATTATAGCATAAATATATCATGAGTAATATAATGGTATATTTACGCTGTCGTTTAAATATGTATTTTTAACTTTATTCCATTTTATAATAACGACATCAACTAACCTTTCCTGAAATTATAGATTAGCATTATTTACAAGTATTATTATTTTTAAAAAATCCAATCCCCCTATATTACAAGTATCAAATAATAATTCCACCGATGCATGTTTGCATCTCGGATAATGGGATACCGTATTATAGAGATAAATGGTTCCTTAATCGGCTATTGGTCCTTTAAAAATTTTTCATAACTAACGTACTTAAATTTTACCCAAATCAAATGAATAATGAGGGAGACGGTCGGTTGAATACTAAATAGCAAAATTATTTAATAACGCCGTTTAAGGTGTATTTGGGAAACGGGCATAAAAAAGCGGTACGCGATAACAATTTGAGCACCAATCGAACTCATTGGAACGCAAACAAAGGCGAGTGTATTTATTTTTTTTAAAAGGGAACATTTTGCGTCATTAAATCCACAGTTGAGATCTCGGGTCATTTTTCGGCGCAGGAAGTCCGTTCTCAACACAACACAAGCACAAACACACAATTATGTACTTCCGACCCGGCACGTAACGCACTTCGCTGAGCTATCACGGGGAAAAAAATAAAACAAAAAACGTAACAATATAATGACCGAAATACTTAAACCGCGGGACTCGAAAGACCATCATTTTATCGTCATCCTTTTATTAATGGTACCTCGCACCGCCTTATATATCGCGACGGGAATAAGCCGATTGAGACGGGGCTTTCACGAGCAAGGGAGTTGAAAGACGCACCGGTCTCCATGTGTAAGATACAACGGCGGCTCTTTATAGAGTTTTCCCAAAAGAAACCGATGATTACCCGAAGATTTTTTTTCATTCCAACGAAACGCTCGTGAAGTTTCTTTCCGCCTCTCCCTCCCAACGAAAAAAATTATGATCGTGAGTAACTTTTTGGAGCTGAGCCCGAAAACTCTTAAGGTGTAGATAGACCCTTCGGCTGTAACTCAGGTGTGGACAACACGTCTAACCCCTTGAGGGAAGGGTTAAAAAAATAAAGGTTAACACACCCCGAGGATATTTGAGGATGAGGAGAGCTGTGTGAGAAAAAGGAAAGCAATTTGGAGGCATTATAATATACATCCGGGATAGGGCTTGGCTGCCTAACAACACAGACACGTTCACCTGTCCAAAGAAAATGAAATGGTTCATTTCCATTTATTCTGGGAAAGAATTAACGATAAAGGGTTCGAATGTAAAAGAAGGTAAGCCTATTAAAGGATAGGTGATACTGCAATAAGTGATAGAAATTGGACCTTTCCTTCAGATGTACAAGAATTTAAGTCAGCCGGATAAAACCGTATTATTGGAATAATAATCAAACAAGCAAAAGGAGCAGATGTGAAGTCGTACTGAATATTTTAATAAGATCGAAATCTAAGAAATACCAAATGCATCGCAGTTTTAGGCTTAATGGGAACTATTACGGTAGATAGATAAAGGTGGAGACTACGGAGAAATTGATGTTCTTTGACTTTTCACCTCTTCTTCTTTTTCCCCCCTTTTTTCGTGTCTCTAATTTTTTATCTTTACGGTTAAGGAGTTAGATTTCTCATTTAACGGGAACTATTACGCTTGGATAGCGGTAATTTTTCAAATTATACATACCGAATGGAAAAAGAAATTTTTGAGTATGTAAAAGAAAACACACATGTGGATTAATTAAAATGTTTCGAAATGACAATTTATTTTATAAGTCGGTCACAAATATCTTCTCGTATTAATGAATATTTGTGCAATATTTATGTAGGGTAGTCTTATCGCTACTTATTCAGCTGTTACAAATTGATTTTCCTAATAAAAATAACTAACCTTTCCATCAATTACTGGCGATAAAATTTGTTGCATGGTTATTATTTTTCTAAAGACAATAGTAACTATTCCACATATTTTGAAAGAATATCTGGACAAAATCATACCTATCCTGTCCGAAAATACAGGTTTTTAGTAACTTCAAACATATATACAGATAATTTTAACAAATTACACTCGCATGCACAATCAAAATGTCTATTTTCCATTCTCAAAGGATATTTAATAGATAGGAAGTATATTTTTGTAGTAATAATATCTAATCTTGAAATGAATAATCCACATATTATGCACCTAACAAATCACGTCATCAATTCTAATATACTAAAAAATTTGTCTTATGTTAGATATATCGATAAACATTTTCATTTCACATTGAATTTATAAAAACTGATCAACTTTTGATTTTATTAGTTGTCCAGCATTATTCTACAGTCTACATAACATCTATGAATAAATGTTTATTACTTCCGTCATGCAAATAAGTGTGAAATGATGTTTTAATTAACAAACTCAGCTAAAACAAAAACGTGCACGTATTTCAAGAATGCAAAAATATTAGGGTTGATTGCTCCAAAAAATATCTTCGACGTAACGCTAGATTAGACTTATAAAACCATGAAAATATAAACTTATTATTACATTTCCATATCCAACAGGATGAAACGAAGGTGTTGCATGCATTTTCAATCACTGAATTATTTTAAAATGACGTACAGACGGATGGTAAAAAAATTAGTTCATATCATTAATTTTCCATATAACATAAGGGACTACAATAACATAAAGCTGGCCAGTACTTTTAAATACCTTCGTTTTATTTGTTTGTGATTTCTTGAAAATTAACTATATTTTTCGGTTTTTCTGTAGGTTTGGACGATGCCTTCCGAGCAACCAAATGTTCCAGGTAAAAATCATTAATCAAAGCCCATAGTGAAACCAAAAAGTTTTTAAAAATTAAGTGCCAAGTGTAACTTTAACTGAAATTATTTCCTCACCTCTTGTTAGATAACATTTGTTATGGGTAAATCACAAACACACAAACGCGCTCAAAATAAATTAGTCACGCAACTGGGACCATGTCTGATTTCTCTAAGAGAAGCTATTCGAAGATGTTTATTGTTCGAATCCTAATTGCGAAAACTGCAATCCCAAGACCATCGCATCATTTTAATTTTATATTAAAACTAATTAATAGGCTATAAGTCATGGAGCCATACCGTGACGATACCTTTTTGCCTTCTGAATAGATAGTTGACACGAGGGCGACTTAAGTGGCATAACATGTTATAGGAAATCTTCGGGAAGAGCGAATAGGGAAAGAGAGAGAGTCGAGGCGGCTAATTAGGGCAAAATAGGAGGAAAAGAGGAGATGGAAAGATAAAAGCGTGTGGGAGGAGGAGGAGGAGCCGGGTTCGAAAAAAAATTAATGTGTCCGCAAAGAGAGGTCAAGGGGAAAAAGAGAGGAAAAAGGACGTGTTAGGAAAATAGACGTACACAGCGAAGGAGGAAGACGGACAGGATGCCTGGGCCCTCCATTTTTTTCGGACACGGCTCAACCACAGCTGCCGCCGCCACGGACCGTCCTTCTCTCCTCCCCTCCCTCCCCCGCCCCGCCAGCCTCTATATCTCCCTCTGCCTCCCACTCCACCCTTCCCTCCTATCCCCTTTCTTTCTCCTTCTCTCGTCTCGGAAAAAATATCCACCAATCTACCTATCCCGGCACCCGACGTCTGTTTACAGTTTCGGACCGAAAAAGATAACCGCGTCTGCTCTATTCCCCTATGGTGAATCGGGGGAGGATCAATTAGGAGGAGAGCAGAGGGAGAGAGAGAGAGAGAGAGAGAGAATGAAAAAGGTGTTCGGACGCCTATGAGAAGAAAACCTTTTTTCATGGAGAAAGTAGAAGGCAAAAACGGAATCGTCCGAAAGGAGGACGAAGGGGATTATTCTAAACGGGAGAGATGAGAATGGAATAACGCGATGACTAGAATCAGTGGCGTAGATATCGCTCGGACAGCAGAGGCGAAACCTGTGGTCTTCGCCTTAGGTGGATCAGCAAAAGACTGATTGCAAAGACCCTGAAAAAATCTAGGCCTAAGGCCCGCGACATCCTAGCTACGCCGCTGACCAGGGAGTTAATGGATGGAGTGGAATAAGGAAAATCAGCGCAAACACGGATGATCCTCCTACACTTCGGTAGAGGTGACACTCGGTTATATTATTATAAATAAAACGGGGGAGTGAACGAAAAACGACGCAAATTCTCCATTAATACAAATCATCGGACGGAACCTGAATAATCAGGACGAATAACAAATACCCTCCTTCCGAACAGCCACTTTCTCTTTCTCTCCTCTTCCGTCTCGGCCGTCTTCGCCCGTACTTCTTGCTCTCTTCCCATCTCTACGGCGCTCTCTCTAACTCCCTCAATCCCCTCAAATCGTCCTCCCGTTCTCTATTTTCCTCCTAAAGCGCGCGGGCAGTCCTTTCTGACCTAGGTTCCTTCCCCGATCGGATCCTTGTGCTACGTGAGTTCGGAAAAAGATACCTACACCTAATTAGTAGAGCCCGGCTGACGGCGAAAAAACTATGGGAGAGGGGTAAAGGAGGGAGTGAGGGAGAGAGAGAGAGAGAGAGGTGGAGGGAGAGATGGAGGGAGAGAGACAGAGGTGGAGGGAGAGAGAGAGGTGGAGGGAGAGAGAGAGGTGGAGGGAGAGAGAGGTGGAGGGAGAGAGAGGTGGAGGGAGAGAGAGGTGGAGGGAGAGAGAGGTGGAGGAAGAGAGAGGTTGAGGGAGAGAGAGGAGGAGGGAGAGAGAGGTGGAGGGAGAGAGGTGGAGGGAGAGAGGGAGAAAGGGAGAGGATATTGTGGTAGAGGAAAGGCGAGAGAGAAAAGTCGAGGCGGTTGGGATGAGGGAGGGAGGTGGAGGTAAGATCGAAGAGAGGAGGTTATCGAAAAAGAGGGATTGAAAAACGGCGCATCAACTGGGCCCGTGGAGTGGGGAGGTGTCGCCGCCCTCCTCCTCCGTGAGACTAGAAGGGAGTCCGCGATTTTTTAACTCGCCCGGTCGACGAGTCACCCATTTGTTTTATTTTATTATCATTCACCTCTCTCTCTCTCCTTCCTCCATTCCTCTTTTTTCCGTTTCGCAAACCTTCGGAGGGAAGGTCCTTTCCGATCAGAAATGCCTCTCTCTCTCTCTCTCTTCCTCGTCCTCTCCTTCTGAAAAAATATCATCTTCCTCCGTTCTCTCTTATCCTCCATCCATCTACCCTTTTTTTTTAAACCGTTCCTCTTTCCACAACCCTCCGAAAAACCTCCAATCTCTCTCTCTCCTCCAACACTATCCATCTTCGCCATTGCTGGACCAATCCCTTAAAGGAGGTAGAAAGACCTGTGGCCGAGAAAAAAAAACAAAAGCGAGACGGACAGACAGCAGTGCCGAAAACCACACATACCCTCACACACCGACTCCGGCGAAGGATGAAATGGTAATGGGGATGAGTTTCGAGGCGGATAGTAGGCTGGGGAAGAGAAGCGAGAGGGAGTAAAGAAAAGAGTTAGAGGAGGGCGTGCGCGCAAAACACACGCAAGGTTAAAAACTTGCCGAGCCGGGTTCCTTGTCTTACCTTCCCCTATCCATCCCCATGAGCCTCTCTCTCTCTCTCTCTCTCTCTCTCTCTCTCTCGCACCACCCCTTCCCTACCTCTATCCATCCTCCCTCTCCCTATAACACACCGATCCCCCAATACTCAACAACCAACCCTTTTCCTACTCACCGTCTTTCTCCTTTCTCTCTTTCCCATTCTATTCCGCTGGTCGTCATTAAAATTCCGTGAGCAGCTGAGAGAGAGGAGGAGGGGAGAGGGAAGGGAGATAGCGGAGAGATTCCGCTGGAGGAAGAGGAGAATTGGCCGGTGCTATCCTCCGCCTCCCCCCGAGGGGAAGTTAGGAGGGAAAGGAGAATGAGAGAGAGAAAGAGAGAAAAGTTTGATGGGCAGTTGTTTAAGGGATACGGGACGAGGGGGAAGGGAAGAGAAGAAGGGGTTAAAAGAAAAGAGGAGTGGATACGGGGTGTGGTGTGGAGGAGGGGCGCTATCTTTGGCGGGACGTTTAGTAGAGTCTTAAACCGAAGGGAGAGTGGGTTGGGTTTACCGTTCTCACATGTTACCGGAGCGGGACGGGAGAGAAAGAAACAGTCGATGAGAGGCGAGGTCGAGGAGGATGAGGGAGAGAAAGGATGTTTAGGTCGGGCGGCGGAGGAAGGAGGAGGGGGGAAAAGTGGAAGAATACGTGAGTCCTCCTTAATGGTACCTTAAAAGAAGGGAATAATCGGAGGGCGTTTTTTATTCGGCGTAAGAAAAGAACTCGGGAAAGAGGTTTTAAGAGTTTCTCGATGAGGCAGGTTGAAGTAGGCGTCTCCGGGAAAGGACGACGCGAAGTAAAAAGGTGAGGCGAGATGGTGGTATGGAGAGGAAGACGAGGAGAGAGAGAGATAGTAGGAGTGGTGAGTGAGTGGGAGGGCGAAACGAAAGGAGGAGGATGAGAGAGAAAGAGAGGAGAGAGCGTGGAGGAGTTGAGAGAGGAGGCGGAGGGATAGACATCCGATGGCGGGAGTGAGAGAAACGGGCGGAGGCCAGAATGAGGGAACCAGGCCGAAATTGGTGCACTCACTCTTTCGGAGTTAGGGCCGGGTGCGGTCGTCTTCGACCTTTTACACCACGAACCAGAGACGGAGAAGTTGTTCGTGAGGTGGGAATCGGAGAGGAAGTCACCGGAAATTTCCCGTGGTGGACACGATCGGATTTTTCGCATCCACCGCCGAGGAAGAAGTTTTTTTTTCCGGCAAAAAATCTTTTTCAGGGGTGAATGTGATACGTACAAAAAAAATAGTTGTGATTTTCGGTTTGTCGGAGAAGCTGAAGAAGAAGAAGAAGATGGCAAAAAGTACCGACTCGGAAATCCAATACCTCTGCGGACTCTTCGCCGACGAAAGGATACCGAGACTTGTGGTAACATTTGAAGATCTCCTCTGCTATGAAAAGGACCGCCCTTTTCGGCAGAGGCAGACTCTTTTACTACAACTACTACGAAACACTATTCTCTCCCTCTCATCCCTTGATCTCTCTCTCTCTCTCCCTCTCCCCTACCCCTCCTCTTTCCACTCGAATTCCCTATCCTCCCGGTAGGAGGACCGGTGGAGAGAGGGGTGGTGTTCTGAGGTGGATAGGAGGGGCGAGAGAGATGAGGAGGAGGGAAGGGGACCTGCTGGGAAAAAGGAGCCGAATTAGGGAGGTAAGCGCAGTAAAGAAACAATAATATTTCATTTGCGTCGACTAATATCCTTCTTACATTCCACCGCACACTTAAAATTCAGTTTGTGGACCGTGAAACGAGGCTTCCCGCTCCCATTTTGTTTTATTTTGACACGCCCGACACGTATTTCAGGAGCGGCTCGGAAGAAAGGGATGACTGGTTATCATTCATAATGTTGGTCCGAAGAATGTATGCCCGATGTTTTAAAAGGAGGGAAATTTTTAATGCCATTATTTCTTTTTCATATAAAATAAATGTGTGGATTTAAGGAGGATAATTAGGCTAATAAACTGGTTTATTGCATTCAATTTAATCCCATTATATTTTTATGGATAGCTGTGCGAAGGATTCAATCATCGATAACCTGTCTAATGGCAGGTTCTCGCTCCAGCCGATTATCCAGATTATTATATCATTCTCCATTATTTTTATTTTACTGCTTTTTTATTTTTCGTTTTTCATATGATCTAAACAACGCTTTATAACACTAAGATGGTTTTCTACTCAGCTGTCTTGGAAACTCTTTCCATAACACTTTTCAATACACTGAAATTATTTAGTTTAATGTTTGTAGCCGTATATATCTAACATTATATTAACCATATATCCAAAAACCTTTTATTTTTGGGAAAAAGAAATACTAACCAATAATTCTTATTCTCTATTTGTATCTTGTTTTCTTGTGGAGAAATCTACGCGAGTTCAGCTTTTTTTATGTTTCACTTCCTATAATTTTCTATTTTCAAAGAAAAAATAATCCCAGAACAGGATTTTAATTATTTTGATTAGAAATACTCCAATATCTTTCAAAGATTTTTCTATTCATTGAAATTAGATCATTTCAAGGTATAAATTTAAACAGCATAAATGTTCCATTATGAATCTATATATTAGGGGAAATTAAAAAATAAACTCCTGAACCGTAAAATTATCCCGAGTGATTGTTTCTCGGGATAATTTTACGATTCAGGAGTTTATTTTTTAATTCCATACTTGACACCGTAGACTGAAAATTATATATTCACATTATATGTTAGGGGTCCCGCCTATAATTGTTTTATTCGTGTTTTAATCTATTTCTGTGCTATTTTGAAATTATTAAAAATTTTCTCAACGAGAAAAATAAATTTAATTACTTTCATACGAACGTCCAAGTCGCGTTTTCGTAGATCGATTCTAACACACTTTAAGATTATAATAAAATGTGGCTTGCGCATATTCCAGGGTACAACCTACAGCGAATAGAGATACAAAGATGGGGTCGAAACTGGATCGTTCAGAAGAAATGGTTTCACCTAATATCTGTGTTAAATTTTACCCGCGTCAACAGACCAAATATGAAGAAGGTCGAATGAATATTTTAGGATACTCAGCCTCTCGCGCGCGAATATACATCATAACGTTAGGAAAAGGAAAATCCTTAATCCTTAATTTATACAGTTTAAATTTTAAGCCTTTATTAATTTGAGTTAAATAATCGGCGCAATATACATTGCACAAACTTGCTCATATACGTTTGGTCGACTGTGTACATTTATAAAAAAAACGCTTATAAATCAAAGTTAACTGTAGTTTAACGTATATTTTAATGTAACTGGACGATATATAGCAATTTATTGGACATATGGCTAAGTTAGTATTATTTGCGATATCAGGTTGTACGATGGGATGGATTTTAATCAAAATACGTATAGCCATTTTTGAGTTAATCGAATTTTGTTTCAAAATATCCTAGAATAAAGTACCCTTAATCTTTGCGCAATATCGTTCATCTCTTCAGAGTGTCTATTATGTATGATATTATACACCAATATGAGGTATCGTTCGATTTAGTGTTACAGTATAGGCTGTAGTAAGATGTGGAGCAGGGCGAAGGCGTGACGTCATAGGGCTTAGGTAAGATAGCTTAGTGTACATTTTAATGTCACTGGAGATATATGGCTTATGTAGTATTATTTGTGACATCAATCTCTACAATTGGATTGATTTGATTCAAAATATCCGTAACTAATTTTGAGTAAATCAAATTTTTCTAAAAATCGTCAAGAATAAACTGCCCTTAATTTTTGCTCAATATCATTTTTATGAAAAAATTATCTGTAAAAGATGATATATTGCAAAAATACGAAATATCACTTGATTTCATGTGCGCGTTTGAGCCCTAGAACAGCGAACAGACGACAGACAGACAGGCAGCCGGACAGACAGACAGACGGCATGGCGAAAACCAGTTTTATGGACTCAGGGACACCTAAAACGTGTATTTCCATCAAAATCTCGAAGTCGAACTCTTTTACGATAAAATACTTTTTCAATATACTACGTATATGAGAAAGTAAAATTCCTACATTTACAATCACTAATAGAAATTACTAATCAAGATAAAAGACGGCATAAATCCAAATAATTATTATTTTTATCATATGTCTCGCTTTGAGAAAATAACTTTAATAACAACTATTTCGTTTGCGCTGTTAAACTTATGACCCTCACGAATGCAGTATGTATGCAAGGAATGTAAACCATTTTCAGGATGAAATACTTATTCTGAATTTCATCTATTCTAAAATTACATGTTTTGGTGAAGTTGATTCCAGAGCTTCATTTTTCTAGCTCGAGAAGAACAAGTATGCAGAAAATTCTTCGACAATTTGTTTTGAAGCTACACTGAAATTTATTTCAAAGGCTACTCTGAATTATTTTTTCAAAAAGTTAGAAGATTGGCTTGAAAATGTAATTTGTGGTAGTTTCAGCTTATAAGCTGATGAAAACCAAACGATTGAGAAAAATTAATCTGGAGATGTGAATCAGTACAAACTTACACTTAGCATTTTTATCTATAAGTATAAGGTGTATGCCGCTTTTTTTCCACTAAACGCTAATTTAATAGGGTAAATGTAAGAATGGACCTTCTGGCCTAAATTTCGCCCGAATAAAGACGATTATCTATCTATCTATCTATCTAATTTCGAACGCACACTTTGCAGGAAAAACTTCTTTCCTCAGCATTCGTACGCACGCGCTAGTTCCAATTATATATGTCTCCTAATTGTAAACCTGTATACATCTTCAAACCGCTTTATTTAAAGACAGCAAAGAAAAGCGTTGCCTACCGTAGAACGTAACTATGGCAGCGGCGTCGGCGAACCATTTGGGAAGGGAAAAAACCGGATGAAGTGGTGCACACCAATGCATACGCATAAAAGGGACCGCCATGGCGATTTTGACGAGGGTCCTCTCTTCAATTTCTCTCCCGTCTCGTCACATAATGCCACTCAAGAATTTCCAAGCATGCCCAATTATACCGTTTGCCAACCAGAGCTCCAATTTTCGGATTCAATGAAATCGTCCCGAAGGAATTTTCTGTCGACTTTCAAAAACCTATCCAGCTTCTCCCATTGTCACGGCTTATTATACAGTTGCACAACCGTTTTTCACGTATATATTTTTTTCGACCTCACACTACACAACCCCCCCCCCCCCCCTTTTCGATCTATTCCGGGTATATTGCAAACTTGTTGCGGGGTGTTGAAAATGGCGACAGGTTAGCAACACCGGGAGATCCTTCCCCTCCCCCCACGCACCCCAAAGGGAATTCACAAAAGGTGTTATTTCTTTAGTCAGTCACCACTGACAGTCAAGAGATGCTGGAATACATAAGGGTGGACGTCTGGGATGGCGGAGGAGTGAGAGAGGGAGGAAGGGATGGGGTTGGTCTCTGTAGTAACTTGGAGTAAGCGATGCGATGCCTCGGGTCAAAGACAGGGCGAGAAGTAAGGATGGGATGGGAGGAGAGAAGCAGCGTAAAGGGGTGCGGAGGGGAAAGAAGAGGTGGCTTCCGTGAGGAAGGACAATGGGAGTTTTCAAGAGTAATCGCGGGACACGGGAGCATTGAATGACGAAACAGGAATTTCATGGTTGGAAGCATGTGAGAGACATAACGCGAAAGGAATGACCCCCCCCCTCTCTCTCTCGTTTCTCTTTTACCCCAAAACATTTCTCCTTTCCTCTCTTTCGAAGCATATTCTAATCTCACGGAGGTTATCGAAAGAGCGTTGGGTCGAGTTTTATCGTAGTAATGTCGCAAACTCGAGAGGAAGACATTTGCTATGCTGGTTATTTTATTCGACAATGGTAAATTGACAAAGGGAACAGACGTCAATGGAGGCTGGGGAGAATTCGAGTCAATGATGTCTTAGTCAAGAGTTTTAAAATATCCTATCCGGCTACCTATAAAATTTCTCACCCTGAGATATCTTTTCGCTCTATATATTCTAATAATTCTATGACTAACAATAAGAGTTCAAAATATGTCTAACAGTAGGATGATGACAATAGGAAAATTCGTAGTTCCTTTTTACTTTCGCATATACGTAGTATATTGAGAAAATACAGTTATCGTGAAAAAATTCGACTTCGAGATTTTGATGAAAATACACGTTTTAGGTGTCCATGACTCCGTAAAACTGGTTTTTGCCATGCCGTCTGTCTGTCGGTCTGTTCGCCGATCTAGGGCCCAAACGCGTACATGAAATCAAGTGATATTTCGTATTTTTGCAATATATCATCTTCTGCAGATCTTTTTTTCATAAAAATGATATTGAGCAAAAATTAAGGGCAGTTTATTCTTGGCGATTTTTAGAAAAATTTGATTTACTCAAAAATAATTACAGATATTTTGATTCAAATCAATCTTTTTGCAGAGATTGATGTCACAAATAATACTACATAAGCCATATATCTCTTAAAGTCACTATATGGCGTCCAGTGACATTAAAATGTACACTAAGCTACCTTACCTAAGCCCTATGACGTCACGCCTTCGCCCCGCTTCACTCCAAATCTTATTACAGCCTATACTGTAACACTAAATCGAACGATACCTCATATTGGTGTATAATATCATTCATAATAGACACTCTGAAGAGATGATCGATATTGCGCAAAAATTAAGGGTACTTTATTCTAGGATATTTTGAAACAAAAATCGATTAACTCAAAAATGGCTATACGGATTTTGACTAAAAGTCATCCCATCGTACAACCTGATGTCGCAAGAATACTAACTTATCCATATGTCCAAAAAATTGCTATATATCGTCCAGTGACATTAAAATATACGTTAAACTACGGTCAACTTTGATTTATAAGCGTTTTTTTATAAACGTATATGAGCAAGTTTGTGCAATGTATATTGCGCCATTTATTTCATATGTGCTTGCAGTATTACTTTGTGTAGATAACGCGCACTTCCTTTTTCTTTACAGCTATATGAAATTCTCACCCAAAAATGTGTATCTTTACGAAAGAGAAAGATGGGGATATCGGAAAGACAAGCTTAATTTGGTTTGCCTAATCAGTTTACTTTTATGTTTCAATCATGCTATTCTCTTTTTAAGTTTCTTCAATTTTTGTGTAATTTTTCCTAATTTAATAGTAAAATAATACGAGCAAACTAACTAGCATTAATATTGTGACAAAATAACCAGAAAAATATAACTTCAAATAATTAAAACAGCTTGGAGTAAAATTAAGTGAAACTTTCATCAATTTATCAATGTTTGCAGAGTTCTGGCACGTTATTAGTGTCAACACAATATGCTCACTGAGGTTCGATTCCCGCTTAAGTACAGGATTTTTCTCCTCCTCAAATGTCAAACTTTAGTTTCAGCTTTATGCGGACATGTATAACACGTAATTTCAACACCTTTGTTTCTTGTGATTGACTTTAAAAATAAGGTTCCTTAAAATTTATCTTCCTTAAAAATACATACTTCATTATATAGTGCCCCGTCTAGATCGCGCTGGAAATCATCACTACGATACACCGCAAGAAATTCACAGACATATATATTTATGCCTTTACTACACACTTCCTAGTTTCAAGTAAAGTTCAATTATAATTGAGAAGCAGGAGAAGCATTACTCCAGCTCCTAGGGGCGAATTATGTACACAGCACAGTATCGCACGCAATTCATTTGCATTGCGGCAAAGTAGGAAACTCAGAACAACATCAAGGAGACTCGTTAACTATCAGGTGAAGACTAAATTAGAGCGCTTGGCGTTGAAAATGGCCGGTTCATGAGTCCGAGAGTGGGAAGGAGTTTACAGCCCATTCTACCTCTTGGCTGCTGAAGCAAGTATCTTGTCGTACAAAGTCATGAGAGTTGAGATGCTTGGTGTAAGATCGGAGTAGAGAGCGGAGGGGGGGGGAAGAGAAGGTGGGGGGAAGTAAAAGTCGGAGAGTGAGCGGGTTGCCAAGGAAACGGAGAAAGCAACAACGAGCTTAAGATGGTGGAAGAGGCGGAGAAAACAAAAGAGTGAGAGATCCAGAGAAGAAGAAGAGGAGGAGGAGGAGGTGAAGGAGATTGGCGGAGTGGGATGGGAAGTGAAAAGAGCGCCCTTGTAACAACCCTCTCATTAGCCACACCAGGGCAAGGTAATTACCACAATGCTCTTCTCCTCTCCCTCTGTTCCCTCTACTCCTCCCGCCT
Organism: Tanypteryx hageni; assembly: GCA_028673005.1. Classification (NCBI taxonomy): domain Eukaryota; kingdom Metazoa; phylum Arthropoda; class Insecta; order Odonata; family Petaluridae; genus Tanypteryx; species Tanypteryx hageni. The sequence goes on from CM054112.1 coordinate 164,477,820, forward strand.
TGCCACACTCCGCTTCCATACAAGTCAGTCAGCTCATCCTACACACACACGCATACACACAAAGCCATCTTATTCTACCTCCAACCACCTCCCTTCCTCTCGCGCGCTTCTCTTCCTTCTCGCCGCTCTCCTGCTACTTACACTACGTCTTATCTCGCCGCCCCATAATTCTCCCATCGCCATCTCACCTCCGAAGCCCGCTCGCTCTCTCGAATAATTCACTCGATCGCTGCCAATCGATTTATGCATCTGAATATTTAAATATATCCCGAGACGTCCGCTACTTTACTTGGAAATCTGATTGCTCAAAGCTTTCTGCGCAGAAATTCTCTTGCGCTTGTAAAAACGTGACCTATAATGTAATAGACACGCATTTCGAAACGGAAACCACGCTGCGGTCTCCGCACGACTTTAAATATGTCCACTACACTTCTTTCCCGTATTATGACTTATAATTAAAGTAAAATTGACTCCATAACCGTAAAGTTCAATATTTAGAGACACACTTGAGAAGAAAAGTAAATAGTAATAGAACAAAGTGTCAAAAAGGATGATCGAAAAAGATAAAAATAAATGAAAAAAATACAATCTTACTTGTACAAACTTGTTTGTATTATTGTTTTAATTTATTTTTGTTTCTCAACCCTCCACTTTAACGTTTCTTCCATTATTACTTTACTTTCCTTCTCAGTATGTCTCTAAATATTGAATTTAATGGTTAATGAGTCAATTTTACTTCAATATGACTTATAAGGCCTCCTTTTCTCTCGTAATAATAATTTACGACCGATTTCCCTCTCTCCCCCCCTCTCTCTCTTAGCGTTCTCTCGTAAAGTTCCCATCCCTAATCGCAATCCCGCGTCCGATTCCCCGTTCCCTTTCTTCCTCTACGCCTTCTCATTCTCGCAGATCATTTGTACCTCCCTTGCACCACCCTCTACGGCAATTTATTTCTCATCGTCCAGAGACGGATTTACGGCGGAATCGAGAGACATCAAAGCTGTGATAACAAACCTTTCGGTAAAGGAGGAGGAGAAGGAGAACCGATCCTTTACCGACGCTAACGTCCAAGAAACAGATAAGAATCAAACTAGACTCCGCTCGGAGACAGTCATTAAACAAACTAAACCAAACCGCGTACTATCGATGTTTTTTTCCTCCCTCTCTCTCTCTTTCTCTCCATTCCCTCGCCATTCATTCTCTTTGCCCTTTTTACCGCCTTTCCCTTCCCGTTTGACGCAATCTCCCGTTTCAACTCTTTAAAATTTTTTTGAGATTTCTATGTTTATTATATATAGATAGGATCTACGCGCGGTTCCCAAAGTTGGTTCTCCAAAGCAGTAAGTTACTTAGTTTCTCTTTCCCTACGCTAAAACGACTACTCGTCCCGCGAGCGCTCCTATCACGATAGATCGTCCATTAAAACAAGAAACGAGGATTATGATAAACTGCATTAGTAAGCCGAGCGAAAAAATGCAAGGTAGAGGCAGAGAGAGAGAGAGAGAGGAGAGAAGGGACATGGAGAGAGGGAGGAAGAGGCGAGCCAAGTAGACGGAAACCGTCTTAACATCGTCTTCCCCCCTCTCCGCCCCATCTCTCCCCCTTTTTCCGTGTCTCGCCAACTCCATTTTTCCTCTTCCAGCACCATAGTTGAACTCCCTCCTCGTCATATCAATGACAGAAAATCTCCTTATAAGCCATTCCCATTCGCTTCACGAAAATTAATTCGAATCCCTTCATTCCTCTCTCTTCTTATTTTTAGCGTTTTGCGAATAAAACCGAGAGAGGTGAAGGTTTGTTTTTTCATTATATGTATGCCGACAAACTCCCATGCGGAAACTTTTCCGAAGAAGATGATGCGCCCTCTTTTTCACAGTGCCAGAGACCGTATCTTAATGGCCTTTAAGGTGCTTGTGTGCTAGCCGTTGCGTCAGTTGAATTAATACCCTTAGCATGATCTCAAACGCTTGGGGGCATCGTGAACAGCGCCAAAGGAAATCGCTTGCCATTTTGCTACAGTTTTGAAACATTTATTCCTTTCGCTTTCTTAGTTTTGCTTCGGTCGTCTTTTTTTCTTTCCCTCCGAGCCATTAATGGTTGGGGTAATGAGAAAGGGAGAGTCGAGTGCTTCGATCGTGTGTTAGGTATTAGTAACGAATGTTACTTGCTGGATTTCTCTGGAGATTTTAAGGGAACTTCTTCCTTATCGATTATATATATATCATCATCATAGGTAGTCTGTCCGTAGACAGGTCCGTGATTATTCATGGTTAAACCTGGTTCTCCATATACTCCTATTTTCCGCTGTCCTCTTTATATCTTGATAACTCTCTTTCCCTTTCAGATCGTCTATCAGCTGAAACCTTTTCCTACCTCTTTCCCTTTTCCCATCTAGTTTTCCTTCTAACACGTCTTTAATCATACTCTCTCTCCTCAGGTAATGTCCAACCCAGTTAGCCTTCCTCTTTCTGATAGTCTGTATAATCATTCGCTTCTCTCCTATTCTTCGTAGCACTTCATCGTTTTTCATCCTATCTGTCCATTTTATCTTCAGCATTCTCCTCCAAGTCCACATTTCAAAGCTTTCCAAGTATTTGATGTCATTTTTCCTTAGCGTCCATGTTTCTGCCCCATACAATGCTATACTCCATACGTAGCATTTTATCAACTTCTTGCGGATATCTTCCCTTATATTCCCTGTAAGTAGTTGTTTCTTTCTCCTGAAAGCCGCTTTTGCTTTTCCTATTCTAGTTTTGATCTCATCCGTACATTTTGCCTCTCGTGTTATGATACTTCCAAGGTATTTATATTCTGAAACTTGTTCTAATGGCTTTCCCCCAATAGTTATGTTCAGATTCTCTTCTTTACCCGATATTCGAATGACCTTGGATTTTTCTGTATTTATTTCCATACCATATTTTCTACCTGTTATCACTAGTCTATTTATCATTTTTTGTAGCTCCTCTTCCTTTCTTGCTAGAAGTACTTGATCATCTGCGTATTTTACTGTTCTTATAATCCTTCCTCCAATTTTGAAATCCCCTGTGCCTTCTAAAGCTTCTTGCATTAGACTTTCTCCATATATATTGAATAGGGTTGGCGATAGGCAGCATCCTTGTCTTACTCCTCTACCGATATTTATTCCGCAGGTGTCCACATTCTCAAACCTGACCTTTACAACTTGATTCTCATATAGATTCCTAATCAGTCTCCTGTCTTTCCAGTCTACACCTATATCCTTTAATATCTTCATCAACTTGGCCCAATTTACTCTATCGAAGGCCTTCTGCCAGTCTACGAAACATGCGCAGATATCTTGACTGTATTCTATTGCCCTTTCTGATATGATTCTAACTACTCCTATAGCATCTCTAGTTCCTCGTCCTTTTCTGAAACCGAATTGATCTTCCCCTATTATTTCTTCTGCCTTTTTCTCCAGCCTTTTATTAAGAATCCTCGTGATGATCTTCGATGTGTGTGACAGAAGGCTTATAGTTCTGTAATCTTTACACTGCATTGCTTTTGGCTTCTTCTTTAGAGGGATCATTGTTACTTCTAGGAAATCCTGAGGCCACTCTCCCGTGTCGTAAATCTTATTAATTAATTTCGTGATCGCTTTTAGTCCTTCTGATCCTATGACTTTAAGTATCTCAGCCGGTATTCCATCGCTGCCCGTGGCTTTCCCCTTCTTAAGTTCCATTATCGCTTTTTCTACTTCGCTCTCCATAATACTTGGTCCTAAGTTATCTTCTTCAATGTTTTCCTCATTTTCCAGTTCTATTTTTGCCGCTCCTGTCTGTTTGCTGTATAATTCCTTAATGTATTCTTCCCATACCTGTGCTACATCCTTTGTTTCTGAGACTATCTTCCCATCCGTATTCATAATTCCTTTACCACAAATTCCATTAGACTTCTTATCTTCTAATTCCAGTGCCCTAGCGTACATCATATCATACCTTCCTAATTTCTCCATTTGTTCTATTTCATCACATTTTCCTTTTAGCCAATTTTCTCTAGCTTTATCTGTTACCCTTCTCAACTCATTGTTTATACGCCTATAGTTGGCTCTACCTTCTTCACTGTTAACGTTTTTCCATTTTCGTCTCTCATCCATTTTCTCCAGCATTTCCTTCGTGATCCATGGTTTTCTGATTTTCTTCTCTTGTTTTCCAATCTCTTTATCCAAGGTATCCTTGATACTGGTTTTAATTTCATCCCATTCTATATCGACGGTCTTCGGTTTGTTTTCCAACTTTCTTAGGTTATCTTCCAACTTCATGCTGACTACATCCTGCCTTTCTTTCAGTTTTTGTAGGTCCCAGGTCTGTCTTTCTCTTCTCGTTTTTCTTATTTGTTTGAGCTTTGTACTCACGTCAAGTATTAGAAGGCTGTGATCTGAATCAATGTCTGCTCCTTGCAATGCCTTGGCGTTCTTTATGCTGTTCCTAAATCTTTGTTTTACAAGGATGTAATCTATTTGGCATCTCATTCTATCTCCTGGGCTTTTCCATGTGTATAACCTTCGTTTATGGTTTTTGAACCATGTATTAGTCACTACAAGGTCATTATTGATGCAGAATTCTACGAGTTTCTCCCCTCCTCGATTTCTCTTCCCAAGTCCGTATTGCCCGACAACATTTTCTTCCTGTCCTTCTCCGACTATGCTGTTCCAATCTCCCATTATTATGCAGTTTACCTTTCCTCTTCCGTCTTCTTCGTAAATTTCATTAATTTGCTCATAGATCTCATCTATTTCTTCATCGTCATGAGCTGACGTTGGCATATATACCTGGATTATCAGCATGTCCACTGGGACTGCTTTTAGCTTTATTGCCATCAGTCTATCGTTCGTTGCTATTATCTTTGTCACGCTTTTCATCATATCTTTCCTAAGTACCAGAGCTACTCCCCTTTCCCCACTATTTCCTCCAGAATAAACTACCGTGAATTCTTCCGAGTCGAACTGTCCTTCTCCCTCCCATCTAGTTTCGCTTAGCCCTATAATGTCAACTCTATTTCTTCTCATTTCTTCTTTCAAGTTCTCTAGCTTTCCTGCCTTTCTCATAGTTCTTACGTTCCAAGTCCCTATTCGTAATTTACTTTCGACAAATGTTTTCCTCAAGGCAGTCCCCGCCCGGAGATCCGATTGGGGGACTATTTTACCTCCGGATTGTTTTACCTCGAGAGAACTCATATTGTCCAACCATATAATCTTTACTAGGGATTGTAATGTGGTAGTTTCCCTCTTGCTTTCTACATCGCAGTACTGTAGCCGTTCAAATCGTCCTGATCACGCCTACAGCTGTATTGGATATAGACCCAACCAACATCATTTGTTTTCGGCTCTATACCATACTGACAGTACTGCTGCCTACTGCCAGGCACTGATGATAGTTTTTTTTTAAATAAAACCTCCATTCGAGGGGTTTGAACCCCCGAACTTTGCAATAGAAAGCCGACACGCTAACCACTACACCACCAGTGCATATATATATATATATATATATATATATATATATATATATATATATATATATATATGAGTGGATATAAATGTTTTTCGAGTGGAACTATACAGTTTAAAAATTATTCGCAAAAAAAAAGAAGGAAATTTATGTTCGTGTGTGTGTGTGTGTCACGTCAACGGCCGTCGGATATCCTCGTAAAGGTTTATCAAAGGAAAAACGTCACCCGGATTCTTTCTCGAGCGCGAAGAATTAGAAGTGCCATTAAAAAAATTAAAAAATAAGAAACAAACCGAGCGGATAATAATCGCAAATAAAAAAATACGCCATTACGCTGTGAGAGAGCAGCGCGAAAAAAATTCCGAGATAATGCATTTTTATCTTCTGAAAAAATAAAAGAATTTAAAAAAACGGCCATTGTCTCTTCCCTCGCTGTCACGTTGTGCCTCCGTCGGATTTTAATCTCTTTTCAAGATCTTAAGCTTCCATTTTCTATGCTAACAAGGCTGCTGATGCTGTTTTTATACTGCCCAGCTCGTGTGAGTCTCGTTTTCTTCCCGGATTTAAAAGACTTGTTATGGTGGTAAACGCTTATAAGGAGCGGATTTAAGTTTCAGGACGATCGCGTGATAATGAATCGTTTAATACAATCGCCTGGCTGCCTAGGTTATTTATTTACGATGGATATAGGTAAATACTTTTCTAATTTAATGGAATTCCACTCATAGCTAATAAAATTGTATGGATGTGGCATTCGAAATTAATGCACATATATGTACATTTCTTTTAGTATTTTCTTGTTTGATACCTTAATATAGCTTAAGTTATATATCGCATAATAATAATCATTAGTAGAGGTATGAAAGTGTAATCATTTAATTTGATTAGTGGCTAATTCGTATGGAGTTATATTTTATAATTTTTACTCGCTCACAGTAATCGGCAATAGATGGTAAAGGTCATTAGAAAAGAAACATTATATCATGAGATATTCATCAGAAGATTGAATTATATTTAGTCTCAGAAACTGATTTTACGCCATTGGTGAAATGTTTAATAAAAAATAATTGGTACTAACAAATTACGCGTGAGTTAATAAAGACTAAGCAACAAATAACGACCGCAATAAATAATCGGAAGAGTATTAATCCAACCACATGGAGACGTAGCGACCGATGATACATTCTTATCAACGTTAGAATACGACCGTTACAACGTTTAGTCAGTTAAAAAAAAACATTCACCTAAATCTGAACATTACCATTAATTTTTGGCGCGCGGGAAAAGGAGATACTTGACGCACAAAAAATGGCGTATTGAGCGCGCGCAGAAAATTATATACACGCTTACATACCTTTCTGCGCTTGTTTACACGCCACTTGCATCGGTTTCTCGCGTATTAAGACTGGGATTACTTATGACCGACAGAGATCTGCGCTTCGCCGGAGAATGTTGCGCAAATCGCTTCTCCTCCGCGGCCACATATTAAAACAAGTCTCGAAGAAACCTACATATAGCCTACCCGGTGGCGATACATGAAAAATGTGCAAAACTTGCAAAAACTCTCTCTCTCTCTCTCTCTCTCTCTCTCCATCCCGCACCCTCTCCTCTTCGTTGGGTTGGCCATTTGCTACGGCCGAATCCATCGAGAGGATCGAGCGGCGAGCAGATAGTATGACCGCCTGCACTCACCGCCGCCTCACCGGGACCACTTAGTGTCCACCGGAGAGGGAAGGGTGGGCGGGGACTGGAAGGGAAAGAGGAGGAGGGGAAAGAGGGAGAGGGTTTGAGGGGGGAGAGGGTTGAGATTGGGAGGGGAGACGTGGTTTATAGTGCATTAATCACTACCTCGCACACGGCACTTTAGACGTCAGTGGTAGTCGACTACACAAATCTTCTTGTCCGTGGGTCCGGTCAGGTTGGTGTGCGTGCGGGCACATGCTAAGTGCGCGATATGTGGAGGAGATGCGGAAGAGAAAGGCGAGAAAGGGGAAAAGGTGAGGAGAGAGAGAGGGGGGAGGGGCGCTCGAGCTAAGAGGGAGAGAAGATGGCGATTATAGAAAAAGATGGAATTAAAGAGAGTGAGGAGGAAAGGAAAAAGTGTGGAGGTTTTAAGGCGAAGAGATTGCGAAAAAGGGCGAGTGAAAGTGAAATGGGAGGGAGAATGAAAGTAAAGGGGAAAATTTTCGAGATGGTAGTAGATTCGAAGGAATAAATGAAAAGTAGAAAAGAGGGAGGTGATAGGGTGTGAGATACACATAGTCGAAACGCAATAATTCGATCTGCAGAGCAATAAAAAATTGTTATATAATTTCCAATATATAAACTTCGTTTTAAAATAAAGTCGAACCTCGATAATTCGAATAAATCGAATTTTCGATAAGTCGAAGTAGATATTTTCCCATTCGTATTAATGTACGTTAAAATTAAGTTCTTTCAGAGTGTAAATTGAGGAAGTCAAACTGACTAGCCTTGCTTGCTACCGTCACTTTGTATTGCCCATGCTACCATGACAATGTGAGTGTAGAATGCAATGGAAGCCAGAAATAATGAGGTGTGGGGAAAATAAACTGAATGGCAAGCACAATTTCTCATATAAGCGACAGCAAACATAAGATTACGAGGCAATAAAAACCTACACTCAGCTCTTGTCAGTGGTAATTGGTTATATCTGCTATTCAGAATAAATAACAAAGGAAATGCTCAGTAGTAAGTAGGAGTAAATTAAAAATAAAATTTGCAATGATCATGACTGTTAGAATATTCGTTAAGATCAGATGTGATGAAAATTTTTATTGAAACGGAAACTTATGTTTCTTGACGGAGACATTCGTTAAAGCAAAAACACTGTTAAGTTTTCATACTAAGCTAATTGGTCGCTAAAAGCTAAATGAATCATCCACCTTGGCTCTGTTAAAATCCGATAATCTAATCACTAGCGATTTCTTTGGTTAAACTAATCAAATTTCTGCATAAACTATCATTACCATAATTTTCAACTGTTAAAATAAAAAGAATGTTTTTAGTTAAATGAAATCGTTGTTAATTATATAATTTACTTTTTTTCGGAACTGTTTTGACTGATTTGATCTTAATTATTATCGCAAATGGAGCTTTTAATGTAGTTTTTTCAATCCCAATAAGTTGATCATATAATTGTTTTTATGCATGTAAATAATTTTTAACCTAATATGATATCAATGCGAAAACATTTTATCGTGAAATACGCAGAAATTTTATAAAAGGAATGATTTATTTTTGTGATATTAACTTAAAAGTTTAATCTTAACGAAAAGCATGCTATATCTACAAAGGTAATTTTGTCACGGCGGAATACAAATACTCATGTATACACTTTTATGTATATAGGCATACATATGCATATTTAAATGCAAACAAACATGCATGCTGATATGAATGTTGTTTATATCTATGTAGACATGTAGACGACATTTTGTGCGGAGAAGTTTAAGAAATTTTAGGCAAAAATCCATTCACCTCATGCCTCCCTTTTTAATTGAGATTCTCAGGATGATTTCGCAGACAAGGCAGAAAAATAACGCGCACAATCGAAATTTACAATAGAAAAAAATCAGGATTATATCAACCGAAAGAAAAGTCAATCAATCAACTTAACCTTTCTAAAACATTCATTCTTCGGTATAGAGACGAAAATCTTGACGGTCTCCCCTAAGAAAATTTCGCCTTATTTGTTTATTGTAACGAACGTCGTTGCAACCGCCGTGGCTTCAGCGGTTGCCTCACCCTTTTGAGAAGGATTCCTTAGGGGGTGGCAGGGATGAGGAGGGGAAGAGGACAAGGAGAGATGGAGAGGGAGGAAGGAAGAAAGATACCAAAGCCTTGAAATGGCTATAAACATGAAAGATGGCGTTTCAGAGGCCTTGAAGGGATGACTCGCTTATCTCTCCGCATAGATTAATTATTTGAGGCGCGAGGAATCGACCACGGAGACGCCTCGCGTATGAATAGGAAAAGGGAAGGACTCGTACGATACAAAAAAGAAAATAAAACACTTTACCCAGAAAATAAAGAGACAAGCTCTCGCATAGAGAAGGAGAGAGAGAGAAAGAAATCCGTAACGAAAGAGTGACGAAGTTCGCTCGTGCGAGTCTAAAAACTTTTCATCCCACACAAAAAGATATTAGAAGTCCTTCTCACGAAATCCCGTTTGAATAAACCTTCCCAAGATGATTAATGACACACCGGGAAAATGTGATCAACCACCACCACCCTCCCTCCTCCCCAAGGAGCCCTGTGAGTAAACATCGCCACATTAAAAAGGGCTCCTTACTACCGTCCTGCCTTCCTTTGGGGTTTTTTTATATCACCGTGAGAACGTGACCGACCTCTGAAAAGACGGGAACAAGGGTGCGTGTGTATACGAACACGGGGACTTTGAATAGATGCGCGCTGCTAACGAGGATTTCGTATGCTCCGAAGTTGGAGTGTGTCCCTTGCTCGTCAAAACTTGAAGAGTTGTCACGGAGCAACGTTTCTACCGCGACGGAAAACGCTCCTATAAAGAGCGAAATGATTCGAATGGCGTCCCGTGTTACCGTGAGAAACCTCGCGCCCCTCGTCGACGTAAATGACTCAATGGTAGGATATGTTAATATTTCGGTTAATCGTTAATTAATAGAACGTAAGAAGAAATGGCTAAAATGTTATTCGATTGATTCTTTCGAATGAAACTAACGTTACTTTAACCGTCATCGGTAAAATTTTAGATCAGAATCAAGTTTTAAAAAGCATTTACATGAGTAATATATCTTTAACCCCTTTCTCTTGTATAATAAATCTAAAAATTAATCAATTAGCTTACATTTCAGAAACAATTGGATTTATGTGGTAACAACGAGTTTTGATGCAAAAACTCGCGCAAAATCTTTGAACAACCAACGACCAGATTATTGGATTATTTTCACTCAACACAAGTACAATATGCTTGTTGTATAAATTGTACTCAAATCTTTAAACCTTATCACGAAAGAATGCGAAATAACTATTTGATGTAAAATGAATGGAAAAGTTTCATCCCATTTATAACTATTCAAGTGACATGTGCACCTCGAGAAAAAAAATCGGCAGCAACTCATTTCGTAAACAGTTGTATTAAAAAGAAAAACTTGCTCCTCCTATTCAAGCGAGGACTGAAAAAATGTGAAAGAAAAACCATGTCATTAGTCGAGCCACAAGCATATGAAGTCGCTAGGGAATGAAGCAAACAAATCAGCTTAAAGGGAAGACGCATTTCAAGTAACGTATTCGAGTGACATGTGTTAGGAAGAAAGGGAGAGAAAGAAAGAATTTTTCACGGCCTTAAGACCTTCCGCTTGTCGTAACCCGTCAGTCACATTACGAAGGCTGATGAACAAGACGGTGAGCAGATACGAGACTCGACCCGCTGCTCGTGCTTATTTTCCACGGCGGCCATGACTGCGAGGAACGAAAGCCTCGATGACTGGCGTAAAATTCGATCGCATAGCGAAAGGCACCTATAAAGGATAAAATTTCAAATAAAACGCTCTGAAAGGAAGGGTAACGAAGGGAATTCGAAAAATAAACAAATCGCAGCGGGCATGGGAAAATTCGTATAAATGGTCCTGCGGAAATGGAAATGAACAGAAAGCGATGGACCCGGAATAATATGACGGCGTTTACTCATCAGAACAAACACTATTGGCTTAAGGTTTGGGAAGTTCTGATTATATGCATGGGAACTTCTCTTTTGAGCGAGGCATGGCAATGTCCCTCAGTTGCATGATATCGCTTATATGCAACATCATTTAAAAAGTGCGGCAAAGCATATGCATCCTAAGTCATATATGTACTTTCACATTCATGTATTCAGTTTTCAGATACTATATAGGATATGTGTAACCGGGGGTGTATTTTCCGGAAGGTGTGTCAGGCAGCCGCACCGGGTCGCAACATTTAGGGAGCTTAGAGACCCAAAATGTTAAAAATCGCCCCTGAATCTGTGGTGTATCTTCGCCAACGCAGCCTAGGGGCCTTCTTGCAGAAGGGGCCCACGAATAAACTCAAGTTATCAGTTCTTATTTATATTTATACAGACGCATACAAAATAAAAGATTTCCTATTACTTATGATAGCTAAATAATAAAACTACGCATTTTGATATTTTTTCATTACTCATTCATTTTTCAAGATGGAGGCCCAGTCATTAATTCTTACACTTGAACTC